>JAGMWT010000009.1:1200000-1860979 GCA_020744415.1 Dendryphion nanum
GTTGCTGAAAGGAATGATTGGAGCAACTTGTTTGTCCAAGCCCTTAGGAAAAGGGGGTTCGGTTGCTTGGAAACGGCTTACACAAAGTGGTACAACGCGAAGACAGGACCTGCTTGAGTAAAGGTCCAAGAACTAATTTCTTCGAGAATTCCTTTTCTGTTATTTGTTGATTAAACAAGTACACCCTGCCTATTCATCAGAACGATCACATCCTATTAGACACATCGATTCGGTTCTTCTCCTAAAGCAAGTGCTGATTTCCACATGAATAAAACTCCCTCTCTCTAGATAAGCGTTAAAACCATAACACCTTGACGCATCCACAGCACGGGCTGCATGAGGTAGACTGCCTCGCTCTGATAGCGTCTAGATACCAGAGAGAATTAGCACACACTCTTCATTTGAAAGCTAGATTGCATACCTATATAGGTAGAATTCGTTATTATAGGTTAGGGAATGTGCTCTATAGCTCTCACACATGGTCGCGTATGTAGCATTCCTGGGGCTTGAAATCGATCAGACTCTGAGTAATGGCCTATCTAGTTTACAATGTCGTGTTATGGGAGCACAGACAATAACGCCCTTCCATTTTGCGATTTGTTGGACATTGTCTCGGTTCGCATTGTTGGTTGCTACCCTTGCGCCTCCCCATGATGCAACATCATTCAAACCATCTCCCACCGCACGCCTCTATGAGACCCAC
Source organism: Dendryphion nanum (assembly GCA_020744415.1). Taxonomy (NCBI): domain Eukaryota; kingdom Fungi; phylum Ascomycota; class Dothideomycetes; order Pleosporales; family Torulaceae; genus Dendryphion; species Dendryphion nanum. Next base: position 1,200,704 of record JAGMWT010000009.1, read on the forward strand.
AAACAAGTGCTTATTCTTTAACTTTCTCGCCTGGCAATCTTCTTCCTTCAATATGGCATGGTCATGGTAAAGACACGAATTCTGGAATCTGTTGGGCTGTGCCCAGCGACTTAGGATCGCCTGTGCCAACATCAGATCGTACAGATAGCTGGAGGGAAGGTCACGCATCGACTCGAAATTAGCGGCCGTCTCAGTAGAGGGATCGAAGTCATAAGCTACCGTCATGACATAATACTTGATCAAGTGAGATGAGGACGAGAAGTTATCGTAACATAGGTTGATAAGGTCAGTTGAAGGGAAAGGGAGCCAACCCCATGCCTTGGCGTGGCAGAAGAGTGCTGTCATGATGTCGTCGCGGAGTTGGTGAACAGCGTACTTATCCGCGAACATGAATAATTCGCAAAAAGAAAGCTGCATGCTTTGATTTTGACTTATCCAGTGGGAGTTCGTGTAGTATAGTTGAGTCATTTTGGGCTTGTCAAGACAAGAGTCAACTTCTAGGCCATCACCGTCTAAAACAGGCTGTCGGATATCTCGGCCGCAGTATTGGCAGGCGCTGTAATTGTAGCGAGAGTGGAGATTCCAGCCGTCGAGGGAGGTTTGTTCGGTCTCATCATTTGCATCGGGTGGCGTGGTAGTAGAGCCGGAAGGAGCTGGTAGTGATGTGTCCGTCAAGTAATCCGTACTATTAGGGCCTTGAATAGTTATCTGGGCATAGGCCCACTGAGGGAAGGCCCGAAAGGTTTGCTCTGAGACATCGTGAAGAGAAATGGATTTTTCCTCTGCTTCTTTGACTCCGCCTTGGAATGCACCCCGAAAGTATGGTGCCACTGTGCAGAGAAGGTCTTGGTGAACCGGAAAGTCGACGGGTGGGTCTCCGACTTTGATCGTTACAATGGAGCAGCTCATCGACCTTGCTACGTTAGTGACTGCAGCTTCATTCTATAGTAAACATAACTCACATGAAGCTGGGTACTGCAGCCATTTTTTAGGCGTCCAGTCCAGGCGCCGAGCAAGACACACGCTTGATTGATCTCGGCAGCTATGAGGGCGACAAAAAGATTGTTCGGAGGTGCTGAGAAAAGGTCGCGCGTGAAGGGTTGCTGCTTTTGATTTCAAAGGGACATTAAGCGAGCCATCTGCACGGACATCAGTGAAAGAGCAGGTGAGAGACGCCGGGAGATGCGCAATTCAAGGTAAACTAGTGATTTCTTGGATGGATACACTATAACGGGGAATCATAATAGTGCAAACCCAGCAGGAAGGCTGTGGCAAGAAATGAATCCTAGATAGATCCTGTTGGATAACTATGTGATCGCAACTGGACTATGAATAAATTGAACGTGAAAAGATTGAAATAGGTCACGAAAATATACCAATGAAAAACAAAGCTTAAAAAACGTAGCCAACAGAGTATATGTCTTGTGGGGGCTTTGATGTTTCGGTAGATTGACGAAGGACCACTAGAGAGACTTGAGACAAAAGAAAAGGGCAAATGTAGATTAAAGTGTCATACACTATTGTGAACGCTCTTCTCTCGAAAAAAGATAGGAGATTCTTATTCGTACAACTGCCTGCATCTCGCTCGAATATCACAGTTGTAAAATACGTGGTCCAGCACAAACCTAAAAAACTTGAATCTTCAATCTGTACTACTCAACTCTATGTGGGTAGTACTATCTGCTGGGCGCCGATTCACCTAGTTCGGGCTCAGCCATACAAGCGTCTATCAGAGCCGCGAAGATATACGTGTTGTTTTTTAGTCGCTGTCGACATTCATCGTGGTTGAAAATGGAATGTTCATGGAAGCAGCATGAGTCTGCATGAGCCTCACCAAATTGAGCCATTTCGCCTTTGAGCCTACGAGTCTGAAAGATTACCATATCATAGAGAAAATCAGGATGTAGGCCCCGATGAACTTGTTCTGTGGAGGCAGTTCTCTTCGAGGGTGCGAATAGGTAGGCCCAGGATGAGACAAGATAGCGGGTGAATGTGGAGTCAGATGGGAGGTTATCGTATGCTGTATTAACAATGTCGGTTGTGAGATCAGGATCGGGCCACCAGCCCCAAGCATGGCAATCTCCAATGATCGTCGTCATAATGTCGTCGCAGAGTTGATCGACTAGGTACTTGTCGGCGAAAATGAAGAGATGGAGGAGGGCTAAGAGCCGTTCATTATAATTATTTTGCCATTGTTCATTGAGGCTGTAGGTGCGTCGCACTTGATTGGAGCGAGCATAAGTATCGAAAGGCACTTCGAAAGATTTTCCGCCGAATCCTGAAGTGCTGGACGGAACTTGTGGCGGCCCGAAGATGTCTTGCTTGTTGTAATTGGCCAGTGTCTGGCTGTATGCCCATTGCAAGAAGATCTTAAAGGTCCGTTCTGTTACATCTCCTAAGCTGATGATACCTTCTTCCGCCTCACGAAATGATCCTTCAAATGCACCACGGAAATAGCCGGATACCGAACATAAAAGTTCCTTGTGGGCATGAACGGGAGTTGCAGGATCTCCAACATGGATAGCAACAAGCTCATTGGCCATAAAACTAGTGCTGTTAGTCAAAGTGAATAGCAATCGGAGATGGAATAAACCTACGATATCCTTGGTATGGCTCGGAACCGCGATTTGTTGACAGCAGTAGTGTCAGTCACTTCCTCTGTGCTAGCCATCGTACTTTGGGGAGGAGTAATATGAGACATTTGAAATGAGTCAAGGGCTTCACGATATTAATGGTTACTAGGTACAAGCAATCACTTTGGTTGAGAGAAACTTTTGATGTAACATGCGAAGTGGTATGGAATAATCACCTCGGAAAGATAATTGTTTTATGTGGAAACCTAAGAGCTAAAAGAAAGATTACTTCGTAAACCAACATTGTCGCTGAGTGAATTCAGGAGAAGAACGGACGCCACAGCGCTAACGTGAAACATAGAAGCGAGCGATAGACTTGGCAACCACACCTCGGAATAACCTTTTTCCTGTGGCGATTGATTTGGCAACCACATCTCGGAACAACCTTTTTCCTGTGGTGGCTTAGTCAATGCGCTGCACACTCGCTAAGAGGTTTGCAACATCGAAATTACCCCGATCATCAACGACAATACACTCGACATCCGACAGACACCACCACCCGTCACGATGCCGGTACGTTAAGACGCTGGAAATCATCCCGTCGTTCATGATCTAATTATTCGCAGAGCAACAAGTCTTTCCGCACCAAGCAGAAGCTTGCCAAAGCGCAGAAGCAGAACCGCCCGATTCCCCAGTGGATTCGTCTGCGAACAAACAACACCATCCGGTACGACCACTGTCCGCCTTTAACCCTGATGCAATCCACATGATGCCGGCTGGTATCGATAAAAATTAAGATAAATCGACTAACCTCAAAATTCCAGATACAACGCCAAGCGACGACATTGGCGCAAGACCCGTATCGGCCTATAGACGTCTCGCCCCTCACGATCCTCTCTCTTTCTTCCTTATCAGCAGTCAAAATCAATACGGGAATGGATTCTACGGATATCGAGCGGATGCGGCTGTGGTAGACATGATGTCTTAAGGCAGAAGCGCGGACTTGAACGATGGTGGATCGCCTTCACCGAGTACAACACATTTACTCTGGCGCTTTGGGACTGCGGGCACATGAGCGGACTTAGGCAGTGAGAATGAATGTCACTTGCTGAACCGAAACACTTGACAGATGATATTGCTGTATTTGTGTGCCTACATCTATGAAACATGCTTCTAGTGATGACTATTCCGAGGACACGAGAGAACTACATACCAGATTGCAAGAGCATATAATGATCCCCCGCAGGAAATCAAACGCCTTAAAGACCGAAATCATCCTCCGAAGTAGAGCATGCCCTATATCGCATGTTCGTTTACCTTTTATGTTCGTAGATACTCTCCTGGGATTATTGTATCAAGGTCGGAGACGAAAGACGATATCCAGTGCCACCATTCTTTCTAATGCAAATCCATCTACTTGCCTGCTCCTCTGACTTGGAACCTTGGCCGGTCGTTGAGATCCACCACCAGACACTTCTCTTCACTCTTTCCCAGCGTATCGAACATACTCACGGCCCCATTCTCAATCTTTAGCACAGTCGTGCTACCCGCATAGCAAACGCTTTTCTCCATTCCACACCGATTCGCCAGTATCACATATACCGGCTCACTGGTTACCCTTTCCGCCAGTACATGGAACCTCTCTACCCAATACGCCACCGTCGTGAAATCTGCAACCTCGGGTTCCGCCATGAGTTCCTCTGGCGTCAGATGACACAGCCAGGCCATGCTCACACAAATCAGATTGCTCCCGTTCTCAATTGCCGCAGTCGCAAATTCGTAATCCGTCCATGGCGCCGTGAACTTGTATGGATTAATATCCATACAAATCCCTAACGTAACTTTGCCTAGACCGCCGAGCGGACCGCTGAAGAAATGGGCTGGACCTTCCGAGGACCATGTTTCGTCGGTGTAGTACAGGAAGGTCTTGCGGTAGTTGGTCAACACAACGCCGGTGGGAGAGATGGTGACGGTGCTATTGTATTGTTTAGGAGGGGTGGTGGTGGTGATTTCCGGGTAGCCGACAGTAACGTGGCATTTGTAGTGGAGAGCAACCTGAATAGCCCATTGCGTGGTGATACCAGCTGTAGTCGGTTCCAGGTAAGGTTTGATTTCTTCCAGAGAGTGGAAGTCGTAGCCTGCATGAATGTCAATATGGTATACGTATCTCTCAAAATTTAACAAGCGCAATGAAGTTTAGAATGTAACCCAGAAAATCCAATTGTACTAGACAATCGATATTCTGTAGCATCCCGATTTCTTTTTCCGAAGGTTGTTGATGATCACGTGCTTTAGTTACATGCATGCCCAGGTGGATACTACGAGGTAGGCAGAACCTCGGCCTTGGAAGAGATAATATCAAATTGGTGAAATATTTGGAAACCATGTGTTACATTAATCCGACCATCAGCTTCAACGTACCTGTAAATGCCAATTCCGGGAGCACAAGCCAGTCCAGGCTCGCTGGTATCGCCGTTTGTTGGAGGATCAAGTCAGCCTTCTGAATGTTCTCCTGAACCTTGTACAGCTCAGGATTGAACTGGAGGCACGCAATCCGCATATTGACTTGTTGAAAGTGTAATCGTCTGAAGGTGCCTAGTAGGAAATGTATAACTGACAATGCCGCAGCGGCGTAGGAAAAGCTCCGGTCTGCAGCTGGAAGGTCACACCAGTCGAACCGAGGATTAGGAACAAAGGAACAAGCAATTCCAATGCCACCACCGTGTTTTGGAATGCGCAGCAAGGACCTCTAAGACCGCCCGGGAATATATGGCCTGCGTTATCGGAGTGGAGGGGTGAATGGAAGTCGATAATTTCCTCAAAAGGTCTAGATCCAACTATGAATGCCCAGCCAATCATATCCTATTTGCCGAGCTTTACCTTGTTCGGATTATGACGCTTATGATAGTTTTCGCGGAACCTGGCCTCGCACCACCTTTCAGTTTGTTACTTCTTTCTCTAAATTAAACGACTGAAGCAGCTTCGAAATGAGCTGCCTTATATTGTAGTCCCACCGAAGTCGCTTCAATGGCAGGTAGGCGGCTTGTTGACGTCGCGAAGCTCTTCAATGCCTCCAAATCCATCGCGGGAAAGCACGTCACCCTCCGCTCGCAGCAACTCGAAACATTCAACAAGACGTCTGCTTTGGCAAAAGCCGTCAAAAATCAGACAGATCGCGTAACCCTTACCGCGAAGGCAGCGATTGTACTATCGAGACGACTCAATGAAGACATTCCAGCCTACGCATCGGCCGCCGCATCGAGAGCTTCAGGAAGCCGAGAAGGGAACATAACAAGGACAAATACTGTACAAGGGGAACCACTAAGAGCGAATATAAAAGAAGGTCTGGATCAAGACCATCATTATGATCGATCGGCAAACAATACACAATCTGAGCCACCTGCACCAGTAGAGCTTGATGTGAAACAAGAGGACGCCATACGGTCGCCTTTACCTGATGGAACGATACCATCAGCTGGCCTTACCCTAGAGGAGAGTAAGGGACAGGATACCTTCTCGGATCGACCAGTCCCGGAGCTTCCGAAGCAACCTTTGCAAGATGAGCACCAAAATAAGGACCTTAAGCCGATCGAGTCAAGAGCTTCCACAATTCCTCTACCTACCAAGCCTACCGGCAATCGCACTTACGATGTTCGCGAATTGCAGCAAAAGTACGAAAATCGGATACCTTCCGACGCAGACAAAATACAACAGGCAGCGCCATCCCCGCAAGTCCAAGCCTTGTATGAGGGTCATGATCGAGACGTGTTTTACACAAGGTCCAAAGAGTCAGTATCTGAGCCATCATCATTGCCCCGGGCGAAGATACCTAAGGCTACAGAGAACAAACAGGAAAGTGACGATCACGTGGACGACAGTCGGATGAACCAGGACGTATACTATGCGACACCCGAACCAGGGCAGGAGGAGCTACAAAGAGAACAACTTCCGCGCGAAGCAGCTGTACCCGAGCAGGAGCAACTTCCGGAGGGTGTCAACACGGATGTATTCCGGAGCCAGCGTGTGGCGCGACTGCTTGGTGGTAATCCTTACGCCCCTAAACCTCAGCTCGATTTGAAAGCGCCGAGTAGGACACCAGTGGATCACACCAAGACTGCAATGGGACATGACCAGGACACCTTTAATGTTAGATCTAGTGACCAGGATAGAGCATCAACTCCAGAAATACCCCTTGCTAAGAGCTCCGATACCTCGGAAAAAGAAATGCATGACTTCGCATCACAGTTCGCAAAGGAAGTCGAGCCAAATGCAACACCGACATCTGAGGTATGTGAATATTACTCCCCTCATTGGCGCGATATGCTGATGCGCTGACAGCAACATCATAGGCCCCTGAAGAAATAAGTACAGAACCGCAAAAAACGGCTTATCAATTACGGGAATCACGAGTTCCATCGTCCCGCTTCGGTCGTATTTGGCAATATGCAGGTCTTGGTACGAGTATGGCACTTGGAGCTGTTGGAGAAAGCCTTCGACGTGTGACAGGCACTGCCGCCGCAGCCAGTGGCTCCCTCATGCTGAGCCCAGGCAACATAGAAATTCTTGTCGCCAAACTTTCGCGCATGCGTGGTGCAGCTCTCAAACTTGGTCAGATGATTAGTCTTCAAGGTATATTCTATTGATCATAATCGAACAGATGTGATATTGACTATTGCTTAGATATCAAGATGCTACCTCCTGAAATACACGACGTATTGCAACGCGTGCAAGATAGCGCGGACTATATGCCTGCTTCTCAACGCAACAAAGTTCTTGCGAGTAATCTCGGTGAGGACTGGCGAGAGCTTTTCGATTCTTTCGAAGATGTCCCCATCGCAGCAGCATCAATTGGTCAAGTCCACAAAGCCGTACTACGATCCAACAAGCAAGCAGTAGCTGTCAAGGTCCAATACCCGGGCGTTGCAAGATCCATTGACTCGGACCTGAATAACCTGTCTATCCTACTGACCGCCTCTCGACTTCTTCCGAAGGGCATGTATCTTGACAAAACCATTGCCAATGCCCGAACAGAACTGGGCTGGGAGACTGACTATACTCGCGAAGCCAAATGTCAAGAACGCTTCCGTGATCTTCTTTCCGACGACACCGACGCCTTTACAGTTCCCAAAATCTTTCCAGAGGCTTGTGGGCCCGAAGTGCTTACGGCCGAATTGATGACTGGCGTCGGCGTGACAAAACTTCGTACCTTGACCCAAGACCAGAGAGACTGGATCGGAACGCAAATCCTTCGTCTCTGCCTGCGAGAGATTGTAGAGTTTAAATTTATGCAAACAGACCCCAATTGGACAAATTTCCTTTTCAATGCCTCTTCCCAGAAAGTCGAACTCCTAGACTTTGGCGCTTCTCGCGACTACCCCGACGAATTCGTCGAACCCTACGTTAATGTTCTAATCGCTGCATCTAAGAACGATCGAAATGCAATCCGCGATCTTTCCGTACAACTTGGCTACCTCACTGGCTCCGAATCGAAAGCTATGTTGGATGCTCATACTGACTCCGTGCTCACACTTGCTGAGCCTTTCAGAGCCGAAGGCCCTGAGATTTACGATTTTAGAGACCAGACTATAACTGACCGAGTACGGGATCTGGTCCCAGTAATGTTGAAGGAGAGGTTATCGCCTCCACCCGAAGAGACTTACAGTCTGCACCGCAAACTAAGCGGTGCCTTTCTTCTATGTGCACGTCTTGGGAGTCGCGTCCCATGCCGTGAGTTGTTTGAGAAAGCTGTACAAACGTATCAGCATGGTGGTAAAATGAAATAAGAAGACGAGCCCTCCATTGGTTGTACTATATGTATGATTTGTACGCAATAGTGTTTTATGAATAAATTTCTACATCGAGTCCTCAAGCCTCGATTCCGCTTCTCCGAACTCGATCAGAATATGACTGCCCCTTTCTTCCACTCCACCTTGCTCTCTCCCTTGAGATCCAGGTCATTCAGTACAATTCTAAGTCTGTCCGCTGTCTTTCTCCCATATGCTTCTGCGTCGCTCAAGTCAGGCATACTAGATATTTCTGCAAAAGACCATCAGCTACCATCACAATCATCACAATCAACATTATATTTCTGACAGAAGTCAAACTCACGACTCAGATCCGGCCTCAACCACGGCACCACCTTAGCCTTATCGTCCTTCAAACACGCATCGCGCATCTGATTAAACGCCTCATCATCATATCCCCCACCCGTCGCAACCGCAAGTGGTGTACTCCCATAATTCCGCGACCCTGGATTATCAGACTCAGGAAGCTTTTCGCCACGAAGCAGAATTGGGATATCCGACGAGCCTTCTTCGGGAGAAGTAATGACATGCACAACTATACCTCGTAAGCTCAAGCAATACGTGACTAGGAAGAGAAGAGTGATATACCATCATATTCCGGCGCCAAACTCTCACGCACAAATTTCGCAATCTCGGCTCTGCGACCGCAGACTATGATTGGAATTGGTGCCATTGTGGTATAGTGGTGAGGGCGGGAAGTGGGGCGGGCGAGGTGTGGGCGTATGATGCGGAGAATGTGGAGCGAGGTGATGGGTCTAGGGTTTATTAACATGTCTGTGGCGAATTAATGCAGTGAAAGGATGAATACTAGTGCTGGAAACTATGACTGTAGATTTGAATGGAGAATCTTGGGATAGATTGGGCTTACCTTCAGAGCAATGGAGAATAAGAAATGACCGAGATCAATCCACGCGTGACGCGTCGTTTGTACCCACGATGTCACGTGTAGAGAATATTCAGGCAGCAGTTCGCCAGAACAATCTCTGAGAAAAACTGGGTCTTTGTATGAGCGTAAAATCGCTTATTTATCCCTATTCCAAAAAGTAAGCCGGATACGTATGTGGTTAGTCATATGATAGGCAGAAGTGAGCTGAGGTTGTCGTTTACTGAATTGGGCAGGCCTCGGCTGGAAGAAGAGAGTAGAGACGGAAGATTACATTCCGCAGAAATGGGCGACTGCGAACTGTTGGCCTATATAGGAAAGCAATGTGACAGAGGCAGAGATGGTGGAAGGTGGTTTGATAATGTGAACTTATGCATCCAACTCAAATTTGGAGGTACTTTGTATCCCAAGACATTTTGTAGTTCCTGGTGCAGGGACACCGCCATCACGCTGTCGACTCCTAAGTCTGCCATTTGGGTCTGCATGTCGATGTCTTTGATATCATCAATGTACAGTACGGCAGCAATGCATTCCTGTACTTTGAGCGTCAGTTGAGATTTGAGCTCCGGGCCTGAGGAGGGCTTTGAAGCTTTTGCTGTAGTCGAGGAAGGTTGAGATGAAGTAGACAAAACGACGGGTGGACGTCAAGGTGTGATTTCGGAGACGAGGGGAATGGGCATCGGTTCATCATTGTCAAGTATGCGAGCGCTTGTAACAACCGCATGGCTGATGTTGTAGTTGGACAGATGCTCCCATGCTTGAAAAGCCTCGTTGCGTGTGATGTCTGTTATTCCTTTACTATCGAGTTCGGCAGTCAGGAGCTCCAAATCTGCGGCTAAGCCCGTGATACCCCACGCTATCCACTGAAATGCGAAGGTATTGTCGTCACTGTCCCTTCGTTATGGAGCGAGTGCGTCCAGAAAAGCACTGGCGACGTCGTATGGAATTTGACCTGATATTCCGACGAGCTGGCCAGCCGCCAAGTCAGATTCATTGCGAGGGTCTTATGTTGGCGCTGCCTTGAGATGAGGGGTTTTCTGCTGCTGAAGTGCCATCTCCACCACATTACGTAGTTGTAGGACATGTTTCATCCGAGTGATAGGCCGCGAAAAATAAGCGCCAAAACCGGGATCGAGTCAGGTCTGCCATCACACTGAGCAATTGTGAAAGTGCGGATGCTTTAACGCAAGACTATTGTTAATAGGTTCTGTTTTTATCTTTGGTCAGAACACGTAGGAATTATAGTAAAAGATAGTAAACAAAGAAAAGAAAGCTATCTCTAGCTAGCACTTGCTTTATACATAGTTATTTTAGGCAGGTAGTATTGATAAGAGGAGCTAGTTAGTAGCAAATTTAATTATAAGAGAAGATATTTGTCTTAAGGAGTTGGAAAGAGATATGCAGCCTTTCTTTTCTAGTATTAGTGGCACATCCCTAGTTGTTCCAAGACCGACACCCCCTTTCATTTCCTCGATATATCGATTGATGACCTGTTATCTATGCTCAGCAATGGCGGTTATATTGAGCATATCAAAAGCCCAGATACATCATGCCAACCATCAGTAATAACTGTCAGTTACAGTACGATCAAATTCACTTGGCTCCTGCAATCTAATATGTACACAAATGGACGGAGTGGTACAGTATCTTGCTTATCTTGCTTTCCAAAACTGACTGTTTTGTAGGCTTGGTACCCTAAGATTTCCATTCTTAACTCGTTTCGCACCCCTCCTACCCGTTTAAGCATGTTTGTCAACGTCGAGCCTCTTAGCGCATAGCTGGTCCCAGCATAACCGAACTTCCCCACATCTTTTGCACAACAATCTATTTGAATGATCACCGTTTATCATACAAGTATTATGCTGCCACATCATCATTCAGATTCGTCAGCTTCATGACGCTTCTCCAGCCATTTGATCAACTTGGCCATCTTGCCCTCGTACAGGCCCTGCTCGCACGCTTTGCTATACACGTGTTGGAATAGACCCGATAGCTTCGTAAAAACTGTGTCGCATTCGGGACATTTGAATGGGTAGACGGGCCCGCTATACTCAGACTGTAGGTCATCACGATTAAGTAGTTCATCCCGATAATCTTTATCCAAATATGCCTTCCACTGGAAACATAAGGCAGCGGACTCGTTCAGATCGAATCTATCGATTTCGGAATCGCATGCGCCAGACTCTAAGTGTAATATCATCGCAGGATAGGTGGTGAATTTTTGATCGCAGCCGTAGCATTCAATCGATCGCTCCAAATGCACCATTTTATGCTGAAACTAGTGTCAGCGCCAGCTTGGAAGGATAAGCTCCACATTACATTGTCAAGGTTGCTAGCGCTTTGAAAGTGCTCTTCGCAAACCTGGCAAACATTCTGCTCTTTCAAATGTGCGAGGTACTCTTGCGACCCAGTAACCCAGGTCATCCCTTCCCCATCATCGCAGCCCTGACATACAACTCGGTGCTTTGTCTTCCGGTAATGTTCTAGTAACTTGTCCCAAGTATTTCCATCAAATACACAGATGTCGCACCGAAAATGACTAGCGGAATCATCGTAGTGCTGCTGTAATGCCCGCGGTGAGGGGAACTCCTTTTCGCACCGAGAACAGTATGTCTTCCTAGTTACCCCGTTAGCGGAACACGAACGGTAGAAGTGAGTTGAAAACTGTACAGACCCCATCAGGGCACGTATGGCCTATAGTATGCTCGCGAGACTAGTGGTTTAGAGACGATGGTAGTCTAGCATAGCTGTGCCTTCCCCGCCAGACGCCGCCAAGTGCCGCGACTTCATAACCATCCAATGATGAACAGTCCGCCTCGTTTTCATCGACTCGATAAAGCAGATGGCCGCACAATGAAAGAAAAGAACAAATCAATTCTTTTTGCGCCACTTATCTCTAAATAGGTACATATAGTAGAGAACTACTGGATGCGATGATATCAACAATGTTATCTCAGCTATCAAAAATATGTGCTGGTTAGCCATCTTACAAAATGTACTGCATTAGCTGATACCGTGGCACGACTCGGAAAGTCTTGTGATAAAGTTTGGTCAAAGATTGTTGTCCCAGCCGCACGGCAGGCCAGTTTCGGCCGCAACTACCGCACCATAGAAATGTAGAAGCTCTTGGATCAATGGCATAGAGATGTTTGATTGGATCGATTTTGAAATATTGCTAATTTGTACGGTGTATCTATTGATGGGTCCCCTTGTTATAAGTGCTCGTTGTGCCTATGGATCCCTGCTCCACATTGGTATCTAGGTGTCGAATGGTCTCCCAAGCTTATCTGAAGTGGTTCAACGACCAAGTGTATGGTCAAAGAAAGAACTAATAGTTTTCTTATCCCACTCCGAATTTTGGTCCAATTTCATGCACTACTCTTGAAAGTATCTTAAAAGTAGGCCGTAATTTCTCTAACGGGTCCGTACGTGTCCCCTTCATTGACCGGATTCATGAGAAGGCGAAGATCGACGCAGCCTTCACTAAAGCGCGTAGCCCCCAGCAGATCCTTCACACGTGCCATTTCGGGTATTAACGGAACACCATACCAATCGAGGGTTGCGCGTGGCTGGAATGTGGGGTTTGACCAGGCACTCCAAGGAAGCAAGGAAGACGGGTCCAATGGAGCTGGTACGTATATATCAGCATTGATCGATTGGAGCGATTCCTCTTCCACTGCTACTAGAGTGGCCAATGTGGTCGCAGTAGGACCGCTTTTCCACATGCTCTCAATCCTCTTGGACGCTCTGAGGATTTGGAGGCCGGCGTGTCGTAATCCGTAATGTCGGCAACGATGGATCACCATCCATAACGGTATGACCATGCCGGGCTCCAGAGTCAGGCTAAAGGTGTGACTGGTGTCCTCCTCAGCTTCTAGAGTTGCAATGATGCGAATTATATATTCAAAGTGACCCAACAGTGAGTCCCATCTCATTTCTGAGCCAAATGATTGTGCACTAATTAGAGCCCGCAGGATGGCATGATACATCCGGAGTGACAGTCTCGTTGTACGCTCACTGGGATTTTCTTGATGCGTGTCTTCGTACTTTGACATTTTTTTCTCCCATCTGCTCAGCCGCCGCAGGAAGCCTTCTAATTTTGTCAACCAAGGACCTTGTAAATTACTCTCACTTAAGTCTCCGCCATCTAAGATGAACATAGTTCTTGACAGGCCGAAGAATTCCGAACTCAAATCCTCAAGACTGAGCTCTTGGGTATCAGGAGTTGCCAAAAACTGATCAACGGCAAACACCGAGGACGAATCTTCGTACGGGTACGGCGCATTAGAATCGCTAAATGTCATAGCTTGTAGATCAAGCCTCATCAGAGAGCCTCGAATGGCCTCAAGTTCCGATGAAGTTCCCTGGTTTTGGGAAACAATATTCAGGCCAGCTATAACATGCTGCTGCATCTCAGCCCAACGATCCATCATACTTGCAATAGATGCCAACATGACTGACAGGGCACCAATTTTCGAACCAGAACCCAGGTCTTTAGCTAAGGCCATAGCTTCTCCATAGTGCGCCGCTGCACGACGGGTAAGCTTCTGGTCTTCTTCTTTATTCTTGCCCAGGATTTGGGCTTCTGATCTTTGATGCATCGCGCCAAGCGCGATTGCCGCGTGCCAGATTGCAGGTTCAGTGTGAGTAAGTTGCATGACATTTCTTTCCCAAAAACTAGACGGAAATAATTTGCAAGTTCCAGGAATGGTGACGTGTTTGAAGAGATTAAAAAAGAGTATGTCGTCGGAAGACAGAGGCTTGGAGGTGGGATTGGACGAGTAAGGGTTCTTTGTGAGAGCTTGCGAAACAGGCCCGATGATAGAAAGTTGTCGGACAACTTCGACAAGTTCACGACGTGACATCTTGTTGCTACTGGATAGGTATCCGTCGCAGATACGTTTCGAGGTGAGGCATCTGCGGCATTCGGGCTTGGTCTCATCGCATTTGACCCGTCGAATCCTGCGCCGTAGATTAGTGACAGTCTGGTAGCTAAGGGATCGATTGATGGACCTGCAGGTTATGCATCCGGACTTTGTTCTCAGCATGATGACAAAGATTGTAAGTTCAATGCAATGCGTTTATCTGCAACTAGTTGTGATGCTCTTCGGGCTGATACCCGAGTGGATCTAGGTAGCTGAGTGAAAGAGTTCTGAGGTTGACTTTGCACCGCCCAAGGGTAGTTTGACATGGGCTGTGGGTAACCGACACAGCCTCCGTATCTTGGCCAGTGGTACCAATCCATTTTCAGCTCATTAGGCTACAGCGGCACATATTTATGTGCACTTCAGTTAACGGACGGTAAATCTACTTGAGATGTTAGAGGTAGCTGCGATGTCTTTAAGCTAGTGGACAGGGTGGCACGTATTTCGGAGGCGAAGATAGGATCTTCAGGTAGCCAATGCTTGGTGAAAGTACATCTGATTTTGTACGGCTTGCGCATCAACCTATCGTTTTCCAATCATTTGTAATGCAACATGGAAGAGTGGGTTGAAGCCGGGAGAATTGCCGTGGTGCATACTAGTCCAATACGAGTTCCTTCATACGTACTCGCCAGCACGCGAAAAAGTAGCTTTCGGATGCGCACAGACCAACGTCCACCTCAGAAGGATCTGTAGATGGAACAAAAATCACACTAGTGCGAGATTCATCGAGTATTAGGTATATTATATACCCAACAGGATCAGATGGGTTGAGGCCAAATTCTGGAATACCTTCGCATTCAACATTTTACTTAGTTCTCAAGAAAGACTCAGAACTGGTTAAGGTAATTAATGTATCCTCATTGCATCATTTAGAAAAACTATTTACAGCCAGTTATCATATTACATCCAACGGAACAACTTATCCTCTGTGAAACCCTCCCCTCTCAGAAATTCTATCTCCAGACAGCTATTTCCACATTTTGAACTCGGGCCATCGAAGACCATGTCTCAGGGAGAGTTCTACTATTTTCATAATCTTAACACATTTCGTCTGAATCATGTGCCGCAAGGATAAAATATTTGCCCGTACTTGAACACACAGCTACATTGAAACCAATTAGGGATTTCTTACCAAGGTTATAGTCTGTGATATAGCACAATGTGAGATTGTACATATCTCTTCACGACATCTTAGGACAAAGATCTTCTCTTACTAAAATGTTAACTTTTCTATACAGAAGCAATAACAGCGAATCTCAACGCCATTCTTACACCAATGCATCTGCAATTTCTATTCTTCATCCGCGACTTCAATTTTGGTCAACAAAAAAATGACAGCCAATAGCAATTGCATTTCCATCGACACGATTTTGGTTTCCTTCCCTATGGCTACCACGGCGTAGGAATT
Source organism: Dendryphion nanum (assembly GCA_020744415.1). Taxonomy (NCBI): domain Eukaryota; kingdom Fungi; phylum Ascomycota; class Dothideomycetes; order Pleosporales; family Torulaceae; genus Dendryphion; species Dendryphion nanum. Next base: position 1,216,297 of record JAGMWT010000009.1, read on the forward strand.
TATTTACGATCCAGTTCAAATCCCCAAAGGCTCCTCCAAACTTGCTGGCCGTATATATCATCCTCGCGATGCTAAAAAGATTCTAGTTGTTGTGTTAGTATCCCACGTAGGGGTAATGGAAAGAAGTATACTGGCGAATATATTGATAGCCTTTCTCATGCATCACATTTTGGCGAATCAGATGTCATACTTTGGCTCCTTGAAGATTCAAAATCAAAGTTTCAGACATATATGCTGTCCAGAGTTTTATTAAACAATATCACAATATCGATTCCAATCAAAAACCTATTGTCGGGTTTAAAGCTGGTGTGAATACGCCATAGCCGCTGCCAAAAATGACACTCGCTTTAAGGGCATTGCGATTGTTGATGCTATGAATCTTGGTGAAGAGAGAATCTATAACAGAGATCGTCTAGAAAGGATCGGCTATATCAACGATCGAATTCGTAGAGTCACAAACAAGGAACTCGAGACTGGCGTCCCAGAATTCGGCCAGGATATGCCATCAGACGCTTACAATGATCTTTGCGAACAGGAATTGGATGCATAGGCTGATGCAGTTGGTCTCTAGGATCAGCACATTCTGATCGTTTACGGTAAGAAGTCGCTCTACAAGTGGCATTCTGAGAAGTCAACAAAGCTATTGCGGAAAACAAACACGAACGTGAAGCGGTTTTCTTGGCATATTGTACTCGTTCACGCTCTAAATTCACCGGATACATGGAGAATGAAATCATCAAGGCTATAGATTGATTATTCAAGCTTGTTAGGGGTCCTTCGTGGGTTTCATTGGATGATGATACGTTTGCGCCTTTGATGTAAACATCAAACTGCTGGAATTCAAAGTTCTTTTAATAAGATTGGACTATATCATGTCTTCTGAGCAGTAATCCCAGATTTGTTGCAAGACATGCAGTCCTTCTGCCAAAAGATTCTCTTGTCATTACATGACTAGCACGGGCCACCTTTATAGTGTCGTCTTTTAAAAACTGGTCATCGAAACCATCTCGGAATTGAAATAATAATCTTCGGCCTCGAACCTCCCTTCTCCAAACTTCCCCTCTCCACGTTCATCCTTTGCAAAATACAAATACAAGATGAACACAATCCTCAAGAGACGCAAACAAAATCCTCTGGTCCATACTGCGCCGCATTTCTACCTCTTAATTCCGCTCGTTGCGGATACGGACAAATTATACTCGAGACATTCGTTTCCGCACTTGTCGCCACCAAATGATCAGGCGCAATCCCTTTCTCTACCCACCGGACCAAGGCATCAAATGTCCCGCTTGGGTACCCGCCACGTCCACCGAAACAGTGACTCAATCCTGGAGCCTCGAACAAGCGATAGAAGTCATGAATATTGGGGCTCAGACGAGTGACTTCTTCGTAGTAATATCGAGTACCCCGGAATGAGATGATCTGATCAGCCTAAGGACAGTCAGTTATAGATTGTAGTCCGGAACTTCACGCAAGACTTACGATGCCGTGATATGTGATCAGTTTCTTGCCTAGCCGATGAAATTGAGAGAGATCTGGGTAATTCATTCCGATTATCGACTCGTATTGCCGAACACTGGCATGAAACACATCTACGTAATCCTGTCGCGACATGGATTTCAGGTTGAACTTCGGATCCTTCTTGACAAACAATCGAATCCATTGATCGAAGAAAGTAAAGGCTTCGCCGGTACATGTCCCGTTTGATGAACAAGTCGTGGTCGCAGCGCTTCCAATGCCTGTAAGATTGGCCGAAATATCTGTCGTCCACCATAGGAACGTGCCGTCTGCTGTTCGAGCCCCTTTCCATGCTGCATCTGCTGCGACAGCGGCTGCTCTTGAGATGTTCTTGGGTGCATATGCGGTGGTACAGTTCGAAGGGGCGCCGACTTGCGCGAATGGATCGAATTGGCATGAGTCCGGGGCTGCAATGATTCCATCGACAAGGCCATCGTTGGCATCGCAAGAACGTACAGCGGCCCTGGTAAGAGCATCTAGCTCACAAGGATGCGGGTATTGCCCCTCGTTCATGACCTGTTGAGCGAATATCGCAGAGACAAAGAACTGGGCGTAGTTGATCGCTGGAGCTGCTGCTGCGATACCATCGAAGATCTCGGGATAGCGCTGGGCAAACATCATTCCTTGACGTCCGCCCTGGGAACAGCCACTCCAGTACGAATATGATGCGTTTCTCCCGTAGAAACTAGCGATCACATCTTTTGCAATCAGAGCACCGTCTTTGATCGCTGTGTCTGCGAAGTTCTGCAGCAAGAGAAAATCGACATTGCCAGGGCTTAGCAGTGCCCATTTTTCTGGATCCTCCGAAGGTAGGCCACCATTTGTGGAAACCGTCGCGAAACCGCTGTTGATGGCTCCGTACATGGATGGGAGTGTAACCGTGGGATTCAAACCTGGGGTCCAACCTCCTCCACCGACAGCTTGAAGGCGACCATTCCACGTAGATTGTAATGGGAGCCAGACTTGTGCAATGACGGTATCATTCTGGCCCGGATGTGTATGTGTCGTAGTGACGTTGCAAAATGACAAGTTTGTGGCATCAAAGCCAGGTCCATTATTGGTTGCGAATGAGGAATACGACACGTTAGAGACGAGGTTTGCTTCCAGAGAAAGAAATTCGGCTCCAAAAATGCTCGGAAATGGGATAACATGAGATGTACAATTAGTGAGTGCCATGATGGAATCTTCAACGCGCACTTTGCGGGTTCGAGATAGGGTAGAAAATTATCGGATTATGTAGTTCGGTAGTTGTATGGAATCATGATTACTTATTTGCAAGCACAAGTTTTAGAGCGCGCCGACATGCTAAACCGGATAAAAGCTTACTGTAACGGGAAGTTCTACACCGGTCTTAACAGACCCTTATTCGCTCCCGGAATTCCAAGCTCCGCAGACCATAGTACCTGACGGACCGTGTTTATTTCCCCGAAACCTAGTTTTCGATATATACGGCGTTAGGATCTATATCCTGGGACTGACAGACATGAAATGCCTTGATTCGATATACTTTTGGGTGTGAGGATGTAGTTCTGACAGTTGGAAGAAGATTCGATTCGTCAACGGATGAGGCAGTCAAGTCTTTCAAAAACAATCATCTCTCCAATGCCTTGCAAGTGCGTGGATTTCAACCAATCAGGTATGAAACTAAATTCGCAGTTTAATATGACAAAAGTGGTTTATCACCAGTTACCGCGTCGCTCAATGGTGGTGGTACGGTCGGAAATACCGCTACTCCATTGCCGTATCATGTTGTGGGGCCCGCACTAGAACAATGATTTCCCGCCTCGGCCAATGACCGGCCCTTACCTCGGTCAATAATGTAACTGGGGTAGACATAGGCCATCAGAAGTCTAAGCGTTCCGAAAACGTAATTCGAAGCTTATGTAGCACCCAAAAAATTATTTCTCAATGAGTTGGAAACCTAGTATATATCTGTAGACGATAGGTACCGTTCTGCGATACCGCTTTCAGGGCCAAGATTTGGTAAATTCGTTACTCGACTTGACGTTTTGTGTATGATTGAGGAGGAAGATGAATGAAAGAAGATCGAGAAACGGAAACAACTGAATTAATCATTCTTCATTTCTTATCACCCTACCTAATCGTGAATAAAGTCAAGTATGAACAATAGGAGTAAGTGATATAAGTCTTTAGTTTACCACAAAGATAAGATTCCAACAATCGCCGCAAGAATCGCAGTTCTGAGTCCGTCTCTTAACCTAAGGCTAGCCGCAGCACCAGTACTCTGAGTGGGTGCCCCAGTCGTGGTCGCTGATGGATTTGGCGTGCTTGTTCCCGAAGGTCTCGTGCCATTGCCGGTGCCATTATTCAAATCTGGGAATAGGAATGTTGTGTTGGCATCAACAACGATCCAGTTCCTAACCAATGCACTCCCATTTTCAACTGTCTCCCACTGCTCAGGCGTACATTGATCGCTATCTAGAACGTAGCACTGCGCACCGGGTAGCTTGATCGGCGTGTTCGTAATATTGAATATGTCCTTGGGGCCTTTTGTAGTATAATTTTGATTTTGTGTCGTGGAAATGTTACCAGTCGCAATGTCGAAATTGAATAGCGCACGTTGGAAAATCTTCCAGGCTGTTTCAGGTTGATACGCTGGAACTTCATGTCCCGCTTGGTAGACCCGCGTGAAGCTGAGATTTCCGTATTGTCGTACCTGGCCACCGATATAGCTGTCATTAACAATGACAGGAGCATATCCGGCAGCATGAAATTGATCCGTGAATTCGTAATCGATGGCGAGAGATAACAGTTCGCCTCCATACCAATTGCATGCTGCGTTATATTAGTGACTGTCATATGCAAAGTTGGTTAATATTCACCATAGTCTCTGTCGCCATATACTAGTGCAACTTTGATCCCAGACTCTAATAAATAGGCAAGATCTTCTTTCCAGCCAGGGCGCGGATAATCGCCAATACTTCTGAAAGCTTGAGCTACCGCGGAATTTGACTGAGTCCAGTTAAGCGGCACACCAAGATCACGTTGTACATGCGGTTGATTAAGCCAGCCTGCATACCAGGGTGGAGGAAATGAGGCGGCAGACGGAGCCGAAACATCGTAGTAGTTAAGGTCATTGTCGAAATAAGGATCCCGAATGTTTGTTGAGCAGAAAGTCTCCGCCGCTTCGCAAACCCGATTGACTGATGTATTGAATCCCTGGTTGGTGGGGTCGTACACAATACTTAGGTTTCGGCATTGCTCAATCTGATCGAGACAACCGCCTTTCCGATTGAGATTATTGATTACGCTATTGTAGCGAGATTCGTTGATTGCTTTAATGCCATAGCTGTTGTTATAGGCCATCTTGGGATATCCTGGCCATTGAACTAAACGATCAATGCAACCATTGATGATGAGAAGAGTATCGAGGTGAAGAATGTGCGTTTGCCCTTGTTCGTCCCAAGTCCCGTTCAGAATACGCTCATTTTGTTCCTGGAAGTAAGCAGCAAAAGCAGGACCATAGCGACCCCCATAAGATTCGGTAGAGATGGAAATACGGTTGTCGTTGGGCTTGTATCCAGGAAACTCTTGGAACCAGACCTGAGCAAAGTGCCAGAGAGCCCGCGCCGAGTTCTCGGTTCCTTGTGTGGTGAGATTTCGATTTTGGCTTGCATATGTGCCCACGTAGAAAGTGTTGTTCTGTTGCGGCACTCCGTTCGTAAAATTAGCGACCTTGACGCCTGAAGATCCGCTAAGAGAAGAAACAGTAACATTGACCAGCTTATCGTAACTCAAGCCAACTTGCACCGGTTGATCGAGGAAAAGCAGGTTAACTGTTCCAAGGTTGTTAGATGAGCTTGCTCGTTCCAAAATATCATTATAGCATATGTACCTTCATTGTTCCACGACCATTCATTCAAGTAGGTAGAGTTCGAGTCTGGATTGATGAAGCAAGGTCCAAGTTCGCGCAATAGACCAAGCATTGAGCTCGATCCTGGTCCGCCATTCATCCAAATGGAAAGCGGAGCATTTTGGGGGTCTTTCCTTGACTCAAAAAACCAAAAGAACGTATTGATTTCGTACGATTGATTCCTCACACCAAGATCTTCTAAGCTACCAGCCGGTAGATGCACGTAACCTGAATAACTTCGTACACCATTAGTCGTTTCGCAAAGGTCGTTCTATATAGGTTAGTTTTAGTGATTCTTTTAGTCAGAAAGGATAAACGTACCTCCTTATATGTGATTCTAATTCCCTCTTCGATTTTAGACTCCAACACCGTTACACCCTCGGGTTTTGGAGGAAATTGTGCATTCGTGACACCGCCCAGCAAACCCAAAGTTACAAGCCATACAAATCCTCTCGAATACATGGCTTCTTGTCACGGCAAAGTTGCGCTACCCAAGAGAAGCCTTCTGCTGCACGTTTGTGCTATTTGATTGAGTGTCAAACGAAACTAACAGGGACCTGCCTCTTTATACTTCCTCCCTAGTGATTGCAGGTCGAGATAATGCAGGGAATATCTAATGGGGAAGCCCTCGTGCTCCAATTACGAATCCATTTGCGTGGGTACCGTGTACATCCTTCTTCCTCCCGATTGAGCTTCCTTCCTCAGCCAAGCGTGTCAAGCTTCAAGCCAGTCGATGACGTTAGGGTACGTTCTTCCCGCAGCGAAGCGGGGAAAGGTTACAGGGCCAAGCATTTGCCAAGATAGATGAGCAGAAACAAGACTTAGCCGCTGAGAGGGATGGAGTTCGTGCGCACGGAATGAAAACATGAGTCAACTAGAGATAGATGAAGCTTTCCGGTATCATAGATGGATCATTTCCACAGAATGGAAGCGGGGTCCATTGCCTTTCTTGAAGTTGGACAGAATTTGACCCCTGTAACAAGGGCAACAACAACCGCGGACCGACGGTGGGCAGCAGCTAAAAAGATAGCACACCTAAAACATGCTGAGAAACAGATAATGCGGGGTTTCAGTTGGACCAAACGAAAGGATATGACTTGTATTACCGTGCTTGCCTAGGTGGGTGAGAAGTCGTGCGAATTCTTGTAAAATGGCTAGGTGGAAGATTCGATTGGGATGTGCTCGACAAAAAAGGCTAGCGTCACGTTCCTGAAGTCGGCTTACCGATAGAGGGTGCTTGAGTTCGAACAACGCTGAAGAGATTCTACTAGTGATGCTTCATCTTTGATCCACACAGTCTACTTTTAAAACAGCATTTGTACAACTTTTTGATATCTTCCAGTCCGCTTTTGCCGCCTTAAGCAAATATGTACTGGGGATATGCCTCAAGAAACCTGCCCAGCTAAATCGGTCTTAGCAACATCTTTCTTAATATTAGGCCGGCGAAAAAGAAACGAACTCGTCGATACAAGACTGTACTTTGATCCAGATTGCCTTTCAGCAATTATGCCACTAGTGACACATGACAAAAGTCTGCTAAAGAAACCACAAAGTTAGGATGCTTCTACGATAGTTAGAGATCCTAGAATTCTAGATGCGCCTTTGGACGGACGAACACAGAGTACAACGTACCTTTAATTCTCATGTTGTACTCAACTCCTTCAAATAATTCTGAATTTCACGTTCGTACTGGCGCTTTTGGGGGCGAGCTGACAGGCAAATCTCTAACAATGGGTTCACTACAGCATTACTTTGACAGGAACCTACCTGAGAAATACACACTCGGAGCGGCTGCGAGTGTAAACATGCCCTTACCTAATGGCGATGTTGCTAGATGTAATGCTCATGTCCCCATTTATGTATCCATGCGGACTGATGTTTAATCTTCGGAATGGTGCAATGAAGCAGAGGCGGAGTTCCAAACGACAATGAGTCCGCCTACTTCTATCAACCATGTGCTAGTTACGACACAATTCAGGCAAGCGAATGCGCTGTTCTGTTTGATGGGGCACGCGTCTCGACATTAATAACCGGGAAATGCAACGCTTTTAATTCCGCTTCCCTCTTTGCAGCTTTCAGAATGGATATACAGAAAGGTAGTCTGTGGCAGGGCTTTTGTTTGTTCGGGAAAATGCGTAGATTCATCTCCATTGCATCCGGTAATTGGTGTTCTTGACGCCTGAAGCCTCGTTTCTTCTACATTATCTTGTCGTCTTGAACTTTGCTGCACCTGCGATCTCTCGATTTCCTTCGCGGCACTCGTTTTTCAAGTCTCTCAAGTGGGCAGACGAAACCACATGTGAAATAGGATCAATCTACAAAGCATTCTTCTAGCGAGCATGCACAAAGTCAGGGATCATGACTGGAAAAAATTTCATATACCACAAGATTGAGAACCAAGCGTTATATCAGATACACATCTCATGTTTGTACTTTTGCCCAACTACTTCCTACCTCCTACATCAGCACTATCCACTCATCCTCCCTCCCCTTCATTTCCCCTTGATCAGAATCTCACTCGCCTTCTCCGACAGCATCATAGTTGGTAACACCGGAAACCCACCAGGCACCTTCGGAAATGCACTCGCATCAACCACCCTCAACCCACTCACACCTCTCACCCTAAACTTGCTATCCAAAACTGCAAACTTGTCCCCATCAGCACCGATTCTTGCACTGCTGGATGCGTGATGCGAATACGCCTGTTCCTTGAGATACGTCTTCTGGCTCTCCTCGGAACACTGGGCTTTGCCGATTTCGCCCTTGCACGGATGCAGTTCTTCGAAGGGGGCGAGGGAGTTGGGGTCAGAGGGATTGACTTTGGAGAGCCAGGATCGGACCCATTGGACTGCTTCGAGGATGGCGGTGAGGTCTTTGTCTGAGCCCTTCTCTTTGAAGAAGTTGAGGTTGATGGCGGGGGTGTCGCGCGGGTCCTTGGAGCGGAGCTCGATGACGCCGGCTTGGGACCGAGGATTCATGTGCACGATTGCGCATTCGTATTCGTTGGGGCCGTAGGTCCCGGTGAAGGTTGGTGGGAGGTTGGGAAACCCGGGCCAGAAACCCTCGAAGGCGAAGGAGCCGCACCACATGTAGATGTCGCGGATCTTACCGACGCTGGTCTTCCAGAAGGCGGGGAAGATGGTGCCGCCGGTGACGAGGGCGCGTTTGGCGAGAGAGATGATGCCGGCTTCGTAGTTGTCGGCGACTTGTTGGCCGACGCCGGGGGAGTCGACAATTACGGGGATGTCAAACTTCTTGAGGTGCTTGGCGGGGCCAATGCCGGAGAGAAGGAGAAGCTGGGGTGTGTTGAAGGCGCCGCCCGAGATGATGACTTCCTTGCGGGCGTAGGCTTTGCCGGGGGTACCGGGGTCTTTGGCATTGTAACGTGGGTCGGCGCTGTAGAGAGACTTGCCCTTAAGGAACTCGATTCCGACGGCCTTGGGCTTAGAGCCCTTGGTGTCGAAGATGATCTTTGTGGCTAGAGTGTCAAGTGAAAGGGTAATTGGGTACTTCTTTTCAGCAACAGTGTCGCGGAGATAGTAGCCAGGCGACGAGCGACGGTTGTTGGGGTGGATATGGCTAACACCACCGAATGGGCCGACGAGATTGTCCCTATTCTTCTGGTTGCCATTCATGTCTCGAGCAAGAAGAGCAGGGGTTTCGGCTTTGGAATAACCAGCAGCCTGAGCAGCAAGCTCAGATAATTGCTTAGCATCGGCGCTAGTCGTATAGCCAGGATCCAGCATTGTCATATCGAGCCAACCGTCTTTTCCATGCTTGTAGGTGCTGTTGTAATGCGTCTTCTCGAGCTTAACAAGGTACTTGCGCATATTCTCAGCTGACCACGAGTCGTCTCCAGTGGTTTCCGCAATTTCGTTCCAGTCAAGATCATTGGGATTCATAGTCAAGCAGCCGTTGTGCATGGCGCAGCCTCCAAGAGTTCCAGCACGCGGGTAGTACTGATAATGCTATTAGTAGTCTGTTGATGTGTATTTAACTGCATTCAACTTACAACACCAAGAGGCTTAGCACCGGCAGGAGGATCTATGCCAACATAGAATCCGCCATCGGATTTGCGCCAGGTTCTGTGGAGATATCTCGCCTCTCGAGCTTCATCATCGGAGTGCCTGACGAAGAAGTCCCATCTCGTTGCTGGATCGTTACCGGCAGCATTGAAATTGAACCATTGAGATACGTTCACATTCTCAGTCTGATCATCTCCAGCCTCGAGAACAAGAACAGAATATCCAGCCCTCCCGAGATTAGCTGCCAGTGGGCCACCTCCTGGACCTGTACCAACTACAATGTAGTCGTACGTCTCATTATTTGTTGGGGCAGCGGTGGCTGTCAAGGCAAACAACGCCAGGGACGCAAGTCCGGAGAGAAGAGGTAAAATTGGAGCCATTGCCAAAGATCTGACTGTACGAAGCCCGAAACTTGTGGGTGTGCGAGCACATTGAGGGGAAGCTTCCTTATTAAAAGCAGCTCCCTGAGGTCACAGCTTTTTGCACAGCTCTGCTGCATTTCATTTCCAGTAGGTGCTCGTATATGCACGTAGTTGCTGGGCCCTTGATTTAGGGCTACCAATCTGCATGGGCAAATTTGGGTAGAGGCGGCTATTCAATATCTACTCGGTTGATGAGGAAGTGGCACCAATCAGCCGTGCTTGAACATGGCCTTGGTACTGCATTTCATCTGTACGGTTTCGGAATCTCATGTGTATCCTTGTTGTAACATTGCCGCCATGGTGCCCTAATGTCTCGGTTGCCAAGGGGATTCGAACACAGGGACTGCTAGTGTATCAGCGCGTTCGTTCCTTAGAACCTTCTACAACATAGTATAGTTCCCGCTCGCGGAAGTGGGCGAATCCTCCGTAGAAGGATTTCAATGCCATGCAGGCCATGAATCGCTACTGCCCACGTGGAACAGACAGGATCATGGCTTACTCCCACATCTTACAGGCCTACTCTCGGTACGAAAATTATGAAAAGGGGAGAGTGAGTGTCGATGGGAGGTCATTTGCGAGCTTACTTCCCAAATGAGAGCTTGCTGGAGACAATGAAGAAGTGTTCAAGGCTGCGGGTATAGATAAACGACAGCAGAGAACCAGAGATTAAACAGGCGCGGGGCGTAAGCGCGCATGGTTCAGGCAATCAAGGCCATGTCCACAGTCCAGCATATTGAGCACATTCGCTAGCGTGAAAGAGAGACACCCCGGGAACGCTTGTTCTAGATCGGAGGAACGGCTGGGGAGCTGATTGAAGGTCTGTGAACATTGGCGTAATACATTTCATGGCGGTGTCGGTTCCGGAGGATATGCAAGCCACGAGCTGCTGTGCCACGTGTGAAAGCGCCTCATCATTCCATGCTGACAGAGTGAATTGATTCAAGCATGCAGTCCGAAGTCGGCGCTTGTCGCGGAACGGAAAAGAAGAGTCCGTTGTGTGGTTTGGGTAGCTGGCAAGAAGTACATAGTACAAGAAGGCGTTGGGGAAGTGGTGGAGAAGCATGTGGGGTCGACAATGAAGCGACTACAGCGGCTAGCGCACCCCACATGCCGGCCTCGCCGCGGGTTACTCGACGGGCCGCCGGGCGGGTGAATGCTTTAAGCGAAGTAACATACATGGACACGCATTGCCGCGTATGCAATTGTCTCCAGACAGGATATTGTGGGAATTACCAGGACAGGGAGCAGTGTTGTCGATATCGAAGATCAGGCCAGGCCAGGGGCGGACCATCGGCTCGAAGGGGAAGACGTGTGATTCGTCATTGTAATTGAGTACCAGCACGATAATAGGCTAGGCTTGTCTGATGTGTTATTGATTGATTGATTGATTGATCGCTTGATTGATCTGACGCAAAACATGACTTTGCAGTGCAAGAATACTGAAACAGGTTCAGTTACCCGATATGATGAAAATCCCGGAATCCAGATGTCCCATATTCAAACGTCCAGGTATCCAGTAACCCTGCCCTCAACACCGTAGCAGGTTCGCAACGCCAATACACCCTTTCGCCCCGTAAATCCCAAAAAGATACAAAGAGAGAATTTATGCCCGGTCAGCACAGAATTCGTCCATTGCTTGCCCTAGAACGCCCCAGGAAGAAGAATCTAAATGTTCACTCAAAGGTTCGTCGGTCAAACTGGAGCTCCCCATGCTGCCCGCAGTCTTCTGGCAAGTTGGATGTCTTTCTGTTGGATAGTTACTCTTTTGGCGTGGATGGCGCAGAGATTTGCATCGTGGAAAAGATTGACAAGGAAGGCTTCGCTGGCCTCCTGTAATGCTAGGATGGCCGAGGATTGCCATCGGTAAGGAACCTCAACGACGTTTCCTGTAAGGCCAATACAGATCTCTTTGACCTGGACAGGAACACATGGTTAGCTTGGAAACAGGCAAATGGAAATTCCAATCAAACTGTGGGGTCGAGGAAAGAGGCATAGTAAAGATCGGCAGAACATACGAGTCGAGCGAATGGAAGTTTTGCCACCAACAACTCAAAGCCTTTCTGGTATGCGCGAATCTCTTTGAGAGCTTTCACACCAGGCTTGAAGCGCCTCTTCTGGCGGGTCTTTGGAGCGGGCCCCGGGCCACCAACTGGAGAAGTTAGCTTCGGTTAGATCTTCCAAAATGCCCAAATTATGAAGGCTAGGAAATATTCACCTCTTGTGAGACTGGATCGGCCCCCAGAGGCTCTCTTACCCCCTCGGCCTGTCGCGCCGCCACGAGTGGGTCGCGCTACATTTTGTCTGGCGGCTTTGGGAGGCATTGCGATGTTCTATACTGTAGCGTCTGGTATGTCGCAGTGTGACCAAGAACCAGTAGCAGAATAATGGCGTGGGAATTGCACGAGAGCAGGCACAAAAAGATGCGTGGGAAGTCGAGGAAGAGTGGGTCGCCGTAGGGTTGACGCGCGCGTCACGCGAAAGGAAATGCGGGTGGTCGCAAGTGTCGCGAAGGCGGAACTACACAGCTATGGAGCGGCTGTGTATCTCAGTGTAGGATAGGAGCAATTGCGGTGGAATTGACAAAATACAATGGAGAGATTTCACGAAGGTGTGCGTGAAGATGTTCAGTGTCGTCCATCGTATTGAGATGCGATAACTCCTTGTTGTTTGGCGACGCAAGGAATGCTGGTGGCTGGTAACTCTCACCGGGTGGCTGGGGCAGAGGAGGGCGGACTGATTATGTCATCACGAGGACTGGCAGCTGCGATGCCGAGGCGTTAAGTGCTTCGATAAGCCAAAAGGGGTTAAGCGCTCCCGCCGCAATCGGGAGGTGCGGTGCGGCAGTCGGGACGGAGGACGGAGAGTTGCTGGAAGGCTGAGGTCAAGGTTTACGTAGCCACAAGTGACAAGGCACGAGACAAACAACCCCAAGCAAGCAAGCAAGCAAGCAACCCCCCGCCATTCATCGTGCGTCCGCGCTCGTGTCACGTTTCTTGTATATCTGCCCGAACTCACAGGTGTCCTCAGTACATACTGTATCCTTTACTCTCGCTCAACCTCTGCCACTTCTGCTCTACCCCTCCGCAACCTGCACCACCGCATCGCGCCCGCCTACCTCCCTCAGTCATCCACCCCACCGACTGGCCATATATCAAAGGGTTAGCATCTCCAACGATGGCGAATGTGCTTGCGGGTGGGGATGGCATGATGGGACAGTTCCCGCTGGAGCAGTGGTTCTATGAAATGCCCGTCTGCACAAGGTGGTGGATGACGGCCGCTCTCGGAGCTAGCCTGTTGGTGCAATGCCATATCCTTTCTCCGTTCCAGCTCTTCTACAGCTTCCGGACTGTCTTTTACCGGAGCCAGGTATGCTCAATCTTGCCCCCGTCATTCCTGGTCATTATCTTGTTCTGACTGCCATTGTAGTACTGGCGACTCGTAACCACCTTCTTCTACTTTGGACCGCTGAGTCTCGACCTCCTTTACCACATTTTCTTTCTACAACGCTACTCGCGCCTTCTTGAAGAGTCTTCCGGTCGCTCACCCGCGCACTTCTCATGGCTCCTCACTTTCGCTTCTACACTTCTGCTGTGCATAGCGCCCATGTTCTCAATGGCTTTCCTTGGCACAGCGCTGTCAAGCACCCTCATCTATATCTGGAGCAGGAAGAACCCGGACACCATGCTGAGCTTCTTGGGGCTGCTTGTTTTTCGAGCGCCGTATCTTCCATGGGTGCTGATGTGTTTTTCATTAGTGATGCACGGAACGGTGCCAAAGGATGAGCTGTGTGGTACCGTGGTTGGACACAGTAAGCATGCGCCAGAGCTGCCTCTTTCAATTGGTACTGACAAAATGACAGTCTGGTACTTCTTCAATGATGTGTACCCACCACTACACGCTGGACACAGTCCTCTCGACCCACCCGCCTGGTGGGTTCGCCTGTTCGAAGGTCCTCCCCCACCCGCTGAAGAGGATGAGGCCCCAACCGAGGAATTTGCCGATCACACGCCAGAAACCGCGGATATTCAGCAACCAGATGTCGCCGTTACATAAGCATCCTGCCTTCTTCTATTGTTTGACGACCCATCAACGACATTGATACCCAACATCTCTGATTCGGTAGAACATAGCTTGCCTCTGACTGTCGTTATGCCGCAGGGGTTCGTGAGTTGTACATATGCTGGGCCGCGGATCATAACACCAAACTGAGTTGGATATTTCCGCGCTAGAACCTGTCATTCTTCTATAACAACCCACATACAAGAGGATGAAGCAAATTCGAACGGATATTTGCTCCTGATAGTAGTTTCTCCTTTTCAATAACCGCTTCGTTTTATAAAGCCTATGTCTATACTTCATTTCATTCCTCGGCATTTCTTATTACCCTTCTTCATTATCTGATGTCTATCTTTTGATCCGATTCTGTACATCATTTCTGCTCGTGGCAATTAGCCAATCATTCCTCATAAACCATCCTGGACCGAGGCAAGGACCAGCAATTCGGTCAGGCGCCTTCCTAAACAGGCTAGACATCCCCGGACCTGCATATTAGAATGGAGATGCTGGGGGATCGAGGGGCGGTCATGGGCGGACTTCACCGAACAGACACTGCGATTTTCCGTCTCCGGGGAGACTATCCTATCCATCATGTTCAACTCCAAGGGTTTGATTGGTCTTGTCCCACCTGCCACTGATATCTTAGGGCATATCGCGACTATCCTGCTGGAGCGGGCGAGCTAGGAACGCGGTATCGGTGCAATTGTTAGTACATTACGATGGCTGCTGTTGGACCTATTTATCCATCTTATCCTCTGCTGGTTATTTTCTTCCCTTACAGCTCCCCGTTCTGCCTCTCACCATGGTCTTTCACCTCCTCGCCCTCCTTCCTCTCCTTCCCAGCGTCTCAGCCTGGGGGACCCTCGGCCATAACACGGTAGCATTGATCGCCCAAAACCTCATCAGCAATAAAACCGCCTCTTTTGCACAGTCCCTCCTCAATGATACATCCTCAAACTACCTTCTCAACGTCGCCACCTGGGCCGATTCTTACCGTTCCGAGCCCGATGGCAGATTCTCCTCTGTCTACCACTACATCGACGCTTTCGATTCACCCCCATCCTCGTGCGAAGTTGACTACGACCGCGACTGCCCCGAAGAGGGATGTATCGTATCTGCCATCGCAAATTACACGACCCGCGTAGCCGCTCGCAACATATCCCATGTTGAGCGCCAAAAGGCCCTGAAATGGATAATCCACTTTGTCGGTGACATACACCAACCTCTGCATGTCGAAAACCTCGCTGTTGGCGGAAATCTTATCAACGTCACCTTTAATGGCACCAACACTAACCTGCATGCCATATGGGATAGCAACATCCCGAACAAGCTTGTCGGCGGCTCCAAAATTTCGGATGCACATGCTTGGGCCGATGAATTGACCACTGCCGTGGAGATTGGAAAATTTGCTAAACAATCGAAAAAATGGCTTCGGGGTATCAATATCCACGATTCCATTTCCACAGCTATGATCTGGGCCAATGATGCGAACGACTTCATCTGTTCAACTGTCGTCCCCAAGGGCGAGGCCGCTGTTAAGTTCCAAGAGCTAAGTGGAGGATACTATGAAAGTGCGGTGCCAGTGGTAGAGATGCAGATTGCGAAGGCTGGAGTGCGATTGGCAGCGTGGCTGGATTTGATTGTCACGGGGAAAGTTGGAAAGGGAGGATATGGAGGAAAGAAGGGTGGAAAGAAGGGATACACTAAGAGGAGTACGGAGAGGAGGGAGGTCAAGTTGGAGGAATGGATGCTTGAGGCAAGACGGGCCAGGGAGGCGGTTGGAGGATGTTCGGGGCATGAGCATTGAGTGGAAGATTGCGGCGGTTTGAGAGTATGTAGAAGATATGACGATTCATGATTTAAGGTCTTGATTGATACACCATCACATTCAAACAATGATAGCAGTCTGACAAAATTCTTAGTTTCAACTAAATTGTATAAAATCAAAGCACATGATTCATACACCCACCTCTTCCAAGGTTACACATGGCTTCAAATAACATTATTGAAAGGCACGGTCAAATATGGTTATCTGAAAGAGGTGTAATGTTCATTTTAGTCGTACAGAAAAGTTGCGTCTTGTTAATAAGATGTAGGGACATTGACTAATCACAATGCAATGTGCCTTGCTTACCCCAAAAATCGACTTTCGGATTACCCCTTCAATCACTCCTCAACGACATCTTGTTCACATCACCACGACATCACATCGCCATGAACTCTGATTTGGTTTACCCAATGAATCCCTAAATTTTATCTTGCTGAAGAACCTTCACATCGAAGGGCACAAACGGGCAAGTACATGCCATGGGTTTGCATTCCCTACATGCATGAAGGCTGGAGGCCATTTCCCAAATGAATCAAGCCGAAAGCTGGTCCCCAACGCCAGCACCCCAAAAGGCACACGAGAAGGGAAAGGCAAGCGCTCGATGAAACGGAAATTCATCATTCCCAGGTGCCTACTTTTTGAAAGCTATAATCAGCTCTGAACCACTATCGCTCCATCTTGACGCCGTCATACGTAGCCATGAGCGAAAAAAGAGATAACCATGAAAGAATAATCGTCCTAGACATATTCAATGTCGCTATCCTCTTGGAAGTCATCAGAGGGCTGAGAGTCCTCTTCAGAAGTCTTTTCGCCGTCCTCCTCGTTCTCTTCTCTTTGCTGTCGGGCCCAGGCGCTCATGCCCTTTGTGGCTGCTTGGGATGCGTGACGAGTGGAGACTGGACGGCGAACTGGGGACTCACTGGGCTTTGCGGAAGGTAGAGCTGCAATGTTGCGAAAGGGAGCCCGGGGAGTCTGTTTCATTTGCTGCTCGATGCTCAACCGTGCAGTGTCGTGAGCAAAGATATTAGGTGCAGGCATTCCCATCATAGAGCGGCTATGGATTCTCTCGGTCATTCCGTCAAAGCCACTCATTCCCATGTCTCCGGAAAACCCAAAGCCGTTGGTGTTATCGACCATGCTGCTTTGTCCGCTACCAAAGCTTTCGCCCACGGGACCGAAAGCATTGTCGAACGTGAATGTGTTCTCGATTTCGGCAAAGCTATTAGTACGGGAGCCTCCGGGGGTTGGTACACCATAATTGTAGTCGATGGGGCCTTCACCAAAGCTGCCCATGTTCTGGCTGAGCTCGCGGGCACGGTAAGAGTCCTGAGCAAACTTTGGAGACGACGACAACGTCTCAAGAGGCTCTGCATGAATCAGCTAAGTGAAAAGTCATTCGGGTTCGAGTTTGAACGTACCTCGCTTGATACGGGGGGTTGTTGGAGTCGTGGGAATGTTGGCGAGCTTCTTCGTCATGGCCGCCCTATGGCGAGTGGGTGTTTTCATCTCATCTGGGGTCTCGTGGCCATCGGCGTCGGATTCGCTACTCTCCTTACCCTGCACCTTGCGTTTCTTCGCAGATGAGGATGGAGTAGTGCCCCCGTTGAAATTTCCGGCCTTGGCACGAGATTTGCTTGGTGTTGAGACCTAGATGCGAGGAAAACGTGTTAACAATGTACTGCAGGGAATCATATGAGCAGTCACCGAAAGTATATGTTGCGAAATACATGCTCATAAAGCACGGTCTTGACATCGAAACGAACGACTTATAGACGGAAGTATTTACTCACAGTCACACCCTTTAAACCAGAAAGCTGGCCGAGCCTCACAAACCTCTCCTTGATTGCGCGACCTGTTGGCTTAACGGGCGCATCTTCCGCTGTAGAGACACTTCGTTAGCACGGTCGATAAACCGAACCAGCCAATATCAATAGCATTACTTACGCCAAGCATCGGCGATCTTCTGGGCCTGCACCGTGATATTATGAGTCTCGATGAGCTTAAAGAGAAGAATTCTGTCGTTTTCGGCGGTCCATGACATAGGCATGTTGGCGGTTGCGGCACTAAAGTTTATAGAAATGATGTGTTTGGGTAATGTTGTTGATGCGGAATTGCAGAGAAGTGGCAAGGTAGAAGAGAAGTAAGATGAGAAGAAGAACACTAGATGTTGTATAGCTCAGGGTGAAGTGAGGTGAATTAAATGAGATTAGGTTGAACGATTCACGCTCTCCGGGCTTCAAGAGTAAAGGAGGAGGAGGCTCTGTGAACCCAAAGTGACAAAAAGTGAGTGACCCGTGTCATGCAAGTGGGCGGTAAGCCAGAGGGAGGTACCGAGTTGCAATGTGAAAGAGAAAGAGAGCAAAAGCTGTGGTGGGGTAAGTGTTGTGACTTTAGTATGAGGAAAACTGGCGGGGCAACTAGCGCCAGAGAGAAGTTTCGAGCAGCGAGATGCCAAGAAGTGAAAGAAGCCACGGATGCGCGATGCGCGAACTTTAGCGGTACGTTGTCAGACCCATTCATTCAAGCATACAGAAGTGGTGATAATTTCCTCCCGAAGAAGTAGGAACTGCCCTGATACCTAGCTCTGGAGGAATCGGAAATGTCGAAAGCAGAAGATCCTTTGGGCATAATACAACTCAGTGCCTTTGAGAAAATCAGGCCAAAATCTGCCTCAGAACTGTTCAAATCACGGTATTGAAACATCAAGCCTCTTTCTCGGTCCAATTGTTCAGCTACTGCCTAGGATGGTTCTGTTGCTCGACTTTACTTTTCCGGCCAACAGGGGCTATGAAGTCTTTTCTCGAAAAACCACCTCACAGAACAGTCGGGTACGACGGCGCATACTGGGTGCCTAATCATTGTCACTAGAACAACCCATTCAAAATGACCAAGCGCGCAATTTTTCCTTGTCACGGATGTATATTGAACCAGCACAACATATGTAGTACATACACCCTAACGGGAACCTCAACCTCAGCCCAGGCTCAACTTCAATTCCTCCATTCCACGCTCACTTGCTCAAAACGTCCCGCCAACAATCTATCTCTTTCCAAACCCAGTAGCAACTCAACCGTCACTCCTAGCAACAGGCAACCACCCCATCCTGTACCCTCTCTCTCCACCGAAACACGCAGTGTAACATGTACCCACCATCTTCTTCCCTTCTCCTCCAATCCCTTCCTCCCGTATCCCTACTGTTCGGAAGGAAACAATGACTCACACCCTTCCTCGTTTCTTTTCTTGCAATATCTCGCACTTTGCTGACACAAAACTTGCGTTTTCTATGCGCCTGCGAAGATGCGATTTCTCGCCGTGCTATGCGATGTCGTTGCTGTGTAACTAGCGTGGTGGGCGTTTTGGTAATCCATGCATCTTCGCTAGCGCGATAAGGATGGGGGAGGTGCATGCAGGGGTCTGGGAAGTGTGATTGGTTAGGCGGGGATGCGGGAATGTACTGCTATGCAGGTTGATGGGTGTGAGAAGCCGTATTACTTTTTTGCCTATTGCTTTTGGAGGATAGAGGGTGAGGGCGATGGACATGGAGATCACAGTACTTCTGTAGGATTTCGCGAGGTGCTCCGGTAGTTGGTGGGTTCGTTCGGTAGATCTTGGCATATGTGCGAATATGTGGATGGGCGCAGGTATGTACAGAGTGGACTTGAGAGTTAGAGACAGCTGTGATGGAGACGTTAGTGCGAGGTACGTATCGTGCCGCTTGGCTTGCATTGCAGATTTGTGGCGTTTTTGTGTGTTTAGAGGGAACGCTGCATATGTGTGAATTGCTTGACTTAGACGGATGGGTACGGTGGGGGAACGGCGAGGATATGGTGGGCTGTAGGATGTGAGAGATCGATTTTTGGGAGAGGTGGTACACATGAGATGTTTTTAGGGGTTGATTGTGGTTGCTATGGCACTGCAAGGTATTTCAGATGAAGAGTCTGATGTACGAGAAGCACGAAGAATAGTTGTGATGTAATAAATTCATGATCGTTCCTTTTTTAATCCCTACTCGAGGCTGAATATCATTCTTACAATCAGAATGCCTTGGACCTGAGAAGAAATTATCCAGTCCATCATCGATCCTTACGCCCCAACTACGTGGGACCTAAACTCCCGTTTTCAATATGCCACATCCGATCGCACATTCCCGAGCCCCTTCTGTATCCCAAAGAGCAGAAGAACTCGTGTGGCCAACAGACCATGTACTGAAAAGGCATCAAATCAAACATACTCCACATTCTCCTCTTCTTCCTCACTCTGTACCGGCCCACTCGGAAACCCAATATCAAATTCAAAAATCTCCTTCTTAATCGGCGATGACTTGATAGGAGAAGAACTCACAGACCCATTTGCAGCCTTCTTCTTAATGATTCTTCCCGTCTTCACACCTATACGTTCATATTAGCCTAGTCCCAAAATCCCAATTTCCAATCCCCCAACAAAAACACAAACAAGAATGAAATCGAAATAACATACCATCTCCCTTCACCTTCTTTGGCGTACCCGGTCCTTTAGGTCTTGCCGGACTTGGCGCTGGACCGCTCGCACCCACGGCTTCAGCCTTGAGCTTCGCGGCTTCGCGTTTGGGTTTGCGCAGGAAGTTTTCGATGGCGCTATAGGTTGCTTCTTGGCCGAAGAGGCGGGCTACTTCGGCGCAGTTTACCTGAGAGGGAGATGTTAATAGAGCTAGAGGGGTTGATGAGGGGTAACGGAAGGGAAGGGAAGAGGATGAGGGGAGATGGGAGGGGAATGTTACGCTGGAGTCATAAGAGCCGATTATAGAAGCGAGGAGACGGTCGCGGATTATAGGGTCTTGCCAGTTGATTGGCATTTCGGTGGTCAGACAAGGTTTCTAGGTTGTTTAGGGGTTGGTGGGTTTGGTGGGCTGGGAGTCTGGATGGGCGTCAGTGATGGTGTTGAGGCGAGTTGTTGTAGACGGTGCTGCGGCAACGATATATTGACAATAACTAGGGATGTTATAAAGGGGAGGGAGGAAATACCTGAGTAGATATAATCTGAGTAGACTTGTTATTGTGTTGTGGTGTTAAAAGGCAGGACAATGTTGTTAATGTTCGTGTTGGCAACGTGAAGATCTGTGTTGACCAAGGAAGAAGTGTGTAGATGAAGGGACCGGAAAGCCCGAGAAAGTATTTATACCTCGCAGGTAAGATAGGCTTGGTGGAGTGTAGAGGCACCAATCAGATGGCGGGGTTCTGAGTAGGTAAAAGTGGACACGTGAGGGCGCGTAAGTGACGCGTGCTGGTGTGGCAAATAGTTGTAGCGTATGCTGTGTAAAGAAGATATCAAATATAGTGGGGAGAAAGAAGTTGTGTTATCAAGATGCATGAGTTATTGAGAACCAAGTGTGGTAGAGAAAGTAAGCCCCGATGTACCTTAGCTCCAGAAAGAAGAAATGGTCGCGAACCTAGGAACGATATAGGCTGGGCGAAGTAGTTTGTAAGTTCTGAATCTTCTTCAGGCTGTCCATAATTTTGAGATATCCTATTGAGAATGAATGCTGTGGCCAGGAATATTTGGTATCTCATTTAGCTCGTGATTTAAAGGCATGAGTCGCACGTCATAGTCCTCAGAGATCGACTTATTGATCTCTGTTTAGAGTTTATACTGAACGTATGATTTCATTTAATTCAGACCTGACTACAATCCGAAACCAGCCCTTCTTCTATTGTCATCGCAGAAGACGAAACTGTGGGTATATCTCAACCTTCTTCTCTCAGCCACCCCTAAACACTCTCCACCACGCTCTCGCAACCTCTCCCTCCGTCTTTCCTTCCTGTCCCTGTTTCTCCGCATCATCATTGTCCTTCTTCTTCCCAACATAGGACGGATGAATGCAATCACGACATTCACCCTTACACCTAACACAAACCCACCACCGCATTCCCGACGTGAGATCTTTCTTGCACTTGTCACATATCTTCATACTCCAATGGCAACTATATGCCAGATCGCGTACTTCCTGCACGTACCGCCTATGCCTTGTCTGCTGCATAACTGCTGGATCCAACTTCGCGCACGATCTGCACATTTCTTGAGATTGATTCTGTCGGTCCGAGGAGTTGCATTTGCAGGGTCTTTTGTAACCTCTGCTATGCATGGAGAACGCCGCGAAATAGCATGTGCGGCAGTATGGAGTGCAGTAGAGATGTCGTGGCCCCGCCATGCCGGGGAGAATCTGCGGTTTCCAGCATTGGTGACAGATGTCTTTGTTGCAGTACTGGCAGTGCTTCTTCGAAATTGTACTGCAGCAGTGTGACCTGAGTTTCGGAACGCGGTGTACGAGATCGCGCCCGGGAAATATGGCTTCGCGATTCGACTTGGAAGCGAGGCTGAAATTTACGACGTCCTCGTAGCACATGTGGTCGACTATATTAAGGAGAACGTGCTCGATGGTGAGAATTTGGTGGAGTTTGGGGTTCGAGATCGTATGTAAGTATCGTGGAGTGTATGGCGCAGGCTTGGAAAATGTGGGTGAACCTTGCCCAGAGGCTCGGCGAAGATATTTGAAGGTGAACTGGTAAGCATATCGCAGGCTAGGTAACAAGCTGTGCCTGAAAAAGATCCAGGGGGCGATGATGCATATGACAAGGTTGAAGATAGGGCGCCAGGGGTTGAGAAGCGATCGTGGGCGGGAATCGAAGAAGACACCTATGTAAGATACAAGTATTTGGAAAAAGCTGAATAGGTAGTCAGTCCTAATTTTATGCAAAGGATTCAATCTATACTTACAGACAAGCTACGACTGTCTGCCAATTAACGACAACTTGTTTGCAGGCTGCGACAGGCGAGTTCCTGAAGTTGAGATCGTGCAGCAATACAAAGAAACTCTTATCCTGGCCAGTCACTTGCCACGTTTCGGAATTGCCATTGTCACAGCGTCCCTTGGTAGCAGGAAGATATTCTGCTTGCAAACCGACGGCAATGGCGATCATGACAGAGAGACACAAGTCGCAAAGTGCTATCAACAGAACCCAAAAGCCTCTTGCGTAATGCAATAAGCCAGCACTGATGAAGAGCCATGGGAAAAGGCTCATGAGCTAAAGAGTCCGTCAGTATATGAGTTGTTCTTTTCTTTTTGAAATCTTGCTGAAAGAGAGGAAACATAGAGAAGATCCAAGTTGTTCACTACGAATCAGGCTATGCGAGGGGAAGTATCTATAGAGAATTGTTCGATCAATGAACAATATGAATTCTCTTTATAGTTGAAGAATCGAAGAGAAGACTTGTCACAATATCTCCTCGCAAAGGTTGAAGTAGAAAACGGAAACCGCAAAGCTGATCCAAACTCACCCCAGTGTATGACAACAAAAGTGACAATTTGACCCGCGGATGATACGGTGGACTCTGCATTAATTCCGGATGCTTCATTACGAATTCATACAAAGACCTTTGAAAGAACGCAGCCACAGCCACGGGGACTATCAATATCACTTTGAAAGTCTGCATACATCCTCTAGTCCAGTTCTCGTCCGTTTGCGGCATACGAGACGGTTGAAATCTGCCATATCCGAGAAGGAAATTGAGACTGGGTGTCGGTATCCGTATCCGCATAATGGGCGATGTGACGGGTGAAAATAAGGAATATGATCGCGGACGATCGAGAACGACCGAAAAGGTTCACAGTGAAGGACGTGAAGGCTGGTGTATATAAAGGCCGAGATAGGATCTGTGTTCAGCTGCAGGCTCCAGAATGAGTATAAACGAATAGAAGTGGATATAGCGAGCTACGTCGGCGGTGGACCTTTGATCACAACACGGGACGGGCTGTTGTGATGTGACGATGAAGGTGTGATTCTTGCTGCCTATGCGAACGTTGCTGGGTTCAACAAGTCCGGTAAGGCTGAAGCTGAGCGTCGTGCTGGCCTGGCGCTTCACGACGCCACGTGCTCCAGGATGGAAAATGGTCGGCCAGGAAGTTGCATTTGGGGCCGGTGTAAATGTTTGTGTTGCTTAAATGGAGCTGATAATGATGGATGAGGGGAGGACTCGAGTGTAAACAAATTTGTCATATTGTCAGAGTCGGAATGGGAGGAGGAACGTCGTGGAGTTGGGCCAGCGCAATCCCTGGCTGACCTCAAGGTGGAGCTGCAACCTGCCCCGCCTCTGTCTCTGCCACCACAGCCCATTGACTGCGCCACCCTCTCATTCGCCAATAGCTGTCCTGCACAACCAACCACTTGCGCCCGGCCGTACTGATTCAGCGCTCCGGTCAAGAGGAAGTACTCCATTGGCATGTGCCGTGACCTCATTATATTGATATCTGGGAAGTGTTTCACCAGTAGATGATGGGTTAGTTGCGTAGTCCTCATGCTCTGCTTCGTCGCAAGACATGAGCACTACTTGTCTACAGCTGTTGTTTAGATAAAACGAAGGGTTATTGAGTACTTGTGTTTGTAGATGATTCATTATGTAATCTATTTTTTGTCTTATTATAATAGCATATTTCTTGCTCTCCAACTTGGAGCACCATGTGATTTAATAAAGTCACGTGCCGGGTCAACACTTTTTATCTATCCGGCTGCCACAGCTCAACAATCTACACCCCACGGTTCCCGATGTATCTAAGAACTCCGAAGTATGCAAGATCCCCAATAAAGCAAATGGTGACCTTATAGTACCCAAAGTCCCATGCCAACCCCAAACCCCAAGATTCCCACTTCCAAAATGTGCCAAGACGTTGCACTTCGACCCACCCCACTGATTTGCCTGTTCAGAGTTGTTGAAGCGTTCTTAGGAATGTTGTCTAGAATTTCGGAGCCTTTTGATTTCCTGCTTCCTTGTGGTGTCGCAGAAGGAACAACTTCGTTATCCACGGAGTTTGGGTTGGGATTATGTATGGTGCCGGGGATTGGGCGCTTCAGAATCTCAAGCGTTTTCGAATTTGGGTCTGGTGTCGGAAAGGCGACAGAAAATGAAGAGAGGAACAGAAGCACGAGAATTGCGGATAGTACCGTCTTCATTGTTGTGTTGTAGCGCGGTGTGATCTCGTGAGTGGCGAATGGATTCTATCGCTTAGGTGTAGAGCAGGGTCGCCGGAATTGAATATTGTGGGTTGTACAAAGATGATTGATATTGTGTGATGTCTAGATGTTGTGTATGGATATTGTGTGATGTCCAGATATTGAGTATTGATATGCGACTTAGTAAAAGGCAAGTCGATTAATATATTCGCCCTTCCATCATATCCTCATGAGGCGGTACAACGACCACATCCAAACTTAGAGAACACAATCCACATTCTGTGGTGGGGTGGCATGCATGCATGCACACATCGAAAACGGGCAATGCACAGACGCAAAATTGGTGCAGCTAAACAAGCTTCAGGTGAAGATTTTCCAATCGGAAGGCCTCCGCTGGCACACGTATGGTCCAAAAAGCCATAAATGTATCAGCCACACAGCGCCATGGTTCCCAAGCTGAGTGCTTCGCCCACGAGCCATGTCTAGATCGTGCAGGAAAAGAAAAGGCCGCCAGTAGGGACGAAGAAAGCCACAGCCACAGAATCGGGTGTTTTGAGTTGGCGACGAAAGTAGGCGATGCGAATGTAAATTCGAGAGGCATGGGGCTGGGGCATTGTCTGCATGTGTATACACTTTTCCACGGCTGTAGATTCAACTATCTCTCCTCACAATATTAATCTAAATATAGGCGTAAATATAGGCGTAAATATTCATTGCGTGAGAACCAAGTCCTCGAAGAGGAGGGGTCGAGAGGCGATAGAAGGGCACAAAGGATCTGTCCACAATTGGAATCCGGCAACTGCGTTCAGTGGTTGGGTATGAATGCGCACCAAGTTTCGACATGGAGGCTCCGGAATGGGGCTGGGAAGGATAGCAACTCTGAAGTTGACCACCAAAGTCGAGGTAGTCGACTCACTGTAGTTCCAACCGACTACCTAGACCCAAGTCCAATGCCTTTCTTCCCTTTCCTATCTTTACCATCATCCCACTCCCTTTTCCCTTTGCGCTCGGCTTTAAGCTCTTGGGCTCGCTCTCGTGGATCGATGACTAGGAGTTCTTCCTCATTTTTGCGTTTCCATTCCAGATCCTTCCCTAACCTGTCCTTTGCAAATGTAAGCGAATGCGCCATCCAACCAGAGTCATCATCTGAATCTTCATCTTCCTTCTTATCCCATGCCGAGCATGATTGGCAGCCTACAACAAAGTGCAAGTCACATGGGACTTCTTCCTCCTCCTGCTTGTCCCCAGCAGCACCTCTGTCGGCATCGCCACTCGCGGCTGGGATATCAAGTATTTCGGATGTCGGTTCAGCCCGTGGTGTAGCCTCCAGTTTTGCTTTGAACTTCGATAATACATCTAGCGCTTCCTGTTCCGAAGCCGCATTCAGACCCGCACCTCTCTTGCGACCCTTTGTAGTTGATGCAGGCACCATGGATTCCAGTAATGACTTCTTTTTCGTTGGTGCAGAGATAGATGTAATGGGTGTTCGTTTTAGCGATGCTTTAACTGCGGCGATCTGAGCATTCACGCGCTCGAGCTTTGTTTGTTCAGCGGCAGGAGATGGTTCACGCAGAGGTGATGGTGATTTCGCTTTGGGCGGCTGTGGGGACTTGGCCGTCTGTTTGGTTGAGGGCGAGGGTGATAGAGATTTCCTGGACGGCTTTCGAATAGGAATTGCCTTTTCCGAAGCTATCTTTCGTGATCCCTTTGGCGTTGAAGCTTTTACATCTCCTCCACTAACAAGAGCGGCATTAAACTTTGCCTTCTTCGGAACCGGCGCAGCTTCCGCCTCATCTCCATCGTCACCAAAACTAAGTAGTGCTTTTCCAGCCTTGCGTTTTGGCTTTTTGACCTTCTTCTCTTCGGGTGCCGTCCTCTCCGCCATGTGTGCCCTCTTCACCATATCGTCGAAAGGATTAATAATTATCTCAGCGCCCGTTATCTTGCTAGGGTACAATGGCCTGTCCTCGCTGCCTTCCGCAATTTCCGCTTCTGCCATCTTCATCAGGTTGTATATTGTATCACCTTGTATTCTCCCAAACATCGTATTCTTGCCTGTCAACTCCGGCGTGTTGCCTAATGTGAAGAAAAACTGACTGCCATTATCATCTTTCTTGCCCGTATTTGCCATCCCCAACAAGCCGCGCCTGTTAAATTTGATGCGACTGTGGAACTCGTCCTCGAAGGCCCCTTCATCGTATATACTCTCTCCGCCATGTCCCGTGCCAGTGGGGTCGCCACCCTGCAGAATGAACCCCTTAACAAGGCGGTGAAATATGGTGTTATCGTAATAGCCATCGAGGCATAGCTGAAGGAAGTTGCGCGAGGTTTTAGGTGTCTGTTTCGCGAAGAGCTCGAGCTCAAGGTCGCCCGCGGTGGTGTGAAGAATGACTTTTGCTGTCGGGTTCGGCTCAAGATTGTAGGTAGTGGCCATTATCACCGGGACGTCCCGCGTGAGGTACGGGCGTAAGCAACAGTTACTTGAGGTGGTGTCGTGTCTTGGACAAGGAGATGTAATGTTGGTGTCGAAGATTATTGAAATTCTGCCAGTAGGAGCTCCGTCACCGCCCACGCGCAAGCTCCGTGGCGCTATCCTAAACTGAGACTCGCTTGCGAATTTCTAGGGCCATGTGGCCGACGTCACTCCTCTCGCGCATCCTCCTTCCATCCACCCTCGCTCATCTGGGTCTTTCGGTTTGCATACACCCTATATTGAATACCTGATCATTCTACCATGCGAGGTCTGGAGATATAATACCTCCTCACCTTCAAGCTGTCTTTTCCCTTCCCACTTCTTTCCCCGGCCAGCTTGCCTTGCGTCATTAGACTGGACCTGCATTAGCTCCCGCATTGCAAGATGATCCCATATATCAACACTCGTAAGTTATGGTGAATACAAGAATTTTTTCATTTGATACTCACGATATTGGTAGCTTTTGCCTATGTGGGCGACGCGTTAGGAACATCTGCGGATGAGTGTCAGTTCGCCTAATTCCTGCACAACACATATTCTAATGCGACTTAGTAAAGCTCGTCTTCTCTTTCTACCTCTCCTATCCGCTTGCCGCTGTCCTGAAAAGGATACCAGACAAGGAGCCATGGAAGAAAAATGCCTTCATTGTTGCGTGCGTCATTCTATCGTCTCCAAATCGAAACGTGCTAACTACGTTCAGTGTTGGCATCTTTTACTTTGTTGGCCTATTTGATCTTTGGTCTGGCCTTCGAACCATATTCATCAGTGCTGGTGGGGCATATCTGATATCTTCCAAGATTAAATCCCCATACATGCCATGGATAGGTTTTGTTTTTCTCATGGGACACATGTCCATCAACCATATTCATCGTCAACTCCTAGATGACCCCTCTGTGGTCGATGTCTCTGGTTAGTTTCATTCATCCAAGCCACCCAAGTCGTCAAATCTAACATACCCTCTAAGGTGCCCAAATGGTCATGATTATGAAGGTATAATACAAATTCCTTCGGGTTGTGGTTACATTGCTGACTCTCCAAGCTCACTGCTTTCTGCTGGAATGTTCAGGATGGGCGTCTTCCAGAATCTGAGCTGTCCGAATTCCAGAAAGAACACGCTATTCGAACCATGCCTTCCATTCTTGACTACGCCGGCTATGTTTTATTCTTTCCTGGACTTATGGGAGGTCCGGCGTTTGACTATTGCGACTATAGTCAATACATCAGCACTACCATGTTTACCTTACCGCCTGGTACAGACCCCTCACAAGCGCCTCCGACCCGTAAGAAACGCAAGATCCCTCGCAGTGGCACTCCGGCTGCGATCAAAGCCTTCTTCGGAACTGTTTGGATCTTTCTTTTCCTCCAATTCTCGGGAATGTATAACACTGAATTACTCTTGGGCGACAAATTCATGACATATTGGTTCCCTCGTCGAGTATGGATCCTGTACATGTTCGGCTTAACCACACGCATGAAGTATTACGGAGTTTGGAATCTATCAGAAGGAGCTTGTATCCTATCCGGCATAGGGTACAATGGCCTTGACCCAGCTACAGGTCGCGCAAAGTGGGATCGACTTACTAATATCAAACCTATGGAGATTGAATTTGCACAGAACACTCGTGCATACCTTGGCTCATGGAATATCAATACCAATCTTTGGCTCCGGAACTATATGTACCTACGGGTAACTCCAAGAGGTCAAAAGCCGGGTTTCCAAGCAACGCTTGCTACTTTTGTTACTAGCGCATTCTGGCACGGTTTCTACCCTGGATACTACCTCGCTTTCGTTCTGGCATCGTTCCTTCAGACTATTGCAAAGAGTGAGTATCTTCAATCCTTTTCTAATCTCCATGCCTGACAGAACAATAGATGGGCGCCGTCTTGTCCGCCCTCTCTTCATGACTCCCGATGGGAAATCTCCTCTTCCTTCCAAAAAATATTATGATATCTTCACCTTCTTTCTGACACAAGCGGCATTTGCTTTCACGGTATGCCCTTTCGTCATTCTTTCCTTCTCTGGCTCGCTCAAAGTATGGACACGTGTGTATCTTTATACGCTCGTTTGTACTGCACTCTTTTTTGCGCTCTTCTCGCGCTCGCTGCCCTTCCGTGCATACTTGACCAAGCTCCAACAATCGCGTCAGCCGCCCACCCCAGCTACTCCTGCCGTTGATGTAAAGGGTATTGAGAAGGTAGCGCGCGAAGAGTTGGAGCGTGAGAGGCTATTACAAAAGGACAGCTACGAAGGCGACGTTACGCATAGAGGTGCGCCAACACTAGGATTGCCTGAAGATCCCGAAGCCGAGATCGACGAGATCGTACAACAGGTTAAGAGGGAGATTGAGGAGAGGAAGAGGAGGGGCAGCTTGGTGCAAGGCTTTGATGTGAAGAAGGCAGTTCAGCAGAAGTTCAAGGAGTTTCAGAAGAAATCGTAGGCAAAGTATACTGGTGAAGACCTCCAGGCGTGAAGAGGTTCCTCAATAGAAGAGATAGACGACGAGATGATGAGATGATGACAATGGCTTTCAATTAAGATAAAACAAATAAAGCAGCAAAGACAGATCTTATTTTCTAGTACCTAGTGCTGGCTTATGTAACAATAATGAAAACCCTATCCCTACATCTGGGTATTTCATCTTTTATACATAATCGAGCATTTTCTTTATCATACCATTGTATCACAAACAGTAAAATTACATTGCTTCCTTCCCATATCTTTGTATGCTGGATGCTTTGCGTAGATTGTACGTTCGAGCTCATACTAAGATTACCATTATATTTTCATCACTTCAGCAATTTGACTAATTCTTCCAAGAAGTTTATAGTATGATTAGTATTTTCTCCTAAATGAACCAGTATTCAAGGTGCATGCTTATTTCAATGTGAATACCATCAATCCCCTAGTCTCGTTTCTTCTCCATATCCCATTATAATACGACATACATCACGTGTATTTTATTTGTGAATTATTTCTTTCTCAACGACATGACATCACTACGGATTCTAATGTGTTTTCCTGAAAATACTCTGGTGATTTTAGGCGTTTAAAGAGGTATGGTGATTTCGAATGTTCTCATCTCAGGGGTGATGGTGTTGTAGTTGAGTGGAAACCGAGCTAGAGGCATACTTCGACGAGAGATGCCCTGTGAAGAAGGAGTAGAAAGTGAGTCGGGAGTAGATGGAGTTGGAATAGTGATTGCTTTGAGAAACTGAGGAAGCAATTAGTCGGTATTTTATTGGGTAGCAATGGAGCAATTCCGATTTGACTTCAGTAACAACTAGCTCAACGCTATAACGATTGGGCTGAATTGATAGTTCTAACTCCAAAACAAACTCCAAGACTGAATCAAATTGGACATACAAAAACAGCAATAACAATCATCCCCGCACTAAAAACAAGCACGACAATAGCAAACACTATGCTGCCAACCTTGGCATGGTTATCGCCGCTGTCGATAGACGTAGCGTTAGTGATGTCGATGTTTGTTCCATCTTGGACGAGCAAGAGTACGATTGAGATGGCAGTGATCATCTGCAGGAGGATGTTGACAAGTCGGACCATAGCGGCTGGAGCTTGAGCGATTGCGAAGAGGAGAGGTTGGGATGCCTTGGCGTTGGGGGCAGAGAGTGGTGTTAAAGTGTTGTCAAAGTGGTAGAGAGGAGAGAAAGGGTGATGATGAAGAGGTTATATCCTTGGCGGGCTCTCGAAGCTTGCTGGAAGAAGAAATGCTGTTTTCCTGGTTGTAGCTTTGGTTTTGGTTGTGAATAGTGGAGGGGAGAGGGAGGGAGGGCATGCGACTGACGGCGTGGGGCAGGTTTTGGAAAGCTCGCCATCACTGAGGCAGCAGGCTCAGCAACAACACGTAAAACATCAGTAAACTCGTAATCAGAGGGGAAGAAATAGGAACGTAACATATAATTGACGGATGTTATTTTACGTTAGACAGCGAACTCCCGCTGAGCCTGAACTGTGCACCTGCATCTACACTAGAAACTAGCTTCTCTTCCTTTATACACCGTTCTTATTCAAGCAACATATAGCAAACATCAAACATTCCAATATACCCAACTCGTGCCCAATAGCTTACATCTTATGCAAGTACATAGCAGGATTCCTGTTTCAAGTTGTACTGATCCCCACACGAGCAGGCAAGTTAAAAGCAGCTCGAGGTCGATGCATCATTCATAACATATCCTTCAAGAGGCCAGAGTCTAGTCTATCTGTCTGTTCCCCGCGTTAAAAAGGCTTCAGAACCAGAAAGTTATATAGCTTCCACTTCACAGGTGTAACTCAAGCGGAGAAGAGCAGAGCAGGCCAGGCCTGACCGAACTAGAGGATAGCAGCGCCGTACTGAATAAGCAGCCAGTGCCGAGATGACAGATGATGCAGAGGGCCTCAGAAGGCACGCTTCCTCTCAATCCACCCTATCTCTCGATTTCCTCCTTCTCCTCCTTCTCGCTCTCAGAAAATTACCCCGTACCGACCCTAATTCTCCTCACCAGTATGTGTTTTCTGCTGCTGCTCTTGTCGTTTCCACGAAGGAGGATGGCCCAAGACGTAGGCAAGATTCACCACGTCCCGACAGTTAGTGAACAATTCCAAAGGGAAATCTTGTTTGTGGGTATCTGTTGGTCTTAAAAAGAACAGGCGGCCGATCATGGGCTTTAGGGTCTTTTTGGCCATGTCGATGTCGATGAGTAGGTACTGGAAGGGGGTATTCGGGGAGCTCGAGCACGCGCCCGCAGCGAATAGGGCCACAGCAAGGAGGGGAATCGTGTGACCATCCAACTTGAGGCTGGAGGCTTAGTTGGCGGAGGAGGGAGAGACTGACCCTGTGGTGTCCTGGTGTTGTTAGTGTTGTGAATTGAAGGGGAGCGGAGAGGTTTTGAGTGCAAAAGTTCGAGAGGGCGGGAGCTGGGCTGTAAATTTTGAACGATTTGATTTTGGTGACGGAAAAGATAAATTTAGAGGTTCTTCAGGTCTACAGGTCGCTGTAAGTAGTAGAGGTAGCGTGTATCCATTTTGATATTGAGCCATCGGGAGCGCCAAGACACGCGAGGACGCGCCTTTCCCTCCGGTGTCCCCACTCAGGACAACAATTCTCCAGAAACAACACTCATCTTCTCTTCAACAACCATCCTACCCCCTATCTTCTTCTCGCCAATTTCTTTTTCCGACCCTCTTTCTCATTGTCCTCTACATCATCATCTCCAACACGATAGCGGGCATCAGCTCATCCCACCCCTATCATCACCGCCCATCACGACCAGCGGCGGCAAGAACCCTCGCGGCGCCACTCATCATATCGAACCGCTTCACTCTTGCCATTCGTCAACTTTAGCGCAAGCCACTGTCGCTCATTGATGCTGTCCGCTTGCTCAAGCCAAAGATGTAAGTTATCTTACTTTCACTCTCGCCGATGTATACACTCAACCAAGAGAAAGTTCGCCGTCATCCTTGAAAAGAAATAACATTGCCTATCAAACAAAAGCTGATAACAACAAAAAGTGCCTAGAAGAAGTCAAACGAATCTCGCTTCTCATTGAAGCACTTTACTCCACTGAGAATGCTCCAAGGAACTTCAACAAGAGACTTAGGAAGTCCTCAATGATCCCTAAACCTGTTGAATCTGGTGTTGGATGATTCTTGGGGCTTCCATACTAGAAATGCCCCAGTCAAATGCAGAGAAGTCAAGTCATAAGTCCTTTGACCATTTTTTGGTCCGGGATTGCCGAGAGCCGGGAGTTAATTCAATCAGTGACGTATCCGGTATTTTGATCTTGGAATCCGCAACAACAGCCCAAGAAAATTAATACTTGTAGGCTGATCGCCCCGTTCGCTACATGATAGCTATCGGAATGCTATCGATAATCCGATCCAGGGTGGACCCTACAATCTCTAGATAGGGTCCACATATACAGACATGCCCTCATCCGAGGCTGAGTACTATTTTCGTCCGGTCCCGTTGTCATCGATGGTCCCAGATTCTTCGATCGAGGTGGGCCGTGGGTTGTGCGGAAGGACTGCAAACGTCTGTTGGCACATGCCATACAGGTGAACAATGTTATGACCCGAAGTCAATATATGCAAGCTCGCTCAGGCGAAGAAACCTGCGGATGTCCCCGAGCTTACTCGGGCGCATCCAATACGGATGCACCGTCCGGTGATCAGATGTCAATCTATGCGGACTCTTCAACGAGCCATCCTACAACGAAATTCCCATCATCCAGAACGACGGAAATTAGATACCCGACTTCGGTCATGGTTCGATCTCCGAAATATGTCGAAAGTTGGTAAGTGCAGTGAGCCTGGACCCATTTGAATAATGCTAATCATTTCCTGGGCAAGCTTAGCAGTAGAACACGGTCATCTTCGCCAATCCATATAGGCAAATACCGTCACCGGAAAAAGTTTGAATCTTTGAGAGTGACAATGTCGAAGCCCGAAAAGTCCATGACAAGATAGTTGGCACCGATGCAAATTCCATGTTTTTACCAGACCCGGACGACCGTCGCGATATCCCAGAGAAGGAAAATATATCTGCTTCAATATCGTCATTCTCATGACCTGCTGGATCCAGCAGAAGAGATCACTAGCTTCGCAATTTCTGCCACTTCTTAGTATGCTTTCCAGTATGTCATTTGTCGAGTTCTCTTCCGGAAATAATCTGCTCCTCTTTCGCGACATTTTCACCCCTCTGGTGATCTTGACTCAAGTGATCACCTACCTCTAAGGTCATCGAAAGGACCTCTGATGTGTTCGGGCCAGTATTAGTATCCCATCTAATCTTCTGCGGATATTAATTAACATCATACTAGGAAATGACGCAATGAGTCCACTTTTCACGGATTTCTCGTCCGCCCATTACAGAAAGGGCTGTCGAGAGGATGATGACCTAGAGCCACCGTCACTAGCGAATATTAACCCAGAGTTGTGTATGAGAATGAAGCCGGTTTATATCTGACGAACGTCGCAGACAATGACGATATTTTGAGTTTCTCTTCCGCTTTCTCATGTAGCAATTTGATTTTTCTGGCCTACAGATACTTTTGTGGTATAGTTACGCATTTGCAACTTCTCCGTTTCCCCTGAAGGAGTTCCTACTGAGTCTCATTTTTTGTTGAGAATGCAAATTTTCCCCACATATGTTCGCATTGGTTCCTTCGGGCTTCTCACCTTTGGGCATCTCTCTTTCTCCTGATGTCGGGTTTGTGAAAATACAATTGAGTTTGGAATGATGCTTTGGAAGCCTGAATAAGTGGTCGTTTGAGAAAAAAAGTTGAGTGGATATGGTTTTAGTTGAAAATTTTCATTCCATAGGTAATGAAATCCTGCTTGGAGGATAGAAAATGCAGACATTTTGAAATCGCCTATTTTGTTTCCGACCGCGTGAATTCCAGCCATTGCTTCTGATATGATGTGACGAGCTTATTGATATTGTAATTTTTGTGGTCTGGTTCATCTGATTCCATCAGTTCTGATGTCGCAGTCTCAGCAGTTTTGTGGTGTCGCAAGTAAAAAGACACATATCCCGAATTCAGGCCTTCCAAACCCTTGTTTTGATTAGAATAATTATGGAATCCGTGTGACTTTGAGCGTCCATAGATAATTCTCCAGGCGGTTTCTGTTGGAGTTGTTGGAGTTGCTGCGGACGTTGTATCCCACAGAGTGGTCACCGCTCCCGAGTTGGAGATATAACTTGAGAGCCTCACAACACGAGCAAAAGCAGCCCCATGCCCCATCATTATGAGACAGCGATTGATCTGTAGACCTCACAACTGCCAAAAAGAAGTCCTCTAGGATGTCCTAAAGTGATTCACTGCCCTGTTACATGCGGAAGTCTTGCGTGCCGCCCTGCCGACTGCATAAACCCAGTTCTAGCCAAAATAAAGGCAGAAAATAAAAAGGGCAAAAAAAGGACTTTGCCACCGGGTGGGGCTCGAATCGGGGTTGTACCTGTAATAGTTGTTGTCAGCTAGGAACTCTTTCTCCCTACACCAAGCAGGCAGAGGACGGCTGCAAGCTTGGTGTAGGTTGAGTGAAAGCTTTTGCGAGAAATATGTATACTGACCTACAGATAATTGAGAATCATTAATTGGAGTTCTCAGCTGAGGACACGTGCGGGACGAGAGAGAGAGAGAGAGAGAGAGACGAGAGACGAGAGACGCATTGTTTGTCAGTGCACGTGCTGAGTGAGAGCAGACTACGCTCAGGTCTATCACAGTACTTTTAGGCTCTCTGCCTTGTTCTCTTGGACGATTGCCGCTCTGTCTTTATGTTTTGTACGTAGCTGCTTTGTAATTTTCCTGCTGCGGTACATGAATGCACCGTGTTTAAGGGATTTGCCGCCTTGGTGGTTTGCGAAGGCTTCTTCCATCTTTCATGGATGATAGTATGAAACACTGTTCTCCACCGGTAGCTGAAACGAAGACAACCAAGACAAATACGGTCACCACAGTAGAAAGATTACGAAGAGTATCCTGCAGGATATGGCTGCAGTGTGTTGATGGGAGCACGACTCTACAGCACGTGGGGAATTTGGCTGTCTCATGTTTCGTCGAGATGTACCAGACTTCCCAGGGCCATCTCCACGAACCAAGAGATCAGATATCGAACTGCACCAACACCTGAGGCAAAGGCAACCACAGTTCCTTGTCAGGGTCGATTGCGGAGAAGGAATGCGCCCCGAGCTTAGTTGTTGTCCGTGGTAGCAGTTCGAGTCCCATGCACAGCACTATCGTTTTCCTGTGAATTTGACCAAATCCGAACTGCCAAAATTCGAATGCGGTTATTCTTAAGAAGCCCCTCGCCGCACTGGCTGGTGCGTGGCTACTAGAGACTTGCCATGAATGAGTTCCTTCTTCAAACTATTGTTATGCAGTCTTTTACGGGTTTCTCACGCTGACGGCCAGAATTGGAAATCCCGTGATCAAAATACATGATATCACCGGGCTGCTGGCTTTCTTGCCTTCTGAGGTTGTGGTCGCAACTCGTGCATATCACTACAACTTCCCATGCCATAGTGAACCAATGTCAAACTGGAACTTTGACTTGGTCTCCATTGGGGAGTTCCTGTTGGACACTTTGCGAGTGCTTGCTCCAAGCAGTGCATGGCATTGACCGTTAATCCCTTGACAAATTTATCGTGCTCGCAGTTCGCGTGTAAAGAATGCACCTGATCACGTCCCAATGCCGCCCATGCCCAAAGCAACACTTGACCGTGACCAAATCCTCATATAACCAAAAGAAGTTTTAGATGGACTCCTTGCTAGTTCACAGTTCTGCAGAGCGCGTGACGCGGCCTGAGTCCCTTGTGGTGCTGCCCAACGTGCCATGCTCCCAAAAAGGCAAAAAAGAATGAATCCAAAAAAGAAAGTGCTCCAAGAGCTGTTCGACCGGGGGACCTATTGAATATGTTAGCGAATTGTGCTCAATGCCACCTACGACAAGCCACTAGATGTTCGCTGGTGGCTGTCGTAGGTGATAGTATTGCACAATTCCCCAATATATATAGACGCAATAGGTTGAAAAAGTATAAAGATAGCCTTGCGGTGTTTGACAAACACGCGTATCGCGAGTTGGCGCAAGGGCATCATAGAGGTGAGTTAGGCAGTTCAAGTGTGCCCCTCCACTGCTAACACTGCACAAGCAGAAGACCGATATATGTAGGGCGAGCAAGAACTTAAAGGCCCCCATGCCTTTGGGAGACATTTCTCGTTGTCAATTAGGAGAAGGAGACAACAGGCACCCAAGGGCCTCGATCTACAACGGCAGGACAATAAAGCGGATAAATCCCCCCTTGAGTAGCTCCAGCAAGACTTTGACCGAGATTGTGATTAGCAATCGTGGAGTTCTAAGTAGATGATGGCTTTGGAGCCATATCAAAAATAGGGCGCGGCATTCTCTAAGCAGCTCGACAATAGCATCAATCTTTATAACTTGCGATGCATGTAGTCCAAGAGCGCGCACTGAATTAAACATGATGCAGATGACAATGCAATATCTTGCAGTCTTGCAATGCAGCACTTTAATTGAGGGATTTCCTTTGTCCATGGCCCTTCGCTCTACCATGAGAATCGCAGGTGACTTCGCGGCCTTAGTGAATTCGGTTGTTGACAGTTCCACACAGCCAGCCATCACTACGGCCAACCCCTTCGACGCCTGCCACCAACTCTTAAGGAAATCATATTGAGTAGAGAATGATTGTGCCGTGCGCAAGGGCTTCGTATGATGAAAATAGCAATCTCCTGCTCTACTTTTGATTTGGACATTGCCAGGTTTGATTAGGGTTCGTGCCAACGGGAAAGCCGACGGGTGCCCTCGCTACCGATATCTCCAGACCCCCCTTCATCCAACGCTGACTACCCATATGGCTTCTATCAAGTAGAGAAAAATTTTGCCATCTTCAAGGGATTCAGGAGATCAAATGTCCGATGCGCTTCTTTTGATGTGTGTGGCGGTAGATTTGGTCGTCGTTGAGCCAGGCGGGGTAATACCCTCACCAGGACATCTCCCGACTCTCCCGACACGACCATCACCACCGAGAAGGCCGCTATCGAGTAACGGAGAACTTCATGGCCCATACGAGCTCCCAGGGGCGACATATCACATCGCCTGCGTTTCTTCTGACATGCGCCTTAACAGATTTTGCCGTCATTTGCAGTTTGACGGCGGCTTCGTCACCCACATCACCCCAGCGCACCATATGCGTACCCCACCGAGAAGTCTAATATCAAGCGAAGGAGAATTTAGATGACCCTATGGGTATAATGACACTGGAATAGCACTCCCATGAGCTTACATTGGCATGGATATTGACGGTCGCGGTATACTTCTACATCACATAGAAGCGGCGCCCAGCAGTCCATACGGCATCATGGATATAGCATGAGGCCTCCGCCGCTTCTTCGTACACGCTGCGCAAAGGCGAGAGCGTGATTGAGCTTGCCGGTGCATGAAGCTCTCGGGAATCTCGAAAGAAGCCATCTGCAGATCCAATGGCGAGTTCTTCGCGATAACGGAAAATACCGTCTCTCATTCTGAACCGACGGATATTGAAAGTTTGCACCGAAACTCCAAGTTTGCTACGCTTCTCCTGGGAGTGATTATACCAAAGGTTTACCTAACTGGCACCTCCGGCGATTGCAGAAAGGGTCGCAGGCAGCTGGACATAACACTGCCTCGCTAACAGCTGCGAAGGCCGCTTCCCACAGAGAGTAAGAGAACTACTCACAGCATAATATCCAGATGCGCTGTGTTGAGGTACGACTGAATCCTATATTGGGTCTTCGATGATGCCCAAGCACATAAGTTCTTGTCGTACTGACGGCAGCGTGCCTTGCATAGATTCCGCCACTCGTAGGCCCCTCTTGAAGTGGACAGCAAAGGTCCTCGTCCCTTACGCACCAGGCGATATTCCATGATCCAGCCAGGCCTATGGTAGCAGCAAAGGAAAGCCATACCAGCTCGGAGCGGGATAAATAGTCCTGGATTATGCACGATATTGGATTCAAGATCGACAGCGTCATATCATGCAGAGAATAGGTGTATCGGCCGAGACAAGTGTCTCTATGAGCTTGGACAAGCGGCTCGAATATGCTAAGAGCAGCAATGCATCTCGAAGATGGTCAGCATTCATACGCGGTGGCGGGACAAAGCTTATCGAAGCCGACAATACCAGCATAAGACAACACCACATATATGGACACTTGGGAGAAGACGTATCATACTTATTCGCAATCCATGAGCTTGTATGGAGGCCGTCCAGTAGGGAGATGAGATCATCGCCGGCACGAGTGTCAAGATCATGGTAAGGATGGCACAACAATCGATGGGGCAGTATCAGGCGTTTCGACCTTGATGCCGGGAACCATGATTGGCTCAAAAGATGAGGTCGAAACAGAAAGAGATAGGCTTAGACTTGGGCCGGGAAAGAGATAGTATTAGGTTGACACCAGGGACATGTCGGGATGTCAAGTTGGCTTAATGTGGTGTCAATAGGACGAACTCATGGGCTCCGTTTCGGACTTTTTCGTGGATTTCTTTCCCTGGACTCTCTGGATTTTACCCCGGAATTCGTTGGACTCTACGACCCCAGACGCAGACTTCTTGGATGGCAGCAGTACATATCACATTTAATATGAGATGAAAAAGCCTATAATCCAAGATATGTGCCTTCTCCGGACATGTGATTGGTTTGACGGGTTCAAAGATCATGGCGTCCAGAAATTCATTCAAATCCTCAAGGAAAGACTCCGGAATTCTAAGGCGAGCAACTTATCCGAACATCCTACTCCAGTCCTCATAGAACTCGTATGTCATTTGGGAACAACACCAAAGTCAACTGGGTGGCTAGATTATCCCAATCATCCATAAACATTCTGATATCCGTTGCCTCCGGGTGTTATATCGTTCGATTAGACCATGCAACACGATTACTCCGGTAAAGAGCGCCCGCGCGGATGCCGGGTCCTGTCCAGCAAACCCCCCCAACATCATCCGGAACTCGAAAATCATCCACTGGTCATGCAGATAACGGCAAGAGCAAACTGCGTAATCACGCATTTGCGCCTCGTCGAGCTAGTATGGAGGAACCTTTCGCTATCTCTTTACCTTGTCGGCAGGCGCCATTGTCGTCCGAACTCCCTTCTCTTTCTCGGATCCAAAGCACAATTGTGATCCAAAATCATCTCTTTTGCTCGCCACAGTCATTTCCAGGAAACTTGCCAAATACTATCTCTTGCAATGTGGTCGACAACAATTGCGCAATCGAGTCGGCAGTGACAAGTCGCGTGATCCTAAGAAGAAACAACTTCCTTGAGACATGCCACTGAAAGGATGATATTCATCCCTAAACCAGCACTGCCCAAGCGCCATAGCTCCTCTCTAAATCTTTCGATCATTGTTATGGCTTCTAACAGTCCAGGGTGGCCGCCATATTCGGAAATTCATGCATCTATCAGAAGCTATGTCATCATCTACACACTGTCTGGACGCGAAATGTGTATGTGGCTGCCAATCTATATTTTATGAAACGATCATGTCCGCCTGCAGCAGAAGTCATCTTGCATGAAGGCGTTCAACATCGTTGCCCTTGATATTGATGTTGACGTTAATGGTGAATATCAATGAGCAAGGGCCGTCCACCTCACATCCTCGGCTGTTGTCTTGGTTATGTTGTATAAACTGCATTGACCATTCTCGAAAGTTGAGCAGATCGCTGAGTAGTTTGCGCATGTCCGCTCGTTGCCAAACATAACAACCATCATCAAGGTGGACGTCAAGATATTATGACCGTCGAAGTCATCAATATTATATGTGCGATATGCCTCGGTCGTGCCTCGAGAGTAGACCATTCTGTTGGGCGCCTCCATGCATTGTCGTGGCGCATAATTCGGTACCGCGTTTCTCGGGGCTATCGAGGTTATGATGATTTATGAATTGCTTTGACTGTCCCCGGTCTTCAAGCCGATCGGTGGTGAGGTTCCTCCAAGTCCGAAGTTGTATGATTATCGTCACGCTGTATTGTGTGATCCCATGACTGTCGAAGCCATTGGTTGAATATAATGATCCATCTTGAAATCTATTTCGATCATCGACTGGGGGCTGGTCAACGGTATACGCAGTCAGAAATGACGATGTTTTGGGTAGGTCTTGCTCGACTAAGGGAGTTGGCTCGGGGTTGCGGGGTCATTGGTGAATTTCTGCGGCGAGTGGGAGGCGGCGGGGTAAGGCAGAAATACGTCCCGATGTCTATGTCAGCCGGGACATGTGTCAGTAAAACCGATCACTCAAAGTACAGTGAAAAGTGGCGTTTCTTACCGTCTTCTACCCCTGCTGGATGAATTTATGACTGCGAAAGTCGATTCTAGGGCTTGCCGGCTATCCGAGATCGCCACTCGAGCCAACATAGACAAAATCAAAACCGTGTGCGCCATCAGAGACAGGAGACAACCACCGCTGATGCATGTCAATATAATTGGGAGTTCCATTTTATTCCTGCCCGCTACCTCCAAGCCTTGTGGGTGAATGTATGCCCGCCAAAAAACCAAATTTCGGGGCTCCGCAAGCTGTATAGTGGTTATCCACCCTCGCCAGTCATTTGGTGACGCCGTTCGAGAGACAGAGGCAAACTTGGAGCTGATTACGCGCCATCAGAGACACGATAGAACAACCCCTGATGCATATCAGCGTGTGCGAGGAAATCTGTTGTGGTTTTCGAGTCTTGTGAATGAAAATAAGGCCGCGGAAGCCATTCTTTGGGGCTCCGCGAGTTGCCTGAGGCGTTATTCACCCTCAGCAACCATCTCAAGATGACACTGGAATAGACAGAGGCAAATCTGAAGCTGCTCATGTCACGATAGACATACAACAACAAATCTTGGTGCTTTTCTGTGGTCTTCGCGCCCTCCGGGAGCAGATTTTCGGAGCTTCGACAGCTCTCTGACGTGCGATTCATCCTCTGAGACCATCTGAAGATGACTCTCGTATAGACGAAGACGTACTCATGGTTATTCGCGTCATCAGAGACACAAAATAGCATCTCACGATGCTTTTCAGTGTGTGGGGGAAATTTTGTCGCGTGGACGTTGCGTGAAGGTGCGGCGGTGATAGAGAGAAGGGGGTAAATTGGCGACTGGGAAAAGCGCCCGCAACGTGGGCAGCGACGACGAGGTCTAGCAGGCCGACCAAGGTGAGCAGCCCGCGTGCATTCACCCTCGAAGAATGAGTCTGTTCTTGCAAGCCTCGAAAGAGAGCTACATGGTAATTTGTAGAGCTCATCGACTTTACGAGACTTGTGCGTGCGACAAATCTCTCGCGGCGGCCTAGGGGTATCTCGGACTCATGGAGCCGCATGGAGCCCTCTACTGCTCCTCTCCCCACGCCCATGGCAAAGACAGCTGTCTTTACAGACCTCGACAGAGCTTCATGGCAGTTTACAGAGCTACTCGTCTTTACAATATCAGACTCATGCGCGCCACGAGATCTCCTGAGAAGGCCCAGATGAAATGAGCAGGCTCAGAGAGCAGCGTACTCCTCCGTTCCCCCTCTCCCTACGTCCCTAGCAAAAGACACCCCTCTCTATGGCCCTTGAGAAGGCTATTTTTCAAGTCGTTGAGCTCGTTGTCTTTATCATACTCATACACGCCATCAATATTCCATGGTTAGCCTGTGGCAATCCGTAGCCTCGTAGAGCCGCAAGCCTGCGTCACTCTCCCTACGCGCCTAGCCTCCGTAGAAGACGCCTATCACCAAAAACCTCAAAAGTTTCATGTCGGATTGTACAGCTCGTCTTCTTTACCATCTATACTTACGCGCACCATGAAATTATACGTGGCAGCCTAGGGAGGATCTGCCAGCTAACAGACTCATGAGGAAGCAGGCTATCCTCCACTGCCCCTCTCGCCATCGATGCGCCTAGCCCTTACAGAAGGCACCTGTCCCTACAAACCACGACCCATCTCTACGTCATATTATAGAGTTCGTCATCTTCATCATACATAGTACTCACTCGCACCACGGGATCTCCAGATCTGGTCCAGGGACGATATATTCGCAGAATCGCCCAGGCTTGAGTCCGCATAGATTTCCTCCTCCACCGCACCTCTCCTTATGCACTGAGCCTTCTTAGAAGACTTCAGTCTCACAACCTCGAGAAAGTATACCATATCGAGG
Source organism: Dendryphion nanum (assembly GCA_020744415.1). Taxonomy (NCBI): domain Eukaryota; kingdom Fungi; phylum Ascomycota; class Dothideomycetes; order Pleosporales; family Torulaceae; genus Dendryphion; species Dendryphion nanum. The sequence goes on from JAGMWT010000009.1 coordinate 1,259,153, forward strand.
CATAGAGCTCGTCGTCGACATCATACTTATGCGCACTGTAAATCTCTCGCAGCAGCCCGGGGGCCACAGATTTAGGTAGCCGGAGCTACATTGATGCACTATGCTTATCCTCTCCTTGCGCGCCTGGAATTTGTACAGAACGTCCAGAACAAAATACATTCACAAAGAAGCGCTCCTGCAACTATCATAGCGGTCGTCATATTATATACCTATTGGTGCCACAAAGACTCTTGCGCAATGGCCAGGAAGCCATCCGCTACCCTCTCCCACCAGACTGAGACCTTGTAGAGAAAGACGATGAAAACAATACATACACAAAAAAGCGCTGCTGCAGTTAAACAGATCTTGTCTTAATGACCGTACCCATCTGCTCCATGAAATCTCCTGCACCAGGATCTCAAATACTTAGGAAACGGCATACCCTCCAACTCCACCTCCACTCCTCTCCCTACACTAGGCGCCGAGCTCTTATGGAGTATGCCTACAACTACAAATAAATACACAAAAGGCGCTACAGAGACAAATACATGAAGGTGCTGCTGTAAATATAATAGAGCTCAAGTCTACCATAAGCTTGCGCGCGAAGAAAGTTCTTGCGAAATCTGTAGAATTATGGAGCCGCATGCACTACGCTACTCTCTCCATGTGCCTGGTCGGGCCCTTGTAGGATACCCTGCGGCTTCAAATTCATACATAAAGGAGCACCATTGCAATTATAATAGCCTCAGAAAGGTCATGGTTGACTTCGCGCTTATGCTGTCCAAGAAAACCCGACAGTGTAGCTAGGTGATGCTATATACTGGCGGAGCCGTACGCTCTCCCCGCCCTATCCATAGGCCAAGTCCTTGTAGAAAGAGCCTGTGAATATGCAGATTGATACACACAAAGCGCCGCAACAAATATGATGGGTTTCATCGTTCTGTTCCTGCTTATGCCGTCAGAAATGACTCGGCCGAAGGAGGAAAGGAATGAAAGCTGCATACTCACTGAGCAGCATGCTCTGCTTGACCCATCGCCATTTCCGCTGGTATAAAAAGCCTCTGACCATTGGGAACAAGTCAAAGAGGCGCCATTTTTATCATATTGATCATGCTCATTCTCGTGTTGAATCGCTCAGGTGCGCCGGGAGAGACGTAATCGTGGACGATGTAGGCGGTGCCATAAGCTCGAGAAGCTGCATGTCCTACGCTGCACCCCTCGCCATTTCTCTGGTATGAACTGCCTGGAACTGTTAGAAGCAAGTCAAATAGCTGCCATTCTGGTCATTGAACAGATGTCTATTGTCGCAAGAGTCGCTCAGGGGCGTCAAGAATGACATGGCGATGCAGAAGAAGCCCCACAAACTCGAGGCCAGCGGCAGCCCCGCTGAGACTACCCAAGTCTGCGCAGCGATACACACCAAGACAGCCCGTCGCCGGCCATCAGATCATCACCTTGGCCTTTTCGGAAGATGCAACGAAAGATGCAATTCGATTCACATACCTTGATACCACGGGGTGATCGATTTTAGTGTGTGTCGCGCCTTTGGCCAGTGGGAGAGGTCACCGCTGCCTCAGTGCCCTGTGAAACAGTTGTCGCCCTTCATCTCCCTACCATCGCATCATCTTTCACCATCGCGCGAATGCTGCCAGCCATGAGTGTTACAGTATAGTGTGTGTCCGTATATATGATCATGGAATGTCGAAGGGCCAAAACGGAGATGGGGATTGTTGGAGCTAGTCCGGGGTTGGAGTCGGGTGTGACATTGACCGCCATTGGGTCAATGGATGAATGACAGGGATTCACTGAGTGGGTCCGGTCCATCCTTCCGCCCCTGGTCAAAACTCAATTCCGACGACGTCTGCTTCTCTCCTCTCTTCTCCTCTCCTCTGTCACCCATTTCCAATTCCATCTCTGTCTATGTCTCCATCTCTATGTCCTTTCAAGTCACAAGTCCATGTTTCTACTTTCCAAGTCAAACTCAAATCTATATTTCGACTCGGAAGAAGCTACAACATGAATACACCCTTTCCATAAAGGTTAGAATTGGTGTCATTACAATTCAAGAGCGAGCTACAGCCCGTCTCAGCACAATCCTAAGTGCAATCGTCAAAATATAGTTCATTCTGAGGCTTCTAAATCGAGTCTACTATATGATCCTACCGCGATCTCTAGTCCCAATGGCATCCAAGCTGTCCCTGAACTCGGTTCATTCTATTATTCTGCCGTTATTTCAATTTCTAATAGCGTCCAACTCGTCCTTTCTAGATGTTCTTTATATGTGTCCTTTCAAATCCTATTCGAAATCCGTGTTACCTTGCCAGCGACATTGCTGCCAATTATCCTCGCCCATGAAGGACGCCGTAGGACCAAGTTTCTTCCAGCTCGACGCCCCATCTTCTCTACTAAACCCTTCGAGTCGGTGATTGTTCTGCGGAGTGTTTATGTGGCCGATTGCACCGCCTCCCTCCAGCCATGGGAGGAATTGGGTATAGGCCTTGCAGCCCACTACACCGCGGACTGCCGCCCATCTCGTCAACATCAACTTCGCTATAGCCGCTCTTTATGCTCAGAGCGGTGTCCTGGATGTGTGATCTCGCCATTGTGGAGGCTAGCCAGCTGGAAGTTTAGTACGGACATGAGGCCGTGAAAGGGCATGGTCGACTGCCGGCCACTACACCTTCTCCTCCACCTCAAGCGTATATTCTCCCTCTCGCGGTACGAAGGTATATCAGCCCAGATCGTGTGCATCTTGTGGTCGTATAGACAATCCATCCTCTACACCCGCGGAGAGAGAGGGAGGGAGTCCCAGTGAACGGGTACGGCACGGTCCACAGACGTCATCAAAACACCCAGTTACTCCCTACACACCGCGAATTCTCGCTAGGGCGGCACCGTTCAAACTTGTTGCCGACTGCACGACGCACTAACAATATTTGAGCTTTCCTCCCACCATAAAAGCGCGTCCTCCACACCCCGCTCTTTCTCACACCCACCCCACTTCTTCTCCTCTCTCTAAGAGCCACACCCTTCTACTTCTTCTCAGTTTACAAACCTGCACCCTTCTCATTCTCTATTTCCCATCCGCGCCCTTCTTCTCTTCTCATTGATATTCTCACACCTGAGCCCGCCCGACTTTCGCGCTTCCGCTCCAGAATCCTTTCCGCGCTTTCCGTTCCTTCGAGCGCCCAAGGCTACTTCTCGATCACGTCCTGCTCGCCATCCATAGTCAGTATGCCCAAAAGGCTAGATCTAAAGAAGGGGAGGAAACCCGCAAAGAAGGCAAACGCCACAAAGATGAACCCCGCGTCGCCCAAACCAGAGAAGGTAAACAAACCCGAGGTCCTCGCCCAACAAGATGCCCCCGGTAAAGGCGATGGAGGCTCAATTCGAGAGCGCAAAGTCCGAGCACCACGAAAACGCCTATGTGCCTGGAACGACAACGACTGGCGCCAAGTTGTCCTTGGGGTTACCCATGCCCTTGCGGCTGGAGGGATCGATTTCCCATGGGGCATTGCCGCCCACTACGTCTCGGAGGGTCAAGTGACTGGTTCCGCACTTCAACAATCCATCCTGAAGTTGAGAGATAGACAACGCAAGGACCCAGCAAATAGAGTTCCTAGCATTAGGATGAACTGGGGACTGAAACACAAGGAGCTCGTCACCGAATATGATGACGAGGTCGAAGACGAGCCAACTCCAACAGAAGCACACAACATCGAGGAAAATGACGAACCGCTGGCCGAGCTTCCATTGATCCATCACCCCGCCACCGTTGGCTTTGTCGAAACATGGAACCCATTGCATCACCACCCATTCCTGAAGTCACCGACGGACTACCAACCATCTATTGACCACGAGACCGATATTGGTGCGCCAGGGCCCGCACACAATGTTCCCAAGCGTGCCATCCCTTCCCAGAAGAAAATTAAGACCGGCACAGCCACTTCCCGCGTCCCATCCCGCTGTCCTTCACGTGTTGCATATCGTAGCACTACAAGCTCTGAGCGCCACCATCCATATATGCGTAACCACCGTAGCGTCAAAACAGAGACTCCGGAGCCGGGGCGAATAAGGCTCCCCTTGTCAGACGCATCTCTCGGCCAGGGAAATGTCCGTCCTCTGATTGCTTCGCCACCAGATTTTGATCCGAACCACGACCGCCTTGCAAACGTCGATAGGAACCCCATGGCTTCACATGGTGTCGCCAATGCGAACTTTGGTCGGAATCGTTTCCTTACTCAGAACGTCGTTTCTTCACACCCGGACGAATTCGGTATGCCCTTCCTTACTCCTACAGATGAGGCTGAAGAAGGCATGGCCCAACATGATGTCCGCACTGTTAAAGACGCCAGCATGCCTTCAGCATCTGGTCGCGCCTATGTCAATGGATTCATGACTCAACCCGGGAGATCTCGTTTCAATCATCTTGGTGTCGATTGCCCACGCTCGACCCAAACCCAAGGACTGGCAGAGGGTGATCATCTCGTGAATCATGTCACGAACACTGTCACCAGCAACACATTCTACGGTACGGGTGCATTTGTCGGCAATACTGCAAACTACAGCGCCTCCATCAATACTTTCGTCAATGCTAATGCATTCGACTATGTCAATGTTTTAAATCCCCTTGCGTCCAATGGCGATACGATGGGTAACTCCCATACCATGGGATATGGAATTAATGACCCTGATTTTGGCCTTAGCGGTGATTATATCGATACCAACGTCCTTCCTAAGTATGAATTCATCGACCCCGCACTCATTACCACCGCCACCCACCAGGACTTGTATGAACTTCCTGGTTCAGATTTCGATGCTCAGGAGACACAATTTGCCGATGCTCTGACCGTCGAGGATATCATCAACGCACCCTTCCTTCCTGACTCATAAATCCGTCACCACTTTCCCTTCTTACTTCTTTACGGCATTCTCAACAACTCATCGTTGCCGTTTTCCTGGCCCTGTGCTCTCTCCACGGGCTCTTCTGTTTCCGTTTTTAGTTTTCACGATGCAGTTTGTGGGGCCTCGGTCACCATCTTCCGTACACGGTGCATCTCTATACGACTACCCCAATTCCCCTAATTCCATGGCGCTTTAATTTCGGTCTCCGTTTACGGTCTATTCCCCTTGCAGCTTTTTCGATTCAGTACATGGCGCATCAGCACGATCTTCGTTAGAGTCTCTAGATGGACTTTTTCACGGTTTTTCGCAATGCCTGGGTCGCATTGCATGGCGTATGCGTCTCAGTCCTCTAAAAATGGGCGCCTTCATTGCGAATATCTCTCGGTCATTGCATGGCGCAATGCTCACGGTCTCCTGCATACGGTTTTTCTCCTCACGGCTTTTTACAATGCATCGCATTGTATGGCACACTAGTCAATTTCCTCTGTAGAAGGCATTTTTTCTGGGTTTTCCTACATCACAATGCTTTGCATGGTACATCGGTCCTGGAGTCTCGGTCTATCCCTATACCCCTCTCTTTCTTCTCGGTGTCAACTAGAGGTCTTTCAAGGACCATGACATGACTTTCTTCTGATACAAGCCCATGGCCTTCAGGTATCCTAGCTTAGCCAAGCGCCTACCTATTATCGATTCGATAAAGAAAACCATTAGACGGTTCGATGTCTCTTGTTATCGACATGAATAGACGGATTCGGTTTTCTTGGGTATCAGAATCCTTTTATGATTGGGTCTATCCGGCATTGGATCGGCATCAGCCTGTTCGGAGAAGGCCTTTCCTTTCTTTTTTTAACTGAATTTTACCATTGGACGTATCACGATGTAAGATTATTCCCTGTCCACAACGCCGACGTGCAACATCACGGAATGCAGTTCGCTTTACAGCAGCGACTAACGATCAACGAGGTCTCAACTATTATTGTCTTCTCGGATGATATATATTTCTCCGGTTTCAGCTCCCAGCCTTTCCACATTGCGAGGAACTGAACGGTCAAGTTTAGCGAGTGTAGTCTTCCTTCAGGGGTGATAACGCTGGCTGAACAAACGGTCCTTAGGAGTTGCATAGAGATGCCGACTTGCTGGGAGTGTAGATAGTTAATTCACTTTGTGATCAAAAATGGTACTGCGTTTTGACGTGATGTTCGTTCTGTGATATGCTGAAACATGGTCTGCCCACTCCGCCGATTGCCAATGCGTCAACAAACGCAACACGTAGCCCTCAGTACCACTTAACAATGCACCACCATATCTCGTATAGCTCCCAATGAACGCAGTGCATGACTTTACCAAATTATCTCTAGAAAAGTCTTTCTTCCTCCACATCGCTCATTGGCATCGCTAAACACACTCAACCCCCAAACCACCACTTACAACACTCACTCACGTTCCAACTTTACACAATACCATACGGTCCCCACCGCGCCTATAGCACCGTCGCTGAGCCTTCAGGCTTCATAGGCGATGTCCTCCAGAATCCGACGGTGCCGAACTATACGAAACAATATCCCAATCACCATCACAGGTAGAGTCACGGGTAAAGTCGTAGCGGAGAAGAGTTGGCGGGTTAACCAACAGCCGTAAGAGTGAGTTTTGGAAGTGCGGTAAAATGCGTATTGTTTGTGTACACGGTCTAATTGGAGTTCAAGGGTCAGAATTGGCAGCCGAATTTTCGAACTCAAGTGCCTTCTACGATGAATCAGCAGCAGTAGAATCTGAGCAGCGGCTCACGACAATGGGACCAGAATAATAATCGACAGTGATGAAATAGGAGTGCCAATCAACAGCCACGGAGCCGAAACAACAACCGACAGCGACAAAGCCGTAATACTAATCAGCAAAAATACGACCGAAATTCTCCACCAACCCTCTCAGGCAATTTCTTCCATGGCAAAGCCCGCGGTAATTCTCTCGAGGGCTGGGGCGCGAGCAATATCGCCGCTGCTGCTCCCACCACCCCGTACCAACCCACCGTCTACACCCAAAACAACCGATTCGTAAACTCTCCGACCGTCACAGCACACCTGCCAACATCTTATCCGTCACAAGATCCCACGCCCTCGCTGTTTCTACTGCTGCTGTATCCACGGCAACTCCACACCAGGCATGTCAGAACTACGCATACAGCACACCTCGCTCACTCGCGCCGCGGTGCGCCCAATGGGTCAGGATCCAGATAGGAAGACTACAATGAAGGAGGCGTTTTTGAGGGTTCTGCATGATCGGCGGAGGATTAGGGAGATTAATGATGGGAAGGGGGGAGGTTGTGGTTGGTGTAATTTGAGCAGAGCGCGAAGGAGGTGTTGGAGTATAATCTGGGGATGCGAATACTGAGGGGGAGGGGGTGGATATGTTTGGGGGAGGGAGGGGGATATATTTTGCTTGAAGCGGGGAGGTGTAGCAGTATGGAGTTGTAGGTAGGGAGGTTAGTTCTGTTTTACTTAAATGTGTGTGATAGAGGTTGGAGAGAGGTTGGGGGGTTGTTGGGATGGAGGACGTCTTTGCGGGCGTGTGATAATTATGACTTGAATTGTGAGTCTTGGAGTTTGACATGAATATTGGAGATGAGCAATTGAGCAATTCAATTTGGGATGGGAGGGTCGTGTGATGACGGATACTGGGAGAGGGAGGATAAAGGGATGCGGAGACGGGGGGGAACTTTGCGAATAGTTGCTATTCAGGAATTGAGATTTCATTCGTAATATTATATCTAAGATCTTGAGAAAATTGGTTGAAAACCCCATTCGGAGAGGAAAGGTTAGAGTGGTTTCGTTAATGGTTTTGAGGTGCTGGTGATGATGAAATTGCCGGATCTCGATCTCTATAAATATATTCTGTATGCAATTTTGATTCTTTGAATTATATGTGTCTCTGTATGAGGAAAAGACAGTGAAAAGGTGTCATTAGATACAAAACCTTTTTGGGGGCATTTTTAAGGGATTTTGCAAGATTTGTGAAATGACGAAGACTGATATAAAACTTGACTGACATAAAGCAAAAGAATTCGGAAAAAAAGGAAACCCAACTTCAGCACTAGTACTCGATCAAATATTTGTATGATATGCTAAATAATTTATGTCTTACAGGGATAATATAAAAGTTACTATTCGTCACATTCGAGTGAAGTCGGGATGGAAGGGCAGTCGTCGACTTAGCCGAGGAATCCCATCCGACGAGCCGGGCGGCGGTCAGTGTGGAGGTCTTGGCACCGCTTCTCGATCTTTCTTCCTTCCGAGCAGAGCAATTTTTTTAGGAGCGGTCCCATCCATCACCAAACCCACTCCGTCACCTCCACCCATCTACCGCCGTCAATTCCTCCCCCTACAACCTCTTCTTTCTCTTGCATCAAGTCGGCGTATAGGAGCACGGCTTGAACATTGAATATATCCCCCGTACACATTTCTATTTCGTCACAATGCAGCGTGCATTCGCTTCCCGAGCGAGATCCTCGCTTCTCAACTCGAGCTCTAAGCTCCGCACATCCAGCTTCAACCTGCAACAGCAGCGTTTCGCACACAAGGTACGGCAGCAAAATACATTAGAGATATTCTCTAGGAAGCGCAGTAGTACTGACTTTGTACTTTATAGGAGCTCAAGTTCGGCGTCGAGGGCCGCGCAGCTCTTCTGGCTGGTGTTGATACACTCGCAAGGGCCGTCTCTACAACGCTGGGTCCCAAGGGCCGAAATGTCCTGATTGAGTCTAGCTATGGCTCACCCAAGATCACAAAAGGTATGTGACGGCTCCTGTCCGCTTGTTGCTGGGATATCTACTTACTTGTCACAGATGGTGTAACCGTGGCTAAGGCCATCGAGCTCAAGGACCCATTCGAGAACCTCGGAGCCCGCCTTCTTCAGGATGTTGCCTCCAAGACCAACGAAGTTGCTGGTGACGGAACCACCAGCGCCACTGTCCTTGCCCGCGCCATCTTCTCCGAGACCGTCAAGAACGTCGCTGCTGGCTGCAATCCTATGGACCTCAGGCGAGGAACCCAGGCCGCTGTTGATGCTGTTGTAGAATACCTGAGGGCTAACAAGAGGGATATCACCACCAGCGAGGAGATTTCCCAGGTTGCCACCATCTCCGCCAACGGAGACACACACATTGGCAAACTTCTGTCCAATGCCATGGAGAAGGTTGGCAAGGAGGGTGTCATCACCGTGAAGGAGGGCAAGACCATCGAGGACGAGCTCGAGGTTACCGAGGGCATGAAGTTCGACCGTGGTTTCATCTCTCCTTACTTCATCACCGACACCAAGACTCAGAAGGTCGAGTTCGAGAAGCCTCTGATCCTACTCTCCGAGAGGAAAATCTCTGCTGTTCAGGACATCGTTCCCGCTCTTGAGGCCTCCCAACAGCTCCGCCGACCTCTTGTTATTATCGCTGAGGACATCGACGGTGAGGCCCTTGCAGTCTGCATTCTCAACAAGCTCCGTGGCCAGCTCCAGGTTGCTGCTGTCAAGGCCCCCGGCTTCGGTGACAACAGGAAGTCTATCCTTGGCGACATTGCTGTGCTTACCAATGGTACTGTTTTCAGCGATGACCTTGAGATCAAGCTTGAGAAGGCCACCGCAGATCTTCTCGGTTCTACTGGCTCCATCACCATTACCAAGGAGGACACCGTCATTCTTAATGGCGAGGGCACCAAGGATGCCGTTACCCAGCGTTGCGAGCAGATTCGTGGTGTCATTGCCGACCCCACCACCTCCGAGTATGAGAAGGAGAAGCTCCAGGAGCGTCTCGCCAAGCTCTCCGGCGGCGTTGCTGTGATCAAGGTTGGTGGTTCGTCCGAGGTCGAGGTTGGTGAGAAGAAGGACAGGATCGTCGATGCTCTTAACGCGACCCGTGCTGCCGTCGAGGAGGGTATCCTGCCCGGTGGTGGTACTGGTCTTCTCAAGGCCTCTGCCAACGCCCTGAACGGCATCAAAGTAGCCAACTTCGACCAGCAGCTTGGTGTAAGCATCATCAGGAAGGCTATCACTCGCCCTGCTTTCACTATTGTCGAGAACTCTGGCACTGAGGGCTCTGTCGTTGTTGGCAAGCTCACTGACGAGTATGCAGCTGACTTTAACAAGGGCTATGATAGCTCCAAAGGCGAGTATGTCGATATGATTGCTGCCGGTATCTTGGATCCCTTCAAAGTCGTCCGAACTGCTCTCGTTGATGCTAGCGGTGTTGCATCTCTCCTCGGTACGACTGAGGTTGCCATTGTCCAGGCACCAGAGGAGAAGGGCCCACCAGCAGGCGGAATGGGAGGTATGGGCGGAATGGGCGGTATGGGAGGCATGGGCTTCTAAGCGATATCAAAACGGCCCGGCACTAATGACCTCTACCACTTGGCCGCCTGTTCACTATACCCTCTCTTAGTACGTTCGAGGCTAACCCAGCACTGGACCTGTACATGGATAGGCCGGTTTCCACTCCGCTCCTCCCTTCTAATGACTTTCAAAAGCGTAGCATGTTTAGATTATTGGATTGTACTTGTACAATATCATGTATGTATGTATCTACCAGCGACTTGGTAAAAAGCGCTATGCTCCAAATGAAGAAATGTAAAAAATCAAATGTAGACAGTTAATTGTACAAATGTGGATTGCAGCATCCCTTGCGTGATGCCTGATGCTGAATAACATTTCAAAGTGAAGAAACCGGGAACCTTGGAAAAAGCGCGGCCAAGCACGCCGCAGGTTGCTGTGACAGGCGGTCTTACCCCACCAAACGCAATCAAAATCTGCCCCGCGACTTGAGACTCGCTCAGCCTCACAACAACACTCTCTTCCGTCTACACCATCTCCGCCGGAACACTAGAATCCATATCTCAGTTGCAGCCTCGGCATATCCGTAAGTATTCCCACTGCCTAGAACAGGCATCGATTCTTTCTACACCGCAACCTCCAGACCCACTCAAAGCCACAAGGTGCTTACGACGCTGACAGTTGACAGCCCAACTGATAAAGCGCTGCCTGACCCATTGTTTGTCTTCGCGACCTTTCTCTCCACACAAAACTCAACATCATGGTAAGTCCGATACTTCTGCAGCTTAAACTACCAGTTTGCTAACTTTCCTGTGCGTAGGCTCAATCCGGGTATGTATACACGCCACATTTCATCCCTCCAAAGCTTCCCATCGCACGATGCTCCAACCCTCCCCCCACTAGCACGATGACCCCCTTCCGTTCCATACTCTAGAACACACAAACTTCAAACATCTTGCCGCATCATCATGATCTGCATCCACCCACACGGCCGAACTAACCTCCCCGCTTAGCGTCTCCGTACACCCTGACTGCATCACCAAATTCAACGAGCTCAAGCTCGGCAAGGAGGTCAAATGGATCATTTACGCCATTAGCGACGACTGGAAAGAGATCGTTGTCGAGGAGACTTCCACCGTCGATGACTATGCCGTTTTCCGTGAGAAGCTCATCAACGCCAAGAGCAAGGATAAGAAGGGCAAGGAGGGCATCGGCGGCCGTTATGCCGTCTATGACGTTCAGTACGATACCCCCGATGGACCTCGTAGCAAGATCTCCTTCATCAGCTGGACCCCAGATGATGCGCCGCAATACGTAAGTCAAGCCTGGCATCGTAGAGTAGAATTAATATTGCTGGACTTTAAGAGCTGACATACCCCTACAGCCCCGCATGATGTACTCTACCTCCAAGGAAGCCATCAAGCGCGCCCTCAATGGTCTCGCCGCCGACATCCAAGCCAACGACGCCGACGATCTCGAATTCGACAACATCGTCTCGCGCGCCTCCAAGGGCCGCTAAGCACCTTCCTACTTCCACAAAACCCCCCTTGTCCCTCTTCCGCAAACGAGTCCGCCCATGTATTTCGGACTATATCTCTTGAAACGACGAAACGACCTAGCGTGGACGGAGGGACCTTTTCTCTTTTTTCTAGCACACGGCTTTGGTGGGACCGGGCTGAGCTGAGCTGAGCTGATTTGATGGTGGGTGTGTGTTTGTGAGAAGAGGGGAGGGAGAGAAGGCGAGTTTCTGCATGGAAAATTATCATGGGACTGGTGATGTGGTGGCTGGCCTGGCCTGGGTTCGTTCGTGGCATCATCGGGACGAATGTGTGTCTGTGTGTGTGGTAGATGGGAGTAAAATTGACCGTGGTGATAATACCGTCATTTTTGATATCTTTCATTGCTATAATGGGATTGTCTCTGTGATGCAAGGGTATCCGGTGGCCTGATGTCTTTCCCCTCTTCTTCTTCGCACGCTATCCTCAATTCCTATTCGCATGTCACTAAATTCCCGCCAATTCTTATGTACCCAGCAGTCATCCCCTATTACCTCTATCGATCCGCCTCCCACGCCCCCTTGAACAGCCCCACCAATCTCTTCCCCTCCTCCTCATCCCGTATCCTTTGCACAACAAAAGACCCCAAATCCGTCCAAAACTCCTCATTAACCACCTCCTTCCCACTGGGTCCCTGGGCCGCCGCTCCCACACTTCCACTCGCACTCGTACTCGCACCCACACCTGCCAAACCCTTCTCCTCCTCACTCGGCACCGCAACCGGTGGACTCAACACCGGTGGCGTCGCAACCGCGCCCCCCATTACCATCACCCCGAACTCCACATCTCCTGCTCCATCTGGCCCCACGACTTCAGCCACCGTCTTCGAATCCGGGACGGGTTTCTTCTTGTACAGGATTTTGATTTTTGCAGTTGGGATCGAGGAGTGAGTTGAGTAGGCGGTTTTGAGATCGAAGATGGATGTTGTTGTTGCGGGAAGGGAGGGGAGGGGGAGCGTGGGGAAGGTGGATTTTAGGGGTTTGAGAGTAAGGGTTGGGGATGTTGAGGGAGAGGAGGAGGAGGGAGTGGAAAGGTCCGTGGAGGCGGGGAGAGTTGTTTTGCGGGTTGGGCGCGCGGGGTGTGGGGGTGAGGGGAGTTTGGGGAGGATGAACTGGGGCTTGTTAGTCTTTGGTTTGGAGAAAGGGTCAAGGAGATTGGGCCAGAGAGGAGATTGGTGTGAGGAAAACGTACGGCTGGTTGGGCGGGATAGGCTTTTGCGTCGGCGATGTGGTCGGAGGACAGCTTGATGGGGCGCGCGTCGAGGGCGCTGAGGAAGGCTTTGCAGAAGGTTACTTCAGTCATGGTGGTGACTCGACTCTATGGAGTTTTCTGAAGGGTTTATGATTTCGAAACTGTGGTTCCCAATCCTGATACTGAGCGTTGTGACTGCAAGTCTCGTTTACTTGATTCAAAGTTTAAGAAACCGATGATGACGCTTTTGGTGTGCACCGCGGCCAGTAGCCCGCCGCAACATTATTTCTCCGCCTCAAGCCCGTGCCATCCCTGTCCGAAAAGTTTCCAGCCGAACTTTTGTAGATTCTCCTCCGCAGCTTTTCTCGGGATCCTCCAACTCACCGCATTGTAACTATTTACACTGCAAAAAACAAAAGTTTGTCAGCCATGGCTCCTCGAAAAGGCCTCAGTAATCGCATGAAGCATCAGGGTGTTCCGCAACCCCTGGACGAAAAGCTAGTTACCAGAAAGCGCAAAGATGCTCCTCCCGCGGCCCCGGTCGAGAGTTCTAAGAAGCGGAGGACGGAGAAGGGGGGAAATAAGAAGGGTGGGAAGGCGGATGGGGCAAAGGATAAGGTGAAGAGTAAGGCGAAACCTGTTAAAAAAGCTGCGCCGCCGCCGCCTGAGTCGGACGATGAAGACATTTCGGATGGCATTGGTGATTGGGATGAGATTGATGATTCAGATGTCTTGGAAGCTGGATTGGATGGCGTGCGTGTCTCTGGCCTTGATGCGCTTGGTAGTGCGTCTGAGGATGATCTACTGGACGACAATGACGAGTTTGACAATGAAGATGTCATGGATCCGGACAACGATATTCGCAAGAAGGCTATGTGGTCTGACGACGAGGATGAGGATGAGATTGCGGAGAAGCTTACAGCCGCCAATATCGAAGGTCTGAGTAGGAAATTGGATGCTGAGCGTGCGCTCGAGGAAGAAGATGCCGACGCAGAAATGGAGGCCATGCAGACCAACATTGCCGAACCTGTCAAGGTGCTCGAGGACGAAGAAGACGAGGATGGACGACGGAAGACCAATCTTGCAACAGAAGATCTACAGCTTCTCCGAACGAGACTTACCGACTGCGTGAGAGTTTTGGAGGACTTCAAGAATTTGGCAGAGCCTGGTCGGTCGAGAACTGAGTACCGTAACCAGATGTTGAAAGACATTGTGTCATACTTTGGGTATTCAGAGTTCTTGGCTGAGAAGTTGATGGACTTGTTCCCTGCTCGCGAAGCATTCGCCTTTTTTGAAGCCAACGAGACTCCAAGACCACTAGTCATCAGAACGAACACCCTTCGCACGAACAGACGGCAACTTGCACAATCGCTTATCAACCGCGGAGTACAACTCGAGCCGGTTGGAAAGTGGAGCAAGGTTGGCCTCCAAATTTTCGAGTCACAAGTGCCACTGGGTGCGACTCCTGAATATCTTGCCGGCCACTACATCCTCCAAGCGGCATCCTCATTTCTTCCCGTTATGGCGCTTGCGCCACAAGAGCACGAAAGAGTTTTGGACATGGCCGCTGCTCCTGGTGGAAAGACTACACATATTGCTGCTCTGATGAAGAACACTGGTTGTGTATTCGCCAACGATGCCAACAAGCAGCGTGCCAAGGGTCTGATCGGTAACATCCATAGATTGGGTGTACGGAACTCTGTTGTATGTAATTACAATGCGCTCGAGTTCCCTAAGGTCATTGGCGGGTTTGACAGAGTACTTTTGGACGCACCATGCTCCGGAACAGGTGTCATTGCGAAGGATGCAAGCGTAAAGACTAACAAGACCGAGCTTGACTTCATAAGATTGCCCGATCTTCAGAAGAAGCTGCTACTCGCTGCTATTGATTCTGTAGATCATGCATCAAAGACTGGTGGCTACATCGTGTATTCCACTTGCTCAGTCACGGTCGAGGAGAACGAGAGTGTCGTTCAGGTATGTAGATCTTTCTACGCTACATGGTCTATTAACATTAATGTGTAATAGTACGCTCTGAACAAACGACCCAATGTTAAGCTGGTCGAGACTGGCTTGACATTCGGCGAACCCGGATTTACGAGCATCCGCGGCAAAACTTTCCACCCCACTATGAAGCTGACGCGGAGATAGTAAGAAATCTTAATTGATCGTCTTGGCACATTCACTAACATAACGCGTAGCTATCCTCATCGTTTCAACGTCGACGGTTTCTTCGTGTCGAAATTCAAGAAGATTGGCCCTACAGCTCCCAACGCAGTCGGCGCACCGGACAATGTCAAGGCCAACGCAAAGACAAGTACCCAAACTGTCGACGAAGTGATTGACAGGACTCCAATCACCGACGACGAAGACAAAGAAGAATCCGATTTTGGAGGATGGGACTCTGAGGAGGACAAGAAGTACATTGAACGCGCCGAGAAATCGGAGCTTCGCAGAAAGGGCAAAAACCCGAAAGCCGTTCCTGCCAATGCCCAAAAGGGGGCCAAGGCGAACGAGACTGGCGAAAATACTGCTAGCAAGAGTGAATCAACGAAGAGTGGAGTCTCGAATGGGACTAAGAAAAACGAGAGTGATGGTACAGATCTGAAAGCAGGCGTAGCAAAACAGAATGGATCGACTAAGGGGTCCGCGGCAAAAAAATCGCATCTTGCCAAGCAGAGTGCCAAGGGAGTTAGTAGCGGAGAGGTTGGCGGAGCGGAGTCAAAACCGCGAAAGAAGAATGGTGAGAAGAAGAAATAGTTCATGTATACCATCTAGCATTACCAGTTAGCTTGGAGGGTGCGCGAATAACCCCACCGGTGGGACATGTTTGTTCTCGATTCTCTGCCCCCCGTCCAGGCCTCCCATGAAGACTTGTACAGCATCTCTAGTTTTTGAAATCCACAATGGTGGCGGATGTCCCGGAATCGTGGTCAGTTCTGATTACCTGGGTAAACTGTAGCTGCTGATTCCAGGTCTCTGGTGCTCATGGATGATTTGCTGGGCTTTTTCGTGGGCTTTTTCGTGAGCTGGAAGAGAACTGTCGATATCACGTGTGGTCATACCTTGGGCTTCACACCATCAGTTGTACCTAGTCCAATCCATCTACCTACCGTACGCCATCCAATTCATGTTTCACTCTTCCTGTTGTGTATTATGCCCGCATCGTACTCAGCCCGTGCGAGCTAGTTGTTTGGGGAAGGATTAGTCGATGCTCAATACCGCCTTTCTGGGTGGGGTCAGGCGACGCGGCTCTCATGAGATATGCACGATCATGCATTTTTTTTTCTCTTTACCGTTGCGTAGAGTGCATTATTGGGCAGGTGAGTTGGGTACCTGTACATGATTACAAACAGAAAGTAGCTGCGGAGATGTTGAGGAATGTGATTATGGGCAGAGATCACCCAACCCACATTCTGACCTCGAGTTTGAGGCCTTGCTGCAGTGCACGATGGGGAAGAGGATGAGGTTGAAATAGCCAAGAGCGCGATCTGATGGTGGTGTGAGGACCAATCTCGATTAGGTTAGTCGACGTGAGGGGCCTTCTCCTAGCCTTCGCGCTGCTGCATGTCCATGCTCTCATCCTGTCAAGGTCGCGCACACCAATGCACTGCGATGCCCTGCGCAGGGCCAGGATCAACTCAAGCAAATCCAAACCTCCCCAAGGGCAACATGTGATGGCTCAAGCTACTCTTCGACTGGCTTGTCAACCCATCTGTGGATTCCCCATCACCAGCAACGACACTCTTGGCTACGCGACCGTCAGCTGCGTGTATGCCACAAGCGTGGCTAGTCCGGTCCATTGCATCGCCGTACTGGTCTTTGACTCGCTGCTCACAAAGTCGCACAACTAGACATCACGGGAACAGTACCACAAAAATGAGGGGAGGCACCTGGCGTGAGGGGACAATGGACGGACCGTGGTGGCGGGCATGTTCTCGGGCTTGCTCTCCGAGCAGCCTTTTGCGACCATCGTTCTTCTCAATTTACCCAGAAATTTGGTAACAGATGCGTTGCGCAACTAGCTACTACCTTCCGGTTCGGTTTCCGTCAGTGTGTCTAAGTCTATGTACATGGAATTCCATGTCAGTTACCGACTTCCACAAAAGGTTCTGCAGCTTATTTCCCTCGGTCCAAAGTCCTCGACAGGTCACGGCACAAACGTTGAAGCTTTCGCCTTGGCTGACGTCTCCAACTCGCCAAAGCTCAGCAAGCTTTTGCCTTGGCATGAAGTACGCCGAACTAAAATCCGGCCTCGTCTTTGTCCATGGTCCTGATCGTCTTCCCGACATTTGCGCCTATTGGCTAGTTTAGATTGCATATTACCGACTTTCGACAGGCATGTCCTCGCCTCCCACGTCGGTGGTCGATGGTCACGACGGTCATCCGCCGACAAAGTCTCTTGGTCTGGGGTATGGAGTGGCCTCGACGCCTCCGTGTCTGCCATGGGTGCCACCCCGGAGCATGCGTTAGTAGGCGTTTTGCGCCTCGCCCTGGGGTTGGGACCGCGGATGAGCTCTGGTGGTCAAGGGAGGGTTGGAAGTCCCCTAGCCGCTGATGTTGTTGTATTAGTTGGGTTGGCATAGTTGCGGGGCCGTCATGGGCGTCGCCAGATAAAGAGGTGATGGACGCGCCCTCGGTTTCAATTGATCATTGAGCGCGTGTCTTCACTCTCATACACTTTCGACTCACGATTTCAGGCGTATCCTTCAAGATCTGAACTGAATATCTCGAAAACATGGCTAAGTTTGCTTTGAAGAAGCCGGACGATGTTCCGGGCAAGTCATGGTGAGCTCGAAGAACCATCGTATTCGTAGTGCTTAGCTAACATAAAGAAGGCCAGCTATTGCCATTGGTTTATTCGTCGCCTTTGGTGGTGTTCTCTTCGGGTAAGTTACATAGATCCTCAATTGGAGCACTGCATTTACTGACCTGTTTACCTAGCTATGATACTGGTGAGACTGACTTGTAACGTCGCAACCAATTGCAAAACTAAATGTTCATCTTTAGGTACTATTTCTGGCATTCTTGCCATGCCTTACTGGCTTAAATCATTCTCGACAAATGCCGAAGGAACAATTACTGCCTCAGAGGACTCGCTCATTGTCTCCATCTTGTCAGCCGGAACGTTTTTCGGAGCATTGTTCGCTGCGCCCTTCGGCGATTTGCTCGGCCGCAGGATCGGATTGATGGTCTCAGCAGGACTCGTCTTCAACTTGGGCGTGATTCTACAGACTGTTGCGACACGACAGCCTCTTTTCATCGCGGGCCGATTCTTTGCTGGCCTTGGTGTGGGTTTGATTTCGGCTCTGAGTATGTTCTTGTCTCCTCCACATCCTTCCACCACACCCGAAGTTCGCCCATCCGGGGCTCCACAGCGGACATGAGGGGAAGAAGCAGGATTTTCGAAAGGCTAACAGCTTTCTAGTTCCTATGTATCAGTCTGAAACGTCGCCCAAGTGGATCCGAGGGTAAGTACTGTCCTAATGTTTGCTCTTGACGGAGACGCATGCTAACTCACTATTAATCTAGAACAATCGTGAGCGCTTCTTAATGTCTCTTGGCATTCCATGAATCCTGACAGCTTTTAGGTCGGCGCATACCAGCTTGCGATTACCATCGGTCTCTTCTTGGCCGCCATCGTCAACAATTCGACCAAGAGTCGCAACGACTCGGGATCATACCGTATCCCGGTGGCCATCCAATTTCTGTGGTCTATCATCCTTGTCACTGGGTATGTTTGGGGAGGTTGGCGATGCTTTATTGATTCAAGCTAACGGGTGCTAGTCTCTTCTTCCTTCCCGAGACCCCACGCTACTTGATTAAGACGGACAAGTACGACAAGGCGGCGATCGCACTTGGCAAACTCCGGCGTCTGCCATTGGACCACCCAGCAATTATCGAAGAATTGAATGAAGTGCAAGCTAACCATCTCTATGAGATGAGTCTTGGCAAGTCCACCTACGTGGATTGTTTCAAGGGAACCCTCGGCAAGCGCCTTTTGACTGGATGTGCTCTCCAAGCTCTGCAGCAACTTACTGGTGTCAACTTCATCTGTATGTTTTGTCAAGCGACTTCTTTGAATACACAGCCGCTAACAAGCGTTCACAGTCTACTATGGAACCCAGTACTTCAAGAACGCTGGCTTCCAGAATCCATTCACTATTCAAATTATTACCAATGCCATCAACATCGCCTCCACCTTCCCCGGTCTCTATATGGTTGAAAAACTCGGCCGCCGCAACCTGCTTCTCCTTGGAGCCGTTGGCATGTGCGTCTGTCAATTCATCGTCGCCATCACTGGAACTGTAGCTGGTACCACTGATCTTGCTGCCCAACGCACAGCCATTGCATTCGTGTGCATTTACATCTTCTTCTTCGCCAGCTCCTGGGGCCCCGTCGCATGGGTTGTCACCGGCGAGCTCTTCCCGCTTAAGGCCCGTGCCAAGTGCCTTTCCATGACCACCGCCAGCAACTGGCTTCTTAACTGGGCCATCGCGTACTCAACTCCCTACATGGTCGACGAGGAACACGCCAACCTCCGCTCCAAGGTCTTCTTCGTCTGGGGCAGTTTCTGTTTCGTCTGCATTGCCTTTGTGTAAGTCCCACCAACCTCCACCCGCAAACCCAACAATCCAAACTAACGCATAATAAAGTTGGGGCATGATCTACGAAACCAAGGGTCTCTCCCTCGAACAGGTTGACGAGCTCTACGGCGTTGTCAGCAAGGCCTGGAAGAGCAAGCAATTCCGGCCCGCTCTCCACTTCGCGGAAGTCGATGCCGAAGCCTCGCGACACATGTCGCTTTCGGAAATTACGGCGAACCAGGAGAGGAAGAGAAGTGTGCAACATGCGGATGCAGTTGTAGATCCGGCTATGGATCCGGCGAGGAATGAGAAGATTTAGGTACGGGGGAGAGATTGAACGGATAACTTGAGTGAGCGACCGGTTATGAAGGGGTGGTAATGGTATGGTGGGCGGGTGGGGATGGGAGGAGATATGGGTACATTGCGGTCTGGTCATTCGCTCCGCTCGAATGCGCGATATTGGCGGTGATGCTGTGGTTGAATGTGAATAGTATGATGTTCGTTGAATGAAAAAATTCATTTACTATGTCTGTTTATCTAACATGAGTCGTGAAGCACTTGCGTCCATTAAACCTTGAGGCCGTTTCCGACTTAACAATGCACGTCAAGATATGAAACAGAGTTTGTCATCCTCCTTTGCCTCTTCGCATTCTTAGCTATGATCTATTCACTCACGAGTACACTTAGTAGTAAGTGATGACGTTTTAATCTAGAGTCGCATTTCCTCCGCTCTTATTTTCCCTCATTATCGTTGCTTGATTATCCATATCGAAAGATCAGTTCTGAAGAAGGGACCCAGCTGACATCTGAGATTGGAACGTCTAAACCGAATCACAACTCTCCGTACAATTTCCGGTATGCGGCCTTTCTTTGTCGAAACTGTGGATTTTGATCCACGTTTTGTGAACGCGGGTCGATATATGATTTCTGAAGAGCTCTGTTGTTCTTGGAAACAAATCTAAGCGGACGATGTTGATACCGACTTTGATGGGTTGGGTCTTTTTTAGGAGTTTTTAACGTAGGTCGTGATCGAAGTAGTGTGAAAGAGAAACTAGGGATTATACAGCAGGTCGTTTATTCTTTCCAGAAGTTATTTGACCTATAACAATAGGCATAAAGGGACGTTGCGAAGTGTTACTAATTTCAGTTTTCCTCGAAAAAGGCTATTGACATCCTTGTTTCACTGCCAACTGCCCATGTGGTAATATGAGAGATCACGTGCGCCAAACCCACGCAATTGCAGATATCGGAAATTATGCATCGGCTAGGATAGCACGATCTACATGAAGCGAGTGTGTACTATATAAACCTCTTATGTCAGTTGTAGCGTGTCTTTTCATTCATTGAAATAACATGCGATCCATCTTCGTCACCCTCTAGGTCTATAGCTTCATTGTTATTTTACTCAGAAGTCGTTACTCATGTTGTTCAACCCAGATTGTTCTATAAATACATTCTCAAAGCTGTCCCCTGTTTGAGCACTGCACGACATCACAAAGTAGCGATGATTTCAATAAGCGAGTGGGGCAAAAAGAAGGCTCCTTCCACACTGCATCTGTCCATACCAATATATTTGTGATGAAGTTACAAAGGAAAGATCTCAAGGCGCAAAAAAATGTGGACTTGCTGGGAATCGAACCCAGGACCTTTCCCATGCTAAGGGAAAATTACTAATCCAGTTGTTAGATGCCATTGGAATGAAAGCTGATCAGACGAAAACTTACTACCACTAAACCACAAGCCCAAGTTGTTCTATGTAAGAAATTCTGATAAAAATATATATTATCTTAGTCGTCTTTATCTCAATAAAATAACTTGTCAATACACTCTCTTCGCGGGGAAGTTTGTGTGTTATCGTGTCGGGGTTAGTGAAAATGCCACCTGCAGCCCTGGCGGGGTAGGTGGGGGAGTCACGTGGAATTTCTTAGCTGAATGTTGCTTCCGAGACAGGCTAGTGCAGAATGGCTCCTCCCTTCTAAATAGTCTCGACATTTAATGCCAAACGAACTCGTATGCCAACTCTACCCCCATGACGAACACTTAATGGTAGTGCGACCAGCAAGATGTAGCCTCGTTGCCTGGCAAAGCTTCAGCCTGAAATGCGAGGCGGGGATGAAACGTGTCTGTGCGACAAGGCTGGGATGAACGCTTGTCCGCCTCACACTCCAAAGCTTTCGCAGCGAGTCTTCCTCAACGTTACTTATCAGCCCTACCTACGGTACGGAGGTGCCTTTCAAAAGTCCTTGCCCACCTGGCCCGACAGGGGTATACGCCACATTCCGAATTCGGTGATTACTCCGGTTATGAAACTCTGCCTATATTTCTTCCTTCTTTATACTCATTGCCTCCCTCTAGATCAATAATCTTTTGAATATGAATAGGGATACGCTCAATCCAAGCCTGTATCTTCTCTTGAGGTAGATCTCTCCAGCACTGTTCCCATACACGTATAGCCTCTGCTCTGCTCTTCGGTGCACCTTTCTTTGTAGTATATCTTTTCATCCATGGCCAGCAAGGCTCAATAGCGTTCAAATCAGGTGAGTTGCCGCACCAGAGTAGTCTCTGGATTCCGTGTAGGCTATATACATGTCTCTGAACGTAGTGGTCATGAGAAGGCGCTTTATCTTCTTGAACTACTGTTCCTGGGCGCTCAGCCATGCAGTCTTTTGCAAAGGGGAATAGCTTTGGAAGTAGAATAATAGACTGATATCGATACCAATCAATTCCTGAGCCTTTGCCTCGTCCGACCTTTCCATTTTTCTTATTCCATTTCCATTCAGGCTGTGGGCCAGGCTTATTTCGTAGACCAAGGCGGTGCATGCTAGTATTAAGCTCCCATTGCTCCTTCATCAAAGGTTCAAGCTCTTTATTTAACTCTTCAATTCTAGTAATAGAATCTTCCTTCTCTTTCTTTGTCTCTGGTGTCCAGCAGTGGCAGGGCCCTTTCTTGTTATACGTAAAGCATCCCCAGAACATAAATTCAGAATAGCCTTTCCATCTCTCACGAATGCAGCTTCGTACAAAAGCCTCATCTGCTTTTCTCCAAATTCTATATCCACCTCGCCTATGGAGAAGAACAACAGATGTTTCATCTGACCATATAACATTCATCCAGTCCTCTAGTGTCCAGTCTTTATGTAGAAGGCACCACTGAAGCCGATCCTTCTTCATCTTCTTCGTCAGTCCAGGCTTCCTCGTTGGCTTGGTCTTTCTGAATCCTGCCTTCTTGAGAATTCGCCATACTGTTGTAGCTGATATATTGAATTCTCTCTGGCTAAGTTCACCAGCAACGTCAGCGCAGGACTTCTCTCTACCATAGCGGTCATAGCGTACAGCGTGGACAACTCTTTCAGACGCTTCATCTTGTTTCAATGGCCGACCAGATCTATAGCTATCTTCAACATATTTATTTAGTAGCTGAAGTGGCCGCTGGCAAGGATCAAAGCCACGCTCAATTGCTCGTGCAAATATTGAGTTAATCGTCCGTTTAGGAATTCCAGTTAGGCCAGTAATCTCATTGTTTGATTTGCCAGAAGCCTTGAGAGTGACAACTAAAGCACGAGTTGCAATATCATAAGGAGCCATTATAAAAAGATATACAATTAAATCTATGTTGAAGTCATGGAGCAGACAGGTCATGGAGCAAATGCCACGTCATTTCGGAGTAATCACCGAATTCGGAATGTGGCGTATACCCCTGTCGGGCCAGGTGGGCAAGGACTTTTGAAAGGCACCTCCGTATATGCACACTAATGACCAGGACGCGCATACGGATGCCTGGCAGGTCGTTATTGGTCTAGGCTCGTGGCCGATCCGTATTGGTGTGTTCGCAACCTACATCTCAGCCTGTTGCCCACGATAGTGCTCGAATCCTCCACTTTTATCTTCGCTTTCAGTATCTATGAGTCTTCATGTCCATTACGAGTATACCTAAGACTGGTTTGTGGACGGACTACTCGACGAGCAGTAAGTACTCGCTATTCCAGCGCCTTCCGGATTCAGATATCAAATCCAAAGTTAATCGTTAATCTAGAATATGCCTTGGTTTGCTCATCCTTGGCAGGATTCTGGCTGGCATCACTTGCCGGTGTATGGCTTGCACTTAACATCAAGTACATCAAAGATATCATAGCAAGCTTCGCCATCAACATATACTTATTGCTAAATGCACCGGGATCACACCAGGATGACTCGCAAACCGAAACTACTAACTTGATTTCTGGTCAGATACCAGCTCCACTTGCAGATGAAAAAAGGGAGATGGCGAGACTCTTCAAATTCGCGCCTGGTGTTCGAGACCTCTTGTCGAAAATCTTCTGGGATCATCATATTTCATGGTATATCCGCTGGCGCTTGAGTATTTTCACTTTAGCTGTATTGGCCGCCGCAATGGCCATCGTAGTTGGTGGTATCTACTCAGCAAAACTTACGACTGATGGGCCGGCGCTCTTGGAATCTGAAGACTGTGGCATCTGGTTATTCAATGAAGAAAAGCATACCGAGGAGCAAGCTTTAAGAGCTGGGGTCGTTGACCTAGAGAAAGAAACTAGGGCCGCCAGTTATGCGAAAAACTGTTACCGTGAAGCGAGCACGTTTGATGCCGCAGAATGCGATTTCTTTTACCACCGAGCCATCCCCTTCGAAGCACCCATACACTCACAAAACTGCCCTTTCAGCAGCGATGTGTGCACAAACGATACAACGATCACATTCTCCACCCTACTTTTGGACTCTAGCTATATTGGCATCAATAGTCCAGCACCTCCAAGATTCCGGAAGCGTACCACTTGCACTCCATTGAGCATGGACGAACGCTTTATCCGCAACGTTACGCAGAACGGCACAACAAGGTTCTACTACTATTACGGTACGAGGCCAGAGCATGACCCACCTGCGGATTATACATATGAAACAGCAGGCGATCCATACGACAAACTCGTCCCCGCCTATGATGTCTTGTAAGTTTCCTCATTGTCATTTGTATCTCTGATTGACTTATGTGTCAGCGCTTATACGACAACATCGACAAATCGTAAGAGTTACTGGAACCCAATTCCAGAGCTTGGTCATCCCAAGGATAGTACCCTTACCATAATTTTTATATCGTCTCTCGGTATTCTTTATAAGGGAAGAAGTGTAGACCCACTCTTTCCTGCCGACGAGGAGGTAATGCTTCCAGGCCATAAACAGCCCTTGTTTCGAAATTCGGACCCGAGAGCTCGCCCATTCGCGTGTATTGATGAAATGCATCTATGCTTAGCCGATGGGATTAATTGTTGGCCTCTGTATGGAAAGTCTCCCGATGATGTCAACCCGAACAATCTCTTATTCCCCCCGGAGTTCTGGTTAATGTACGGGTCATTTCTCAAGACGAACACATTTTATACGATTATTAAAAGACTTGGGCGTGCTTTCCTCGCCCAAGAACTAGTCTCTGATTATCAATCACAAGCATTGGCTAACGATCACTGGGAGGTAGAAATGGACAATTTCTTCGCAACTTCACTCGCTCGAAGCCAGTATGATGCGTGGAGCATCGCAAGTGCTGAAGACCAAGTACATCAAGATAAAGACGGATACTTCCGTGCATCGAACGATAGTGAAGTTGGAAATCTATGCGGAATTTACAAATTCAGGCCAACGAGTGGGTATGTAAGCGTTAGCTTCTGGCCATTCCTCGTTGTGTGCCTCACCACACCCTTTTTTTTTGGTCTAAGCCGACAAGCTTGGGGTTGGACACGCATAAAGCAAGAATGGAAAGAATGGCTTCAGGCGCTCAGGTCATTTGATCTTGGCGAAGCTATGGGGTTCGCTTTGCGGGAGGAACCAGCCTCAGGACAAAGTACACGACCTCAATCCCATCAAAGTCCTGCCGCTGGATCTAGCACTGATACGGAAGCCCAAATACCGGCGTTGAACCCTCCTGCTGGGCCTTCAACGACAAACGCAGGTCTATTTTCGACACAACCTACAGAGCAATCAGCTGAGGATTTTTCATCCGTCATCAACGCTCCAGGTACTGGCGTTGGAAGTGATCACTCTCGACCACCCGAGTCTAGGGCATCATCGGCTCGTCAGTACGGGACAATCACGGCGCCGGAAATTGAAGCAAGCTCATCTACAGCTGAAGAAGAAATTATATGGGAACCGCTGGTTATCGATATTTTAATATACTGGAGCGCCAGGCTTATCGGATGGATACTTCAAAGTATCGGATGGATATTTTGGGCTGTTTTCTGGGTGCCAGCTGAAGGTATTCCACGAGCATACAATGCAGTTGTGGCGCGACTGCGGCAACTTTGGAATGGAGATGGAAGAATCACGACGTGATAATAAACAATCAAGTTTAACACAACTGGGCTTTGATTTCTCACGTAATGAGGCTCAACGGCAGTGTTCCGGTCTCGCTATTCATCAAGGTAGCTAGGCAAATTGTGGCGTTTCCTATCTCGACCAGCTGATCACCGAGGCTACAGGGTAGTGTACGCGCGGACGGATGGGATTGGGCAGTCTCGCAGGATGCATATACGACCTAGAGCTCGACACGTCGCGGAAAAAGACAAGCCTCAGCCTTGCGGCACAAGGCTGCCCCACAAGATGTAATCCGCCGCATCCTTGAGAAACAGACATCATCTTCCCTCTTCATCATCTACTTTTCTTGTCTTGCGGACGACGTGGAACCATGTCTACTTCGGTCACTGGTAGTGGATGGACATGGAGTGTTGAATGGCGGAAGTATTACCGGTGGGAACTGGACGAGGCTGGCGAGAAAAAACGTTTCTGGGAAGGTGATTTTATTCCTCCTTCGCCTCACGATAATGAATGGGAATGGAGCTCTAAATGGCAGAGATATTACCAGTTGGAAGGTAATGAGGGTGAGCGTCGTAACCGCGTCTGGACAAGTAGAAGGCTGCTTAGCTCGCCCCCCGATATTGAATGGATATGGAGTACCCAGTGGCAGAATTATTACCGGATGGAGCATGATGAGTATGGAGGCAGTGAAATTGTTTGGAAAGATGAAAGGCAGCCTCCTTCGGACCCCGAAAACGAATGGGCATGGAGTTCGGAGTGGCAGAGATATTACCGGTTGGAAGATGATGGCGTCACAGGTAGGCATAATCTTGTGTGGAAAAGCGGAAGACTGCCTACATTTGCCCCTAATATCGAATGGATATGGAGTTTTGAATGGAAAAGACATTACCGCATGGAACATAACGAGCATGGCAACCGTAAACGTGTCTGGAAAGATGGAACAGATGGGCGTGGGAATGACCATGCGCCGAGGTAAGCTGTAAATCTCATTGCACCTGTACGTTCCACTACTAATCACATATCTCAGAGTTAGCCCCCCCAATGCTCAATTACATTCAATAGAATCATATACCGAGCAGTCCACAACTGCAACTCCAGACCAACGATATACCGCTCAACACAACAACCTTCCAGATCAAAGCACATCAAGCCCAACATCCACCCATTCATCGGGATATTCCTATCTATCTCATTCAACTTCATCTCCCATAGTGGGAAATGTTAATCCGTACGAAAACTATCCTTCAGGAGCTCCATATTCACCTCATACTAGCCCTCAACCAGTATACCCTACGACATCACACTACGCCAATCAATATCAATCCAGTTTCCCACCGCCCCACCAAGAGTATGGACAATATGGAATAGGTGATAAATGGAGAGGTCCAATTGATGATGGCGGTAGGAGGGATCAAAAGGATGGCGACGCTGCTGGCGAACATTCGGCATCTTACAGTAATTGGAACCACTATCGATGAAGGATTTGACTCTAAAACTAAGGTCATAGTACTCTTATAACTATTTCAGACCCTGCTGAATATACATGGGAGTCTGGCCATGATCAGGAGTTGTTTATCACTTTCCCGAGAATGCCGTATAAGCACATTGTAGTAAGTTTATGAATTCAACGCCATCGTTTGGAGTAAACTCTCGATTGCTAATACGGCTACAGTTTAATGTGCTTCAGCGAATGAAAATCTGTTGAAGCGTCAAAACAAACTCCAGCGCGTCATCTATGTACGGCAAGTTATTAATTACTTTCAGCACCAGCAATGCTGAAAGCCAACCTCGAAGGATCTAAATGGTTGGTCGCAATGCTGAAGTTTTTTGTTGCCTAATCCAAAAATGCCTGCCAATTCTCGGACCAGACACGTGGTGGATGTGGAATTATGTCGCCCTCCCATTCCCAAAGAGTTCCATTCTCTGCGCCAGCCTTGACGAACTCCTGACAAACTTCAGTAACAGAGTCCTCTTCGAAGAAAGTCGGAACATCATAAGTCATAAGTGTCATGATCTTGTGCGGATCAATCCTGTCCCATGATCTTCGTCCTGTCATGTGTGAATATTGAAGCTGTTCGGATGCGACATTGACGACGAGTACTTTGAGAGGACGAGGTGAGAATCGAAAATATTCTCTTTTGACGTCGACTGTGGCCAATGTGTCCGCACAAGTAAGAACCAGAGTTTCGAGTCTTGCCATGGCCGCGATATCTGCCCAGAATTTGGGAGTCGCGGCAACATTGAAGAGCGCAAGACGGCGCAGGTTGGGCCAGCGGGTCCAGTTCCCACTATGGTCTCGGAAGGGTAGTTCTTTATGAACGCTTACGAACTCCTCCAGGTTTTCCAAGCGGGAAAGCCCATCTCGGAGTACTTGGCGTGCGCCCAGACTACCATCTCCCCGCCTTAAGCTTAGGAGAGGAATGTCAATAATTAGACGTCGGAGAGAGGGAAAGACGTGGGCGAACAAATCGCGGATTGATGTGGCAGTGGGGTGGTCATAACCACTTTCGTCAAAAGGACTCAAAAAGAGTGCTTCGATCTTGCATGGTCCAGGCCGATTGGATGCGGTGAGAAGGAACGAACGAAGACGGGCCTTTGAAGACAAGTAGATGCAGTGTTGAAGAAGGGCACGATTGGCTACTCGGCGAGTCGCGTGACACACGAGAGTGAATGAGAGGAGAGTTTGAGTAATGGGATGTGAAGGGGAGACAAGTACATTGTTGTACTTGGGGCGTAGAGCTTCAACAATGTGGAGGACGATTTCAATCGGTAACGAGATGGGTACGAGCTCCATTGTAACACACTTCCCCTAATTGAAGAGAGAGGAGGGAACAAGACATAACCAAGATACGTGAG
Source organism: Dendryphion nanum (assembly GCA_020744415.1). Classification (NCBI taxonomy): domain Eukaryota; kingdom Fungi; phylum Ascomycota; class Dothideomycetes; order Pleosporales; family Torulaceae; genus Dendryphion; species Dendryphion nanum. Next base: position 1,287,846 of record JAGMWT010000009.1, read on the forward strand.
TGTGCATTTGAAGTCTCGAAGACTCCATGCACATGAGTGGCGGAGTGTACATAGGCAGAGGTGTGACTCTGTGGTGTAGTTCAGGCCCCCCGAAGTCTCGACTCATCCCATATGCGAGCCGTTATCGATAAGGCTATGGAGGCGGGATCTATGCCTAGACGGGGTTAGTGCGCATCCACTCATGGATTGCCCCTCCGGAAATTATTTGAAGACCCTAATGACCCCTCCATCACATTGTCCATCATCCAATTTGTTCACATCCAGCCGAAAGGATGGAGTACGATTCGAAGACCCGTAAGCGGAAAACAGAGCGATATTGGCGACTCCGACTAACGATGAACGACCAGCCCAGTATAATACAAACGACCCGACCTCGTTCGCTCACACTTCAGCCCGCCAGAGATGGCCAGTCATCATAACACAAGGCATTGATGATGTCCATCGGTCTACATGGATTTTGAAAGACGAACAAGCGGAAAAGGAAGGGAAATGGATTGTCTCTGAGCTAGCCAAGCTCAAATATGAACTACAGCATGATCGAGAACTCACCCCGATTACTGATGATGGAGAGGCTGATGTAGCTGCATATAATCAAGAGTTGGAGGCGCTGAAGAGCCCGAAGTGGCACTCCGTCCCATGGCTCTACTCTGAATGCTATCTTTACAGGTAAGTGGCCTCGATCTAAAGCTCTTTCGAGGTGATACTAAGGGCCTTAGTTAGACGCATCTCCAGCATCTTCAAGCAAACTGAGAAATGGAAGTCTTACGATCTTTTCGCTCGCCAAAAGATGGAGACTTTCAAATCATCACGTCCCGCTGTTATCGAGCTGGCCGCCCGTTATAAAGACATCGTGACCGAGCTGGAGTCGAAGCATACCATCAAAGGAGCCACTACACCGGAAGAGCTGGAGGCAGCGGAGAAAATTCTCTTCACCGAAATGGCTGAGATCTGTTTATGGGGCAATGCGACCGACTTGTCTCTGTTGACAAACCTATCATATGAGGACATTCAGAAACTGCAAGGATCAGAGGCACGGAAGGCGTCAGAGAAAAACATTCTCGTAAATGATCTCGGAAAAGCATTCGGGATATTGACCGCCGCGCAGAAATCAGGACAGAAAGAACGGAGAGTAGACATTGTGCTCGACAACGCTGGTTTCGAATTGTACGTCGATTTGATCCTGGCTGGGTACCTGATTGCAGCTGGACTTGCGACCACAATTGTGTTCCATCCCAAATCGATACCTTGGTTTGTTTCCGACGTCCTACCCAAAGACTTCGCGGATCTGCTCTCTGCATTATCCGATCCGCAGGCCTTCTACACCGCGCTTTCAGAGGAGGAAAAGAATGCTGGGAAGATTGCCACACCCTTGTCTGAGGCAGAAATCGCATCATTGAAGTTTCTCTTCGACCACTGGACTCGAATTTACGCCGAAGGGCAGCTTGTTCTCAGACCGAACGACTTCTGGACCGCTGGCGGCAGCTACTGGCGGCTACCAAAGACAGCACCAAGTCTTTACGAGGATTTGAAGGGGAGCGAGCTCGTCATCTTCAAGGGAGATTTGAACTATCGGAAGTTGACTGGTGATGTAAGTGTATTTGATGATTATTGAACGATGACATGGCTGATGATTTAAGGCAACCTGGCCCGCAACCACACCGTTTACAGAAGCGATTGGCCCGCTGGGTCCCAGCTCCAGAGTTCGCGTCCTTGCTTTGAGGACATGCAAAGCCGACGTTGTGGTCGGACTCCCGGAAGGAGAGGACGAACGCATCAAGGCGATGGAAGGAGGTGGAGGCGATAGTGGTGCCCGAAAGTGGGCGTGGAGCGGCAAATGGGCTGTCGTCCAGTTCTCAGACGGTAAAGCTTAAAAGCTACTTGACTATGCATAGTGCACAAGAGGGACGGAGGAAGACGGTGTTAAGATAGACTACCGCAATAATAGACCAAGATTTAGATCAAGGTATTGGATTCTTGCATTCTACCGAGAATTCGATTCGTGAGACGCATTGTAGATGACTAATGCATGTGTCACCAACCCGCAGCCGATTTCCGACGTCGGCTTCTCCTTTCCGAAGATTGTCCTTCACCAACCGTCTTATCGGCATCCACGTGTGATTGTCCACCTACAACGTCCAATGTAGATCTAATAAAGATACTCTCCCAATTCGACGGGCTAGTATCTTAGTATAAGTTCTCCCATTCAAAACTCGCGACTAATCCTTTCCATTGAACTTACCTCCACAACCACAACAGAGCACAGAACCCATCTATCGACCCAACCCTCTTCGCACCCTGCATTCCATCTCCAAATCCATAATGTCTCCCCCCTCCCCCCGCCGCCTCCGCATCGGCGTCCTCGTCCCCTCCTCCAACACCGCCCTCGAACCCCTCACAACCTCCCTCCTCACCTCCCTCCCCCAGCCTACCACGCCACTGCGCACTTCTCCCGTTTCCCCGTAACAACCATCGGCCTCTCCGCCTCTGCCCTCTCCCAATTCAACCCCGAAGCCATCCTCCCCGCAGCCCAACTCCTCGCTGACGCCCACGTCGACGTCATATGCTGGAGCGGCACCTCATCTGGCTGGCTGGGCTTCGACGCCGACGACGAACTCTGTCGTGCGATCGAATCCGCGACCGGGATCCGCGCTACGACGTCAATTATCGGACTCAATAGGGCGCTGAGGGTGCTTGGGACACGGAGGCTGGGGCTCGTGACGCCGTATGTGGATGAGGTGCAGGAGGCGATTGTGCGGAATTACCGCGGGATTGGGGTTGATTTGAGTGTAGAGAGACATTTGGGGCGCACCGATAATGTGAATTTTGCGGATTTGGAAACGGAGGTGCTGGATCGGATGGTGAGGGAGGTGGTAGGGGAGGGGGCGCGCGTGGTGAGTACGTTTTGTACGAATCTGAGTGCTGCGGGGGAGGTGGAGAGGTGGGAGGGGGAGTTTGGGGTTGTGGTTTTAGACACAGTTACGACCGTGTTGTGGGATGCGCTGAGAATTTGTGGGGTGGATATGCGGGGCGTGAAGGGGTGGGGGAGGATTATGGAGTTAGAAGGAGGAGAGGTGTGAGGTGTGAGAGTGGTGGTCATTATGGCTATCTATGGGTGCCTCGTTATTTGCTGCGAAGCGTATATCTAACTAAAGCTTTTGTATCATATCAATAAAGTCCGTTTCTAATATCAGCCGCAATCTTCTGCAGCTCCTCGATCGTTGGAGGCTGGTTGCCTTTGGAGCCAGAGTTCATTCCTTCAGCCATGATCATCGTGTAACTATCAGCGCGTTTGTGGTTCTTCTTCCCGAATAGCGAAAGAGGGTTGCGCAGGACAGATCTGGGCGTCGCTGGGATTGGCGGCAAGTCACGCTCGAGGGACCGGGTGCGCTTGGGCTGGTCCAGCACAATTGGTGTTTTTGGCAGGGCGGACTCGACTAGCCCGAGTCGACCGCTTTTGTCGACATCGACGAATCTGAATTCGACTGGTGTGCATATGGGCTCAATTGGCTTCTCTGCGACGGTGAGACTTTGTAGATCTATTCAAGTCAGTCGGTATGTCGTGAGAGTCTCAAGCAGATGAAATTTACCCTGGAGTAGTCTCGCACTGTCCGGCTCCATTCCCTTCCACTTGTGCCTGTATTTCCTTGCCCACATTGCTTGCTGCCCATTTAGTTCGAAAAAATACTCCATAAATCCAGTGACTTGCAGTGTACGAAGAGTCCTGACAAAGCCAAGAACCTCAGGCTGAATCAAAGCCCAAGGGCTACGCTTCACCAGCACGATCTCTAGACGCTTCAAAGGCGCTCTCTTTACATCACTGCTCTCTGTGCTGCGGCCGGATCTTCGGCCACGACTCCGGCTCCTCTGTCGCCCGAAGCTTCGTGTGCGCTGTAGAGATTCATTCGGTGAAGTTGTGAGCAGCTTTGTGATCGTGTCGAGACATTCTTGAACGCTCTGTGCATCGCCCTGCTCCTTCTTGATACTGTTCACTCTCCAGTTCCCTCCACCCTTACCATCGCTTCCGTCCATCCACTCATCTTCTTCTCTACCTCGTCGCACACCAGCCTCTGTGCTTGGAACTGGGAGTCGTATATGCAATTTCGTTATCTTTTGCAAGGATTCTTCAACAAGCTTCGGCGGGTCGTCTATCCAGAACTTTCGCTGCCTTTTCATGTTCTCGTCGACCGTTGATGATACTTTCGTGTAGTAGATACTTGCCAGGTCGATTGCGAAGGTGCATTTCTGATAGAAAAGGTCGATTGCGACAGTTCGAATGTGATGCGAGACAGCGAAAAGAGGGTGTTGTAGAGCTTGGCGAACGTCCATGTACTCTAAGGACGGGCGATGATAACGGTATTGCATGTGTCGATGTTCCATGGAGAGTGGACCTATGGAGATAGTCTGGGTGACGGGAAGCACATATGATAGAATGTGCTCGAGTAACGATATGGGCAATGAGGAGATGTTGAGCGGCTCTTCCCGAAATGAACCCAGTGATTTCTTCGATCGGAATGATATAGGGGATGGCGTGCGGACGGTCGATGTAGATTGCACGCGCGAGAATATCGACTCTGCATTGCTAGATGAACTGGACGTAGAAGGTGCGGGAGATGCAGTTCGCGAGAGACCGTAGGCGTTTTGAACAGATTGGAAGAGTTGATCTGGATTCCATTTCTCCGTGCCATTTTCAAGTCCAACTCCAGAATCATGTCGTCCCAACGGTTGATATTTGTGTTCAGATTCTTCAGTTACCTCCGATAGCGGCAACCCATGCAGATAGCCATGCCGACGGGACTGTTTGTTTGTTGTTGGCACAGGTTTTCGTGCCAAAGGTGCGATGCTGACCAAATTAGGGTTTGGAGTCGTAGTAGGGTTAATATTTGCTGTAAAATTATCAAAGTTCACACTTATACGAGTGCTAGGTAGATTAAGCGAAAGCTGAGGAAGCGAAAGTGTTGCCATGTTGAAAGTATAGAGCGAAGATCAACTTCGCGAAAGGAATGTATGTGAAAATATTATCATTAAAGTTGGAGAATAGAGAGATCAACTCTCAGAGTCATGTGTAATAACGAACGATGATAAGGTGGAGAAGCCCAGTATTAAACGACACCAGTCATCGCATTGAATGCGTAGTCAGTATTCGGCCCTGAACGTAGGAGCAAGAGAATGAACACTGCCGTAGGTTCAATAGTTGTCTGAAAGATACCTGAGCTGGGTAAATACTATCTTCTCCTTGCATAAGGAACTGAGGCAAGCCGAGCCAACCCCACACCATGATTTTGTGGCCGCCGCACGGTCTCATTAATTCGGGTAGCGACAGATCGATAGGGGCGATCACCTACTAGGTTCCCTAAAATGGCGTTCCGCCAATGATTGAGAGCGGGGATTGAGGCAGTGGCAGCCTTGAAGCCAGGACGAGACCTAGTTCGAACACACCTGAGGTATCTTTTGCAACCGTATTGGGACGACGAGACACCACATCTGGTGACGAGATTGTGATTGCCCAAAAGCAAATCCAGTTAAAGTTCAGCCGTTGAAAGACCACTGCCACGGTAATCCAACTGTTCTTTGTCATTGTCGTTTTGTCAAGTCGGTGCGAGTTGTGCAGCACCTACATTTGTATCCTTGAAAGTATATTACCCTAATAGCGCCTGAAGGATCCGCACCGCTGCTCGACACCATGGCAAGAGAGTCAACCTCTAGTTATCGCATGCTCATAGAATACGCAATTACTACCTGGGCTGTGCCATTGAAACTGACAACACCTACAATGATTCCTCAGGCAGTTTAACCGATAACAAGGTGCGGCATACAGTGTTTCATGCACTTATTGTCGACAACGGGGAAATGTGCATGAAACCGTAGTTTCCGATACGTTTCCGAAACATTAAGCATGCAGAAATCAGTCGAGCACTTTGGGTGATGGCTGTGACGATGACTATGACGATGGGCGGTGATGCATGCAACGTTCAATGCTGGGTGTCGTTGAGGTTTTGTTGTGCGCTAGGCTGCATCGGGAATTGTACCAAATGGGAGAAAGGCATTGGCGACATGTGCATGGACGTAAGTACTTCCTCATCATCCAAGGTAGTCCACAGGCGTCTCTTCTATCCATAATTTCCGCTCATCTTAAAACTATCTGTCTGATCTGAAAGCGATTTTAACGGTAGAATTGATACCCGTGGGCCGCGATGATGTGCTGTCAGCTCTCCCGCGTCACGGTGGATTTAGATCTTACTTTTAGATCTTAGTTTCCCCACTTAGGGACCTACTCACCTTCTGCCAATTTACACACAGCATCTTCGAGTATGGCCAGTACTATCAATGTTGGAAAATATCTGCTCACGCGCCTCCGGCAGTTGGGTGTGAAATCTGTCCATGGAGTCCCCGGTGATTATACCCTTCGGTTTCTCGACCTCCTCAAACCAGCGGGGTTGCAGTGGATCGGAAACTGCAACGAGCTTAACGCCGCGTACGCCGCCGATGGATATGCGAGGGTGAAAGGAATTGCAGCTCTTTCTACGACTTATGGTGTCGGCGAACTCTCAGCGCTCAACGCTGTTGCAGGCTCCTATGCGGAATTCTCACCGGTGGTGCGTAATTCCCTACACAGATCTCAAATTAGCACCAGGTTTCCCTGTTACTCCATGGACAACCTCGCAATCTGCTCTTGGAGAGTAGTTCGTCTCCTTCGTGTCGCAGTCTGAATCAAGACGATCTAATTTTTCTTCCTGCATTAGGTCCATGTCGTAGGATGCGCTGCAAGGAAAGCTTATCGCTCTAGAGCTACAGTACATCACAGTCTTGGAGATGGAGATCTCCATGTTTATGCTGATATCTACAAGAGATTCACTGTTGCACAAGCCAGGTTATTCGATCCGGAAGTGGCTTCAGCACTGATCGACAGCACCCTACAACAATGCATAAGGAAAAGTCGACCGGTTTACTTCGAACTACCATCTGATATGGTTGGGGCTGAGATCGACAGTGCTCCGCTATCGACTCCGCTAGATGTTTCTCCGCTTCCAAATGCTTCAGTTCCTGAGACTACTGCAATAGATGAGGTCCTCGACCGTATTTACTCTGCGACACAACCCTATATCCTCGTGGACGGCCTGACAGCACCCGATGGAGTTGTGGATGAGGTTAATGAACTTGCAAGGATAACCGGATTTCCAACTTTCGGGCTCACATTCGGCGGTGGGATTATCAATGGCATGTTACCAAACTACCATGGTGTTCATGCTGGGCCGTATGGTACATTAGACTTTATGCCCTATACCCAGACTGCAGACTTGGCATTGCTATTCGGACCGTTGCTGAGTGATACGAATACGCAAGGATGGTCTGCTGTTCCCAGGAATGACATCACAATTGCGTTTTGCCGTGATGCTATCAGCATTGGAGACTCAAAGACTCATCAATTACACATTAAAGGATTCATGACGAGACTTTTGGAACGTCTCGACTCTTCCAAACTGGCACGAAACATCCCGCATACGGGTTCCTTACCATCAGTACGAAATTTCGCTAAGTCTTTGCCGCCGCCTGCTTCATGTGCACCCATCGACCAAGATTCATTCTACGTCCGCATTTCCTCTTTCTTTCGTCCTCATGACATAGTTATCTGCGCAAACGGAACGCCACTAGTCGGAGGACGCGACTTTGTATTTCCTCCCAAGGTCAAACTCATCAACTCATCGATTTGGCTATCGGTAGGCCATATGCTGCCTGCTACCCAAGGCGCAGCACTCGCCCAACAGGAACTTGGAACCGGTGGTCGCACCATATTTTTTGAGGGTGATGGAAGTTTTCAAGCCACTGCGCAAGAGCTCAGTACAATCATCAGATACAAACTTAATGCGTACATCTTTATCATCAATAACGATGGGTATACATTTGAGAGACTCATTCACGGCATGGACGCCGATTACAACGATGTTGCGCGATGGAATTATCTCAAGGCCCCGGAAATGTTTGGTGCACCTACCGATGGATCATATGACGTTGAAACACACGATGTTGGTAACTGGGGCGAGCTTCAGGCCTTATTGTCAAACGACAAATTCCAAAATGGACAAGGCTTGAAGATGGTAAATGTGAGAATGGCTCGCGACGATGTCACATCTAGATTCAAGGAGGCTCTGAGAGTTGCCGGTCAGCAACTGATGGCTGGTCCTTCATGAGAGTTAGTATGAAAGAACGCTGACTCGTGCTCTGAGTAATTCTACGTCGGATACGTGGTGGAATGAATCCACGAATATTTCTCGCACTCAGTAAATCATATGTCGCGTCTAGAATTAATTGATCTGAGTACCCATACGATGTTGAAAAGCCCGATCGGATTCATCCCCAAGATTGGGTGAAAGGTTTATCACATGATAACGTGTCCACGCGATTTGCGCTAGACTTCATCCACACCTAGCGTTGCGGGGTACGTCTGAGAGCATGTCTCAGCTCTATCTCCAGGGCGTATATCCAACGAAACGACAAACAGTTCTTATCTTGCTCTCGAGAAAACGGAAATACTTGTATTATATCTATCATTTCTTGATTGCTTACAATGTCACCAAAAGCAAAGCGTGGCAGGCCGCCAACGTTGGTTTATGAGCCTGAGCCTGAGCCTGGGCCTGAAATAACTGAAGATGTAGTAGCTCTCCCTAAAAAGCGTGGTCGGCTTTCAAAATCATCTCAGAAATTGCTCAATGCCGCACAGCATGACACCACACCTCTCAAAAAGCAACGAGGCAGGCCTGCGAAACTAGTTCAGATCTTGTCGTCCAACAATCCCTCCGATGTCACCAAACCAGCGAAAGTGAGGCGTGGTAGGCCGTCTAAACAGGTTCAAGCTGTGGCAGATGACAATCCACCTGCGGGGAAGCGAGGAAGGCCAGTCAAGAACTTTACAAGCCCTGAGCATGATCTCTCAGGCGAAGACGTAGCAGACCGTACGGACTCAGTTGAAGTGGATCAAGAGCGAGAAGGAATCGAGGACCAAACGGAAGAAGAAAATGAATACCAAGAGGATGAAGAGAATGAGGACTGGGAGGAGGCTATGAAAGAGCATTGGGCCTTCGTCAAGTCTCTAGGAAGCAAAGGTGACAAAGTATCTGCTACAGAAGCAAAAAAAGGACGTCTAGCAAACGAGCTTGAGAAGTTCGTGGGTTGCTACATCATCCGTTGCCCATCCCTGGATGATTACGAACTCGAGGAAACGCCCACCATTGATATTAATTTATCTAAAGCTAGACCTCACGTTCTCGAAAGTGCAGTCAAATTCGGTGTTATTGAAGGTACCATGATACTAGGAGCGACTGAACAAGAGTTAGACGAATATATTGAAGATGTTGCAGCTAAAGGCGGTATTGGCGAGGAATTTGAGCATAGGAATGACGATGACGATAAAGGGAAGGGTGGGTTACCTGGAACTAAAAAGCGTAAGTCGCGCCCGGTTGGCAGAGAGAAAGGTCCTTCCAAGAAGAAGGCTAAGGCGACTTCGATCGGTAGCCGGCTACATCTACGTTTCCGTGGCCGTGAAACATACGAGGGGAAGATCTTCTTTAATCCTCATGCTGGCCACTTGGATCTGATAGATTCAAATTGCACTCAGTTCAAGGGCGTCGCTAGTATGCCCTATTTAGGCGACAAATGCGAATTTATGGGCTTCAAGGTTGACGCCATTGCGAGCAACGTTGCTGAAGACTGGAACAACTTTTCCGAACATGCGTATGAAAATGAAAGAGTGTCAAGGTGGGGCTAAGTCATTATTCTGAATTGTTCTCAGGGGTTCGGCAGTTTTCTCTATATTGTTGTGAATGATCATTTTCATCGAAAAGGGAAAAAAAACATCAGGACAGGGATGAATGTCAGATTGTAACACGTTTATGACTATTTTATCACTCCTTGAAACTGGTTTTTCAGACTGTGCAGTATTTTAGCCATCAAACTCTTCCAAAAAAAAAAACTGATATGTCTGTTTTCATAGAAAGATATTTTATTGTTGGCCCCCAATCCTTCAGTGCAGGGTACGAATCACATATTGAGGCGCCCTACTGCTGCGCCTCAGACTGAGCCACCTCTGGACTTGACTGGGCTGTGCAACCTGATTTATTCAACAACCTTGAAAGTTTTACTTTCATTCATTTCCCCCTCATTCATTTCTTACATTATCCCCTCACAGTTCGAACTCGCGCTGGCCCAGTATCGACATATCGGAGATTCTGTGACCTGGCGACATAAGGAAACCTTTTCCCTATGGACTATCGATATGACCCCCTCACAAAACCGGATGCCGAAATCAGGTTGATTCTGCTTCAGCCTGGTGTGTACGAAGATGATATTCGTATCACATTCCGGCGACGCCTACTGAAGGTGAGTACCACTTCATGACATATAGGATCATAGAACATTCATCTGCAACACATGACATTACATGGCTTAGCGCAATTTCGCAACTTTCTCGCAATAGCTTGTCAATTTGTTCATGGATTGCTAAGGGGAATTTCTATGAAAATGGAATTAACCCTTCATACAGAACAAACATCCTAAGTATGAAGCATTATCGTACGTTTGGGGATCAAAAGATGACCTGTCTCATGTGGAAGTCAATACAAGTTTGGTAGTTCCAATGACAATTAAACGCCGGAAAGCAATCTTTACATTCCGTCGCCATCGAAATATTACAAGCAGAGCAAAAGAATCTCAAAGTTACGTCGGAAACGTGCAAGTCACTCAAAACCTTGATATTGCACTCCGACACTTGCGACATCATCGCAAAACCCGTTCCCTCTGGATAGACACTCTATGCATAGATCAAAAGAATGATAAAGAACGAAGTATGCAGGTAGCACTCATGGGCGAGGTCTACAGGTCTGCCCATTGTGTTGTGATATGGCTGGGACCACAAAAGAACGAGAGTGACCTCGCCCTAGACACGTTGAAAAATATAGGGGCCGAGGTCCGATATGATAAAAACACCATCAACTTGCTTCCTGCCGAAGATAGCACAGATTCCCATTGGTCTGATCCGGAGCAACCTCTTCCATTGTCAGCTAGAGAATTTAACTCGATTTTTGCTCTTTACCAACGACCATACTGGAAACGGCTTTGGATTCGCCAAGAGCTTGCTCTTGCAAGAAAGGCTATTGTGAAGTGTGGCAATAAACAGTTGGATTTAGAAATGTTCAGAAATGCTGCTAATTGTATCGACTGGAAGAAAGCGGCACCAGGATACAATGAAGAGCTGAGAACAATTTTATCTTTCAACCTCTTAGATATAGTCTTCGGTGTGCTCTTCACCCGCCCATACAGTCGATACTACTCATCAATTTTCTGGGATTTGGGTCATGCGCAGTGCTTGGATCCTCGTGACAGACTTTACGCCATGAGGAACCTTTTACCACTCGACGACATGGAATTGAACATCTTGCCGGACTACTCCCTACCAGTTGAGACAGTGTACAAGTTTGCAGCACGTAGTATTTTGAGCTCCCATCGTAGTTTGGAGCTTCTACAAAGCTGCGAATTTTCAACCCGTACGTTGACTCTACCGAGCTGGGTTCCGGACTGGACAGTGCAGCCGCAAACTTTTGACCGTGTTCAATCATCAGGGAGCGCATGTGGTTGGATCTCTGCCCAGATCAAATTTGGGTCCGATGATTCTCTAAGTGTGGCGGGTACTAAAATTGTGGACACAAATATGGTCCAAGAGTTAGGCATAAACAATGTCGATATATCTCCACTTGAGATGATTCGGGCGTTGAGAAAAACTAAACCGTCCATCGAGGATCTTAGCCGCCCTTATCGCACGGGTCAATCATTACTCGAAGTATACAGTCGTATGTTTTTCGGAGACAACGTTGATGCTTCATCTTGGCCAGCGAAGTTTTCTTGGTTTACATTAGAGTCCGTTATGAGCTTCGTCGACAAAATCTGGTCAGCTGATACAGAGCAGTCGGAACAAGATCTGTTAGATGACAGTTCGTTTTTCTCGCTTCTATCACCCTGCAGCAAAATAGTCATGGGTCGGTCTGTTATCCGGACTACCAATGGTCATATTGGGCTAGCACCAAATGGTACACAAGAGGGAGATCACATATGTGTACTCCTAGGCTTGCGAGTCCCAGTCATCCTTCGGAAAGTTCCCGATCTGATATCCTTCACAAGTAAATATAGGATCGTCGGTACTTGTTACGTCCAAGGACTGATGGCTGGCGAAACCATCTACCGAGGGAGGCTTCCCACATATTACAACTCTGTAAAGCATTCTACGGCCATACCTAAGCATATAGACGGCTGGCGAAGGGCAATGTTGAACACCGAGACCGAAGAATTAATACACAACCCGGCAGCAATTCTCGAAGAAGCAGGAATCAAAGTTGAAAGTTGGCAGGAAAGGCCACATGTTCTCGAAGTGCTACCAGAGACACTGAGAGCTGAGGGATTGGAGCTGGAGGACTTTGTAATAATCTGATCGAATCAGTAGGTGTCGACGCTTTTTGTCATATTACTGAGAAGTTTCATCTTTTTTGTCTTCGCGAACAACTTTTCTCATTTCCTTTTGAGCAACATTATGCAGCCGGGTTTGCTATCGTCCAGTCTTGTCTCGTTATTTCCTTAGAGTTCTCAATGTCACATCCGCGTAGCTATGTTGCGATTCTGCGCATAAGTCGATGCGTATTTGCAACAAAGCATAATATTTTGGTCAAATTCTCGTCGGAACATATTACACACACCGGATATGCACGATAAAAGTCAGGTTGCCGAGGAGGTTCTATTTTCTTGGCCCAATGTTGTTGGTCGTAGGATGCTTTGAACATAATTTTGAAATATTGAGTGCCACAAGAAAATTTCAACCCTGACCAGATAACGCAGTCAGAAAACAAATTCGGAATACAAGAGCATGAACGAAGCCAAACACAGGTGCTTCAAGCCAAAAAAAATCAAAAAAAATCATTAAACAATCCAAAACCAACACTTTAAACTCCCCTTTACGCCCACCCCTAAACAGTTAAAGTCATTCCAGCCCCACTCAAACGCACGTCACCCACCACCAGCCCTTTACCAATCCCTTATAAACCGCCTCAAACCACTTCCCAATGCGCCCAACAACCCCCTTTCACATCCCTCTCACCCCATTTCATCTCCTCCTCGACTCCCGCATTCTCCTTCCGGCCCTACCAAGTATTCAAATACCTTTTTTCGCGCTAGGCACACCGTCTAATCGCGCAGCTTAACAAAGCTTCCGCGTCCTAGACCGCGCTTAGGCCGAATCTCGGGCTCGGCGCGACAAAAACTGGGATTGATTAGATAAGGATTCGGCTGAAATCGCCCGGTTAGGCGAGGGATAGGGGGGTATGACGTCGTTAGCTATAGATGTTATGGGAGGATTCCGCGCTGATGAATAACTGACATAATGGTGCGTAGACGGATTTTTTACATTATTTTTGGCGTTATGGCGAGCGTAGGCTTGTGGGTTTGGTATGGGGGGCTAATGGGGGTTTATTTATCATAGAGGTATTTGCGTGATGATTTTTGTTTTCTTTCGCCACATTTGCGATATATTTGAGATTACGGATTAGAGATCTATGATTTGAAGGGATATTTTCTTGCTGTGTTTCGGCCGAGACAGATCATACGATTACAATTGGGGATCGAACGATTAAGAGAAAAGGAATTGACGCGCATCTATCCATGTCTAAAATGTACATCGACAAAATGAACGACTTTAAGCCTCCCGCCTCCCTTCGTCGACACGATACATCCTCGACTGCGCACGATGGCGATTCTTCCGAGGATAATCATGACAACGGCGTTACGCTGCATCGGACGAAATCTATCGCGGAGCAGATGTCTCCTATGCGCGAGTTCCTTTTCGTGGGGATTTTGTGTTCAGCGCAATTTACTACACAAGCGGGACTAGCGAATACATTGACGATTTTACACGTCCTTGGTCCTGAGCTCAATATCACCAACGAAGGTGTCCTATCGTGGTTGATCGCCGGCTACTCCCTCACAGTCGGTTCTTTTATCCTGCTGTCCGGCCGTATGGGCGACATGTTTGGTTATAAGAGGATGCTCGTGATCGGATTCGTGTGGTTCGGAATCTGGAATATTATAGCAGGGTGCGCAGGGTATTCCGATGCGGTGCTCTTCATTTTCGCAAGGGTACTCCAGGGTATCGGTCCAGCGATCCTTCTGCCAAATGCGCTGGGATTGTTGGGTGCGACTTATGAGAATGGCAAGAAGAAGGACATGGTGTTTTGTCTGTTCGGGGCCTGTGCACCAGGTGAGTTCATCACGTGTTTTTCAACAACATGTATGTTGAGAGCCTCGGAAATAGTGTCTAATGCCCGACAGGTGGTGCGGTTATCGGTGGACTTTTCGCAAGTCTTTGGTCCTTCGTCTGGTGGCCTTGGACGTATTGGACTTTTGGCATTGCACTGCTCCTAATCGCAATCGCAGCTGTCTTGATTCTTCCGTTCGTTTCATTGAAGCCAGAGGTGCAAAGCCTTAGTCTAAAACAAAAGATTGTTGATCTCGATCTTCTAGGCGCGGCAGTTGGTATCACGGCCATGATCTTGTTCAATTTCGCCTGGAACCAAGCGCCTGGGTTTGGCTGGGAGCGACCATATATCTATGTGCTTCTCATTATAGGCGTTCTCCTCTTCCCGGTGTTTTTCTGGATTGAGCTGAAAATTTCGCCAATGCCTTTGATTCCATTCGACACTTTATCAATGGATGTTGGCTTTGTCCTGGGGTGCGTATCTTGCGGCTGGGCAGCATTCGGTAAGCAACACTCGATACCATTGGCATATTGTGGTGCTGACTGTAGAAGGAATCTGGATTTATTATTTCTTTCAATTTCTCCAAATCCAGCGAGGCGATTCTCCACTTCTTAGCACGGCTCATGTCTGCGCTGTCGCCGTATCTGGTTTCGTGGCTGCAATCACCACTGGAAAGGTCATCAGCCGTATCGGCCCCCAGTGGGTGATGTTGATCTCGATGGCCGCATTTCTGACCGGCTCCATTTTGACTGCAACCGCACCAGTGGACCAGAGTTATTGGGCTCAAACTTTCGTAACGGTTCTCATTATTCCTTGGTAAGACACAATGATTTCGGCCAGGCATTCAAGCAACATACTGACTAAATATAGGGGTATGGACATGTCGTTCCCAGCAGGAACACTCATCGTATCAGACTCGGTGAAGAAAGAGCACCAAGGAATGGGCGCGAGTTTGGTCAACACTGTTGTGAATTACAGCATTTCCATTGGTGTTGGCATCGCAGGAACTGTTGATGTCCATACAAACAATGGAGGGCGGACAAAAGAGGACATTCTGACAGGGTATCGTAACGCGTTGTATCTCGGAGTTGCGCTATCCGGATTGGGGATATGCATCGCGTTTATGTTCCTACTGAAGTCGTTCGTGGCGCAAAGAAAGAAGGAAGCTGATATATCCGGAAAGAACGAGAAGGTCGTAGCTTAAACGGAGATCCGATCACAAATTCAAACTCAATCATCGAGCGACATTGCGCCATCCGGATAGGAACCACCATTCCGTCCCTGCAAACTCCACCACCGAAAGGTACTGATCAAGCAACTTCGTCACAGCTGGGCTATCCCTGCATCTTAAGTGTTCCAGGAACGTTTGTTCAAGTTTGATGGGCCAATATGTGGTCGTGTTTAGTGCAGGGTGCATTGAAGAATCAATACCATGCTGTAGCGCGTCCTTCAGATGCTGTGTCGCCGAAGCCACACCCTCGAGGTCTTCTTGGCCCTGAAATTCTGCTATGGTATTCTGAAGCTCGGCCATGAGAGAGGATAGGAGAGGCGGTGGTTTTGGAGGATCCTCGATTGGGCGCAGTATCGAAGCGAACGGACCTGTGTGAACAAGGGTTTGGGTAGATTCGAGAACCATATTCATGCCACGCAAAAGACGAAAAATTTCAATCAACCCTTCCACATTGGCTTCCTCAGTGTCCACGAATGCATTCAATGTGAGAAGTGCGGCGGATGCAAACATTGCATGGCAGTTTCTTGAATTGATGTCCGGAAGAACGTGGTTCATGGCAGCTAAGCTTTCTGCCTGGTGCATGGAAGCGAGAAGCCTATAGCGTTGGCCACACGAAGGATTGATATGTGACAGGTGGTATGCCGAGAAGGCGAGTATACAATGCATTAGGAATGGATAACGCATGGCTTCTTGGGGCACGGAAAACCCCCAGACTTGTCTGGCCTGCGAACTTCCAGGGATGGTAAGATGAGCATAGCCGGTCCAATGATGCATAAGCTCCAGGTCTGCCATCCAAGTCTCCAGGTTCCGGACGGGAACTTCGTCCGCATATGTGCTCCCAGAAGGGGTGGACGGAGAGTCGGAGTTGAAGATTGATGGCGGAGCGGAGCTTTCAGGCGGAGGTAAAGGTGGGTCCTGGTGAATGTCCTGTGGAGCCGTTGGGGTCGGACGGACACTACCCAATAAACTACAGGCGAAGCCGTAACGTACACATCCTGTGCATGGACGCTGCTCATCGCACTGCCGGTCCGTTCGTCAATGAATGTTCCGATCAAGCCAGCTGCAGGATGGGTGGCGTACCTTAACGCGTCTCCGCTTACACTGCTGGCAGCCGGTTCTCGACTTCTTCGAGCCAAGGCGAGCCATCTCGTTGCGGTACGAGATTATGGTAGGGATCGATTGTTTGGGTTGAAGGTGGTGAACGGTGGCAGAGTTCGAGTGCGAGTGCGAGTGCGAAATGTGAGGGGGTAGGCTCATGCGCTAACCCGGATAGGCAGTGCGAGGGACAATGATCCACAGCAATGCGAGTGCGAATCCAGCTTGATCGTCCCAAGATTAAGTACTCTGCATCGGACCTTTGCGGCTCTTCAACGCGTACCCACTTCACATCAGCCGCAAAGCTTCGTACCTTGATTCCTGCGGATCCACGGTAGCCAGGCTTATGGGCTCATCTCATGCGTCACCCTTGAGGCGATGATCGTGAGGAACATCTCGAAATATGGCCGAAATAACATCGAGAAGCATCGCGAGAAGCACTATTTATGGCACACGTATGAGTATAAAGATGGCCCAAGGCACCACTCAGTTTCAATGTCAACACCTCTCAGCGATTCTCACACCTTCTACGTTTCATCATGGTTCGTTCTTACACTTTGTACTTTGCAGCTTTCGCCTTTGGATCTCGAGCATCGGATTTGAACTTCGAAACATCAGACCCCGCAGGGGCATGCACCCTTCTCAAACAAACTTATCCAAACATCACCCATCTCCCCGAGGATGAAGGTTACGCTAAAGAGAATGAAGGTAAATTTCTCCCACTCCTGCTCACATCGACTTACAACTAACATTGGATAGTTTCATGGACGGCGGCAGCTTGGCTTAGCCCAGCATGTATATTCGCACCAACATCAGCCCTCGATCTCTCCTTCGCCGTCCGCACCTTCGTAAATTCATCGACTCCCTTTGCCATGCGTGGTGGCGGTCACATGCCAATCGCCGATGCAGCCAACATCAATGAAACCGGCGTTCTGATATCGAGTACCAATCTCAACACCCTAAGCCTATCCGAGGACAAGCAGACAATGTCGATTGGGCCTGGCCCCCGTTGGGGTGATGTGTTTCAGCATCTCAACGGCACCGATCTAAATGTCGTCGGAGGCCGCCTCGCTCCCGTTGGTGTTCCCGGTCTACTCCTAGGTGGCGGAATGAGTTGGTACAGCTACAAACACGGCCTGGCGTCCGCAGGTGGTAAGATCAAAGCCTACGAAGCAGTTCTGGCCGACGGCTGTATCGTCACTGTGACTGCGAACAATACCTACTCGGATCTCTACTGGGCACTTGGGGGTGGCGGAAACTCATTCGCGCTCATAACCCGCTTCGATCTCCAGACGTTCCCCGTCGTCACGCCTCTCATGGCCGAAGCCAGATACGGCACCGGAGAAAACGTCCGCGATGCCTATCTCAACGCTGTATTGAACTTCACGCTCAACGGCGACGAAGATACAGATGCTGCCATCATCCCCGTTGCGCGCTGGGGCCCCAATGCCACATCGCCCACCTACGACACAACACTATTCTACAACGGCACATCCGCCCCAACAACCGGGCCCTTCACTTCCTTCACAAATAATGCAGATCTCAAAGCCCTAAACGGCTCCTCTACCCTCCGCCCATTCCCCCTCGCCAAGTATGGCGCCCTCTTAGCCCCCGCATTCAAAGAAGGCGGCGAATCTCACGGCCTGCGCCAAAAGTTCCGCGTCGTGAGTGCCAAAGCCTCGCTCGAAGCTTTGCGTATCGTCCACGATACATTTTTCGCCTCCCTCGCCGTATCCGGTATCGCGAACCGTGCACCGCATTTTTTTGCTGGTCTAGCGTTTAACTGTATAACGCGCACGTATGCTGAGGCTTCCGCTGGGCTCCCACAGAATATCCCAATCGAGCCGGCGTTCTGGGTCGAGGAGGCGATTACGTGGAGGGATGAGAGCGATGATGCGGAGATTGAGGAGTGGGTTCGTAGTGTCAATGAGGAGATTGAGAAGAAGTTGAGTGAAGTCGGTGCGTTAGGGACGTACATCTATTCAAATGACGCGGATAAGGGGCAGAAGGTATTTGAGAGTTATGGCGAAGAGAGCGTGAGTAAGCTCAAAGCGATTAGGGCGAAGTATGATGAGGGAAGGGTGTTTACGGACTTGATGCCTGGCGGGTTCAAAGTGGAATATGCAGAGATATAATTATCTAGATGGGGTTGTTTTCTACAGTCATCCAAATATATATCATGTGATTCAATACTTGAATTTCATAAAGGCATGAAGGAAATGAAAACCTTATGTATATATGATGATCGTTCTGTATAGTGACATTAGAGGGTTTGAGTGATCCTCTGAAGGTACCATGCACTACCAATAATAGTATGAACATGTTTCCGGTGTAAACTTAGGTATGTGGTTCACATACAACATGATTTTCACCATTTTATCTCACCTCTTCTGGGTGTAATGAGAGAACCCACGATTGTGATGTATGCAGGCAGTCTGTCGTAAGAGGAAAGCCGGCGCTTGATCAAATGCGCGCATTAGCCATGCTATCGCGTAAGAACCGAGTGAAGTTTACCATATCGTCAGCTGAGTGATTCTGCAGGTCTCTCATACTTTGGGCAAACGTGCTGGGCGTGTCTAGTATTGATTCCTCGCCAATCTCACGCGCATCGAGAGCGACATGGATGATTCTCTCGCCGCCGAATTTGTCAAATTGTTTACGGAATCGCTCCACGTGCTTTTGTAAAACTTCCGGCTTCACCATCCCAATCCTAGCAGTGCGGGGACCAGAGCCGTGAAAATTGGGATGTGGTTTATCAGTCATAACGATACACCCGCAAGGGGTGATCTTGTCCTCGTATGGAATAGGCCCTTTGAGACCGAGCTTCCTCATAACCCAGATCTCAGAGTCGACTTCAGGCGCCATGAATGGCTCCAGGGCTGGCGTCTCGATGGGAAATGTCGGTGAAGATTGGACCAGTGCACAGAATCGGGACTCGCGTTCGGTCGGGGAGAGATCGCTCCAGTCTTTCGCGAGCTGCCATCCGTCTTTGCTGCCACGATCTTGACCATTGGAAAGCTTGTATGCGTTCACAAACGCTTTAGCAGCTTTTACTGGATGCTTGAGACCAAGTTCTGCTATACCCCTCAAGTATTGGTATCGAATATGGACAGACTTTGGAACAACTTCGATGCCAGTTTCCTTTTCGATTTCTTCAATCTCGTCAGTGTCATGCGGCGGCTTCAACGCAAACTTGAATTTCTCCTCTCCGATCATTTCTCCCATTAAAGGTGCTTTTAGCACAGCATCAGTAATCATTGTCAAGGCCAAATCCACCCCGGAGGTGAATTCTAACTTCAAAAATGCGGCGATTATCTTAGCATCAGTGTCATGCCTCATAGTATTTCGCTTCCAGGCTATACTGCGGAAATCGTGGGTGTCGATGTATTTTGCAACCGCCGCTTGCGCGATGCCTCCCCGAAAAGCCTCGTCGCCACGGTGCTTGAGTGATAGAGCAAGTTCGTACAGTTCAAAAGCACCTCCACGAAGCCAGCAAACGTTTTGAGTCATTGCATCCTGAATTTGACGTGCAAAAGCGGCATCTATAGCCCCGGAGATAGCGACTTTCTGGCAAAATGCGGTACCGCGGACTAGTTCAAAGGGTGAGAGAAGTTTCTTTTCAATGTCAGAACCACTCAGGCCGTCAATCGAGGGCCCATGTGGGAAAGTAAACTCGAATTTGTACCCAACAAAGTTGGCGACATCGAAGATGCGAAGTGCTCGGGCGAACAGTGGTATATCGTCTCCTAGAAGAAGAAAGGTGAATTTTTTGCAACTCTGATGTTCTACCACGTGGGTGATTTTGAGGTCAAGAGCGTGATGAATGAATCCGGTATCCTTGTAAGGCAGCTTGAAGAACGGCACTTCGTGATTGGTCATCAAGGTAGATGCTTGCTTCAAATCCCAGTGCACCTTGACCCAAACATTTTCGGCGAAGAGAACATGCTTGGCTTCATTGCCAATTTGGTGGCTGAGGCATAGGATGTTCACCTGAAAGGCATAGTGCTTGACGAGGTACTGATTGGGAGGTTCACGAACGCTATTTGACACAAGCAGATAACGCCAGATCTTGACACGGATAATCAGAGGCAATGCCGTGATGCTCGACATTGTGGTAAGATTGGTGATTGTAGGAGGAGGGAGGTTTGAAGGGCAGGATGTTGTCTTCAAGAGGTGTGTTCACCGCTTCGATCAGGAAAGTGCGCTGGCCCCCCGGCGGGATGACGCGCGCCTTCACGTGACTGCGTGTTATGGCGAGTTGAACTTGCCCGGATGCAGCTGGCTGAGCCTTCTGATACCTTAAAGTATTTTCAGGAAAGATTCCTCAGGATCAGGGCAACCGGACGAGTAGAAAACTATGTGCAATTATTTTTGCAGATAACAACAGTCAGTACGGAGGTGGATGGATATCCCAATATCCCAGTACAATTCTAGCGCTTTGTACAATCTCATTGATGATTGATCTGGTAGTAGTTTTCCCGGATCGAGGCATTCAATTGATTCATTTTGACTTTAGGTTTTGTTGACATGAAATCTGCTACGGAGCAGATAAATTGGATGGGTTTAAACACTAGAATAAACATTGAGAATGAAGAATATCAATAAAGTGCGACAAAGCTCCTTGAAAGTATTCTCTGAAGTCTTGAGCATGTTCACCGTCTCATTGATGATCAATATGACCGTACGTCACCGAATTATACACAGTTTAAAGGCTAATCAAGAGAGTTATGAACCTATCACCAAAGCTACAGAAATATCAAGAAGTTTTCTATGTAAGTTATTGCAAGGAGACTGCAAATGGATAGTTTCAGATTTTGTAAAGTCCCTATTGGTCCTGACAGAGGTCAGTGTCTAGGCAAATCATGCGCCTGATAATACCCTAGAATATCAAAGATACAATTCTAGTTCCGCCAAGGACAAAATTAGAACCACACTGAATAGCTGTGAACTGTTGATAGGGAAGTATAAATGAACTGGAAACACTGTTGGTGAGTGTGACTAGGTACGATTCTCCATATTGACATCGTTTCCACCATCACATTGTCAGAAACATTGACGTATTGAATGACAAATTAGGTGTTTTCAGGCTCATTCTAATTGCAGAAGAGTATGTAGCGATCTCATCCAGGTGTTCTTCAATCGACCGGATACCTCCGCGTTAGTGGCGGTGAAGAGCACGTGTTCTTGTGTATTCTCCTTCACCTCTCTTTCACCCCGTAGCCGCCCTGGAACGTTCTATCAGACGCAAACGCCCACTTCGCTCAAAACATTTTCCACTCCGGTAATTTCTAAACTGGCCTCATTTTTTTTCATTCAAACTCCTCCCACTCACGAAGTCGCTCCTCCTCACCGGCATTTTCTCTGCCTACCGCCTTTCGAAATCCTCACCGCAACATGTTGAATTCTCTTTCCACCACCGCTCACGCCCTGTGGGTGCATGCGCTGTTGCAGGCACAATATATCGCCCGTGTCGCCGAGGCCGTCGGCTGGTACGTCCAGCAACGCGAGATTGGCGACGTCGTCAAGAGAGCAGAATGCTCACCGTCTTCTCTTCTTCCTTGGGCTTCTTGGGCCTGCATTGTCAAGGTGAAAGACCTGGCTGTGGCCATACAAGATGAGAGGATTCGCGCCCAAATCTCCTCTGCACACCATCAGGCCGATGGCCTTCGACAAAAACTTCGGACTCTGGAATCTACACACGACATCCTCGCACGGGAAAATTTCTTGTGTCAGACTACCCCGCGAACCTTGATTCAAAACTTCAACTTCAACTTCGACATTGACATTTACAATATCAACATCGTAAACCAACTCCAAGATGTTGAAAATTTCCTCCAAGACCGCAACTCGCCATTCTATTCAATAATGCAAGATGTGGCAGCACCTTTCCCTACCGGCGTCAATCCCCTCCAGATTGAAAATTTTGTACATGGTCTGAACAATATCACGGGTCAACAGGCAAATGCGACGCAGGCCAAGATCGCAGGTGCGACACTGGGACAGTCGCAAGCAAATACATATGTGGACTGGTTCTTTAGCATTCTCTTCTTTGTTTCCTCCCTCTTCTTTCTCTATCATGTCTTTTCAAAGCTTATCAAGCTATGCATTTGGGTATATAAAGCAATCCTTGCCGCCAGATTGGTGGCACAAAGCACCCCAGAGGCTCATAAATCGGAGGTCAATAACCAGGACACCCGAAAAGCCACGCCGACCGAAGCAGATGATGACGATGCATCGGCGGAAGATCCCATAGTGGATATTTACCGATTATTCCCATGCCAAAACAACCAACTGGACCACCTTTCTTCAATGCAACCTGCCAAAACCGAGGCATCGAAGCCGAGAGTTTTCAAGGATCCAAACTTGACACCACGGTCACCCCGCCCATATCGATACTCGTCTAATCCAACGACACCGCTACCACTTCCACGCAAGATGGCTCCCTTGCGTGCAAAGAAGTCCCCCACAAAGGGTTCATCCTCACTCGGCGAAGCAGTTTCCAGGTTTGGCCAGGACACGGTTTTGGGAGCCTCCAAGCTTCACCCTGCGAATTTCGAATTTGGAAAGCCGTTGGAGGACCAATTGCAGGGTGAATTCGAGTTGGAAGATTAAGCATGTTTATCAAATGTTCTTGTCTCAGGTGCACTTGCCCTCCAGGGCTGATTTCTCGTGCGCGTTAGCTACCCGAAGTGTGTTTTCATTGCTTTTCTAGTTTGCATTCCAGGTTCCTTTTCTTTGTAAGATAGTTCCCTCCCTCTTTTTCCGTTTCTTAGTAATAGTTCGAGGGAGTTTGATTTCTACTGCTTATAACTGGTTTTGACTGAACATACTCACTAGCAAGATGGGAATAATAGCGGGAGCTCATAGTTGTTCTGTGTCTTTCTCGCATCGATACTCCTAGAATGCAATGCTTCAGCTCCCGTCCAAGTCAATAGCTTTGACCAATGCCTGATTCAATGCTGTGAAATCAACATCAGATCATGCTATGTTGTGTTATAGGGATTATGATAGGGCGATGGGGATGAGCGAATGTTTCTTCGCTAGCTTGCCTGCCATTACTGCATTGCCCACCGCGGCCGTCGCTATTGCCACGTTTGTCTATGTCTCTCTCTCACCTCACGAAGAAAAGGGAATACAGCGCTCGGTCCCATTGTAAATGTACCTACTTACTCCCTCTTTCGCGACTTCTTCTACTTACTATGCACTTCCAACACCACCATCTACACTTCCTCACACCACCTACCCCGTTCCGCCCGACTGGAGCAGCCCTTTCCCATGCGCCTGCTTGTGATTTTCGCACTCCTGGCCCCGCACATTGCCTCTGCCCAGCGAGACCCGGTGTCGTCGATTGTTACCAATGTAACCGATTTCCCGTACGGATTACCTATCAACGATATAGGTGCATCTTACATCTTCGGACAGATCCATACCCAGAAAAACACCTCCCTTGGTCTTGTCTTGCTTGATGGCCCCGTTCAGTGTGGCCCCGGTAGCCCATGTGTTGACAAATCATGTTGTAACTCCGATGGGAAGTGCGGCTTTGAGAAAGGTCACTGCCACCCCGATCCCCCAAGCACTTGCATCAGCAACTGTGATGCCAAGGTAAGGTCTTCATTCTATCATATCGAATGTTACTGTCTGTTACTGACTGTTCAATAGGCTTGGTGTGGCAAGGATTCTCCGAACGGCAAGATCACTTGTGGCCTCAACGTGTGCTGCTCAAAGTACGGCTGGTGCGGTTGGCGACCAGAACACTGTGGAGAAGACACCGATCCCAAAGATCCTGGTTCGCTTTGCCAGAAGGAATTCGGTCGTTGCGGGAAGGTTTCACCGCCTTCTTGTGGAAAGGATAGCGGCACTGCCACCAATGGGCGGAAAATCGCTTACTATGCTTCATGGAACACGCGTAATAGAGAGTGCAATCGCATCTGGCCTCATCATATCAACACTGAAGGCTTGACACACATCAACTTTGCCTTTGCAGGCATAAATCCCAAAAGCTTTGTCATTCAACCGATGCACCCAGCCGATCCTCAGCTCTATCTTGACTTCACAGCTCTTAAGACCAACGGCCTCGAGACCTGGATCGCAGTGGGTGGTTGGGATTTCAGTAACCCGGGATCTACGCACACTACTTGGAGTGATATGGTATCGACCAAGGAGAATCGCAAAGCCTTCATTGAATCCGCCGTGGATCTCATGAAGACTTATGGCTTCCAAGGAATCGATCTTGACTGGGTATGTCGCCCACTAGTATCTCTGTATGATTATTCTGACAAGTAGTAGGAGTATCCCGTTGCAGAAGACCGAGGTGGTCGCCCCGGGGACACGAAAAATCAGATCGCTCTCTTTGTCGAGCTCCGTGAAGCTATTGGAAATAGATTCGGTTTCTCATCGATTCTTGCCCCAGACTTCTGGTATCTTCAACACATGGACCCCTTTGCCTTGTCGTTTCAGGTCGATTGGTTCAACTATATGGCCTACGATCTTCATGGCACGTGGGACGCAAGAATACCAGCAATTGGCCCAAGGATCGCCGCCCACACCAATCTGCACGAGATTGAAGAGATGCTTGTTTCTCTTTGGTTCAACAAGCTTGACCCTAAAAAGATAAACTTTGGAATGGCTCACTACGGCCGCGGGTTCACTGTCAAAGATAAAGGCTGTATGCACGAGGGCTGCGAATGGGCGGATACCAATAAACCTGCCGATTGCACAAATTTCCCCGGTATCATGAGCAATACGGAAATTATCCAACTCATCAGAGAGAAGAACCTGAAACCTGAGCTTTTGAAAGGAGCTGAAGTCAAGCAAATCACTTGGGATGACCAATGGATGGCCTATGACGACGATGAAACTCGCGCGATGAAGATAGAGAAGGCTAATGATCTTTGCATGGGGGGTCATTTCTTTTGGGCTATTGATTACGCCTCAGGATCAGGTACTGGAGATGATCCCGACCTTGATGATGGCACGCCTGAACATCCGAACTCTCTGACAGACGTTTACATTCATCCTGGTGTATGGTGGAATAAAGATCCAACCGTACAGTGCATTCCGCCATGTACGGTCGTTCTCCCCCCTTTCACGCTGCCTGCAATGACCACGATCTCTTGGCCCGACTTGACTACGACCCTACTTTCGTATGAGGGTGGGATTACTTCAACTGTTGCGGCAACATACGAGTCTGATGGCAAACAGGCCACTGCAACATATCTCACTGTTAGCGGCGCATCTTCGAAAACTGTAATGACGACAGTCTCGGTTCCACCCTTTACCACCAACAAAATCGACTTCTGGCCCATATCAATAGACGATACCAACAGCGCATCATTTATACCGGTACCTCGTATTATGCCGCCTCCGGTCACCATCACTCTTGGGCCAGGTTTGATCCCATTCGCACCAACTCCATATCCGCACACATTCACGGCAACCGAGACAAGTGTCAATGACACCGGTCCAACTGTATGGCCGACTGGAGAGTTTAAAGTCCCGGTATATCCCCAACCTACCATTGGCATAGAACTTCCGACTGGTATCCGTAGGCCGTGCTTAGGCGGTTGGTGCGATCCTCCTCCACAATCATCATGTTCAAACGCCAATCCAACACAGACCAATACCGCAATCTCGACCTCTACGACTTGCTCTGCAGACTATTGGTGGCCTACAGCTATCATGTTCAAGCCAGAACCACCCAGGGAGACTTGTGTAACTGGCTGTGGACTAAAGATGTGTTCATTGTTCGGATGCGATGACCAGGACGATGGCAGTGGCAGTGATAGCGATAGCGATTCGGATGGTGGCGGTGGCGGTGGCAAGAAGCCAAAGCCAGGGAAAAAGAAGGGTGGTAAAAAGAAGAATAGAGGAGGATGCAAGCCTATATTCCCGAATGTAAGTAACGAATACCACCCATTGACTCCAGACTCACTAACGCTTCCTCAGGTGGGTTGCGGTTGTGGACCCCTAGGACTGCCTGCCCCATGTCCTCCAGGGGATTTTGTTCTCAACATAGATGTGAACTTCGGATGGCGCACTGGAAGTGGCAGCGGCGGTGGCGGGGGAGGCAGAGGGAGAAAAGGCTGCGGAAGCGCTGGCTGTCATGGAGGTGAGAAATCTTCCCATATACCGCTTATCGATTTTCGCTAACCAAGAAGGCTGTGGAATTTTTGGCTGTGGTGGTGGATGCGGCCTCGCTGGATGGTAAGTTAATTTCCATTTCCATTATCCATATTTCCTATACTGACAGATATAGTGGCGGAGGTTGTGTTGGTTTGGCTTGCAATCCTTGTCCTCTGGATAAGTGTGCACCAGGTTGTAATGGTCAAGCTTGTGGTCCGTCATTACCTCCCGATGCTTGTAAAAGCGGTCCTTGCCCACCCAATCCTACCGGTGGAGATCCTAATAAGCCTCATTGTGAGGAAAAGGACAAAACCACCGTATGTTTTCCTATGACGACGCTGATATTATTATGTCGAGAGATGCTGATTGTGCTTTGTAGGTCACTGATTACTTCGTGAGCTGCACGAAATTCAATCCCACTTCATCTTCGTGTTCTACTACAAAGACAGTGACCTTAACAGGATGTGGCCTTACGCCTACTACAACTACAACTTCGAAGGCGGCGTCATGTACGCGAATTCAATTGTCGCTGGACGATCCCCAGGGCGACGATGAAGCTGGCAGGGAGTCACCTCCTCCCGAAAAGGATATTCCGAAACCGACAGTGACGCAAGCACCGACAGCGACAGCGACACCTCCATCTGAATCACCTCCCACGCCTCCTATGCCACTACCAAAGCCACCGGGTAACGAACGCTTTTCACTTCGAATAAAGCAAACCCTCAGTGACTCTGAGGCCCCAACTCAAAGTATACAGTGGACACTCATTAACTCTAAGGGGAACGAAGTCTCTACCGTAAAAGATGAGTGGACAGTCGACTTTCCCATGTCACTTCCCCATAAGGTCTTCCTGAAGGCGGTAAAAGTTTATCCGGTCATGTACAACAATCTCTTTTTGGAGCTAGATGTGAACATCAAGAACTCGAAATTTCGAATCCACATCTCATCCGGATCAGAGCTCAATCACTTTGAAGATGCCCAGAAAGACACTTGTACAAAAGCCTACAAGCGCGAGTGGATTGGTTTCGAGTCTGTTAGGGAGTGGCAGAGGGGTAAAGAAAACGGCGAAAATTTTTGGGTCCGTAGCCTCGAGGCTTCCTTTGAGGTGGTCCCTGGTGGTGAATTAAACTAAATACCACATATACCTTGTACAAGATGACCTGGTTCAGACTCTATTGTAGTGAGAATAGTAATTAAGAATTTGGAATAACATGTGTGGACGCCTCCGTGGGATAACAGTTCACTTTACCCCGGTAGAATTGCATAGACTGAGCTAGGCAGACACTAAGGGAATTTGCAAAGAAGGTTAGATACCATTTCGTTGTCTGTGCCGAGTCTTGTTAGTGATTAATCTCCCTGGCTCAAACAGAAGTGCCGAGGTAATAGTAGGAGAATATTGCATGCCAGTAAGTTTGAATGTGTGTATTTGCAGGGAACAACCCAACCGCTCCATTTAAACTAGGCCCCCAGATCTCTACCTAAATACCAACTTCTATGTAAACTGTTCGTCAACAAGTTTCTCGCTCAAAGCCCATAGTTTCAGTGCCACGTCTTGATCTTTCGCATATGGAAGTGGCTCAATGATGTTGCACTCTTTCAGAAATGCAGGTGCCTTCTGCTCCAACGTCGGATCGAGCGCTGCGATCATCAGCGTCGCGATCCCTTGTTCCATGGTAACAAGAACTGTCTCTGGAACTTCTACGCCTTTAGTACGATCTACATGGATCTTGAATCCTTTCTGGAGGAACGCTTCATCGACGTCGCTATTGGTGAGAAGTTGACTATCATGAGCCACTGGTAATCATTAGCTTGCACATCATCGCAATGATTATTATGATAACTTACTTCCAGGGTCAATAACCAAAGCTTTCAATTCGCCCCCGTACTTCTCAGCAAGTGCATACGTGAACAAAATATTCGCCGTCTTAGACCGCGCATATGCAATCCAACCATGATAATCTTTACCTTCCTAAATTCTTGATTAGCAATCCAACGCAACAGCATCACCAATAGTACACTCACATCAAAGTTCACGTCCCCCATCTCCGCATCAGCCAACAAATACGCCATACTACTAACATTCACCACTACCCCTCCAGCCTTGAATATCTTTCCCGCCACCAAATTTGTGAGCAAAAAATGACCCAAATACTTTGCCGCGAACAGCGCCTCGATACCGTCCTTACTCAGAGCGAATTGCTTCTTTGCTATGACACCCGCGTTGTTGATCAAGACGTCTATCACATCGACAGTCTCGTTAATTTGAGCAGCTGTTTTGCGCATAGATTCGTTGTCAAGGAGGTCGAGAGGCAGGAATGTCGTTTGGATAGACGGGTTAGCTTTGTTGATGGCTGCGATCACGGGCAGAATCTTAGCCTCGTTACGGCCGGCAAGAATAAGATAGGCTGGTGAGGCAGCAGTGAGGGTGGTGAGAAGTTCGGCGACGAGACCGCCTGAAGATGGACCTGTGACAAGGACTGGGGGAGGTATTAGTGCGTGAGGTTTGGATGCATATGCGAAGGGTGAGCGTTAGGGGAAGCTGACTCGTTTTGCCTTTTGCATTCGCGCCATATTCGGCAACGATTTCTGCACCGGTGGTTTGGCGGTTGAAAGAAGGCATCGTGGTTAGTTTGGTCAGGTTTGGACGATTTTCTTCAACAAAAAATTTGGAGGGGTCTGAAAACGTTGGATGATTTATAGCATGACTAAGGCACGGAAAACGAAAGTCCAACGCCAGGGTCCAACATGCAACGCGTTGGAAGTTTATCGAACAGGCTATTAGTGTCCCGAGAATACCATATATATAGACACTGATCCAGAGTGACCGAGCCCTTATATATCCCTAAGAATGGAGCTAATAGCGGCTGACTGTAGAAAAACCAACAAGTTTGTCGGGCGAAAACAATTATTTCAGAATGATGATCCCTGACACAGCTGACAGGGCGTATTCACACTTCGGTCGTGGGAACTCGAAGGGTGTGAAGGATCTCTGGCTAAACGTCAAGGGATACGCGAGATGTATCGATGAGAAATTAGCATCCATGGATCTGGCTTACATCTTTGTAGATTTCCTAAGCATCAAATCAATCTCATGCTATTGATTCAAAGGTCGATTCTATTTCTACTATCACTTTAACCGTTAATATAGCTACCAGAAGTGTGAACCATAGCTCTTTCGCATGTAAGTGACTATAAAGAATTTCAGCACATATCCTCCACATGAAAGCTTTCATTCACAACATCGTAACTTATTACCTTTTTTGACTTAGTCTTGTGTGTACCTAATGAAGCTCGGCTATTATCACTGCTTCATCGTTTGTCCTCAACGCCTTGGTGACAAGCTTGACCACCTTTTCATCCGACTCTAACAGAACCTAATGCAAGAATCACAGCTCCTCATTGTTGGATGTGAAGAGGCTAGAAACTCACTCCTCATGCCCGGAGATCTGAACCATTTCCATATTCCTTTAAGCGAATGACGATGGGTTTAGTCGCAAAGTCGGGTGGCTTCCTTTCCCACACGTGGTCATGGTGTACACACCACATGCATCATACAGTCCACCTGATATGCGAAAAATCTATCCCTTTCTCTCGCGCCACCCTCCATTCCTCCCGCATCACTTTCGCATGATGTTCTGACCTTGGCCGAATTTCACATCGGAAAGGCTTCGTCACCGATGAACTTCCAGGTTGCAAGCTTTCAGTCGAAAAGTCTAGTTCAATCTTCCTGCCGCTCTCGTCTTTTGCAAGTCCAATGTCGAACCCCCAGAGAATTCTGGCAACGTTAATGAATAGGCTTTTCTCGGCAAGATGAATGCCTGCGCATATCCTTCTTCCGCCTCCATAGGTAAAATGATCGCGCTGCGCTGCATCGGGCAGAGCTGCTGCTTTGGCTGCGCTGTGGGGATAGTCACGCCATCGTTCTGGCAAGAACTTGTCTGGGTTATAGTAGTACTTGGGGTCATAGTGTATGGACCACCAATTCGCCATGACAATACTGCCCTTGGGGATGAAGAATCCATTGTACCAGTCGTCCTCGGTGTTGAAATGGTTATTCCCAAATTTGTTGATGGGTCGCATTCGGAGTGTTTCTTTGATCACACCTCTGATGATCGGCAAGTTCATTTCATCGTCGAAATCGGGTGTGCGATTGAGACCGACTACACGATCAAGCTCTTCGTGTGCTAATGCAATACAATCCGGGTTTGACAGAATCAAGTACAAGCAGTTGTTTAACGTTGCTGAGGTGGTCTCACTCCCTGCTTCAATTAGTCCGCCACTGCGAGAGAATAAGTAACAAGAAACGCAATATGGGTCAACGATCATACCAAATCCAAGCGGCCTGACTCTCACTCAAGCCTTGCTTCTCGTAGTTATTCTGCAGTATCTTCCCGAAACAATGCGGAGCTATCCCCTGTTCGACCTTCTCCTTCATCTCATTCCAGAACCCCATCCATGTCTCATCATCGGCAGCATGGAACGCTCTTCCTATGCGCTTCCAGTTCGAGAATAAATTGAAAATTTGACTTTTTGCGAGCGAAGGGAATACGTCGACAAGCCATTGGCCTGGTTTTCGGCACTGTACAAATCGGCCTAGGACCTCAAAAATGCGAGTAATTTCGGAGCAGTTCCCTAAAAGAATTAGTATGTACCTCCCTTTGACATAATGCTTCACTTACACTGGGGTATTCTCCAACCATAAGTCACCTGCATGATGACACTTGCAGCATATCGTCGGTTATGCATGTAGAAGTCCTCAGGCTTGTCCAACAGATCAACACTCAACTGTTTTGCTTCAAACATTTGAATTACTGAGTAATCTTGAGCCATTTTCAATGTCAGAACCTGTGCAAAGTTAGAATACGTAGTGTTTCGATAAGTTGAAACAAGCTCGCCTTATGAAAGATTGCACGACAATCTCTCCAAGTTTTCCCATATGGTGCAAAGGTGATGCGCTTTCCACCTCTATATATTATCAATCCTGTCCTATCTAGAAAATACTCGTGCAATACTTACGTCGCACAATCAAACGCCATAGGCATTGGCTGTCTACTCGAGTATATCGCAGATCTGCGGTCAAATAGCTCCTTTACGGCCTCTTTTGAGTTCAGCCAGATAAAGTCTGTAGTTCCAGCCTTGGTTCGAAATAGCTCGCCATACTTTCCCCCCCAATTTCTCATAATCACAGGAGTATCGTCACGCATTTGGATGAAGGTGTGGTTGATTATAGGCCATCCCGGAACTGCTGGTGGTAGATTCTTACGGCGGCGGTCATAATTGGAAATCCGGTACGCTATAGTAATGCCCACTACTAACGCAATTATTATCAGATATGAACCAGTGAGGTTTTCTTGCATTATCGATAAAAGGGCCATGATGGTCGTAAGAGGGCTGTATGGAGGGATGCGGGTTGGCAAGATGTCGGTGCAGAAAAACTGTGGGCATCCGAGCGAACGCCTGTGAATGTTATACGAGACTAAAAACAATCCTACAACTGACCATCAGCAGTAAGTTGGAGAAGTGGGGATCACCAGCACTGGGTAGTTGGACGTGTCAGGATAGTCATGTGGGGCAAGAGAACTGTGGGGTGCGGGGAAATGCCAATGTCGCCTTCCACAATAGATCCGACACCGATAGAAAGAAATTCCTATAATGACTCTCATGCGATACGCATAAATCAGAGGCCAGTTTCTTGATGTGTGAGTTTCCTTAAAGTGCAAGCCGATTATCATTTGCCTGAGATTACACTTTTTCATCTCGAAATGGTTTTACCGAAGCAATCTGTTATAGTGGTGAGATCCCAAATAAACTACAAACATGCAATTATAACATTGATCAGGTAGGAGCCGGGCCTGTTGGCCTACTTGCAGCTTTGCGACTGGCAAAAGCTGGCATTGCCACCATCATTCTTGAAAAACTTCCAGAGATCGAAAGCTCTCCAAGAGCTGCCGTATATCACCCAGTTGCAGTACAAGAACTGGATCGTGCGGGCGTATTACTAGATTGTCGGAAGATTGGGATATCAAGCACAAAGATTGCTTGGAGAAAGATCAATGGCGAGGTTATTGTCGAACTGGATCGTTCACCATCGAAGCTGGAGCCGTACGAAAATTTGATATTAGGCCAACATGAACTCGCAGAGGTCATATTCGACCACTTGAAAAAACATTCAAATGCAGAAGTTCTGTTCCAGCATGAAGTAACCAGCATATCTCAGGGCAAAGAAGGCGTAACAGTGGATGTACAAACGGAAAGCGGGCCCAAACAATTTGTCGCTGCATACCTTGTTGGTGCAGATGGAGGTCGCAGCTTCGTTCGATCTGCAGCCGGCGTTTCGTTTGAAGGGTTTACTTGGGAGCAACAAATAGTCGCGACGAATGTGATATATCCCTTTGAGAAGCATGGATACTCAACCGGGAACCAGATTGTGTAAGCCTGTTTCCCAAGTATCGGCCCGATTTCGCTAACTCGATTAAGTCATCCTGATCATTTCTGTGTAGTCGCAAAGCTGAATGACTCGGGTCTTTGGAGGGTGTCGTATGGAGAACGTACTGGTCTCTCGAACGATGAACTCCGAGCAAGGCTGCCGATGAAGTATGATGCCATCTTTCCTGGTCCACGGCCACTTGAATATGACCTCAAGATGTTTTCTCCATATCGTCTCCATCAGAAATGTGCGAGTAGTTTTCGCATGGGTAGAATACTTCTGGCCGGGGATGCTGCACACTTGTGCAATCCATTTGGAGGGTACGTAGAGTTCAAGGCTGTGTAGATTGATGCTTACGCTGATACTAACGGAAACAGGTTAGGACTTACAGGCGGCCTGCTTGACGCAGGGGCACTTGGAGATGCCCTGATTGCTGTGATCAACGACAACTTCGATGAAAAAATCCTTACCAAATATAGCGATGTACGTCGCAGCATCTTCAAGAATGTGATCGACCCTTCTTCGCAGGCGAATCTGCGCCGGTTATGCGAGAATGACCCCGAGACAGTTGCGGAGACGGACCCATTTTTTAGGAGTATATTGAACGCGGACCAAGATGGAAAAGAAAAGATTAGAGGCCTAGGACAACTCAGAGTAAGTTTGTTTGATGATGAGGCGTGTCAAAGTGTCTTAGCGTGATAGAGGTTGGAGTAGTCTGCAACAGAAAGATGTGCCTACTATTAGCCGGACCTTTCAACAGTCGAGTTTGCATGCTACAATATTAATGAGAAGTGTTGCTAGTGAAGTTATCGCAGAGATAGACATCTGAAAAAGAAACCATGAAGATGACGTCAAGCCATAAGCCCCGCATCTCAAATGCAAGTTCGACCTCGGGACCCACTATACCATTTAACCGTCTTCCAGAATCTTAAATCACTGAGAAACCACAATTATCGGCGATATTTTTTATATATAGAATCCTTGATCTTCATGGCTGCTATTTCGGCTCCCGCTTTAACAGCATCGATATGCACGCTCGAACATCGCGCCTGGGCGGCACTTTGCACCTCTGGCGCCGACCTGCTCCCCCTTCTCTCATCTAATCCCGTTATGTTGTTTCCGGGCAACACGATTCTGACGGCGACTTCCAGCCCGAGCGTGCATCAAATGCTGCAGGACTCGTCGTTCCGGCCTTGGAAAAGTTATACATTGAGCCATGATGAGGTTGTTCCACTAGGTACCGAGGCCGCATTGGTATATTATCGGGTCGAGGCCGTAAGAGACGAAGAGTTGTTTCAAGCAATATGTTCAAGTGCGTGGGTGCGGGAAGGTGGAGAATGGAAGATGGCAAGTCATCAGCAGACACTTATCTAATGTTATGTTGGAATATCGGATACCGAGGTAGGAATATGGATACTTCTATATCCAGTATACTAAGACTCATCAGTGGTAGTGAACGATGCAGCGGCATGTATTTTACCGCCTTAGTTACCGGATTTGGTAATATTCGCATTCGTTGTTATATGTTTAATGTGGTAAGGCTTAGTGGGTCGACTCACTAGCTTAAAGTCGTCGTCAATAAAAGAGAGCAGTCATTGTTCAGCGTTCCCCATTCAGCCTTAGTAAATACATTGGTCTAAAAACGATCCAACCTGAGTACTACTGATTTTGTGGGCATTGTCCCGTGATCAACCTTCCCTAGCAGGCTGGCACTACGTTTCGACAAGGCACCTCACCAGAATTTTAGCCCTGTGGACACAGTGGCAAACGCTTATATCTGCGCATATACAATGTTAATAGCAGAGCTAATTCCTTCCAATTCCTGATTTAGATTCCTTGCGTGCGTAAGCTATTCTCAAGACTTCCAAATGTCAGTGCGTCCGTGCTCCGACGCGCCTAAGTCTGATATAGAAATAAAACTGTAACTCTTATCGGGCCGAACGAACATGCTTACACTAGCCCTGTCATTACTAATTGTTGGACGCCGTAACTGAGGTTTACTGCTCCAAAAACGTGGCGAATTGTCCAATCAATGGAATGGCACCAATGGTACCAGAAATCCAGGTCCCAGGATTCGAAGCATGCGGGCCCTACTATATCCAATGGAGGAAGAAAAATGCAGAAGAAAGTCCCTGAACATAAGCTTGAAGTTATATAAGAGAGTAGGCAGTAAGCTGTAACACTCACCAATTTTCACTATTTACCATCTACCAGTCATGGGCTCTCCGAGCCGCCTTCTCGAGTTGACTGCAATCATTCAAGATAAGACGAAAGAAATAGATTCATACATTCGAAAGCACGAACTTCCATCCCCGTCTTTTGATCCATCGTATCCTCCTGTGTTCAATCTCGGAGATTCGGAAGCTGCCAGATTTGCTGCGATTGAAGCTATCGACGAGTTGAAAGCCCATCTACTTGGACCGTTAGGTTCCTTGTATGACCCAGTCGTAGAGGTAGCAAACCCCAACATTTTCTATACTGTCTGCTAACAGCAATTAGCACGCACGCCTCTCTTCTCTACATGTCATCTCCAAATTCCGCATTGCCGAGTCTTTCGCACAGGACAAAACTACTACAGCAGATGAAATCGCATCAAAATGTGGCTTGCCCGCTAGCGAAGTAAAGAGAATGATGCGCCATGCAGCCTCGTACGGGCTCTTTCAACAACCCGAGAAGGGAGTCTACGCCCACACTGCATCCACTGCTGCAATCCTGAGCGTTCCATTCCTTGCGCCTGCCATCCGAACTACACTCGACACAATGTGGAGGTCCACGCCCTTCATCGTCGACGCTTTAATCAAATACCCCGGGTCACAGGAAAACAACGAGACTCCTTTTTCGCTAAGTCGAAAGACTAATCTTGGCTTGTTCGAAACATTGGCCACTGATAGAGAAATGGCGACAGATTTCGCGGGCGCAATGTCTTTCTTGTCGGGCGCACCGCACATGAATGCTGAGCACGCCGTTAACGGTTATGACTGGAGTCAGCATGCATCCAGCACGATCGTGGACGTTGGAGGGAGCCATGGTGCCATTGGTTTTAAGTTGGTGGAGAAGTGGCCATCAATGAAGATCATAGTTCAAGATCGCCCCGAAGTAGTCGACACTGCGCCGAAAGACCACAAGCTTGTCGAGTCAGGCCAAGTATCTTTCCAGGTCCACGATTTCTTCAAGCCACAGCCAGTGAAAGACGCAGACGTATATTTTCTTCGCCAAATCCTCCACGATTGGAGCGACAAGTATGCCATTGGCATCTTGAAAGCGTTAATACCTGCTTTGAAGAAGGGCGCAAGGATCATTATCAACGATCAGATCCCGCCTGAGGAGGGAGTGTTGACTCCACGTCAAGAAAGGCCGACCTTATGCTATGACATGATTATGAAGCAGCTGTTTAATGCGGGAGAGAGGGGAGAGGCAGAGTGGAGAAATTTAATCAACCAGGCAGATGAGAGATTTAATGTTATCAAAGCGGAGACGCCACCGGGTGGCCAGATGGGGTTCGTCATCGTGGAATGGCGAGGCTAAGTTAGAGTCGCAGCAATCTGCTCCATTTCACTAGTATGTATGGACTAATTAGGTATACATCACCAGCTCCTGCGCTGTAGTTGCGGGTGCAATCTGATGTACTGGATGGAGAGTATATCATATGTGACTCAATAGACAACCTGTCACCCCTTACTGAAACTACGATCTATTGTCTTTGTCTATCTTCTTCTCTTAAATCTAATATGCTATACCTGAATCTATTCAAAAAATAAAACGCCCCTAAACACCAATTCTATGCCAGTGTATTCTTTCTATTTCCAGCCAATCTTGAAAAGCAAATACCCGCTCTCATCGCCTCGACCAATACCCCGCTGCTTCTCCACATCCTCTTTCTCTAATATCGCGAAAATCCGGCCATCTTCCCGTTTTGGACAATTGGCTTCCACGAATGCAGCTTCGACAGTGTCCGCTATCCTTTCAAATTTGCCGGACTTCCGTACGGTAGCGATTAGCCAGAATACGCCGGTGGGCGCGAGTAGCTGCGCTGCACAATCTCTTAGCCACACTGCGTGCTCTGGGGCATACACGACATCTGCCGCGACGAGAATCTGAGCTGGGATGTCCAATGGTGGTTCGAGTAATGGTGCGGACCAGTCCAGGAGAGCCGTTTGAACCGGTGGAGTACTTTGCGACGGAAAGTTTGTGCTGACGTTCGCGCGTAGGTTGTCGAGTACTGCTGGGTGGTAATCAGTTGCAATTATGGTTGTTTCATTCCGAGTCAAGTGTGGAAGTAATTTCGCCAGTGTCAATCCGACGAGTCCTGTCCCAGCACCCAGTTCAATGACAGTTGAAGCATTCTCCAGTTCGAAGCGAGCGGGATCAGCGCACATTAGCCCTGAGAGAATGATGGAAGCGCCCCAACTTTGTAAGCCGACGTCAGTATGGTCTTTGCCAGTCAGAGGTACGTCGTTCAATTGCACGTTGATGGAGGTAGGCTCAGGCGCGTCCAATACGGTTGCGAAAGAAAAGTCCCGTGTGAGCGCCTGCTCTGCACTATCCTCGCAAGAGTCGCTGAAAGATGAAAGAATGAATGCTGCGTCTTCAATAACACGTATTCGATCATCCTCATACTCAAATGGAATCTCCTCGGCACGGGCGATTAAGGCGGTCAGCCATCGCACAGCGTAGTTTCGTTCGAAAGGATCCGCGCGCAATTCCGCGAGCGCAGCTTCTGAATTCAATGCATCGACAACTTCATCATGAGACGCATAACCAGAATCAGCTAATGCAGGTGTCGTGCTCACGGGACTCCTGATCTTCCGAAGTGACTCAACGGCGACTGGAAGGCGAAATGGGCAATAAATAGACTGTAGATTACGCAAAGCTGCTGTAATGCGCGCCTCGGGTGTAGTCGAAATAGCACGTACGGGAGGCAAGCTGCTCGTCGGAGGCAGGCAAGCGCCTGGAAGGCTCATCGGTCCTCAGAAGGAGTCGTGGGGAGGCTGAGGAATACGTGAGGATGAAAGAGCGCGGGGCGAGAGATGATTGATAAAAGAAAGCCAAGAAAAGGAACGACATAAAAGAAAATTTCCGCGTCTAGACCGGGCTTGTCAGGTACTTTCCTCTATAGTTAGTCTAGTCATCTAATCGGGTGCTCTTCACCGCCTGGCGCGCTTATCAGCGTCCGCGGGTGCCCACAAGATGGTACAGAAGGCAGTCATCCCTTGAGAGCAATCTAAAGAGCCGGAGTGATATGACATATGAAACTAGATCCACGAATAGCAAAGGGTACGATGCGTACTCAAAAGATGGCGTTAGCGTATGTTGAGACGACGTTGATTATGACAATTTCACGATACTTGGCTCGCGACAAATTTTAGATTCTGTCGCCACGTGGGTCACTCATCTCGGTTAGCGCTGGACGCTAATCCTGGAATAGCCTAGATGAACGCTAGCCCCTTCAGGACATGTGAGTAATTGAGATGGTGGCAAAACATGAATAATAAAGGTAAGTATGTACGATAGGATACGCTAAATACAAATAATCTTACATATTCAGGGCTGCATGCCGCTCCGGAATCTGATGCCCTAACGAACGCTCCACATGGCAATCAGAATCAAGAGATACGGGAATGAAACTCATCTTACTAAGTACCAATCATTCAAGACAATCACTATCATTCGGTAACGACAATAAGTATGACACGCAGGTAAATTCAGGAGGTTACCAGCCATAAGTGTTCTCCCGCTCATCAAATTCATCACTTTCCATGCATTTCAACCTAAATCTTCTTACTTGGAGGAGCTGATCTATGTTGATACTATCTCTTTTGATACAAGACGGAATATCTTACTGCTGTCATACAGAGATAAGCACTAGCTAGCCGACGATTCCTTCAAGGAATAAGACAACTGCGCATTAGCCTTCCGAGAGATCATCGAGATAACCACTCAAGGGAACGGCACCGTAACACTGGAAATGAGTCACCCAAAGCGAGCAGCACTGAAACGGTAGAGACCACTCATAGAAAGCGAATGGCACATGTTGACACTAAAGATGTATTAACAGCATCAACAGCACGAGTAGTTTAGTCGATGACGCGGAATCATCCGAGAACCATCACTACTCTAGATAGCAATGCAGAAAGCCTCCAGTGAGGCTTCATGGCCAGAACAAAACTGAGCTGGGACCTTCATTACCGTGGAAGTGCCAGCAAAATGTCTGACTATTTACCCATGTCAATCTATGCCTAACCTTGTTCCATATCAGCTTACTCTGATATGTTATACAGTAGCCATCTGGGCGCGAATAGCGCCGCTAATAAGCTTTACAGGAACACTGTATGACATAGAAAGCATGAATTCGTTTTTTCCTAACACGTATAGCATCCTCTTCCATTCACGATGACCGGCACGGAAATAGAGCACAATGCCTCGCATCGACCCCGATATGAGCGGCCGTTATAGCAATACCAATAGCTGCATAGTAAGATGGTTGAAATCAAATAGGGCTTGGCGCGCATGATGGAGAGCGTGAATACAGAGGAATCCGACAGCAGGTAGATATTTGAGATACTATAATCATAATGCGATGTTGAGAAGTGAGAGGTGCGGGTAGTCGGGTTGTGAAAGGTTTCGTGTTGTGCCGGAGGTCCATGGAGCTCCGTGGAGCAATCGTGGATCGAGGCTGTAATGCATGTCGAGGGTCGGAATATGAAAGTGCGATATGTCCGTGCTAGCTGGCGTATTGAAGGTATTGCATCGCGGTGGCACTCGATAGCGGTTCGATGCTATGTATTAAAACCTCTCTCTCTCTGGGTTGCCTTTGTTAGCGTATAGCACAGCTAGTGCGGGGCATCGATCGACATCGATCGATATGTATGCAGTGTTAAATTCAATGAACCAAAGTAAAAAAGAAGGTTTGCGCGAATAGGCCATAATTTAATACAAGCTAAGCTATTCACATGTGCGTCTCGATAGTGAGCAAATTGACTGGCCGAAGATCGGAGAATCTACCATATATCGTTTGAGGTATATCAAAATTCACTCTGGAGCTCCGTGGAGCCCAGAATGTTATCTTCTATAGGATAAAGACACTTGGTTAGCGCTGACAACTGCATTTGCTGACACGGACATAATAAATTAATGACCAACCAAAGACCTACACCGAGTAATAGTAAAAGCCCAATGACTGGCTCAAACTGACGGTGTGTACGATTGTACGTCCGTAAGTGCTGGTATATATGTTGTAATACTTTCGCGTAGCCATCAGCCAAATCTTTGGCACCAGATCGTGAAATTTGAGAAGGTGCATTTCAAGAAATATATCAAGTCTTCTGTATCATGTCCGAGTGCTGTCTCGTAGGGTTCAAATGGAAGGGAACTCCCGTAGGAAATGAGACAAAACTAGGAAGTAACGATTCCTACATCGTAGGCGAAAGTTCTGACATTGCAGTCTTGGTAATCGCAGACCTGTTTGGATGGACGTTCGTCAACACACGCCTGCTCTGCGACGCATATGCAAAAGAAATCGGCGCGACTGTGTACATGCCAGACTTGTGAGTTCTAGTCTTTCACGACTCCAGTTCCAAGACCCTAGACAACTCAGATCTGACTCCGAGCAGCTTCGGCGGCCAAGTTATCAACCCCGCCATTATCCGCGACACATCCAGGTGGGCTGCCGAGTTAGACATTTCAAGATTCAACAGAGAAAATGGAAAAGAGGTCCGTTGGCCCGAGATTAGGGCTTGCGCTGAGGCACTTCGGGCGACATACAAGCGTGTTGGAGTGATTGGATATTGCTATGGTGGATGGTCATCTTTCCAGCTCGGATCCTCTGCGCATTCTCCACGTCTTGTCGACTGCATTTCGGCGGCGCATCCAACATGGCTAACGAAGGAAGAGATCGATGCGATAGGTGTACCCGTTCAGATTGTTGCGCCCGAACACGATCCAACGTTCACGCCAGAGCTGAAGAAGTACGCGAACGAAGTCATCCCCACAAAGGGAGTGTCGTATGATTACCAGTATTTTCCGGGTGTGGAGCACTCCTTTGCGACGCGGGGAAATCCGGACGATGAGAAAGAAAGGGCGGCTGGAGAAAGGGCGAAGCGCGCGCAGGTGTTTTGGATGCGGGAGTGGCTTTTGACTCCAAGTATTTAACAGGAAGGTTGCCCGACATTGGCAACGAGGACTCGAATTAGACGGTTATTTCCCCAGCTGAAAAGTCTGGACCTCAAATGTGTAAGGGGTTTGGAGTATTCACAACGTGCCAAAGGTTAATGTTACTTTGGATATGGTTCCACTGGTCGCTACCAGGGACTAACATGGTCGTTGTGATAAAAGATAAGCTGTGGTTTTAGCTGACGGAAGCATCCATCGTTCCCCGCTTCGCTATGTTCCGGGCAGCCACTGATAGTGTTGCCAATTACTGTTTCCTGGCCTCCTGTTGTGCAACATCGTTCTCTAGTTCTCCCATCCTGAAGGGCTGGACCTTTCTGCTACCTGCGCAGCAATACCCAATCGTGCGACTTGACTCTATCGCAACGGAGGTGCATAAACTCGACACCACAAAATAACTTCTCCAGTACCAATTCCACATCTTGGCTAGAAAACCATAGCCATTACTCAGAATAATGTCACGACGTCGCCGCATTGTGCAAGCCACGCTCGCACTCTACGCGATCGTTTGACAGCTAAAAGGCTGGGCACGGATCCAGATAAACTCCCGTAGCGCCAACTCAATTCCACCGTCACCACAATCAATGACCAGGCTCCAGAAAAGGTTCGGACACAAAAGTGCGTCCGATACGTTCGTGCTTCTTGGAAGTCTTGGCCTACAGTTTGAAGCCTCGAACTGGCCATGGTTGGGTTGATCTCCAGGCCAGATGCCTGGATTGAGGTGAAAGCCCGTTCCACAGGGAATGCGGGGTAAAATCGAACCCATGGGGGTGATGCAAGGGTTGCAATTATATTTAATGGAGAAGCCGGGGCGTTGGATTCCGAATTTTGTTATCTCAGAGGCCTTTTACCCACTGGTCTTCAACTGTCTTTTCACTTCTCGACCTAGTCTCTTGAGAACCGATCATCGCGACTTCGACTGTACGAAATCTAGTCAATTCTATACGACCTTGCGAGTTACATCTCAGCAGTCTTGTCGACATGGCTACCAAGGAAAATCAAATCGCAGTGAGCGGCGAGAAGCCTAAGCACGACTATGTTGAGAACGAGAGCGTCGCCAACGAGAAGGGTGGTGTGCTTGAGCATGGAGATTACACGGGCGCCGAAGCGAAAACGGACCCTGAAGAGATCAGACTCGTGCGAAAGATTGACTGGAGGCTGATGCCAACACTCTGCATCATGTACTTCCTCAACTATGTCGATCGCAATGCTATTGCGCAGGCTCGTCTCAACAATCTTGAGGAGGAACTGGGCATGACTGGAGTCCAATTCAACACCACTGTCAGCATGTGAGTTGTGAATTTCGATATTGGATAGAGTCACCCATTAACGTTTTACAGTCTATTCGTCGGTTACGTTCTCATGCAAGTCCCATCCAATATGCTTATCACTCGCATCAAGCCTGGAATGTACATGAGCGCGTGGATGTTGATCTGGGCCGTTGTCTCAACTTGCACCGGTTTCGTAAAGAACTTCGAAGGTCTCCTCGCCTGTCGATTCTTCTTGGGTATCACTGAGGCTCCGGTATGTGTTTCCAATTTCTAAACTACGAATCGCATTTGCTAATTCATCTACTCTAGTTCTATCCTGGCGCTACGTACATGCTGTCGATCTTCTACACCCGAAAAGGTACGCAATCTTCCTCAAACCCATCATCAACACAACAGTGACTAATATCAACCCAGAAATCGCTTCACGTATCGCCCTTCTATACTGTGCTCAAATCCTCGCCACAGGTTTCTCCGGCCTGATCGCAGCTGGTGTTTTCCAAATGGACGGCATTGCAGGCTATTCAGGATGGCGCTGGCTCTTTTTCCTGTTAGTACACCAGCGGTATTGACATACAATTCTAGATATTGCGACTAACATACGATGCAGCGAGGGTGGAGTTACTTTCTTAATCGCTCTTTTCGGCTTCGTCCTCCTCCCCAATACACCCTTGACAACGAACTGGCTCAACCCCACTGAGCGTCAACTCGCACATGATCGCATGGAAAGAGACAGGATCGGCGATGCAGGAGAGAAGGTCAGCGCATTGGAAGGCCTCAAGCAAGCATGCAAAGACAAGCGGACATGGCTTTTCTGTCTCATGCAGAACTTCCATCTCAGCGCTTGCTCTTTCAATTCGTATTTCCCAACGTAAGTCCACCTCGAGTCCAAGAGTCTCGCGACATTGAATATGCTAACACCTTGATACAGTGTTGTCAAGACTCTCGGCTTCTCCACCACCATTACACTCGTCCTTACCTGCCCTCCCTTCATTTTCGCTGGTGTAGCAGGTATTCTCACGGGCTGGAGCTCTGGTCGCATGCACGAACGCACTTGGCATATCACTGTCGGACTGTTAGTCGCAGTTGTCGGGTTCGTAATCGCAGCCAGTACCCTCAATACTGCAGGACGATACATCGCATGCTTTATCTTCCCTGTTGGCGCATACTCAGTGAACAGCGTCATAATCGGATGGGCTTCTTCGACACTCAGCCAGACGAAGGAGAAGAAAGCCGTCGTTCTCGCAATGACCAATGTCGGCGGACAAATTGGTTACATCTACGGTGCCTACCTCTGGCCCAAGACAGATAGCCCTCGTTACGCTATCGGTTTCGGAGCTTCTGCAGGATTCGCCTTCTGCTCAATTGTATGCGCTTGGATTTTGCGCATGATGTTGATTAAGGAGAATCGCAAGATTCGCGCTTCTACAACTGAGCATGTGAACTTGTACGGATACTAGATTGATCCTAATGGGCAATGGCAGCCTGGTGGAACGATATTACGATACGAAAGCTGTGGGGAAGAGAGGAGATTTAGTTCTCAGGAAGGATGCATGGGAAGGACTGGAATACACGTGTGCAGGGGCCCCTATGCAATAGTGCACATCGCGAATAACGCGCGCAATCCACCTATAACGATTACGAAATGAACAAATTATTCAAACACCCATCATTTTTTCACTCCACACTGACTCTCGCACGACCGACGTACCTTCGAAGCTCCACCGCCCAGCCCCCAAGCCTCTTATCCGGCAACAAGAACCCGGGCACAGCACCCGGCGTCCCCAAGCACCAACGCCAACCCTGGGGTCCCCAAGCTCAACCCCGCGCTGCTTCCCCCATCACGTGCAGCGCCGTTTCCTGAATTCTCCCATCACCAAACAGGCAAACAGGCGGCCTTAAAAGTCAACAAAATACTCCTTCCCTCGCCTACCTAGATTATTCCCGCCCCGCAACACTACCCCGGATTCAATGTGGGGTGCGGGGGTGCGACGTCTTGGCCTTTGCGCACCCTTAGCTATCTCCGGAAATACCAGTGCCTATCGAAGTTCGCTAAGCAGAAAGGATGCGAGGTCATAGGGTCGGAATGGGCAGATCTTGAGAGCTACCTCGTCTTGAATTTGAACTGCCGGAGGAGGAAGACTCTTGGAATGTCGCGGTGTAGGATTGGGCTGGAGTGTGTTAGGGGATTTTGGGGATAGAGGGAGATGGGGTGAGAATAGGGAGCGTTTGATTGGGTGGGAGGGGATTGGCGATGATGGGGCTACGATGCAGGAGAGAGTCAGCGGTGGGTAATCTGAGAGAGAGGTAGGTAGGGGTGCGAGGCGTGCATGTGCCGATTGGTAGCTGGGAGG
Source organism: Dendryphion nanum (assembly GCA_020744415.1). Classification (NCBI taxonomy): domain Eukaryota; kingdom Fungi; phylum Ascomycota; class Dothideomycetes; order Pleosporales; family Torulaceae; genus Dendryphion; species Dendryphion nanum. The sequence goes on from JAGMWT010000009.1 coordinate 1,332,794, forward strand.
TACCGCAGATGGGGTTATTGATGTACATAAATAGAGTGCCATGGACACCCAGTGGAGTGGGATTTTCCTAAACACCAGAGTTCTTTTATCTTGCGATTGAGACATTATGGGGAAAGAAGCTGTTTCTGCGAATCCTTTGCAACTTGATTTGAGGAGTCATTTGAAATGCATGTCCATATGCTTTGTGGCTACGTTGGCGACGTTTCAGTATGGGCTTGATTACGCGCTTGTTGGTGGGTTTTTGTCGATGAAGGGGTTTTTGCAAGTTGTATGTTTGCTATTGTTTCGTACCATCTCCTTTTCTTGTTTGTTCCTGTTTGAATACCTACTCTTCATTTCATGTTCTAACTTACTCTTTCAGTACGGATATTATGATCCTGTCCGCAAATCATGGAACATCGATCCCACCGTCCAACAGCTCATCTCCTCCCTCATGGTCATCGGTACCTTCTGCTCCTCGCTTATGGTCGGCCCCTTCTCACAGCGCTATGGGCGTAGAGTCGGGCTTTGGGCAGCTGCAATCGTGAACTTTGTCGCTACAGCAATCATGATGGCTACAACAAGCAAAGGGGCATTGTACTTTGCTCGATTTCTCTTAGGTATTTTGAAATACAAAGCTCATTTAGGGCAATAATGAATCTGGTGCTGACAAGATTGCTTGCAGGAACATCAGTCGGCTGGTTCTTAACCTTCTCGCAAGTCTACGTGCATGAGGTCGCTCCAGCACATCTCCGCGGTATCGCTTTCGCAGTATACCAGACCCAACTCTCCATTGGATCCGTTGTTGGCGCAGCCGTGGATTACTCGACTCATAAAATTCCAAATAGACGTGCATACCAGATCCCCCTCGCCGTGTTCTACATCACTCCTGCCATCCAATTCGTCCTCCTATTCTTCATCCCCGAGACACCACGATGGCTTACAGTCCAAAAGAGAGATGCAGATGCGGAGGCTTCGTTGCGAAAACTAAGGAACAGCAATATTAATGAGGCGGAGTTCCAGGTAAATGACATGCTGCAATAAGAGGGGTTGATGTAACACAGCAGGACTTGCTGACTTGTATCTTTAGGCAGAATTGACAGAGATCCGAGAGGGCACACGCCGGCAGATGGAGAATAGTGGCACCGTCTTTATGGACATCTGGCGCGGAACGAACTGTCGACGCACGTTACTATCTATTGCCGTGATCTGTTTCCATGCCGGGACTGGTTCTTCGTGGGTTATTTACTACACCACTTACTATCTCGAGAAGGCCAAGGTTCCAGATCCCTTTGCGTATTCGATTCTGACGACTTGCTGCGGAATTATCGGGGTACTGTTCTCTTTCTTCTACGTAAGAAAGGTGGATAGACGGAGTATAATGTTGTATGGCTGTCTTGGGTGCGGGCTGTTTCAGCTCATGCCAGCTATCGCTTGGACAGTGAAGCCTAATTCAAAGGAGGCAAGTAGTGCGGTTGTGGCGAGCGTGGCATTGTTCAAGTTTGCCTATACAACTATGGGTAAGTAATGTGAGTACAACAAGAACGGTTCTTGTTCTAATAATTCTGCCAGGACCCTATGCGTGGCTTATTGGGGGCGAATATCCCAACAATCAGCAGCGTGGATACGTCTTCGGAATTGCATCCGCACTCAATTTTATGCTCACCTGGCTCGGCACGTTCACAGCCCCATTCTTCATCAATCCCGCTGCTTTGGGGTGGAATGCTAAGTATGGATATATCTGGTTTGTGTCGAACCTTATCATGGTGGTATTTACTTGGTTCCTGCTTCCAGAGACAAAAGACAGAACACTTGAGGAGATCCATGAGATGTTTGAAGCCAAGCTGCCAGCGAGGGCATTCAAAGGATACGTTTGCAGAGGCATGGAGGAATTGGCGATGCAAGCTAAAGCGCAACTTGAAGAGGATGGAAAAGCAGGACATGAAGTTGTGCATTTGGAGGAAGTCAGAAGGGGAGAAGATGAAACAGACGCCGGAAGGAAAGTGTGAGAAAAGTAAATGCGTGTTTTTGTGATTGGATTTAGTGAATCTTACTTAGCGGAGGTGAGATATTCCGCTTGGGGAACCGACGTATTGATGATAATATAAATGATCGCAAAGTGGCGGCGGGCTGCACGTGCGAGCCAAGAAACAGAGTGTTGCCATGCCCACCGCAAGAAGTCCAGTGATCACATTTCCAACTCTCTGATTAGCGTCCCCTTTGACGTTCGATTTAAACCTACAAAAAAATTATTTAAGCGGTCTTCACCCTAACCGCATCACATACGCGCGCGTCAAACATTGACTCCACCACAACCACCTTTATGAACGCATCCTATCTGCATAAAGTCTCACAATGTCGCTCCGTCCGCAATCTCTTCCGGGATATACCTATAAGGATTACGAATTTGTCCGGGGTACCAGAATCTGCCGGGTACTCTACTGTAGGGGTTCCCTCCTCTTCTATGGTGAGGTCGATGCAATCGATTATGATCGTATACTCAAGCTTCCACGCATCATCGATATAGCAAGGCTCATCCCCGTCTACCACACTGGGATGATTCGAGCCGAGAACGCCGATCCTGCGACCAAATATGTCAAGCGCTTCGACTTCCTTGCCAAGGGTGAGAGATTGTTCAAGAAGAATAACTACTCCAAGATGAGTTCCCGCGAGATCCGAATGTGCGAGATTCTGATGACAGACCCACACCCCAATGTGTGCACGTACCATGGCGTTACCTTAGACGAAAACGGTGTCATCTCTGGTCTGGTCTTTGACAAATACCAAACCACCCTCTGGGATCTCATCACACAGGGCGTTGTTTTCGACACCAAGAAGTGCATGAACGACATCCAGAAAGGCATCAGCCACCTGCACAACAACGACATGGTCCACTGCGACATCAAGCCGGAGAATATCCTTGCCGAGAAGATCGAACATGGCCCGCTCAAAGGCTCTTATCATTTCGTTGTTGGCGACTTCGATAGTACCCATTTTACTGGTACTAAGTTGACACTAAAGGGCGGGACACACGGATGGAGTCTAAGTCGATATACCGAAGCTTGGCCCGAGAACGACTACTATGGCCTTAGTATGATTCGTTATTGGCTGGAAAAGAAGGGATGGTCTAGGGAGAAGGTAAAGCCTGTCGCGGTTGATACGACCTGGATTCTAGTTAACTCAGTCCTTGACAATGGCGAGAAGAAGGAAGCCAGTGACAATAGGGAGAAGATGGAAGCTAGTGACAGTAGCGAGAAGATGGAAACCTGTGACAACATCGAAGAAGAGTTTGTCATCATTGAGTCTGCTAGCTGAACAAATACAAACAGACTACAAAGTTTGGCGGGATAGCTTTGGAGATGGTATGGATGATATTCATACCGACCAATGATGGATACTGGATGTCAACAGGAAAGTGATACCAGTCTTATAGCGATATTGAGTGTTCTTTCCACCTGCAACACTAGACTCAACCAAAAGCGATAGATGAAGATATGTGCATAATGGGAAAGGAATGTAATGATACTAGATCATTGACAACCATGAACACAACATACAGTTTGACTGAAGTGCAAATAAAACGTGGAAAAAAGTAAGCGAATTGGATTAGAAGTTGATATTGACAAGATTAAGAATATTGGGACACATCTAGGAGAGACAAGGATTGAAATTGACATACATTCAAGGTAGGAAAAGTTGTCATAGCCCAGCTATGAAGAATAGAAGAACCTCGGAACTAAGACACAGCCCAGTCCGGCAATCTAACCTTGCAGCACATCCCCTGCATCCAGTCTCGAATCTTCCGAACACCATACCACCCGTCCTAGAACTGCGCATAGTTAATTTCCTAATGACCCCCCATTCGTATGTGTGAGATTTCAAGTCATACATCTGATTGGCAATATGCGTAGAGTCGAAATCGCCAGTGATAAGGCTCTTTTCATTATACAAGAGATCATCAATGTATTCAAAAGAAACTTCAGTTTTCATCCCAAGACTATAGTACGTGGCGACGCTAAGATGAAGATAATTCTTCAGTTGTTTACACGTGAAGATCTTGCGATAGGCTAGCTTTTGAGTTAAGTTGGAATTGAACAGTGACTCTAGATCGTCCTAGAACTCTGTCGCGCCGTAGAGCCTAGGTCGCTTGACATAGACGCGCGGATCATCGGTATCATCTGCCTTGGTCATGGTATTTGGATAGAACCTTAGGTAATACACCGTGACAGATCCGATCGTCGAGGAGGCAAGTCGAACATCTGCGTACATTTCACAGGACCAGGACCCAAAACGTGATGCTATTTCTCTTTGCTTAATTTCTTTTTCTCAAAAATCTCGTTCAGAACCATCTGTTCCGGCAAGATAGATATCATTTTCATGCTTGATGAGCACGTACAAGCCAACTCCGGTATCTGCAATGTGGGCAGCTTTGGAACGCCTGTCATCGGAATGCATCAAGTCCGAGTATCACTACCCCCGACAGAAAGAAACAGGATGGAGATGAACAGGAACATGATTGTGAGATGGTATTGACCGGGACGAGTGGCTTGCTGTTTTTGGTAACTTGGTCTTAGACTCAGGGGGAAAGCGACTATCGGAAGGTGGTTCGTTAGCAGGAGTGCGAATTAAAGTTTATTGTGTGGGTAATGTTAAGATGAGAAGGAGAAAGTGCGAGCAGATCAGGAGGCTAAACCTCCGAAATGAAGATGGAGATGAAAAAAACGAGGCCGTGGTGGATTTGTGGTAGATCATCATGGATGCGAGAACGGAAAGAGAAAGAAAAGAGACGAAGTCGGCTGCACTTGCTCGAGTGATAAGTTTGGTAGCGGGACGGAGCGCCAAGCCAAGCGGACAGTTAGCGCCGAAACGTCGCACCATGACCATGACAGAACGACGCGCCACGTCAACCTGTCGTTGAAACTTTGAAACTTTGAAACCATCTTGCTTTGGGATCTTGAAACCCCGCCGCTTCGGTACACGAGGCACAATTTCTCCGCGCCTCGATCGAATCTGGCGTGGATACGCGCCAGACGTGCCAGCTTGGAGCCGTCAGCCTCGCCGCCAGGGACAAATAATCCCCGAAGTACCGAATTTCTTTATATATATACCTATATCAGTCCCCGTATATGCATGCTGTGTAGTGTCGTTTCAATAAAAGGCCTCTATTTACCTCCTCATTTCTACGTAAGCTAGTCCAGCCTCGTCCGTTCTCCGTTTCTTCCACCGTCTGCACGATGCTCGATTCACTACCCAGTCCCACGCGCTCTCTCGACGATCTCTCCCGCGAAGAGAAGTCATTCACCTTCTCCCACTTCACATGCGAACATGCCTGGGTCATTGGTAATATCCTCCGCAACGCCCTCCGAACCGCCGATGCCCCCGCCATCATACACATCTCCCTCTACTCCGACCAGACTTTGTTCCACACGCCGTCTATGCCTGGAATGATGCCCGACAACGAGGCGTGGGTGAGACGAAAACGTGCCACAGTCCTTAGGTGGGGGCACAGCACTTGGTATCTACAGTGCAGGTTCGGCGGCGATGAGAGGCGTTTCTCTGAATATTACGCACTTGGCGAAGCTGAAAGACGAGGATACACCATCGAGGGCGGCGGGTATCCCGTGTTCGTCAAAGGCGTCGAGGGATGCGTAGGCTGCATCGTGGTCGCAGGATTGGACGGCGAGCAAGCGCATGGTGTCATTGTGAAGGCCATTGAAGAATACAAAGAGTTGAGAGACGGCTTCAAGAGTCCCATGAGGAGCATGACAATGAAATGAGGGATACACGCGTACTCAAAAAGATGGAACTGCACCATGCTTGACGGGACGGAACCCAAAACGACCGGCTTGCGCATCGAAGGCGACCGAGTAACCAAACAGAAGGTTTCGTCCCGTGTTGACAAAAGGTGGACCACGTGGCTTCCCTGGCGCGACGTACGATGGTTCCATCAACCCGCCTTGCCCAACACGGAATGTATATCTCATGACAATTTCCTCTTCCAGATTAGGGAACCCGATTGCGATACTAGTTCCCGGATTGACACGTTTGACCCACTCTGTGGCTCCATTCGGATTCGGATTGGGGATAGTGATGGTGGGGATGTCCACGTTGTCTTCGGTACGAAGATACATCTGGGAGATGCCTGTGTCCACAAGGCCTTGACCGCATTTAGCGTGTCTATTGTTTACTCTGAAACACATCCCCACCATAGCCCAGTCCCTCGGATCCTTCTCATGCGTCAAACCCGGCTTCAGTGGAATGAAGTTATAACCCCAAACAATCTCCTTGGTCAATCCTAGATGCACTCCTCCGGTTGAGATGGTATAGCCTGCGTGGAGTGATACAGCATTCTCGTTGATGGAATGAATATTGAGAAATGGGTTCATTGCTGGTACGCCAAATGGCTGACCATCTCCTGGATTATTTCTGCCGAACCCAACGCCCATGTACGTGATTTTAGACACGTCACGTGGCTTTGGTTTAGGCGCATCAGGATTGTAGGGACACGCAAAGCTATCTTTAAGGGGATCGTACCACGGACATACTATGCTGGTATCGACAACAAGGACTGGAACTGTCGCTACCGCATATATGCCGTTGAGGCCATGGAATGTTATCGATATATCAACCAGTCGTCCGCTGTAAAGTATCCTGCTACTGGACAAATATGTATGTGCCGGTGTTCCTGTGGTAGGGCTGATATCAGGAAGAAGTGGTGCACCCATCAGCAGGCCTGTGGATCCCGTGTCTATGGGTAGATTGAATTCGGTGCCATTTATTGTAGTTCTGACTTGGGGGGTCTCATCGGAGGAGAAGCCTTCAACGTAGGGCAAAAAGATAGATTTGATGGCGGCGGAAGAAGCAGTGCTCATCATGACCGTGTCAATGGTCTGATAGAGCAAAAAGATAATGATTACAACATAGATTCCGTGCCGACGTATGCTCAACCTGGTCCGAATGTTTGGGGTTGTCGAGAGGGGTAGGGGATCAGCCTTGGCCTCCATCGGCACTTGAAGTAGGAGATGTAACGTGCCCACTGCTCATATATATGTTTCTCGAAGCCTTCAATATAATGACAGAACATGTCGTTCGGGCGCGCAACTCGCGTGGATATGTGGGTGAAAAGGCGGTGATTTGGGTTGCTACGTCATCCCTGTCATGACACGACACGATTTATGGAAATAACGGATGTGTTGGCTTGAAGCTTCTTTCAACCTCAACATTGGACCCTCTCTTCTCATGGCAGCGCTAACATAGCTTCGTCCATCTCCACATTGTTTCTGCACTTCTCCACTAAATTGTCAATCGAGCTTTCACATTCTTCTCGTAAAGCGATGCTTCGGAACATTAAACACGGGCTGGGATGTCAGCCACCACACGTGATGATGCACGATGCGGCTCGAAGTCTTGGCCGCAAGTCGGCCAGTGGGCAGCGCTGTGCGCGACCAACTTCTCGAGCACAATCCACGAAGACCGCACGACTGAAGCGAGGTACTCTGGGTAGGAGTTGATTGAATCTTCTTACGCGACACATTTCCTCGAGGTTATACAAGCCCGCATTTGTTACTTCCATCTTATCTCTGATCCGCACGCAGCGACACCCCCGAACCACCTCCGCCTCCGCATTTTCATACCATTCACCCTCCCGCTGCCACGCCGACGAGCATGTAGCCCACCATGGCTCGCTCTCCTTCTCGCTCGAGCGACGGCGGTTCTGAACATCAACAGCGCGTCGAACCGCGATTACTCAAAGCTGTCGAAGAACACAAAAATGCCGAAGCCATCGCGATCATCGAAGAAGCCAAGGCCAAATCGCAACCGATAGATCATCTTTTACGAATCGCATTGATGCGAGCAGCCGACAAGGGGAATGTGTCGATCGCAGAATATCTTCTAAAGAATGGTGCAAAGCCTGACGGCGCAGCGGGCGGCCGTGTTAGTCCACTGCTGAAGGCGATTGAAAGACAACACACCCCTATCGTGCAGGTCCTGCTGAAACATGGCGGAAATGTGAATGTGGCGGATAAGCAAGGCCGAACGGCACTCATGACGGCAGCATGGATGAATTATTTCCACATTGTCGAGGTCTTGTTGAGATGGGATGCCGATGTCAATAAGAAGGACAATAAAGGGAGAAATGTGTTGCACAACCTGGCAGCGGATAAGCATTGCAACTGGGGCAAGGACGTCATAGATGCGTTGCTTCAAACTAACATCGCGATTGATGGGGAGCAAGGTCAAGATGATCTCAAACGAAGTCCTTTGCATTGGGCAGCTGTGACGGGGAAGAGAGATCTTTGTGAATGGCTGTTGATGCGCCCCAAACCTGGAGTAAGAGCTAACGTAAATGCTGTGGAAATAAGAGAGAAGACCAGTTTACATCTCGCTGTTGCGCATCAAAAAGAAGATATCGTTGAGCTGCTCATCAAAGCTGGTGCAAATATCAAAGCTAAGAGTGATGGATCCTGGACGGCATTGCACAATGCATGCGAGGTAGGCAATGTCAAGATCGTAAAGGCATTGCTCACTTCTGGTGCCGACTTGAACGCGAGGCTCCTAAACGGCTCAACTCCTCTGCATCTTGCAGCGCAGAATGGCCACGTCGGTGTCGTTAGTTGTCTGCTTGAATGCAAAGACATCAAGCGCACGGCGAGGGATACATTCGGCATAACACCGTTCCTTCGAGCTGCGCAGAATAAGAACAAAGACATTGTCAAATTACTCGCTCCATCAAATCATGTCGATAGGCTGAGCAAGGATGCTCTTGCAGCCTGTCAAGGTTTCAACGCTACGATCGTCGACTTTGGCCACTTTCACAACGAGAACAGGGTAAGAAAACGGACAGTCTATGAACTACTCTACGCGAATGATCCCGTCAATCCTCGTAAACCAGCGGTTCCGATTCTGCCTACAGACTCAAAGGCTACAGATTTTAGATGGATTCATCTTCCTGCAAATAATATGACCTGGGTCGAAGCATTGTTAACTAAGGCCTTCATAGAAGAGGGCGCAAACGATGTAAACGGATTCAAAGCCCTGGAAAGATCTTTCAACCACCAGCATAGGGGCCAGCAGATACATTCACACTTCATGAGACCCTTATGCCAGATTACCCCGCGTGCCCCTCGGAATTCAGAAGAGTCAGAATACTCTGACGGCGCAGATCAAGGCCCTCCTAAGATTGTAGTTTCAGAAGGCACCGGCTTAGGCATTAACGCATTCACGAGTGGCCAGGCCACTGCTGCGGCGCAGGAATACTTCACGCCCAAAACTCCAGTCCGAACCGAGACTATAAGTACGGATCAAACAAACTGGACTCAAACATCGAATGCATCTGCTTCAGCTCCAGATCGCAGAAGCCATGGAAAAGGCAAAGAGAAGTATAAGAAAACGCCGAAGGGCGGAGGCGGTGGGGGCGCAAGTCGAGGCGCCAAAGGAGGAGGAACAGACACGCCGACTAAATATACCAAGCCCAGCAAGCCCCTCGACCATCATGCTCGAAAAGCTACGACGCAATCAATGACCAGCAGTGGACAGTTGAGATCTCCAGGAAGCCCAGGAAGGAGAGATGCAAACCAAGCCGCGAAAGGCAACATCTTCATGTTTATGCCATACTTGCATTTCGAGACTGATCGAGGGAGGCAGGAGATGCAAGCAGCTATCGCTTTAGCCCAACAGTTGAAAAGAGCTGAAAAGAAGGACGATCGACATATTGCGCTTCCACCCTTAAATCGCAAACCAACTTATGATGAATTACTTATACGTGCGCACTTGTCTTCTTCTACTGTCTCTCTTCATGTCAGAAGGACGCTTGATCAATTCTTCTACCACAACATTGATACGCAGTCCCGTGATCAAGATCAAGTCGTCTATCGATATCAAACGAAGAACAAAGAGCAAGATGACTATGTTGACCCTAAGATCTTCATGGTTGATCAGCTATGGATGTGGGTACTTGGCAAGGATCTTATTGTAACTTCCTTTCCTCAACGGTGGCAACAACCTAGAAACGATCCATTGAACGTACTCGACGCGATAATCGAAGAGATTAACAGCGTACCACGAGAGCCGATTCGTTCGGTATATGACTTGGCAGTCATCATCACTGGGAGATGTAGCGGTGTTTTTGATCGTACCCGTATGGACGAAGACTATCAGTTTCTCGACATGTTTGAGTCCTCTATTGGCGACGCCACCGAAGAAGAGACGAAGCTATTTCGAGAATTCAATCTCGCTTCTGCGCAAGCATCACAGTGGCTGCAGCACCACAGGCGACCTAATCGGTTCTCCAGGCAACTCGAAGCAGAGGGTCGGGTGATAGAACATCAGAATCGACATGTATCATCGCCCCACAACCACTCGCATGCCCTGGCGGCTAATTCAGTACACGAGGAGAAATTCAAATTTGACGATAATGGGCCTATCCACGCACCCCTCTTTGTTGACAAATTACTAGATATTGGTGCAGAAACCGACCTCTTGGCTGAGACGAAAGATATACGTGACGAGCTGAATATGATTTCCAAGGTGCTGGAAGATCAACTCAATGTCCTGCCTGCCCTCGAACTTTCCATTCTCGACATTTTCCATAAAGAACACAAGAACCAGCAAGAAATAAAGAGAGGTTTCCGCGATCAAAGAAAAACTGTCGAAATGCACCTCAAGGATATAGATCGTATGGATAAACAAGCTGAGCGCATCTACAAGTCGATCACCGATCTGCTGGATCTCAAACAGGTATGTTATTCATCACTTAACTGGGAAAACAAGGAAATCCGAAGACTCCAGAGGATTCCAAAGATATAAGAAAGTCAACTGACAATAATCAGAAACACGCCAACGCATTCGAAGCTCGCTTCGCCCGCGATCAAGCAGCCGGCACAGCTCGACAAAGTCAAACCATCATGGTCTTCACCATTGTCACCATTATTTTCCTTCCCCTCTCTTTCATTGCCGCTCTTTTCACAATCAATATTCGGGAATTCCCCCACCAGGATGGAGGCTCGGAGCCATCGCTTCCCCTCTCTTACGTTTCTAAATACATGTTTGGCATCGGCTTCGCCATTTCTATTCCCCTCGTCGCCCTTGCCCTCTCTGTCGACACAGTTGGTGACTACCTCCGTGAATCTAAACGCCGCGTCCGGGAAATCTGGTCTGGGAAACATCGCAATTCGCACACCGCCGGTCCTAGCTCCATAAAACATGATTCCAACCCCTCCGTTGAGTTCATTAATATGCATACGCTTGAGCAAGCACTCAGCACCACTCGCAGCATGCGCGAGCGAAGAAGCTACGATACGCATGTTAGCTACACTGGGCATGGCATGTATGGTGCGCCGCTGTTGCCTGTGACGAGTCGTGGGACAGCACAGACGGCGGTGCTAAATGGACTGATGGTTCCGAATGGAAAAGTGGAAGTAGATGTCAGACCAGTTGCCGTGGAAAGGCAGAGTACTGGATTCAAGATTAGGAGGAGTATGGATGTGTAAGAAAAGACTATCTCTTAGACGGGACTCTGAAACGATCATGATGAAGGCGTTATGTTGGAGCTGCTTACTAAAAACTCGCACTATACTCCGTGTCTGATGTTGGAATAACTATTTGGATGCTGTATGGCCTTGACTAAAATTGTAAGGGTATACGGTATGGAGTCGGAAATCTAATCTTTGTGTTTTTGTAAGAGGGTATAATTACTTGTTTGTGTGATTCTTTGTTCTGTCTAGGCTTATTCTAAGATTTTACGACTACTAGTTCGATAATGTCATTAAATTTGATGTGGTAGGATTCGTGAGAGGGAATCGGATCAATGTAATCGTCTATTACCGATTATCGGTTTAAGGGCTTGAGTGAAAGTGGGTTTTGTTGGCCCAAAAATATGGTACATCATTCTTTCAAGTTCTTCGTGTAACATTCAACATTTGCAATACCGGAACGTCTCTTGTTGTTGATAATAAGGGGTAAAGACTCAACGAATTAGGCTGCTGGAAGGAGACTTTCCCCATTAAGCCTAGCGGAATCCTTCGCCTCGGGGGCCGAAATAATGGGAGCTTTCCAACACTTGCCGCTGACATCCAACTCGTCGTCATTTCTTCGTTTCCTTCACATCTCTATCGTTTTAATATCCCTTGTTACGTTCAAATTGAGTCGTCGGACAACCCCGCAAAGAGAACTAGCCCCACCGCGCCTTACACCGTAAGTATCGCCGTGGAACAACTGTCTTCCATGGCCAATAATCTGAATGCTGATGCGTCAGCAGAGAATGACTGCATCCGACGCCTTAAGGGGCAGCAGCCAAGCCGAGCGACCTGCTGGTCAGGCCTCTAGTGAAAAAGAGTTGGTACCAGAGCAGAAAGCCAACAATTTAGACCCGGGGTTGCAGAGCGAGGACAAATCGAAGGAGCCGGACTCCCCAAATGCCCGACATAATGATATGTTGGACACGTTGGATGCGTTCGTACTTCCTTTCATGCTTCCAACTTCGTCCGTTTCTCCACAGCCAAGACATCCCGCCCCAGAGACAGTATCGCCCAGAACAGAGCTACCAGCGGAATTGCCCCCATCCGCCAGCACCACAGAACTCCCAACGGCTTTGCCGGCTCCTACTATTACGCAAGATCAGGATCAGACATCATTGCCACCTCCGAGTGTGCTTCCAAGTTCATATGGAACGAACGCCACTAGTCAAGGACTAATACCAGCTTCCAGCCCAATTCCCTTTGACCAGGGATTGTGTATGGTTCCCAATGGATCCAACATGTTACCCGAAGTAATTCCCCAGCAAAAAGTGGGCCCACCTCTTGCAGCTGAAGGCCTTCAACCTGTGTATACAACCTTCGACAGAGCCCCGGAACCTATTGTTCCAAATGCGGCGCCTGTGATCCTAGGTCCCAGGCCTACTGTACATGACATAGATGCTGCAAGTGTAACCTCTATCTCTCAACCAAAGAGGCCGAGCATAACGGCAGAATGGTCAAAGGCCAGTAGTGGACTCATGACTGCGACGTCCAAGACTTATCTGGCTACCAAGATTGCAACAAAAATGGCGATACAGGAGTCTTCGCACATGGTCACGAAGCCAGTCAAAACCTCAACAGACTATATGAACAAGACATTGAAAGATTCGACCGCTTTGGTTGACAAGGTCATTGGTGGATCCGCAACAGGGCTAAAACGTATGCTTACATTCCCGACAAAGGATTCCAAGAGTTCAAATGAGTGGAAGAATATAGAGCCAATGCAGGGGGCAAGAGATATCAAAGGCGAAGATACCAACAATCATTTGGACAACTTTCAAGGTGTAGGAGTTGTTTATTCAACACAACAGTCTCAGGCCACTTCTACCACAATTGAAACCAGAGTCTCTGAGAAGGCGCCACGTATTGATGAACCTTCATATTTTCAGAACGCAACCGACGAATCTTTCACGAGAGCATTTAGTAACCTACCAAATTCTCCAAACACGGAGGATGTTGCTCCACCATCCTATGACTTCGTCACACCCTCTTCAACAGCTTCAACGCCTTCTACTATCTCGAAGCTGTCTTATGCTCCCTTTAGTCCGGATGATATAAATCCCCGCGGCAAGGTACAACGGAAGCCTTTGCCACCTACACATAGTGCGTCATTCGATTCTTTAAATACACCTCTCAATCCAAGACGTTCGATGATTTCTTCCACTGTAGTCGATGGGGAAATGCACGATATATGGACCAGTCTAGTTGCCGAGGAAGAAAACTTTGTTGATCGCTTGGCTAAGTTCAAGCGTGTGTTTTATGATGCCATAGTCGAACAATGGCCTGAGCTAGAGAAAGATTTGGGTGCCGTTGCGATGGGTGGACAATTCATCGCATTGCACAATGAACATCTACTTAGCCCCATGCGTGTCCAAGTACCGAAGACGGAAAGCTTTACGTGCGATCCAGCGATCTTTGATGGTTGGATTGCTCACGCCTACAAGCTGTATCGAGAATACTCCCAGCGCTTTCCGCAGAGCGAAAGATCGTTACGCCATACTGCGAGCGGTGATGATCGGTTTTCTTCCCTGATTGCATCATTGGGATTAAGTATTATCTGGTTTGGAAAAAGCTGGGAGCAGTATCTCCGACTGCCTCTCATACAGTTGAGTATTTATGTGGACACTCTCGAGAAGCTCGTATTGCGAGCCCAGATCCTGGATGAGACGGCTGGAACCAAAGATGCTGCCCCGTTACAGCGTACTTTGCAAAGTGTTCAAACACTCAGGGATGATTGTGTGCGCCTGGCCGACGAGGCACAACGGCAGGAAGAGATCCAAGACTTGCATCGTAGAATTCGCGCTGTCGAATCAGCTTTCGTATCGAATATCAACCTATCGGACCCAAATCGGCGTATTATTTTCGAGGGGGCGCTTGCGTTCAAAGCAAATGGCCACGGAGCCTGGCAACCAATCTATGCCATTCTACTTGATAACTATATCGTATGGGGCAAGGACAAACCGCCTGCTCTGTGGAAAGCCCAAACTCTTGATAAAAAGACAAACAACATGTGGGTATATGAAGTAGTACGTTTCCCGTTCGATCATTCAACGCAGTCCATGTTTGTACTAACCCATCAAAGCCTATATATGCGCCGCATCTTGAGTATACTATCCCGAAGGACAAAAACGAAAAATCTGGCTTCATGGATGATATACCTAGAGGACAGAAGCTTTTCCCTATGACAGTGAAGGATAAGCATTCTTCGTTTAAGCCGCACAGTTTTGCGGCTTTCTCAGTTTATGAACGCCAGGATTGGGTGAGGCATTTTGATCAAGTCAAAGAAGGATCGCCGTAAAAGTTTTCTGGCTCCGTCATGGTGAGGTAGTCAAATGTTGTGGCCAGATGGCTTGAAAACACGGTGCAGGTTCCGTATCCTGGCCGACCAAGTCCACGCAGTATTTCTGTGCGCTGCGCGGTCGACAACAAGCCCCCTCGCCCTACATGATAGTTCGTGCAGTGATTCATTAATCTTGGAGATCTGAGAGTTATAAATCTCTCGTCCAATGGAAAGTTGGATTACCTGCCATTGCTTCACGGGTCGAAAATTCAGCCAGCAAAAAACTAGAAATCGAAACCGAGCGGGACATAAGCCGTAAAGAGAATATAGCGAAATCTCGGCTCGATATCACTCTCCAAATATTTCAAGCAGCTACAGACAACGCGATTCCGCCTGCTACGCCAAAGGCGAATTCGACTCAGTCTCAAATCGACTCCCATCTGATCAATCCGTGGATGGACCCCAGATTATACAGTTAAGCCCTAAATGAGGAAACTTGCAGGCTGTTCCAGGAAACCAATGCCAGGCCGATGATAGCCGAAGCTTTAGCGTTGCTAATTCGACCGTCGGACATGCAGGCGACCAGACTATGGTTGACAGATCGCTGAAGAATATTGAAAAAAATGAGTCGAGTGTCTCAGATCTAGATCTAGATCAAGATGGAGTGATCAGTATGGATCATATAATAAAATTATACAGGGAGGGTGTTGGGATATAAAATCGGAAACGAGTCTGAACAAGAATCCATGTGTGTACAGTTTTTATAACTATTTATTTCGAGACGAGTTCTGAGGAAGTGGGAAATAGGCCTTGCAGACGAGATGTATTAAGATAGATGTTCCCCCAATAGTAAATGAATCGGGAACCTTCAACATATCCAAACAGTTCGGAGAACTTGTAATGTTTAGATATCATGTGATACCTAGCCAAATTTGAACTATAGATCTATGCCGAATGCTTCCATTGTTTTTATGTTGACCTTTCGGGCTTACTCGATAATATTCTAGCATTCAGATGTTGGATCCAACGTAGGGTCCGAGACTAATCCAACAGCCTATGTTCCAGTCAATGGATTGAAGGGTTAGATAAGTCAAGGAGTGTTAGAATATTAATTATACACCTTTTCTGCACTAATAGCTCTTCCCAACACCACAAGATGTTGTGTTGTGTCCCTTAGTGGTGGACGGATAGCAATCAGCTAGTAGGCTGTCCCACGTAGTATTTCCAAAATTCCAATTGTTACAAGGTTAGATGTTGGATGGGTTATGAGGTTAATAGTCTACAGAAAATTAAAGTTCAACACAGGGTCCAGCATCCAATGTGTTGGGATTCTACCGCACAGGCCCTAAAGCTTTCTTTGAAAGACAAGACAAGATGTGCACCTCCCTTAGCCCCTTACCATAACCTTTCTCTGTCGGGTCCCACGTGCCTCCCCACTCTGCGATCTAAGCCCCTGCCAATTCGCTTATCTCCCCTTTCACCAGTTACAACACTCGCCAAGTAATGCCAAGCCCATCATCATCAACCATCTGCGCCTTGTCTCTTCGCATCCTGCATAAATATGTCCTAATTCATTTCCGCACTCGCCCAGGGATTCGAGCGACAAGATTCCATAGCGCGCCTCTTTCCAGCTCTCCAAGCCTAAATCAGAGAATGGGCGTCTCAGCCGCACATTCGAATCGCGCCGTTGGCGAACGGCCAGCTTGTCAGCCGGGCTCAGCTGAGAAACGGGTAAACTAAGATTGAGGGTTCTTTGGAGGATTAAAATCCGGGGTGTGCGCCGCTGGATATACGGGCGAAGCAGCTCGTGTTACGCTCTTTGATGTTGATCTTCCAAGATTGAAAAGGTCATTGTGGTGGTGGCTTTGAAGAGAGGATCTGCTGCTAGGTACCTCTCTGCGTATAAGATTGTGGAGGCGCGCCTGTTTCGAAAGACAACGGTGAAAAAAATAAGACGAAACATCATGCCTGCGTTACCTCTGTCAGACGAAATTTACACACGCTTTGTACATGGCACGGAGTACGTCGCCTCACGATTATCTTCATGCGCTTTCAACTAATACGTTATACCAGACTCTCATCATTATCATCTTCTCTACTCCCTCGCGATCCCAAAGGCGGCGGCGGTACCGGAGGCGGCGGCGGTAGTGGTGGGAGCGGAGGGGGCTCTTCAGGCGGCGGCGGTGGTGGTAAATCCTCGAGCGGAAAAAAGTCCAAAGCCGCAAAAGCGGGCGGCAAAGCAGTTGGCAAGCTTGCGTTGGCGAGCTGGGAAATTGCATTGATCGTTGTCGGTGTCATCGTCGCCATCTTAATTATCGTGGCATTGATTCTGTATTATCAAAAGAAGAAGAAGGCTGAGGCAGAAGAAGTAGAGAAGGGAGAAGAGAGTGCAAAATCTTTGGTGGAGGACCAGGATTCGACCGCTCCGCCGAATGTCGAGTTCAAGGATACGTAGGGGAAGTAGGAAGATGGGAAGGTGGTGTTGCTCTTTAAAGGAATCTACGATGAGGACATGTGGATGAAGAGAGGTGTTTAGCGTCTGGGAGGCTTTCTATGTAGCATGGTGTTGACGGAGTTTGGGTGTTTCCGCCGATAAAGTCGATTTCGAGACTGCGCTCTATTCTCATAATGAGATTCATTTCCCTCATGAATAGGAAATTTGGAAATACAATTTCCCCACTTGCCAATTATCATGCTCGGCCAGAAATCCGTCAATCTTACAAAGCAAAACAAAAGTAACTTAATTTTGAACCTCCGGGTTATCAGCGGCGCTCATACTATTGAGTCATTGGTGCTTTGCTTTTAGAATCCAGGTATGTTAGGCAAATCATGTTCCGGGTGCAAATAATCTATAAATTTCCCCGTCGCCTTACCCCTCGTTCTGACGGAAATCATGATATGGTTAAGTAAGCACTATCAACGACAACTCCATCATTCCAGATTTCTACATCTCTAAAAATGACGAACAACGTATCTTGTTGCCGCCTTCTGCCCCAGATTCTCGGTGTCGTCGGGCTAGCTTCTGCCCTATGGCCCTAAAAACTCTTTTCCGCCACATACTGGTTTTCTTTCCCATGACAGTGGTGTACAACTCAACAGAGACCCGCATAATAGTTTGAAATCTTGAGAACATGAATGAGCATTGTTTTTGTTTCTTGTTGTTCATTTCTTTGCTTGTGTGATGTTCTTTATTTTCATTCAAGTAAGTAATAGTCCCCAAACACTCCATCTGTGCTTCGAGCCAAACGTCATATCAGTCAATATATTTGGAGAAAGGACCCATGAGCACCTCTAAGGCTTTGCTAGGATTCCTGAAGTCAGAGAACCCCCCTCCCCTACCCTGATCATGAAAATTTCTCCAAAGAGGCTTTTTGCTACCAAAGAATAGTTCGACAAGAAGGTGGTAAGTAGGTCTTCTGGTGCACGAGTGAGAAATGTAGAAAGAGAGGCTAAATAGTACTGAACAGAAGAAATAATTCTATAGCTAATAGGTGAGAGAAGAAAAGTGTGCTGCCGCATTATTTCTCATCAGTGATGTCAGTGAAGGTTACTTATGCACGAAAATAGGAAACTCTTGGAAAACTCAAAAAGTATTCTTTGCTAGATCTGAGTACGGTGTCTTATAGTACGTCATGCCGAATTATTTTTAGTGATTTATTTCACATAATGAAAGAGTCTCTTCAAACAATATGACTTATGACATTCGTGGTGCGTCTCTCTAACTTCAGATGAGCCAATGTTCTTAGCGTGTGGCTCTGGAAATGCAAGGATATAAATTCAATATCAAAGGGGAAATGTAAGCACTTAGATGGACAAACAAATCTATCTCAAAATAGACTGGAATCGGGGGACATGCAAGGTTCAATGTGTAGGACCAAAGATATCTCGAAATCGGGCACCTGAGCAGTGAATGCATGTGCTACCTGGAAAAATATTTAGTAACGACTTCTGCACCTGGACATCACATTGCGAAGGCGAGTTGGCTAGGCTATTGTTTTCTACTTCAAGCACTCCGGCGTGCCCTTAGGGTCTTGTGGTATGTGAGGTACCTAATTGCATGCCTACATGAAGCTTTTCTTGCCTATCCATGGATCATCGAGCAGCCAACAGTACAGTGGGATGCTAATGTCTTACGGGCCACCTGTGGTATTATTTTGACTTGGCTCAGAGTTCTCAAACTTGGCTTCAACTATTCTCTTACCGATATTTTGCACGTCCGCACACACCTTGCAAAAGATTCTTCACCTTTCCATCACTGTTGCCACGGTCACGGGCTGGTGGTCCGAGCTCACATTCCCGTAGGCATAAAACTTCTCCCCTCCTCCGCACTTTCTCCTTCCTCTCTTCTTCAAGCCCTCTTCCAATGCCCCGCCCCGAACGCAATTCCTGAGAGCTTCAAAACTCCAGCACGCCAGTCTAGCGTTCACTCGCTCGCCTCGGATCTTTGCGAACCTTTGCTTCGGCAAGCCTGGTACTTACGTACCTAGGAACCTAACGGTGGTTTACTTATGCAGACCTCTACTTCGGCACGTCAGCATACGTAGAGATCCCTGTTCCCGTGGCCCGTACGTCCAGAATTGGGGATTACGATATTGGCGTTTGCGTAGCGGGTGGGCACTATTGTTGACCATTTGGATCCAAAGGAATTTCTCAAGTCGACGATCCCGCGATAAAGGCTCGACAGGCACGACATGAGCCGGTTGGAGGGTGGAGGATGGTGAGGGTGGAGGGCCTGGACGAGGTGGGGATGGGAGGATATAACCCGGTATTCTCGACATATCGTCCCGATGGAGTACCCTGGGGGTACTTTGGCATTGGGCCGCTCATCAGAGGCTGACCTGTAGCACCGCCTGGGGTGAAAGGGTATCAGAGCGGGGACTTCGAAAAATATTCCTGGAATTGTCGACACGAGGTCTCTTCACCGACGACGTTGAAGTTGGCACACTATTCTGCCTGCTGGTATTGTGCTTGCACAAGCTAATGGGAGGACGTCTGGAGGGTTAATCCCGGAGATGACGACTATGCTGGGCGCTGGGGGGGCCTTGCATCTGAATACTTTCTTTTTCATCGTTTTAGCTGGGTTGTCCGGCTGTTCGAGGAGGAAGCTTATCCATATCCATACAAGAAGAGATCGTACATGCATAGTGAGTCGTATGAAGTCCAGTTCGATATGTGCCGATGATTGAGCCACATATCTTGTTAGCTTTTTGTTGTGTTAGAATTCACTCAAGCACATGTCACGAGTAGTAGAACTAACATCACATATACAGATGTTAGTGAAGGTGAATCAAAAGCCAAAAGTGTTGATACACCCGAACCTCCATAAAGAAAAATGAATCAGTTCCTTCGCTATGCTTCCCAGTGCCTGTAAATATAATCTTGCCGCACAGAACACGCAAACGTCGTCATCCTATCCTCTGACTGTGAACCTTAAAAAATAATCGTTCTACGCCATACCGCTGAACACATGTGTCCTGTGATTGCAATACAAAACATAACGCCCCTACACCATACCACCGAAACCAACCACCCTGCAATGTATTGGGAATATAATCTACCATACTGCCAAATATGAACACCTCACATCATAAATCTTTGTCTGACCGGCCCGAAAATTCTCCCTAAAACTAAAGTTTAAAAAAGTAAGCATAAACTAAAAAATCCAAGGAGTACAAAGATCCAAAGTTAAGCGAAACTAGTACTAGGCGCAAGGAGATCCAGGCGTGGCATGGTTGAAAAGAGAAGAGGCAATTCACAACACTTCTGCTGGGGTACTGAGCGACGGGTTTTCCTCGCGGGGTTATTGTGCATCATAATGACCGTATTATACTTTCCGGCGGAGAGTGTAGCAGGAGGGCAGGTTGAACTTTGAATATCTTGAATTTCATTCCGCTAGCCACTGCATTGAGAAGGTGAAGAATTTATGACTTACGAAGTCCAAGAATTCAGACAGTGGCCCTGGATGGGCAGTGGGCCCAAAAACAGTGAGGTGCGCAAAGGAAGCGTTATGAAATCCTAAGGCAAGAAGGACCATAACTTGGAAAAAGCAATTTGACAGATCATGAAGGGTGAGATCAAAATCAACGCAAGATTGAAGGAACAGACAGATGAGCTGATCGAGGGCATCAAGTCACATTCGACAGAAGCACCGAGTCTTCGCATGTGGTCATCATACTACCGCATCGTCCATTGGCTTGGGAACCTCTTTTGTCTACTTGTCGGCCGCGGTGAAATTGATTCATCGCTGCTTCGCCGCTTTACACCTGCCCATTTTGAAGTCGGCGGCGGAGTTGATGGAGGAGATTTCGGGGGATTCTCTTCCTCTTTCTCAAGGTTCAATGGGAAATCTTCGCGCATACTCCAACAGGACTGCTGTGGAGACGGTGGGGGAATATTTGAGGCATCGGGTTCCTCCCCCTTGTTGTTGTTGTCGTCATCATCTTCATCCTCATAATCGCTCAATTCAGAAACGTTCTTCGGAGGCGGTGATGGTGATAATCCTCCTTCACGTATGAATCGACCATTTTCTGACGGCCAGAACAAAGATGATGATGCGCGGCCTGGAGGGTTGCCTTGATCAAACGAGGTACCATCTATGCCTTCTTCGACGGTTGGTAAGGATTGTGGTCTGAAGATGCCATAGCCTTCCTCGTTATTATTTTCCATGTCAATGTCCACTTCTGCATACTCGAGTTCGTCGAGTTCATGGTATTGGACGATTCTATTTGCTGTGTACAATGATCGATATGTCTTGCTTGTATTCTCGTTATAAGCAAGCTCTGGTGCTTGTACCGGCGGTTGTTCTGAGTTGCCAACAGGACTCCAACCGTGCTGACGATAATCCGTTGGATAGCGTTGGTCTTTCTCGCTCACTAGTTTGGCGTCGGAATCTTCATCTTCGCTGTCTGTATCGAAATCCATAGCTGTGAGCCTAGGAGGATACCTCCTGTATAGTCCCAAGCCCGAGTCGGCTTTTAAATTCGTATGGCCGTGGCTAATACCTCTGCCGAATGGGTTCCTCAAGGGAGCAGTTTTTTTGGCTGTCTGACTCCCTTGCTCCCAGTGACTCGTGCTATTCACAATCATCTCGACTTTCAGATCACTACCAGTAGTGATATCGTCCTCAAAAGCTTGTTGAGGATCAGTATTTGGTACGTCACTAGGCCTGACGTCGACCATCTCCACTGACTCCGGTATATGAACTGTCGGTACCAGATAAGCTTCCCCTGGTTGCGCGGAAACTGCTGGACTTGGCTGATGGAGATTAATGAGGGGTCGGATTTCGTTGCAAACAGTCTTTACCCAGTCCTGGGGAGCAAGGTTGTTGATGTTGTTGCACATCTCTGTAGCTTTATTCATGTAGACGACCTCATCATCATTGCAGTTATTATAGAGGCTCTGCTCCCCAATGAACGCAATATGTTCAAGAGTATTATTCGGAACTAAGTCCGCCCCAGGATTTACCCCCATCTTCAAGGCTCGATGGCTAGCATCAATGGTGGCACCAAGAATGCCTTCTCGAACTTGCTCACGAATATGTGGTGATCCCGCGGCACTATCAATATTGTATTTATTGGCTAGTATCTGCGTGGAGGGTAACTGCAAGTAGAGGGCTCGCATTGCTGCAACCCAATCATCAGTGGGCATGCGGTCTAAATCAAAAATTATCTCCTCGGTCCGGAGTTGCAACATGTCGATGCTGATCTCGAGGACGTGTTCAAGATGATACGATACCATCTCAACCACCGTCAGATCATCGTAGAATTGCCCAGAAACACCGATGAGACGGGCTTTATTTTTGATAGCATCGACAATGATGTCCAAACATGTCTGAGCATCGCACTGGCTAGAAATTCGAGTCTGGTCACTCTGAGGGAAATTTTCATGCAATTTGTGCGAATTTATGACGTTGCAGCCGTCCGATTGGTCGATAGGGTAAACTTGTACGTTCGTTCCAATCTTTATAAAGTCAATGTATGCCTTCATGTAGTATATGAGTTCAACTTACCCCGGCTGCCACTGTCTCCGCACCTTCAAGAGAAGATGCTTGCTGAACCACTGAGCGTCCGGGGGATGACCTATATGATGGACCATACTGAGAACCATAGGCTGAATCGTTTTGTCCTATGGCTGAGATCTGAAGATCTTGTACGATACCCATAATGACCTCTACGTTGTTCTTGATAGCCGCTTGATCTAGGTCTTGTCTATCAAGCCTGTCATGAACCTGCTGAAACTCTTGCCGGACGTAGAGGGCAGCCGTAATCTTTATGTCTTCAATGTTGTCATCTGAAGTCGGCATTTTCTGTGCTTCTATCTTGTTGTCATTGCGAAGATCATTGATCTCTTGCCGCAAATATGCCACCTCTTGTCGAAGGCGACTCATGTGCTTGTCTTGCACATCTAGAATATGGGAAAGTTCTATCTGGACAACAGACCTGACCATCTCACCAATATCGGGCGTTGACTTCTGTAGGACCGCCATTACGATGGCTTGAGTCGCATTCGGAGACATGCTCTTTTCTATGTGTTCTTGAAGTGTCGGCTTGACGATGTCTGCGACGGCTTGCACGACTCCATGGATATCCTTTGGCAAGAGGTTTTCTTTTCCTTCAGTGACGACAAAATCATGGACAGAATCAAGTCGACTTTTACACATTGTGTTCATTTCATCTTTCATATTTTGTGATTCCCAAACATCATCGATATCGAAGAAAGCCATCGCAATTGCTAGGTTCAAGAAGTGTATATAGGAGAGTGGTGTTCTGGTAATGAAGATGGTAGATTTTGCGGTCAATGTCGTTCGGTAACAGTGTGGTGGCTCGGTGGCGGCGATAAGGAGTTGAGGGAGAATATGAATGGTTCGTTCGGGGTATGGTACTGCGATCACGCCTGATGATGACCTTACTCGCAAAGAGGAGCTTTTGAAGTGCTAAAGATGCGCAGACTGCAAATTCGTACTCGGAAAGAGCTGTCTGTGAAAACGATCTTGGGTGTGTGCGACAGCGCATACAAAAGAGGTGCGTGTGAGGCGAAACGTGCAATTTGCAAAGCAGTTACCGGAGTGAGCAGCGAGGCGAAGCCCACGGAACTGTGATCGTGAGGTGAAACTTTTCGAGAGTAGTGTGGAAGGAGCTAGATTCTGGCAAGGTAATGTTGAGGACGAGAATCAGATAGAGGTGATGCGAGATGATGGAGCTCTGTTGATTGCTTGGATGAGAACAAAATTTAATGAGAGGTTGAACTTTTAACTACCCAAGCTGTGGTGAGGGTATGGAAGAGGTGAAGGCGAGGTTGGTGGTTTGAATACTCGAGGATCGCAAGCTGCAATCACCTTGATGCGGCAGCCTGTGCATAGGCGATGCTAAGCTTCCTTCTCGCTAGCCTATTTTTGAGAAGTGATAAGGAGGTAAGTGGCACTGCAAGATATTTAAAATAATGTTTCAGTGTAAGGATGGTTGGCTGAGGGCGTAATGCAATTCTAAAAGTCGAGTCGTCTGGAGTATAACCAAGGTGAGGATAACGATTACGGTCTATCTAAACTAACTGGATAAATTTCGTTCCTTCGATCCATTCAATTGATGCGACGGAGCACGCACCATTAGAGGAGTGTTGTGCGGTTGCGGCCCCCCACCGTAGGGGCTCATGTCGAAAGTGAAGACCTCTTCATCTACAAAGCCATGCTTCTTGTAGAACGTATGAGCATCTGGGCTCGACTCCAGGAATGTAGGGAGATTGTGTGAATCGGCTCTCTCTAAGCCCCATCTCATGAGTGCACTTCCGGCACCACGGCCTTGATGTTTGGGGTCAGAATGCAACATATGAAGGTCTAAGAAATGTTATTCATAACTCAATTGATGGCAAAAGAAGGATGACTTACAAACAAAGGCTTTTCCCTTCATAATTAAGTCTCTTCTCTGCGCCATTCCTCCGAAAAAGGCCTCACAGGCTTCCTTATTTGCACCAGGACCGATTGTCAACCTTCGAGACGCGGCAGCAGTAGCCGCAATCTTGGGTGTTTCATACAGGTGCCAGCTTGCAAATCCTATGATGTCTCCCGTCTTTTCGTCAATTGCTTTGATATAACTTGTCGTTCTATCCTCGTTGCGCTCCCTCGCGAGTCGCTTTACTCGCTGCTCCAAAGAGTCGGGAGGGAAAGGCCCAGGAAACAAAATAGGGCTCACTGAATTCCCAGCGTACGCAGCGACTTCTATTTCGCATGCGCGAGGCAAGTCTGAGTCCATTACTTCTTTAACAGTGATACTCATTGTGAATAAAGATTCGAACGAGAGATTTTGGATAGTGGTTCACAACATTGGAAATATGGGATGAGGTGTAGTTAAGTATTGCGTTAGCGTCTCTGCTGACTCAGCGCATCACCTCTTAACCTTCCCAAGGATAGGTCAGCCCTTCTACCGCCCTTCTTCATCAACAAACCATCTATCGAACCCCTCAAATTCACCATCTTTCTCCAATTCCACCTGCCTTATCTGGATCGAGGCGCTGTTTTCGTGCCCTAACGATTTCTTTCGAAGAGGATGTGGTAAGAAACCCGACGCCTCAGAATGTACCTCCGCCCAGAACGAGAAAGCCCGGGGTTCTATTATGTATTTCGACCATGGGAATTTTCTCAGTACCATTTTCGTAGATTCCCAGCTCTGATGGAGATGTCCGATCTTTTGATCAAATGGTCCTAGTATCAGTTTGGCACAATACGATCTAGTGTCTGCCCTCACAGCAAGGCCACCCCCAATGAATAGCAACCATGTCAACAGTTCTGACTCTGTATCCCAGTGAGATATATTGGATAATCTTGAAAGCAACCCTACAATTCTGCCGGCTACATACTCTGGAATAAAGCAGCCTTGCCAGATTACAGTGGACAGCTTATATGTGGATAGGAATGCTGCGAGAATAGACGCTTCGTAGATAGTGTCTTCTGCTGACACCGCAGGTTTATTGCTCAAAAGATCAATCAGGCGAGATTCTATCCAGGCTTGAGCATTGTCTATCTCAATTTTGGCAATTGGCGGCTCGCCTATGTGATAACAATAATCGACCTCTGCGCAAAGGGCGTTTAAGTCTTCTAGAACTGTCGTGAAGTCTGGTGGAAAATAATCATTGAAGATGATAAAACCTGGGATCTCATGCTTTGTCAACACAACTGGAGATCTGGAACGATCATGCCGAAGCTCCGGGAAATCTTTGTGGGAGAAGAAGCGCATCGTGCCAGCGAACAGGCAACTAAATAAGTCTTGCCTAAGAGCAAATATCAGCATGCTGTAACAGTACTGGAGGGTGGTCAGTGAGTCAACGTACCAGAATAGCGCTCGTTTTATCGCGTTCGGTACAACGGTATTATTCTTCCGGTTCATTTTAAGTATTGAATCCACCGCACGGATGTGCATAGCAATACTGCTAGCATTGCTACCATCGATCCGATATTCATACCCAATAAGCAAAAGCATGGCTGATAAAGTGGACACCTGAGAGGCTCGTTGAGGGTCTTTCATCCTTTCCCCTAGACTGGCAAGGATAGCCCCGCGATGCGATAAACATTCCGTATTGGGCATATTCATATTTGCCGCTAATGCTAATATGAGAGACAATGAATGAAATAGAGCCGGGTCCGAAAGTGCGCCAGCGAATACGGTGTCCATTCCTAGGAAAAGGAATTTCCCAGCGTTTCCTATGCTGATGACGGGCTCTCCGGCATCTTGTGCTGATTCTAGGTTGTATTAACATCTAGATGGTGATTAATAAAATGGATTTCCATATATACCGTGCCGTATCAAGGATCTTAGTCGCTCTGGAGAACCTGGTAAAGTCCCAAAAGGATCCAGCAGGCCTGCCGACGGTCCCTTTGGGATCGAACTTTTGGACGATGCTATTTTCCTTTTTATCAGCTTTCCTTCGCTCGCATCTGCCTCTACTGCTATGAAGTTACTTTCGTTCTTTATTGTTTCCGATGCAATCTTCTTGAACGATGTCCGAAGCGCGTGCGATCTGATGGATCTTTGTTGTTTTCTGTCCTTGATGTCGCGCGGATGCTTTATGTTCACGAATTTGAATGTTGCCATTGCCAGCGCAGAGAAGGGGTAAGATGAGGGTTCCAACCTAGGGTGGTTTGTTCAATATTGCGATGGCATCTTAATGGAAGGCAACAGTCGAAATTGTAAGCTCGCAGCTTAAAATCGCCACGTTGGGTCGCTGATTACTAACCCTTACTTGTCAGCTTTCGGCTTACGGCACACGCCCCTTGACGCACTGTCCGATTACGTGCAGGCGCGAATGGGCGCCTCAAGCGGTACAGCGTAATCTTGACGTGCTCGAAGCTACCATCTACACAATAGAATTGATCAGAATATGGGTATATATTCGGATATCGAAAAACACTCTTAGTTTACCACGCCCTAACGACATTGCAACTTGTCTTACTAGATGAACTGCCTTCTTTTGTTCCACGGCCATCGAAATTTGTGTGTTCAAGGCTCCACAACCCAAACTCATAAAACGACTTTATTCGATAATCTTTTTACATAATCGGACCACAACCCATGATTACCGCGCATTACTTGACAGAAGCCACCTAAAACTCTCTTCCATTTTGCGAGCTAACAGTTACTGACAAAGTCTACCATAATACCCCTGGGCCGTCTTTCCATCGCCAGAGAGCATATTCAGTTGATCCCCGAACCCTTGAATACACATTTGCACCATCTTTATCGGGTTTACGCCGCTTTCTCTTGCATTCTGTGGCCACCTTGCTGGTGCACAAGTCCGATACACCTCCGTTATATTTTCATGATATAGCAGATTCGATTTAACAGTTTTGACCGCACGTTTGTAGTGGTGCTCTAGATACGAGCTGCCGTTATCTTGTGTAAAGTGTTTTCCTTGAATTTACGCTTTGACAGTGCTGTTGTCGTGATCTTCCTCAAACATCTTCTAGAGAGTCTCCATCTGGTGATGATAATTGACCATTAACACAACACTGATTGCGTCTGGCTTGGCATTATTGAGCAGTGATGTTGTTACATTTCCTTCAATCCTCTTGGTGAGTGCAGTCACTTCTCAGAAGAACGCTCGAAACTGGCTGGAACGCTCACTGTCCCGAATGTTATGCTCTTCACGCCCTGCTATGATTGTGGGAGAAAGGCTTGGGTAAAACGCATTTTCCAATATAGTGTTGGCAATTTCCATCATCCGCAGGTGAAGATTCGTCGAAGTATGCGTAGTTATAACGGTTTCCTACATTGCAAATGTCTGCTCCAACCTTCTCGAATTTCTCCAAGCAGCCGTCTTCATCTGGCTTTTGGTATGTTTGAAGAAACAAAGAATCAATGCTATCCGCCGCATTGAGGATCACAGAGTCGTCGAACATTCATGGTGAAGCCATGAATATCGTGCTACAAGACCGTTCGGATACACGGAGACATCCATCCAACGTTTCGCCAGCCAGCTTGCACGAGACCAGGGCATATCATGAGGAGGAATTTCTTTTGCAACCAAAAGATTTAAAATGAGTAAGAACGGAAATTGGGTATTATCAGATTACAAGACGGCAATTTAGGAGGGTTGGGCCAATCATATTGGCATTTGTAGGTGTTGGACTGATCCAATGCTCACAAGTTCCGGTTCGTCACCAACAACCACATTGTCTGCTGGTAAGCGCTTGTGGCCTTCCGGAACAATGGCTAACTTGAAAGTCTTGATCCTGTACACTTTGTTAATATAATTTATATACCATTGCATTCAGCGCGTTGTACTTATCGCGGAGGCTAGATCGGCACGTACCTCGTCTCTATCGGTAGCGTTTTAGGTCCAAATCACTCCATTCGATGCTACAGGTTGATAATAGAAACTTGTAGCTTCGAATCTTATTTTAGGCTGGTCGAAAAATCCGGAGGACTCGAACATAATCGTGTCGTGATCGGATAAACTGAGTGACTGATCTATCCCTAACATGGGATCGTCGTCCTGGCTTGAGTTTTTAAACTGTCCTGTCAATGGCAGATGTGTGGAATTCTTTTTCGAGCGGGTGAGTACCAGTTTCGGAAGAAAGCGGAAATAATAAGGACTGAACCATGGTAGCTATACAGTGAGCAGCTGTAGCATCCCTTCTGGTAAAAGTTTTGAGAAGATAGCTGTCCACGCTTTTCAGCCTCTGGTTTTACGCATCAATCCGGGCTACCGGGTTTGTTAGAAGCACAAAACTCGCGCATTCTCTCTCGATAGAGTGTCCCAGAATGGTATAGATATCGGGCTGGCTGTTTATGTCGCAACCTAAAGATCGATACATGAAAGGGAATCTGTAATTAATCCCATGAAGTAGTCATTTGGAGCGTCTGACAATGGAAGTATTGCGTGGCAAAATGGTTTGGTGATTATACCGATCGTTGCGGGTGGGGAAAGCTGCAGTTGGAACTGTGATAGTATGGGATGGAATTATTGCAGACAACATTGCATGTTGGACGATGCTTTCGGTGCCGGGAAGGATTTTCGACCAGATGTATTCATTGCATCTACCTCTTACGTCTTTGAGGTTAAGCTTCTCTCGGGATGTAATAGCGTATGAAGATGAGCGAGTGAACATTGCCGGTGATGTGGCACCATTTATAGAAGCTGTAGATGATGGATAATGGGGGTTTGCTGGAGACGAAATTTTAATGTGTGCTGACGGGTTTGGCAATCTGATTACAAGTTTATCCAAGGACTCGCGCTTTGCGCTCCAGTCTTCGTTGCGGCCTTCTGCTGTTTGACGTGATCGGCAATGATGTACTGAATTTCGGTTATCGTTTCAAGATACATTTCTTCGTCGGTATTCAAAAGGTGTTGTAAAATTGAGATTTCATTTACAAGTTGCGTTGTTTGTTCGCTCATACTTAACACAGCCGCCATCAAGTTTGATAAATTTCGGTTCACTTTCGATAACCTCTGCTTCATCGCAGTGCTGCAGTTAAGGGAGGCCATTTTAAACTTCATGTAAATGTGAAGAATGAGTTCCTCTGTAACGCTATCACGACGGGGCGTCATTTTACCTTGGTAGAGGTCAAAACGAAATGAATGTGTATATTGCGCAATGGCTCGGAGAGAACAGGGGTGTATGCGGCGTGAAGGTCGTAATAGTGGAGGTAAAGTCGATGAGATATACGAGTGCGATTGGACAAGAAAGCAGACGATGGCAAGAGTGTCAGAATAGTTTGATTTTGTCTTATGCCTGCTCAGTGAAGCTGGTTCGCACGGACCAACATCGAAGCGCAACAGTTCAAGCCTCACAATAAACCCCATTTAATGGATAGCTATTGTATCTCATCCCATAAGTGAATAACTGGAAAATAGACCCATAGTATTGCATAATAAGCACGAATGTTGACTCTACTTGTTATAGGTGCAAACTGAACATTCATCGTTAATACAGTTTCCCGTATGTTTTCAACATAAAGCCGGGTGATCGTCAATTGTCTGCGTTCCTTCAAGATGAAGATTGTATACAGTCGAATTCGCTTCAATTTTTCTATTTAAGTGACCATAGCTTTATACATAAGTGGGTATACAGGTTGTATTTGCAATTTGTGGCAACATATGTTGAGCTCGCCGACTACGAGTCTTGACATAGGAAGAGAAATCGTAAGATTATAATGATATACCAGTTGAATCAGCGACATTGATTATAGAACCACTATATCCATCGCATCGCTGGTTGGTTGGTTGATAGTTTGCTCTTGCGCAAGTCGCACAAAAACTGGGAAACTTCAACTAAACATCAAGCTAATCGAAGATATGATGTTGAAGTGGGCGTATGAACGTTTATTCGGAACCATAGATATTATATACTGACAATGGAATGAATTCATCTCTGGTTGGGGTCATGACTGAACAATAGAGTATCGCATCACGTGTTATCCTTTCACCTCTTGGGCATTGCAACTTACGACTTACAAGATCAATATTAACTCAATATCTATATAATATATGTAAAATAACTAGGCATGACGAAATTTATAGTAAATAAGTATTATATAGGGGCTAATATATATTTTTCATGGATTTTTAACTTACAATCTCTTTAACCTGGTCATTGGCGTTTGCCTGCCCGGGTGCTCGTCAGGAGTGAATGCAATTAAAATTTCAGCTCCATAAATTATTCCCACTTAGCTTGTTTCAAGGGAAGCCATTCTATAGTCTTACCGCAATAGAAAAAGCTCTTTATCAATAAAGTGGCTCAAAAGCGGTCAGTGTGGTGAAGGCGCGATATTGCCAAGCCTGACCTTTGCTATTGTCGCGCGCACTTCAGCAAGATATCTTCCTTCACCTTCCATAGAAAACAGACTTCAGAGTCATTTCTAGAGGTACAATAGGTATGTACACAATAGAAATTATCTGTGCGGCCGCTTATGAAATTCCAGCCACCCATAGTTCTGCCTTCTTTTCCATTCCTCCAGCAGTATGTAGGACTCCAAATTCTATACCCCGCTACCTGATCTCTCCACAACCAAGACTCCAATTTCTCACCATTAAGCACCCTCCGAGTCTCTACCTCTTCTCTCACTATATTCCCGCCTGTTCAAACTTCCAACAAGTCACAACGGGCACCCAGCACAACACACACTCAGCACAACGCGATCCCAGTCAACTCAAGGAGAGGTGATACATATCTTCACGCACAGCTCTCAGCATTATACCCTGCTAAACTCTCTCTCCATCGACAGCGACTTCAATATCCCAAGCTTCACTTGTCCTCTGAGTCTCCATTGCTTCTTTTTTATACATCATTCCGTCGGTTCCAAGTTCCAACAAGCCAAAACCGTGCACTCAACAGAGTATTACAAAGGATTTGAGAAGTGACCCGTATTTTCCAAGGTCGAAACGCAGCTTGCCGCGCCCTCTGAATACATCCCTGGAAATATTCTGTCCCGACTTTTCCAACATGGCTCTGCAGACTCCGCAAAAGGTATGTGAACAATCTGATTTCAATGCGACCTAAGCTAACATATCATAGCCGCGTGTCGATGCTCGGTTCGACTCCGCTGCCAGACTTTCTCCTTGGTCCATCAGGAAGCCTTTGGTTATGAAGCATTTCCGTTCACCCATCATGAAGCCTTTTCATCCACCCACCACAAGGCCTTCATTCCTGTCCGCCATGAACAATTTCCTGTCATCCAACATGGAATCATCTGCCTTTTCCGCAACAAAACCCTCTCCACCATTCAACATGAAGCTATCTCCATCACGCGCTATGCAGCCGTATCCGCCATCCACCATGAAGCCTTCTCAGCCATTCGCCTTCTCGAAGATCCAGACTCGGCCGTCTCCGTTTCGCGCTTTCCAGGTGCCAGTGTCAAGATACCATACTGACCACCGAGGTGGCATCTACTTTCTAAGCATTGAGTCTATCTACAGGGATAGCATACACCATGCAGAGAGCCTAACGCAAATGTGGGCCACAATGGAGCCTCACATGGTCGATCCGGATGCAATGTTTGAGTACCGAGCTCATCTGGGAGCAAAGTCAGTTCCATTCAAATTAGATCTCAACCCCAGCAGCCAGTCCACTTTCGACCCAGTTGATGATTATGAGTCTCCCGCGTTACCTCTCCTGTCCTCTGCCCAAGGATTCTACCGACCCAAGCCCGCTCCAGCCGACCATCGCGGCATCCAGATTTTCGGATTAGATCATGACACTGGAGAAAAGATGGGAGGTGGGACAGCTCCCGTCGAATGTCTAGACACCTACGATACCACCATGGAGGAAGAGGAGGAAGAGGACTTGATGCTGGTGGCCGAAGCAGAAGACGTTGCGGCAGAGGAACAGCTGCCGGACGCACCTGAGCCGGACTTCAGCCCTGTTACTCAGACCGAGGCCCCGCCTGTGCCAGCGGTGGCTCAAGAGAAGCCTGTCCGGGACGAGGATATGGCAGAGACCCCAGCCAACGATATGTTGGACCCCGTGACCCAGAGGGAGGAGGTCATGACTGGAGTCCAGATCCAGTCTGAGCTGGTGGCAGCCCAAGCTCCAGAAGTCACACAAGATGTGCAAATGTCCGACTCACGAGTCGATGAATTCTCTTCCGCCACCTCGCGAGCACCAACCTTCGAGTCTGCAGTACCGAGGAAAACCCTTGAGCTCTTTGGTATCTACGATCTGCCAAAGTTCAGTGAACCTGCCCAGGAGTGGGTAACCATTCCTGGTGCAGCGGACCTGCGTGGTCGTAAGCGCAAGTTCGATGCCGAGACCAAAGAGCTCCGTCGTACGCGACGGCGGGATGGGCAGTACGTAGTTGCTGCCATCTTCGAAGGGCCGACCTGTACAAGGCCGGTGAAAACCCTCACTAAAACCGCAGGTGAGCAAGCAGCAGACGTCGTATGTGCAGACGCTGCCCTCACTGGTGCTCAGGAGAGGAGCCCTGTCACAGTTCCTCTCCAAGCGAACTCTACTCCTCAAGAGAGCCCCGCCACAGCTCCTCTTGCTCAGAGCCCCGTCACAGCTCTTTCTACTCCACAGAGCCCTGCCACAGCTCTTCTTTCTCCGCCCGCCGTTCACTCCGTCCGACCCATCGCACAATTTTCGGAGATGGTTGATTTGGTGAAAGAGAACGTGTGCATAGCCCCGCACACGTCGACATCCCATTTCTTCGCCGTCGGAGATAACGAATGTATTCGTTTGGCCCAGTACATCGTCAAGATGAAGTGTGGAGGAGATGTGCAGAGGGCGAAGGCCATTCTGGAGTCCTTCCGTGCCCCTGAAGGCCGCATGCAACTTGTGAGCCGTGCCGAGAACAACAAGCCCGCAAGGTATCGGAACTTGTGGGAGCAAGTCGTTTGGGCATGGAGGTGGGAAGTCTTGTCGACCACGATGGTACCAATCCGCGATGATGAGTTCCCAAACAGATCAGTTTGGATGAGGGATGGCATCCTCAAAAAACTTTTCTTCACGCTGGCCAAGAATACCGAGATGCTGGTGGAGCACGGTATCCCACCGTCGATGACGGACCCCCAGACAGGGCGGGCTGGATGGACCTGGCAGGTTATGATGGAGAGGGCGATGAAATTGGAGGCCAGTGCCTGGCACTGTGGTGCGGGCAATTCCACCGTCTACAACAAGAAAGCCACAGCGATAGCAGGCCGCTGGGAGAAGCCACAGACTATAGTGGATGAGTGGAAGAATTCTGTGGCCAGCAAGCCCCAGCGCGATCGCGAGAATTGAGGGGGGCACGGGATTTTTGTTGGTGGGGATGTTTGCATGGAACCCGGAGTGTTGGAAATGGTCTCTCACATCGACCCCCCTCTTCTTCTGCCCTTTTCTTTTCTAGTTTTTTAGTGTGTCAAATTCCTCCTTTTCCTGATTTTTAGTTTGCTTTTCATCTTAATATTAGTTATGATTGCGTTTATTACGTTCACCGATACGATGATTGTGCCTACATGACCAGGCAATGAACAACACGACTCAATTGAAAAGTAAATTTCATCCAGCGGGCTAGAAATGTGCCTAATTTACCAGCCACAAAGACTTCATAAGTTCCGAAACTACATTTTGGTTTAGAGCGGCGCTAAAGTATGGAACAATGTAGTCAATCAAAGGTCTTGTAGGCAAGAGGAGAATGAATTTACGGGGCATACGGCAGGCAATAGTACATCAAATAGATACAAAAGCCCTCGTAATGGTGCCCAGGAAGATAGGAGAGGTTGGAGTGTGGTTAGTGTGAAACGTGGTGGATAGGGTTGACGTTCAAGATTGATGACGTCATCTCCATTTAGCTCCGCCATACTCAGAACTGTCAACATAACCTGGAATACGAAAAATGACCGATGTTTCATCCTGACAAGAGTTTCTTAGAGTTTAAGCCATAGGTACGCGACCAGCACATACTTCCTGATTCGTTGTGCCAAGTATTGTCACATGAAGTCGTGATGTGTCGCGCCGCGCCACTGTCGTCATCATCCCACTTCCACCCCTACCAAGGCCACACACAAGCCGCAAACAAGAAATGCAAGCTACTCGGTACAGTCTTGCCGAACCGTCATTCTGGAGACTTGTGCCTGAGCTAAATCCACACGAAGCATTTCCGATTGAAGCTTGGTGCGGGCCCCATATGTATGATGCTTTGAGATGCTTGTGCGCGCTTTTTGGTGCGACATTTCCATTGCCTATCCCCACGTTCATCCTTTCTTCACAATTATCGTACTTTTCCCTCCAAATTCAACAACCCAAATCCTCCCACTATCTCCATTTGTCTAAGGGATAGGATTTAGCAGCTATGGTCGCTTCGAGACGCCGTGAGCTTGTGAGTGCAAGATCAGATTATGGACATTACAGTTACAAGTACGACCATCTCGATTTGGAAAATGGAAACGCCCAGAACAAGTCGCTTCACCCGCGACTTCGTTTTCGCGATGCTATTGAAGCAACTATCGACCAGAACCGTGCCCATCAAATGAAGAACCTTCTGTTGAGCTCCATGGACCACGAGGCTATGGAAAAGTTTCGAAAGAAGGATGAAGAGGTACGAGCTTCTGTAAAACGAATAAAGTCTAGCCAGAAATTCGAACAGAGCTGATTTACATACCAGATCAAACGGATACAAAACAAAAAACTACGAGCCTTCTATAGGGAACAAAACGACCGTTTAGACGACTGGCTGGAGGTGGATATGGTGGTTACAACGGTTGCGGATGATGTGTTGGATAGTATGGGTCCTAGAGATTTGGACCACGACGGGGTGGCTGAGGACCGCGGACCCTTACACACCAGCGAGGGGAATGTGGAATGCTTTCTCCCGGACGACGAAAGGGAGAGAAGACGAAAAGCAGCTCGCAATGCGAAATGGGCGATAAATGTAAGCTTATATCCCATGAAGAGAGAGAAGAAATGCTTAGACTATTATCAGATCAACGTCATCGTCAATATCCTGCTCCTTGCCGCTAAAGGAGTTGCTGCGATTTACTCGAATTCCCTATCGCTCATAGCTTCCCTCGTGGATTCCGCACTCGATCTCCTCTGCACTCTGATCATCTGGTCTACCAATAAGCTTGTGGCTTGGAAACTCACAAGATTGAAGGCCCGGTTCCCAGTCGGGCGACGCCGTCTTGAGCCCATCGGTATCCTCGTTTTCTCTATCATAATGGTTGTCTCATTTCTGCAAATCTTGAAAGAGTCGGTCGAAAAGTTACTGCCAAGCGGCGTCCACAAGACAGCAGAGTTGCCTCCGCTGGCAATGTTCAGCATGATCGCAACGATCGTGGTCAAAGGCACGATTTGGATCGGTTGTGCTCGCGTCAAAACGACACAAGTGCAGGCGCTAGCTCAGGACTGCAAAACAGACGTATATTTCAATACATTCTCTCTTCTTTTCCCACTCATAGGCCATCGCTTGGATGTCTGGTGGCTGGACCCTGTCGGCGCTGCCCTGCTGTCGATGTTCATTATTTACGACTGGGCAGGAACGTGCGTTGAGAATGTCACCCGTTTGACTGGTCTTGCTGCCGACGACCGAACCGCGAGGAAGATGCTGTATATGGCCTATAGATTTTCGC
The DNA here is from genome assembly GCA_020744415.1 of Dendryphion nanum. Taxonomy (NCBI): domain Eukaryota; kingdom Fungi; phylum Ascomycota; class Dothideomycetes; order Pleosporales; family Torulaceae; genus Dendryphion; species Dendryphion nanum. Next base: position 1,369,100 of record JAGMWT010000009.1, read on the forward strand.
CACTGGTGGAAGGATATAAAATGATCAAAGCGTATCATGCCGGAGACGGTATTTGGGTTGAAGTCGATGTGCTCATGGATGAGAAAACACCCCTCAAGAGGTCGCACGATATTGCAGAGACACTGCAGTATTGTATGGAAGGTGGGTGACCGATATTAAGTGTATAAACAATTTTTACTGACTTGCAATTTCCAGGCTTGAAAGAGGTTGATCGCGCTTTCGTCACTATAGATTGTAGGTCAAATCTGGCTTTGGATCAGTATTCACACTAACCCCTGTCAGACACTTCACAAGGACCTACTGGCCACGCGACCGAAAACGAATAAGACCACGATACGATTTCATCATTAGTGAAAAATTGCATTGCATTTAGCGCGTTTGTTTTCATAAGCTATTTCACAATAACGACGTGTTTTTCCATTCTTATCGTTACATATCCCCCGAACAAAGTCGCATTATGTCCCCACTGAGTTGAATCGCTCAGTTGGATGTCACACTAAAATTGTCTGCTGTTTTACTCCTTGCACTAGGTGCATATCATTTGAATTAGTGAAGAAGAATTGCGTACATTTGACCAAAAATCAGACTTTAAGATTAAAAAAATTGACCTGATCATCGCACCAACAATGCAATTTTGGGTATTAAGCTAATCAAATGATGAAGCACGCAAGGAAACACCGTCACAAATTCAGTCAGCTTCGTGCTCTAGCCGTGACTTATTACTTCAGGCTATCGACAGAGACGTGCCGAGCAAGAAACATTGATGCAGATACGAGAGGTCATTTGAGATGTGCTCAGTATCATGCCTTATCACCCGATGATTCTGAAGCAGGATGCTCAATCGTCTCCTTCTCCGGCTGCTTTTCCCACACAACCTCGAACCCTTTATTGAGCGCTGTCTCATTAGCCTTCCTAGCTCCTTGCTTCCAGCTAAATGCAAGCTCGACAACCACAGGTGCAAATGTGCTAATAGCAATGATCTGACCGAAAGTCCACTCATGATCTTTATTTGTTTCGCCGGACCGGGATCCAATTTTGTTTCGGAAATACCAGAAAATAGCGAGAGTGCACCACATTCCCAGGACGCTAGATACTGGCGCAGTGATATTCCACACTCTTCTCATCAAAATAAAGGCGCGATTGGTTCTGAGACGCGTCTTGCTCCACAGTGCCAAGAAGATCAGGTACAATAGCGTGAGTCCTCCCCGAATGGCGAACAGAATCCTGAGAGCTAGCTTTAGATCTTTGAACTCTGTTGATCGAAGACACCGGGTCTCAAATGCGTATTGTCCCTCTACATCGGCCAGCAGTAGCTGCGATTGGCCGTCCAGCTTCTCAGCTTCTGTTATTCCAAGCTCTGTGACAATCATCATCACGGCTGTTAAGCACGCAACAAGAACCCACACGTAGTTTCGATATGTCTCTCTTCGAAGTACCTTTGGTGCGATGGAGTGGAGAGCCATTGCAGGAAAGATCGATAAAAGCGCTGCCAAGGACGAAAACAGTGGTGAACTCTTCGTGGGAGCTTTAACCGATTGCAATGCATTCCTGTATGTTTCCTCGTTACCTAGCACTTTGAGCGCGGCTCGGGATTCTCTGAGTGTGAGAGACGATCCGACTATGGCCGCGATGACCATGGCGATACAGAACAGAAGGGAACCATCGAGAAAGATACGCAGTGTATTACGTACCGCCTGACGTATGCGATGAAGGAACGGGTGCGTAGTCTCCTTCTCCTGTTCATAATATTCGGGGAGTTCTATCATCGATCTGCGACTCGCTCTCGCAAAGAGAAGAATGGCGACATATATCGTCACCATGACTGCTTGCGCGCAATATGTCAAAAGCATCTGCGATAACGTTAGAAGATTCAAATACTCGGATCTTGATTCTGTACTTACACCTCTCCCAGCTTGGTCACTATTTCCCTGCCACGGCAATCTACTACAGAATTCATCTCGGCAATTTCTCAGGACATGGGTCTGCAGGAAAGCACCTATTGACCTGTTCGTAGTATTCCTGCGTTGGTTCGCAAGCAAATCTTCATAGAACCAAGCCATAATTTGTGCTTCATTTGGACGACGTATGTTACTAGAATTCCAATATTGTCTATAGGCATTGCTCAATAGTACAGTCGTTGCTTGCGCAGGATAGTTCCCGCCATTGGGGAATATGGTGCGGAAGTAGTGGGCTAGCCAGATGCTTGGATAGGCACAGTCGCTGCTGAGATTTAGTACGTTTAGATTCGGAGGGATCCATGTTCGGTTGTATGCGACTCGTTGCAAGGCAGATGTGAGCGGGTATGTGAGCGACACATTGCCCGACATATTGGTGGTGCTTTTGGCGATTCGGGTTGCCTCAAGTCAGGATGTTAGGGAGGCACGCAGGGCGGTGGGTTTGCGATACAAAGCCGACCACTTTCTCGTCGGCACTCCATCAATAATAAATACAATCCAAGCTAAGGCACCAGGCTTCCCAGGTGGCCAAAGCTCATAAAGACTTCCCCAACCGTTACCATCTGCAAGACCTACATTCAACAACGGTCATTACATCTGGGGGCCAAAGCGTCCTCTGACTTCACAGTGCAGGAAGCTGGTGGTCACATCGTAGCCGTCGGGCGTAAATGGCTGCTACATTACCCGAAGAGGAATCAAGCAGCGAGGAAACATGGGGCGCTGTACCAATAGTATTTGGTGCTTTGGACAAGGGTTGTGAGGCTGAGTGAACCCTCGTGGGAGGCCTGAAAGATTCACAACACCCTTTCGAATTTTGTTGTGGTATGCCAGGTAACTTAATATAACCGCCCTGCAGGATTGGAAGACTCGCTTCCGGGTATGGCGCAGAAGACCCTGGACTGCATGGGGCTTTTACAATGGGTTACTTAGATAGGTCGACGCTGGTGGCCTTATGGGGGCGATCGAGATGTTGGATTGGAGGTGGTGAAGAGTTGTTTAGGAAGTCGATCGGCTGGGATGGGGGATAGGAGGGAGGGCTGATCGGACTAAAAAGTGCGCGCGAAACATTCGTCTGGTTATATTTCGAGTTGGCTGGTTTAAGGCGGCCATAACGCAAAGTCCAACATGTTGGCGAAGGTAGGATAATTCGTTCTCACAATCATCACACTGAAGACACAACAGACAACTAACATTTTTAGGTGGCAAAGCAACTTGCATAACTAGGAAACAAATCTTCAATACCTTGTTCATCAAAGCTGAAATTAAAGACTGAAACATTGTACTACAACAACTGTAATACAGTAAGCCATTCGCGCGTGTCCTTGAAGAGATGAACATCTGCCTAGGAACTCTATCCATCGCATTCCGCATTCAGAAGCCTTGGCATATAAATTGTACTCTTTACCCTCATCTTACAGGTCAGCATTTGCAACCGAGTCCTCCATGTTTCATACCCATCTCCACATAATCCGTTTCCGCCTACGGGAAGGGTGTTCCAAGATTGGTTGGTTTGTAATCGGTGAGATTTTATTGCTAACGATAGGTTGCTTATTCTAGACTATTACCAAAGATGCATTGCCTTTTCTGATTCTCGTTTGCTTTTTTGCTGGTTTTCCGTCTTCTTCTGATGCGTCTTTAGGCCGGGGGCATCTAACGGAAGGGGTCTTGCGTGAACATGTACATCCCGTGTTGATTGATGATCTAACTCTTGGTGGCACCAATATGTAGAATAGTCTCGCTCTCGCATACGTAGCCTCGGTGCCACTGTGCATCTTCAACTCAACCACTTCTTCTCAATCTACTGCTTCCACACATCTGACATCAAATGCAACCCCATTTAGCGGTCTGCCATTAAAAGTTTCCAGACTTTTCTGGTTTCCCCAAGATTTGATAGGGGGTCTGAAGTACATGTAGAAGACTCTCCAAATGCTAGTCCAAGGTGGTGACAATAACAACACGTTTCCTCCAAGCATAACACAGGATTATGAACGCAGGTCAAAAGCTTTGCCGGTCCTGGTGCATATCTCACTGAATATTGAATCATAGTATGTTGGGCATTTGGCCAAGAAGGATCATCAAGGCGCGCTTTGGAATGAAGAGTTGTTCCCCACCATGCAAGAAAATTAGAACAAATGTGCGGTATTATCTAGGAACTATGTACTGTGTCCCATCTGTTCCCTAAGCAACTCAAGGTTCTTTGAACAACGGAGCGTCAGCGGATGCTGCGAACCAAGCGTTCTTTCAAGTCCAATACTCGCTCTCTGATATAGCTCGAAGGCGGCAGTGTAATTTCCTTGCTTGTGGAGAATACAAGCCGTGTCATGCGCACCGTACAATGTGGCAGGGTGCTCTCTCCCTAGTACCTTCTCTCTTTCTACTAGAACTTGTTGACTCATTTCCACTGCTTCCTTGTGCCTTCCTAACCCGTGTAAGATTGATGCTAGATCGCCCCTACTGGCTATTGTGTTAAAGTGCTCTTTTCCCAGTATCTTTTCTTTCATCTCTAGACAGCTTCGGCATAACTCTTCCGCTGCTTCGTACCGCCCTAGTTCCTTTAACGTGAATGCTAGTCTGGTTTTGCTATTCAGCGTATCAGGATGCTCTTTTCCCAGTATTCTTTCTTGTAGTTCGAGGGTAGTTCGGGATAAATTCTCTGCTTCTTCGTACCTTCCCAGGCTCTGTAACACTGCTGCTAGCTTGCCCTTAGTAGCCAACGTGTCAGAATCCTCTCCTCCTAATATCTTCTCTTTCACCTCTAGAGTATGTCGGCATAATTCTTCAGCTTCTTCGTACTTCCCTCGCCTGTGCAATGTATATACTAGGTTAGTCTTGCTAATCAGCGTGTGTGGATGCTCTTTTCCTAGTATTTTCTCACTTCTCTCTACCGAATGTCGGCTTAACTCCTCTGCATCTTTATGCTTTTCCTGGTTGCTCATCGCGATCGACAAGCCGTCCAAGCAGTTGATCGTGAATATGTGGTCTGGTCCTAAATCGGCCGTCCAAACCTCTAAAGCGGCCCGATACATGCGTTCTGATATTTCATAGTGACCCATATGACTAGCGTAGTCCGCTACCTTGTACAGGAGAAGTGCCCACGCTTTTAGTGCATTTTGATCATTTGGTCGACAGCTCAATGCCGACTGGGTGTGCGGAAAGAGCTGTTGATAGATTGACCAGTTCTCATAACCTCCCGGTGGATAATTATTGTTAATGAATATTGCGTACTTCCCCTTCCACAAATCAAGTTCATGGTTCAGTTCTAACCATTTTTTTGTTGACAACTGCACTAAACGATGCATCTCAAACTGCTCTCCGCCTATGTTTGCTGAAATCAATGAGTAATCCATTAGGGTACTCAAGTCTTCGTCCAGTTCTAAGCCACCCCTGTCATTTTGCTGATAGTAGCGAATGAGAAGCGATTCTGGAATTCCCTGTCGATCAAAAAGGCTCATCAGTGAAAGTAGCTGCGTTGCTGAAGGCCTAGTTTGGCGGATATGCTGGAATGAGATCTGCCAAGTGGCCATGATCGAGTTGGACGCTGTACCATCTCTACGAGAGTCGCTAATGTCCAAGTCTAGCAGCCATGCTCTCTCTTGATCGCCTTTCCAAATTTCATCCAAATATCTCTTTACTGTAGCACGAGGCACTCGTTGACTGATGTAAGCAGCGGCCTGAGAAATCGCCAGCGGCATGTAGTCAAGAGCATTGACTAGGGATATCGCATCATTCTCTTCAAAATTACCTTCTACCTTGTTGCGCAATAGTGCAAGAGCATGTGCTTGACCCATGGGACCGATACTGATGATATCCGAGTAACTGCCGGTCAGTACGAATGCAGCCTCTCGACTCCGTGAGGTGATGAGGACAGATCCGTTTTGTGACTGAGGTATACAGTCGAGTAACACAGCATACGTGCCATTGCCCACACGCTCTTCCCCGCCATCAGATTTGTTTGCTTGACGTGAAAACAAGCTCAAATCGTCCGCATTATCGATTATCATAAGCCAGGGTCCAATTGCTTCGTTACACAGCCAGTCGTGTACAAGCTTGAGAAGATCCACGTTTGGTTGATTGCAGACAGGTATCCTAGCCTTTTCGGCAATACTTTGGTACCCTTCTCTGAATCTGGTCAGGTTGCTTCCATGTACCCAAAAGACCCAAGTACTGGGCGAACCTTCTCGAACTCGGTACGAGTACTCAACAGCGAGCTGTGACTTGCTTCAATGATTTTTAGCTTATAGCTCGCGTATGTCAGCAGAGCGAGCTTACCCAATCCCACCAAGGCCAACCAAGGCGACTCTCGAAGCCGGCTTTTTGCGTTTGCTAGATATTTTGGCAAGTATTTGGCGATCTACGAAGTGCGAATCCCGCCTGAAAGGAACGGTTGAGCACGGAACTAGAGGGGGTTGAATGCTAGCTAAAGACTAGGGGTTAGAATTCAGAGTTGTAACCGTAGATGCCAAATATCACCTTCTGAAGGCCTTAACGAGGCAACAGCATGGTATGTGAGCGTTTGGACGTAACCCCGGATCACTGTATTGATCCTCTCTACTTTCGTGTCATATCGAATACTCCGCAATGCTTTCCTGCCTCTACTGCTCCAAGAATCGCTTTTTTCGGGTAGCAACTTATCCACGATCTCAGTCAGAGTTTTGATTTGTACACCACAACCTTCAACTACTGGAGCAAGTGCTCTTTTACTTTCGTCCGATATCAACCCGGCATCGATCGCGACTTTCGTTTGACGAAGGGCATCTAATAGTACCGGCAGTTCAACTTTGACGTGACGAAACACTTCTGGAATATCTACCGCCGTGGAACGATAGTCTTCTAGGCGTTTTATCAATCGAGTACCGAAGTCGACAAGTTGTAAAACGTTGGCAATTATGCCAACTACGGCTAACGGTTCGGCCATTGTGATGACTCCCGGGACCTGCGGCGGGCCCGGCCCAAAGAGAACCTTCTAAGTGGATATCCAGGTAGCGTGGGTCTGAATACGAAGTTTCTAAGAAGCGATAATAACATTAGAAGTCCCATAAATGAATTCAAATCAAGCTATCAGCTTATAGAGCAACGGACACTCAATACATCTTCAGCTGCGTCGAGCTGACCCCATGTCTCTTGGCCATCGCGGGCATGTATCGGAGCGGAGATAGGTTTAACCGATTGATCTGATAGATCCCTTGTGCTTGGCGCCCCACTCATCGGCGTTAAGATGTTTGCTGTGCTCTGGCAGTACGTGCCCAATCCCATCAACCATTGAAGAAAATACGCAAGTCTCAGCTGACGGTAACTATTTTACAAACATTTCTTAATGAACACAACAGTCTTAGCCTCCGGCTATTCGAATATCCAACCCACTACCCTAACGTATTTCGCATCCAGATCCCAAGCAACGCACCTGCCGAAGTTTCCCGAAGCAAAGGATGGGATATTTCCACCAAAGATATCAAATAAGCGACGACAAGGCTAAAACTGCAATTCCTTCTCATCACTCGGAAGCTAAAAGTAGATAATGAAGAGGGAAATTCGCGATGCTTCTCAATATTCGAAACCCTCTAAAAACATCTACTTGCAACAATGCCTCCGACCCTTTTCATCCATGGGAACTGCCTCTGTTGGAGACATATCTTCCATAAAAACTAGTAATGGAACTCAGAGCACCAAAGTTCCAAAACTAGGCTTTCACTCGCGGCACATTTATGCATTTGTACCCAGCTTCAAGATTCTCACACTTGGTAGAAATCATCTCGTCGTTCGCCAGGAAACACATCACCGAAAGGGAAAAGGTAACTTCACATAACAGCGCAGAAATCGAGCCGTTTCATTTGCAACATGTCACAAACATAGTATCTTATCGAACTAACCGCCACGCCTCCATCATCAGCTATCCTACTCAATAACTTTTTCCCATCGCTTCACCAGAAGCTTGGAATAAATCATTGTTTTGGGAATCAATAAATAACAAGTCATTCGCACTGCACTAGCCTCGATCTAAACGTTCTAATCTGCTGTTCGCCCCTCGCTTCCGCCCTTTTCTAGCTTAGTTGACAGATGAATGGCCACAAATTTGTTCCGGGTTTTTGCGAACTCCTTTCACATACGATCATAGGAATCGGAAAGTACTGGCCCTCGTTCGCTCGCCGTTGTCAACCCGATTACCGCCCTACTAGTACTACAATCGGTGACGGTGTGGGAATCCAGGGTGTCGTATGTTTTTTTGGCGTTGTGGGGAGACATGCGTGAAGCTAATTGGAAGAATTAAATTACCATCCTAGATTTCTATTGGTTACACACAGGTCGGAGATTTTGGTCTCGCCCCAACAAAGATGAAATAAGAGCTAGTAAAAGTGATTTTCGTGCGCAAAAAAGGGAAATAGTGATGTGGTCTGCAAATTCTATCGATTTTCTCCCACGATACCGATTGCGAAAGATGATACTGTACCAATACATTTAGTTAGACTATTTCTTGTATTCTCAGACATGGGAAACACTCCGCCTCGAACTCCACGTCAAGACCTCACCAAATTTTTCTTGGATTAACAGTCAAACATTACTTCATTCATTATTCAATGAAAAAAGTGATGCAACTATTCAAGGATATCGCAGTATCTTGTCGTCGCCCAGTCATATGGAAGAAGAAGTATATCATTGGCTCTTGGATCGTCAACACTGAACTAACCTAACCGAAATAGGACAAAAGTTAGTAATTAACCTCTTCAAGTAATATATGTACATGTGCTAGGCGTTGAGACATGGCAAGGGTACCGCGTCATTTGGGGACTCCGTCGATGCGATATCAGCTTTTGACTGATATATTGAATATAAAAGCTCAAGTGGTATGTATGTCGACTGTAAAATTTGAGATATTGCAAACAACATTAGCAACCAACATGTCTCGACGCCTCTTTTCTCCAGCACCCCTGCACACTAGATCTCTCTTTCGGCTCACTCCGTTATTTCGACATAATCAAGGCTACAATTACATACCACGTACGATGCGTCCTGCTAGTTCCGTTGCGTACTCTCAATTCCAGCCTGTCGGAAACACTATCAAACTTCCCACAGGACGAACCTTAGGCTATCATACCTCCGGCGATTCAAAATGCATACCCGTGATTTACATCCACGGTAACCCTGACTCCGGAATCCAAGTAACCGGCGATCTGGAAACAAAAGTCGCAGAAAAACTCGGAATCCACTGGATTGGACCTGATCGTCCTAGAATAGGCCTGTCCACTCCGTACAAACAGCAGCAGGTTTTACATTACTCTCAAGATGTGAAGAGTCTTGCTGACCACCTGTCCCTGGACAAATAATACATTCTTGGAACCAGCGGTGGAACAGGATTCGCGCTTGCCTGTGCAAAAGACCCCACACTGGCTGGGTTGAAGGTATGGGCGTTTGCGCGGGAATAGGTCCTGTCGAATGTGGCTTTGACAGCATGGGTGGCGTATTCAAGAAGGCCTGGGATATGTAGAGAGACCATCCCGCCGAAATGGAACAGTATATCGAATCCGAGTACGTGAATTTAGCACGAGCGACTGATCCTACTGAGCTTCGAGCACGGATCGAAGCTGATCTTAGGTCTGTGCTTACGGGGAAAGATTTAGAATATGTTTTGGAGGATGGGATGCTTGCATCTGCCACGAGGGGATATCGACAGATCTATGCCCAGGGAGCAGGAGCGCATGCAAAGGTATCGAAGTGAATCTAAAGCCTTGGGGCTTCAAGATCAAGGATATCAAGCTCCGTGGTCTCAAATTTTGGTATGGTGCAGATGATGTGAAAACAACGCCGACAATGGGTAAATACTTGGCGGAGAGGCTGCCTGACTCTGTGTATAAGGAGCATGCGGGAAATTGTCACTTTACTGTTTGGAACGAGGAAAACTTGGAAGGTATGTTGAGTTTTTGGATTAACACGGATAATTGATGAAAAATCGTCTGCCGCATGTATGTGTATTGCTAGTCATTAGCTACCGTACGGAAGCTACTGCACGAAGACTTTCTACTAGATGAATTAGAATATTCTATATCAAAACAGATGCATAATGCTCACATCCGTTCCATATCCGGTATCCAGAATTAATTCTTCTCTCTTGCTTTCATATGGTTCAGAACGCGGTGGTAGTGTTCTTTGGTCTTCGAGGTGATTATATTCATACCGTCTTCGCCACTCTCTCTGCCGTTCCTAACGTAGTTCAATTGCCATCCCTCACCTTTCTCCGAGTGCAACATTTCCACCTTAACCCCTTTCAACCTCTTCTTCAACGAATCATAATCACTTACATTGCCAACGCGTTCTCTAATATTGCCGTCAATATGACAGCCGACCAGCGCCATAAGGCCAGATCCAAAAACTGGCATCTCAGACTCATAACTGGCCAAGATGGTGGCAAGTACGAATGCAGGTGATAGCATCGTCAACAATACGGGAAGTGTTATCCATGCCCAACGCACATGAAAGAAAGGCCTCGAAGTGTATGCCTTGCCAATTTGTTCAAGGTGTGTAGAATTCTTGGCGGTCATGATCGGGATCGTGGAACCATTAATCCCTGAGATCTGGGAAATGCGACCAGAAAGCACCTCATTTGGGAGTGTGATGCATTGGATTGGTTCCAAGACAGCGGTAGTGTCGATATCCTTCAACGGTCTGTGTGTGCGGATATGATTCGTCATACTTTTGACCAGTTTTCGTACGACAGTGGATACATTAAAATGATGAATCGCTGTCATTATCTCAGAACTGGATGTGGAATAGAGCCCCGTAAGACCACTTGGCGTCAAGTTGAAAGTTCCATGAAACATTCTATCGAAGTATCGATTTAGCACGTTCACACTGGAAGCCGTAACGCTAGCATAATCAAAGTACAGTGACTCTGGTTCGAATTCGACTCGATGAAGTGGTAATATCCAATTATTTTCAGAATTCGATCTATTGGAGGAACCCCAGAGATATTTGCTGTCAAGATAGACGCTTATTGTTTTGATGATATCCTCCGTTTGTACACCCTCTCTGACGAAGGATTTGTAAGCTTGGACGCAAAACCAGAGTCCACATTCTTCTCCCTTCGATGCACGCACTACTTTATTTCCGTCAAAGCTTCCCTGAAGGACCCGAAAAGTGGCCAGCCAAGGATAGTAGTAGTCAGTATTGTTTGTATAGAGTATGGCGCCGGAATTGGAAACATTCCTGACAAATTGATATCGATCCCAAGGGCCCCAGTCGGCTCCATCTTGTTCACTTGATTTTTTCGATTTAATAGCACTCTTGATCCCGGTTTGAGAGGTCGACACTCTCCACATACCGCCAGTGTTTTGAAAGTAGGCCATTCACAATCTCCTCTAGGACAGGTTGCGGGCAGGTAGTTAATGTCCTCATCCAAAACTCCCTACCTAATTGCGGCCATTATTACTAGAGTCGGAGTGCTTTTAACGATACCCCCCTCCATAGTACTAGCATATGCATCGTAACGATTCGTCGGTCGAATTAACACAGTCAGATTTGATCCCTCTAACGCGACCCTCGTGAATGTAGTCGAAAGAATCTGCTACGAGAATGGACCAATAGCAATAGAAGCTATGACAACGATCGCTCCGAGTGACCCGATGTATATATCCATATAAGCAGAACATTAACGATAATAGAATACATTCATACCTAAGACCTTTGACTGAAAGAAGCGGTACACTTCCTAACGGACCTCTAGAGGCCTGTTCAAAAACTTCATAATCGAGAAAGCGACGTCCGTTACGGCTGGGACTATTTGTGCAATATCAAATCCATTTTTGTTCCGTGAGAGCTTCTGTAACCGGGATTATAAGGGCTGATCGTATGATCATGGACAATATAGATATTATCGTATTTAGTGTTACTGTTCCACTGAACCATGCCCGCTGCTCTTTGCCATCTTGTGAATTTAAGATGAATGCGAGTGCTATCGTGGCCGCTGTCCACACACCACACAGTGTCAAGTCAAATTTCCAGTATTTGAGAAGCGATAATAGAGGTAATGGCGGGCAGAAGTCTTGATCTATTGTTGGTTCTGAGCTTACATCGACATATAAGAATTGCACATCTGTGCATGATTCCGAATTTTCGGTTGTTGGTAAGCCATTAGTGATAGACAAGTCAGAGTTTGATGACGACAACAATGCCGTGGGGGAATATTTTTGTCGCTCATTAAGCTCATCATCGCTAAAAGCTTCTGCCATAAGTGAGAATCTGGAAAACGGAATCTCTTTTAGATAAAGTTGAGTGACATGAGAATGGAAGATAGGTTTCCTCGAATATCGCCGTTTATCATCGTAGTTCAAGACTTGTCGAGGCAGTAGGCTGTGCTAGCGCCTAAAAATAGGGTGCGCGGGAATGGATAGATTTGACAAGTGACTTGCCATAACACCAGTTCATTCGGCTAATATTTTCCTGGCGCCCTGGAACAGGGCGTAGCCTGGAAGAAGCAAACATTGGGTTCTCAGCCTTGTCTGCCACGTATCGAGTTTGCTTCAGGAAGAATTCATAAAAAGTATCCTGAATGTTCCAACATCTTAGATTCGTCTCCGGATTTCTCAGCCATCAGACCAGATACATACGTAAAGTAGGTGACAAGCACTGATATTGGAGTTTTCTGCCAGGCGAAGAAGAATGAAATTGTTGAAGCAAGGGTGAAGAATGATCCATTCAGTCTCATGGCTAATGTGCATTTATCATGACCCCAGTCTTCCAGTTCTTTACCCTTGGCCATGAGTTGACGAATTCACAGGCCAGATTCTTGCTCGAGTTTTGCAGGCGACAAAGATCATATTCAACGCAAATTGCGTGGAGAAAGTGGGATGTCAATCGACAGAGTACTCATCCTCTGTAAAGTCTTTGAGCAGCTGTATGATGACGAGAAGTGGATTTCAAGAAGTGAAAGCTGAGTGGCAGGTTTTTAGCTTAGAGTATGTTCTTCTATTACAAAATTTGGCAATAGAAGTCTTCGCTTCTGTCCAATATCATGAAATAGGTATTCCACCTCCTTAGAACTGATCATGATAGACTTGCGTTTTGAGGTTCTCAAAATTATTCTTCGTGTGCGATGCTGCAACAGAAGATGATGTGAGCTTCTCAAATGCGCACCTAATTCTTGACAAATGCGAGCAGTGTTCAACAGTGGGCGTTTCTTCTATCCCAAGCTTTGAAATCGAGAATTATTAACATACTCTTAGACATTTGATATGCGAGGTTCCCAGGCCATGCAGAAGGGAAATCGGCACTAGCAACTGATCCAGTATCGCATTGACCCTGAGTTCCATAAAACAGTCGAACATGTCCTCATTGAAAAGAGATTTGAGGGAATCTCATTGGAGTTTTGGTTGTGCGATACCAAAGCCAGGATACATGTACTGTAACTAATAGAGCATTTTCGCAGCACTGTAGATTGCAGTGAAAGGGTCTAGTGTTCCAGCCTCACCAATTGCCAGGAAGATGGCCCACTTCCAGCAGTCTCGTGAAGGGCCTCGTCACTAGGGCTAATACATGTAAACTGAGAAGATGGGAGGGGTCATTAATCATTAAAGACAACGGGATAGCGGTTGCCGAGCTCCTCTGATAAGCTTGATGCATGACTTGCAAGTGTCTTACAATATCCGCATGGTTTTCTTGGTCGATATATTCCTAATCAATCAACTCAAGTGGCCTAGTTAAAAGTGCTCACGCAAATTGAAATGCTCGATGAAGAACTACAGATTTACATTTGAGTGGTCTTGGCTTAAGGTCCGTTGACCAAATTTTGTAAGTGGGTAAGATGTCTCTGAAAGCAGTTTCCAGTTCTGCGGGTTGATTCCAGATATAGGATATAGAGGCGCCTCTAAATCAGTCGTTAATTCACTCAACGAGGTCAGTCGGAGGTGAGTTCCATTGTCCGAAGCCTTTGTCTATGGCATGCGTGGTGTAAGAAACAAAGTGGAATTAGATCCAGTTGCTTTTTTGTTTGGTAGAGTCCTGACTTTTCGATTTGTTGTAAACTTTGCTTTAGGCCGTCGACTGTACCGTGTATTTCCCATATTGTCTTGTGGATGTCGTTATCCATATCGGTCCCCATACGACTGCCAGTTAGAGGAGGCATTCTTCCAGTTGTTCAAGCAATAAGATGGTTTTCTGATTCCAACGATGTAATTTCCAAACTTTGGCACTCCAGTCCATTCCAATACGTGACGGAGGCTCCGGAGGTTCAGACAGACAGCGAGGTCGAAAAACAGGGCCAAATCCTTGAAGATTTAAGTCGGAAGTTAATACATATTGGTGAACTAGAGATATTCGTGAGCTCAACGTTTTAGTGTCGAGGAGCTTGGCGCAGGATACACTGTAGGTTGAGCAGGCATCAGGCTGAGGTCACTGTTTGTACTAGTCCCCAAATAGAGCTAGCTTCGGCACGAACTAAGCGAGCACTTCATGTCCTAAGCTTCAAACTCCCTATTCGCTCCCCACTTCTTGGCAAATGACTCATTTCGAATCAACCCCCTACAAAGAAGGACATCAACATTTGATTGTTTCCTGCGGTCTGGTAAAATTGTACGAAGTGTAGCAAAGCATGCCTAAGCCATAAAACTTTACCGGTGAAGATTCATTTCTTAGGTTTCTAGGTGACTATTGGAATGAAAATTTCGGCAGATGGTCACGTTCTTACAGACTATTTAGCCCAGCTCCTTGCCATCCAACTGTAACTTCAAGACGCGAGATTAATGTGATCCCTCAAAATTCCTGCTTCGTATCACTTATCTTCCGTTTCTCTCTTTATTCACACCACCTTCAACATATTATGTCTGCCCCGATCGATTTAACGACAGAAGAAGGGCTTCGGACCTACCTCGAGGCTCATGGAACTCCGACAACCGATGTCACGCTTTTGACAGGGGGTACAGCCAATTATGTATACCGAGTGACATTGGAGGACGGTAAAAGCGTCATCTATAAGCATGCCGCACCCTATTTGCATTCGAATAGAGACTTCGCCTTTGACCCAACGCGTATGAACTACGAGGACCGCGCTCTTCAAACTCTACCTCCTCTCTTACGGCAACAGCTTCCTAGGTCAACGGTGCATGCGGCAGAGTGGTATAGCTATGATCATCCGAAAAAGCTCTTGTCCATTGAAGACGGCGGCGACCGCAATCTCAAAGCTGCTTATGAGGACCCGCGGATAGATATCGCGACAATTGGCAACGAGCTTGGAAATTGGATCGCTGCTCTTCACCAAAGCACGAGGGATACCTCACTTTCTCTCTCGGATACTCAAATTGGACTCGGAAATAATCCTATAGGTGTACACATCTATCGCCACTCATACAATAACTTGCATCTCGCTCTCGAGAAGTTCGGATACGACACCAGCCTTGCGAATCGCATCAACGAACAGTTCGGCAGCAAGCTTGCGACAGATAATGATTCGGTGTGTCACGGCGACTTTTGGCCAGGGAACGTTCTTGTCAAATTCAATGACGCAATCTCTAATCAAGTTGACCTCACTATCGTAGATTGGGAGATGGTCAGGCGTGGTTGTAACGCTACCGACGTAGGGCAATTTGCAGCCGAAGCATTTTTAATGGATCGATTTCGTGGAGGAAGAGGCCTACTCGTCGCATTTTTGAATGCATACGCTGTCGCCCGAGAAGATGGTTGGGATTTGATTGGCAAGAATTGGACCAAACGTATGGTGGTTCATTGGGCGACGCACGTGGCTTTCTGGCCAACACGCGTATCCCATACTGATAATGATGGGACTCGGAAGTTGGTTGAAATCGGCGTGCAAATTCTCAAGGCTGCAGTCACAGATGACTGGGATACCATCCGGAGATCGGATCTGCTCAAAGACGTCAACAGCTTGTGGGATGTCATATTGGAGAGGCCTTGAATATCAGCTTCGGATGTTCATCATGGTTCCCCAATATTCCAAGTTTCGAATTGTGTATTTGTAAGATGAATTGTACTGCGTGAGCTCCGCAAGTCGAACTGGAATGGATTCGATGATACTTCACGCTGAAATACGACATGCGGTTCTATCTCCGCCGTGAGATATCATCTTCAGGCCCGAGAACACATCGGCGAAATAGCGTCATGCAGACAACATATCATCTATAAGCTATATCTTGCCGTAATCAAGCATACAACAACCCAGGAACAGGTTGGTCAACACGTCCAGTTGTGAATGTGCAATGCCCTGCGGTCGTTTGTTTCCCTTCCACGAACACACCGTGGCTCACCGCACCCCACCGTACAGATCCTAGACTTGTTTCTTCCCCATGTGGTGGATGACATGCGGCGCTGATCAGTACAGAGCAGCTACTTGCGAGCGGCATACCTGCTGGAAATTTCCTCAAAGCAAGCCCAATTCCTACAAGCGCAATGAAAGTCCCGGTAACAACAGTGCAGATAATAGCCAAGGGGCTATATCCACATGTCGATATCTGTTTTTCTGCGCTTCTGGTCTCTGGGTTGGTAATTGTAATCTGAACCATGAAGAACGATTGCGAGGCTAACCAGTGGAAAAGGCCAGACAAAACTGTGATTGGTATCGCATAGCGGAAAGGGACGTTGAGCCAATATGTGCTCCGTTGGTTCCCCAAAGGGGCAGTGACTCGTAGCGTTTTGCCTTCGGAGCCATACATGTACCACTCTCGCGCGACAAACATGCTCGTATAAAAGGCATTGAATGTTAGATATAGGTACGAAAGTATCGCCTGTGGGAAATTGGCAAGAAATATTGTGCGCATAAGGGGGTGTGTCGAGTCGAGGAGGTTTTCACCACTGACGTTACCAAAGCCGATGCGCCAAAGGGAGGTAATTCCAGTGGGAAGGCCGATGGTAGCTCGTTTTGCAAAAATGCTGCCAGTAATCACAGCAGCGACGTATCTATCCCATTATTAGTGCGAAATTTAGATAAAGGATGTTCTAGAGGAAAGAAAGGGACGGTATTCTTACAGAACATATGTTACCAGCCACCGATATCTAGTCGGTGCCCTTCCCCATCGAATGGTCTTCGGGATATATCGCTTGGGTGTGTTCTTCAACTCATATGGTACTTTCAGCTTCTCCCAGCTCAGCTCAGCTGTCACGATCGCCATATCATGTAAGCATTTTCCTTTCGTATGCGGATCAGGGGTATCTAAGAAGCTTGCGATCGCATCTCCTAGTGTGACGAGGCCAATATGATTTCGATATCGGAATAGTGTGATGGCCATACATAGCACTTTAATAAAGTTGGCCGTAATGACAGCAATAGCGATTGGAAAGCTGAATTGGAGCTTACACACTTCATTAACCTCTTCGGCCATGCAGTATTTGACCGTGTCTCCAAAGGGGGCCCACAGTGTCCGGTTGTGTGGAATTGTCCATGCTTGACTGGGCTTGCACTGGGAATCCTTGTCTTCAGCACACCTCCACGCGTTGGAGGGCACATACTCTGCATATGCTTCAAATGGGAGCACATGGGGTTGATAAGGAAAATACAAATCGAAGTCATATTTTATCCATTTATTCCTTCCCCCGTCCCAGGCCCATGATTTTGGATTGCGCCAGGTGACTTCGTCTTGAACAAGGATGAGGTTTCCAAATTTGGACATATATTGTAAGTCATATTCTCTGAAGCAGTCTTCAGTAGTAAGATTCTTTTTTCTTCGATTGGTCCGCACAAACGGGAATTGTGCTATTCGATTAATAATGTATTTTTTATCTTCGGGAGCGAAATCGACGAGACTAGAAGAATTGAAATCACCCCCTTGCAGCCAGTGCTCTGTTGAGGGTATGACGATATAATTGTTCGCTTGCATATTAGTGAAGATTACTGAGTTGAAGAGCAGGTGCAAAGGGACCGACGTCAGGAATAGAACAAGCCAAAGAAAACTGCGGTCTTTGCCTATGCGAAGCAGGTTTCCAATATTCGGAACACCAATATGTAGCCAGTCTTTGCGGGAATGGGCTTCTATAAGTTCGTTCCGGTTTGGCGCGCTCAGCACTTGCATGCAATAATTCGAACCGCTGAGGAGAAGGGTGCTCAGAATGTTGATGAGCAAATGTAACCAGACATCATGTCTTTTAATCATATCGCAAGCGCCTTGACTCAATACGCCTACCCCTTGATTTATCTCTCGACCAGCACGCGTGTACGCCCATACGGTTATGGACAGGTTGGCCAGGCAGACTGTGGTGACGCCGAGTAAGGAAATTAAAACCCCAAAACGCCAGCCAACGAAAAGGCTGTGCTGTTGGAGTATCTTCCGACGGAGCGGAAATCGTCTCAACATTGGGTTTTGCGGTCCATCATCATCTGCTCCGTCTGCGTGGAATTTTTTGGAGGGTTTTATGCAGGTCGACTTCGTAACAGACTCAATGCGTGCTCTTTTAAGTTCCCCTTCAAAGTCGTTGCGAGACAGTGAAAACCTATAGAATAGTAAATCAACTTCCTATCGCGGTGAGTAATGGGGAAATGTTACTTCTCAGCTATAGAATCGACATTGTCCTCTTCGCGTCGTACCTTGCGATAAGCCGGGTGAATGAACTGCAATGTCATGGTAATAGAATTGGGCCATAGAACATAGCGAGGAAGGGGAAGTCGATGATACCTCCATTTTTCATGCTTTTTTGAGCCTTGTAATCTAAGTGATTGCTGCGCGTGAGGCTGTGCATCGAATCTCACTGAAAATACGAAAGATCCGGCGTGGCTGCTACACGTTGTGGGGGCTGTGAGTATAAATGGATCCTTTGCATGCAGATCGGAGAAACGAGACTATTAATGCTCCTATCGCTTAAAAGCAATGCAAGATACCTTGACACGTAAATTTGAGAAAGCAATAATGACATTCCCAACCGGGTTATCTGAACTGCTTTGAAGACTCTTCTTGACTCCATACCTGAAAGAGGTACCTAGGTAAAGAGTCCTGCTTGCATTATGTCTTGATAATGTTGAGATTCCACCGCTATGGGCAGAAGTCTTACTCTCTATTGTAATCATTTATTACTTTGATGTCTCTGGAGCATATAATAACCGTGGCCTGGCCGAGGCGGAGATGAGAGCGGAAGGATGAAACTGAGGTGCGTGCGTACCGATCGAGACAGTTTGGCTGTCTTCCCGTCATCGTCTCTATTTACGAGGCAAACACGCGAAGAACTCCCTTCTTTCCGGTGGAGATTCTTTAGTATCCTCCGTAAATAGGGTTGTACTCAGTAATGCACCTGCATACCTTCAAACGTCGTGCCAAGAATCTACACGAAACGTTGTCGACTTCGTAAACTTGCACAGTCAAAATATGTCGTTCCAAAAACTCACAAAATGTAAATTTTTGAAGATTGCAAATGCTCCAAAAGATCTCTCCAGAAGTGGAAAGTGATGAGAACAACTCCATGAGATGACAGCAACTGGACAGTCGCACTGACTCACACTGCATTGAACATTCTGGGCCTAGCTCAACATGAACGCCAGTAGTGATTGCCGTAATGAAGATGATTACTACGCTAAAGAATCTGAAAAGGTCCATTGATTGCAGATACAGTCTTGGGATGCATGTCGATGTCACGTGACATGGACGAAACGGGGCAAAGTCAACTTTTGAGGGTTCCCGAAATTTCGGAAATATTCCGGGACCTCCGAGAGCTTTCATCCTTCAACAACAACAATCACAACCATGCGTGCTGTACCACGTCACATACAGCCTCTCCACGCACCTATCCTTCATTCGAAACATTCTAGTCGGATACAATTGTTCCCCACGCCACGTCATTGGCAGTGGATGCGCCCCTTCCACGCCAGCGCGGCTTGCAAGGCGATTGACCTCGCATACGATCTTCATGACAACAATGGAAAAGCCACCGGTGCGCCAATTCTAATCTTACACGGCTTGTTTGGAAGTAAGAAGAATAACCGCAGTATCAGCAAGTTTGTCTCCCTTCACATCCTTGTGTATTTTATCATATAACATGGCCTGCTGCGAGCTTTGAACGTTGTGGATACCAACTCTGACTGAAACATTACATCTAGAGCTCTAGCCCGCGACCTTTCACGCCCTATATATGCCATTGATCTTCGGAATCACGGAGAAACCGGCCACGATAGAGTACACAATTACACAACGCTTGCTGAGGATACTGAGACCTTCATGCAAAAGCACAATCTCAAAGATGCAACCCTGATTGGACACTCTATGGGTGCAAAGACAATCATGGCCGTAGCGCTTAGAAATCCGGACTCTTGTGCGAATATTATAGCTGTAGACAATGCGCCCGTTGATGCGGCCCTTGCCAGCGATTTCCCGCGCTATGTTGAGGGAATGCGCAAGGTCGACGAGGCGAAGGTGAAAAGTCAGAAAGAGGCCGATCAGATATTAGAACCTTACGCAAAGGTACGACTGTCAAGACAACCAATCCCATCATCTCAATGACAAGCATTATAGTGCTAGCAAATAGAAACGAAACTGACAACTACTGGCAGGACCTCCCTGTTCGCCAATTCTTGTTGACCAACCTTATCCGTTCCTCGCCTTCTGAACCACTTCGATTTCGCATACCTGTTCGTATACTTGCGCATGCATTGGATGATATGGCGGATTTTCCATTCACAGATCCAGATCAGACCCATTTTAGCAAACCAGCATTGTTCATAAGGGGAACGAAGAGTCACTATGTCAGCGATGAAACGCTTCCTATAATTGGTAGATTTTTTCCACGATTTCAACTTGAAGACATAGAGGCTGGTCATTGGGTTATTAGCGAGAATCCTGAAGCATTTCGGAAAGGTAAAATTGTCAAGTTCCGCTACCCAAACAGAATATGACTAACAAAGATCAGCGGTAGTAGAATTCCTACAAAATCAAGAGTGAGTTCGGCGTGTTGTGCTAATGACAGAGCACCATTACCTTTTCTCAATATGTCCGGTCTTTTCCGTTCGCCCTAAATCATGGCATCACATCGCACACCAGCATAGGTGACGGAATATTCGTGCCGTACAAAGCTTGGCAAGCCTCAACGTGGTTCGTCAGTCTCCACGCACACGACGCATATTGTAAAGCTGTGCTATGTATGACATTACATCTCTGTGTATGTATATGGCTTGGACGCTACAAGTAATTTTGCGAAGACCTTGTCAAAACCTATATGCTCGTGTATAACAATCACCGACTCAACCAAGAGGCAATACAAACACCTAGCGTTACCAATGTATCTTGTACATATCTTGCAACCTAGGAACTGGTATTCACTAACGTATGAATTACAGCTTGACTCAAATAATCAGCAGCTAGGACCATAATTTTATTATTTCACAAGTCCTATTTTATAAAGCTAACGACGAAGTCATCTTGATTCGCACACCAGAGGATGGTAGATTTTATTTCACCCTACTAAGATTCATCATAAAATCATGTCTTAGCCTAACTTTCCTACATATTCAGGCTCATTCTCGTTCCAAGATTGTGCTATCGTCACGGTTCCAAGTGTCTAAGGAAATTTATCTTACGCTGTAATCTTTAAGCGCAAGAGCACACATTCATCCTACCAATTTTGATTTTGCGGTCTTTTTCAAGTATTGCTAATACACCACGGGTCCTGCAATCGCTAGCCGTATTGTCGCTCATTACTCTATTTTTCGGGTCATTCTCTACGTGGGTTGATGCAAAATCTTATTTGTTCACGCATTCTACAGTGATGTCGTTCGAAAACTCCACCGATCACCCTGAAGCTCTTCGCGATTCGTCTCTGTTAACTCAAAATGATCGCACTGTTAGGCTATTTAATGCAACAACGCATTCCCCCTTCCCAAACGATACCATTATCATTAATGCAACTGGAAAAATAATCAGCTCTTGATTCGTTGATACTCGCTACCACCCTGTGGCAGACTGCTTTCATGTCTATCGCATTCAACACCTCACTCGTCGAGTACTTTCAGAGATATGGCGCTTCCAGCCCAGCAATCAAGTATTTCAGTACCGATGATAATTACGTTGGATAACTTGCGGGAGCATTAGAGCAGGTAAACACAGGAACAACCATGGTGGTGGATCATGCGCATAAGAGTTCCCAGGAAACAACAAATGCGATTCTAGTAGCGACAATTCACAGCGGTATTCGAGCATATCACGCCTTATTCATACAAGATCTAGGCTCGGCAACAAACTGGACCGTTGACCTCCAAATACAAAAGCTCTGCGCCCTCGCGACTGCGCAACGCTTATCTAGTAATTCCGTCGTCAGTCTTGCACTCGACTTCGACGGTTTTACAAGGACTCCGTCATCCAGAATTCAAGGGCTATGGGCCATCGTCCAAGAATTCAATATCAGCTTGGTCACTACACATTACGTTGGCGGACCATGCCTCAGTCGCAATTCACCTGAACTTTGCGATCGCTCGGCTAGCTCAATACCTCTACACCCGTCGTCTTTTCGCACTCTTCTTATATGTCTTCAACCGACTTCCGCACCCTCCGCCAATACAACCAATACATCTCCACTACTCCTGAACCGGAAATTCAGTATGGCCATGGTCATCCACAAGTAGATCTAATCCAAGACCAAGCCAGTCTTGGTGTCGATACCCATTTTACTTTCTTGGTTGACATGGTTGGCCAAGCGCGTCTCTGGCTACAAAACCTTCGTTTGCGCCGGTACAACGAAGTCATAGAAGACTTAAAAGTCCCCTGGAACAACCACATGAGCGTCGAACAAGCTTTCTACCTCATCACGCGTGCGGGTGGTCTCTCACTCCGACGACTCGATATCGGTATCATTGCTCCAAGCACAAAAGGGGATCTCACAATCTTCGATTCAGTAAGGCCAAATATTCTCGGTGTGTATGATCCCCATTGCGGCAATTATTCTGCATTCGAATGGGGGGGGAATGTGGAGGATGTGCTTCTTGACGGGAAATTTGTGAAGAGAGGGCAAGTTGACATATCCTGTGTATGTGGATGTGAAGGCGAGGTTTTTGAAGAGTGCGAGGAGGATTCGGCAGACTTGGAGGGATGTGAGTTGGGAAGATTACTGGGAGGGACTTTATTAGAATACTATGAAGTATGGTCCCACGGGGGTGGTGGATACGATGAGAGGGAATGGGACGGGGTATTAGGGAGAGATTCAAGAGGATAATGGTGGGCAAGGCAGTAAATTGAGCGAGGGTCGCTTTACAGATACAGTTGATCTTCCTCAATTGTGGTTGCTAGTACGAGGAGTGTCATGCGTTGCAATGAATCCCTCAGTTCAAGTGTGGACATGTCTCACTCCACCCATTGCCGGCTTAGTCACACTTTCCTCTTGTTCGGCCGATTTTTCGTCCTCTCCATATGAAAAGATATACGAGGAAGATCTGCAATCCCCTAGCTCTATGGTGTGTGTCGTAGAACACTCTATATGTCCCAATGGTTTATATTAAGATTTGGAAATATCCTTTCACATTAGAAACAGAGAAAACATTGATCAGGATGACAGAGCAGGATATAGATACTTTCATGTGACCTATATTCATACTATTTTCCTTGTTAGTAATTTTCCAGTGGGGAAACACCATAACGAGCGCCATGAACTATGAAACAACAAGACAAACACAATTTGCCTGTATGCTCAACCCGCACCCCAATCCATGCGCTTAGATAGCCATATAATCGCCCTCGGAGAGCTAATTGTCGCTGCAATCTCCGCGCCGAATTAGTCCCTTGAGGCTCAATTCCACTTTCGCACTGATCCTTCGCCAAAGCGGAATCGCTTTTCGCTCCGAATCTCGCCTTTCGCAAACAGCTTGCCTAAGACGTGGTTCTCGCACCAATCACAGATACCCACACGAACGAACCAAATACCATATTGGGTAGGATGTCAAGGATATCGGTGTATACGACAAGTAGCCGTCGCTTCCGGCAGCGAATGCGCCCCAAGTTATGCGGGAGTCTGTCCTCGCCAGGGCGGCACGCATGCACGGGGTGCGCTGTGGTGGCCGGTCAATGTGCGCTCTACGCGGGCTTCTTCTGTGGGTAAGCAAGGATGAGTGATGGCTTGAGGCGTGCGTGGAGAGAACGGTTCGGGGGTAAGAGTGCGAAGGGCGGGCTTGACGCAAGTACGTACTAGTTTTTGGGTGATGCTTCAAAGAGGGTTAAACCCCACTTGCTTTCTTCTACCGGAATCAATCATCTGAAGAGATTCATTTAGTGCTCAAACTTTGGACATGGGCAACATCAACAACGGCGCAGTTGCGCTACACTCCCACGGCAACGACGACCTAACTCCAGTATGCCATATTGTCACTCCAATTGGGATGCTGGGTTACGGGTTGAACGAACACCAAACAGCAGACGATCTTCGGCGATATGTGACGACGAATATTCCCACAGCTATCATACTCGACTCTGGATCTACAGATAGTGGTCCGGATAAATTAGCGCTGGGAAGCATGACATGCCCTCGTTCCGCTTATGTTCGCGATCTCACAAAGCTGCTCAAGCTTGTACATGAGTTTAGTGTACCTTTGATTTTTAGTTCGGCAGGGGGTGATGGGACGGACGATCATGTGAGGGAACTGATGGATGTAATTGAAGAGATATGCGAGGAAGATGGAAATGAGTATGTCGAAAATCCTTTTTTGTGATCAGTAGACTGTACTGATAGGAGATGATAGAGAATGCCGATTCAAGACGATCGGAATTTTCTCGAACATTGAGAAGGCTTTCGTCCGAGAACGATTGTGTGAAAATGCTATCAGTGAGTGCGGAAAAGTGGTACCACCTTTGAGAGCGGAAGATATCGACTCCGTCCCTCGGATCGCTTCACAAATGGGTCCTGAGCCGTTCATCGACGCTATGAACGCAAATCCGGACTTCAATGTTATCGTAGGAGGTCGAGCCTATGATCCATCACCCTATGTTGCCTACGCTGCTTTTGTAGCAAAGACTTCCCTTTCCGAAACATCGTCTCCGGAAAGCAAGCAACTCTGGGGTGGCTTTACGCATATGGGTAAGATAATGGAATGCGGAGGATCTTGTGCAAAGCCAAAGTGTGCAGGAGCAAGTGTAACGGTGTACACGAATGGCACATTTGACATTACTCCGAGTGACCCCGACGCAAGGTGCACGCCTCTATCTGTTTCTGCGCATGGGCTGTATGAGAAGAGTCGGCCTGATATTCTGAGCGGTCCTGGTGGTTACTTGGATTTGACTAAAACATGGTATGAGCAACTAAGTAATGATAGAACGTTGAGAGTAAGAGGGGGAATGTTTACGTTTTCAAGGGACGCAGGGCTACCGTACCAGGTGAAGCTGGAAGCGGCCAGTGTCATTGGCTATAGAGCTATGTATATGGGAAGCTTCAAAGATCGTAAGTGGGTCCTGCGCAAGAGTCTGAGCCCCGCATCATCATACGACGAGCTGACCTCTCTGCAGCAATCCTGATTAGCTATTTAGATATATTGCTTCCTCGCATAAAAGGCTATGTATCAACGCAGCATGAGGACGTAGGCGGCAAGTGGGCACTCGACTTTCATACGTATGGCCGAGATCAAGTCTCTGCGTTGCCGGAAAATGCAGGAGAGGCCTCGGAAGTATTCCTAATTGGCGAAGCCCTGGCCGATACGCAAGACTTAGCCAGCAGCATCGCAAGTGCAGCCCGAATTGCGACGGTGGTGAGTGTGATATATATTGGCGTAAACGCATCTAATTGTGTGCAGCATGCTCCATACCCGGGTCAGAAAGCTACCTCCGGGAATCTTGCATACGGTTTGGGTGGGAAAATGATAATTGACCTAGGGCCATGTTCAAAATTTTCGATATATCATCTAATGAACTTGACGCAAGGAGAGGAGAGATTGAAGAATAGCGAGAATGAAAATGGTTTATTTTCCCAAGTCGTTGGAACAATCGGAAAAGGAAAGAACAAGCTTGTCGTTAAGGACACGAATGGGTTCGGAATCCCATTCGAGCCACTTGGGCCCAAGGGTATTGAGGAACATACATATGGTGGAACTACCAAGATGCAAAAAGCGCATGATCAACAGCAGAAACTTCCAGAAAGTTTGGGTGATCTGGCAAGCGTACTTCGATCGAAAAATTCCGGTCCTTTCGAGCTTACATTTGACGTATTATTCGATACAGAAAAAGTGTATCAACTTGTGAAGGATTCCGACATCTTGAATAAAACCGTTGTATCCCATCTTCTCGGAGTGCAAGAGGCAGACATCATCTGGATTGGATTTTTCGACCAAGCACTCGCATTCAAAGCCACGATCCCGAGACTTAGAAAGGGGAAGATTGAGCCAAATGGAGGTTATATGGAGAACGACGTTCACGGATCGCAAAAGTATCTTGGTTTGCTGAACATGAAACTACCGAAGGACTTTGTACAGACTCTGGGAGCGTCATTGGCGCCATAATATTCGTTGGTCGATGACTGTCGTCGGTGCTCGTGGCTTTTAAGTCGAATGGCGTTTCTACTGTTATGTTTTGAATCTCAATTCTCATTTTGTATTTTGGAGCTGACTGAGAAAGAAAGAAACCTTCCGAGCAACGTTCATCTAGGCGGTGGTGGTGGGACCATATTGAAGTCAAACATGCCCCACATTGTATCGCCCCAGAGATCCGCTGGAAGGGTGAAATCCAGATCATTCAGCCCTTCCATAGGATCTGTATCAAACTCTGGAACAACGATATTATGCTGTGAGGAAGAATAGTCGGCCACATCAGGCGTATCGGTTACTGTCGCTGGAATGATTTCCTCTGCTTCAATATTATCATTCCGGAGCTCATGACCAGTTGTGATTGCATCGTACAGTAAAGATGCTCCGAGACGATCATCCACTCGAGGTTTGAAGTTGTCAATATTAACAGGCTTTTGTCGGCTGAGAGAAGCGAGGAGGCGTGCGCCCCGATCCTGCTCATCACTGGGTTCTGCAGATATTGATTTGAAGTATGTATGCGCGATCGAGACGGAATTACGGGCGAGTTCTTGCTCTTCAGCTGTCGCATGATCATTCAAAGCAAAGTATCGTAGTAAAAATATGGATGCAAGAAGAAGTCCTCGGAAATGATTCTTAGGGCAGGTTCGGGGGAGTAAATCCACTGGCACATCCGTGTATTGGTTTGATTCATATCCAAGGCCTCTTTCCATAAGATACACAATCCTCAGAGATACGGACAATCCAAGCTGAAGGAGTATGTTCCTTGAAGTTATATCCGATTGCATTTTGATGACTGTCATAGCGTAAAGGTGCAGTTTTGCGACAAGCAAACAGTATTCCGTTCGGGAGGTCCAGTCCATAGCAAGGGATTTTGCCTTCAGTCCATCTAGTTCGCCATCGACCAGCTGGACAACTGCGAGATTGACTGCAGCTCTAGCATCGTTCAATAGTACACTAGTAAACTTCGCTAAGGTATGTTGAACTGTGATTTCGTACATGTATTCTAATGGTAATGGTTGCTCATGCGTAAATTTCATGATATTTTCCAATTCTCCTGTTGAGTGGATTAAGGGCGAAGATCCAACGAACAAGCTAAGTCTGTGAAGGGTTAAAACACGCTCCAGAGTCAAAATTGAGTCAAACCTACGATGTGCTTGCCACGAAGCATGCCAGCCAAGTCCTCGCCCGTGCGCGGATCGTTCCAGGCACTACACCAATGCTTCGAAGGGACTGCGTCGGCTTGGACTTTTGTAAGCCCATATACAATGACGCGTTGAGCGCAATTCCGCAGTATAACCAGCTTGGCTCTCGTGTCTGGCTGTCCGTAGGAAACGGAAATGTAATCAGATATAACAGAGCCTGTATAGTGTGTATTGGTAAAGGAGCACTCAGAAAGTCGCTTTTAAGCTGTTTGGTAAATGGTTTCTCCAACAGTTTGAACAGGTCACCGTGATTCGGCCTTAGTTGACGTGCCAATACAATAGCTATTATAGTCCAGAAAAGCAAGGGAGAAGAGTCATGGATGAACGCTATTGAATGCGACGGCTCAAACATTGGTAGATGAGGGTGGAAATGGTATGAGAAGCTGGGGAAAATGAGGCGTTAGGGGTCGAACAAGAACAAGATTCGGAAGACTTACATGTAATACACTTCAACAACCGTTTCTCTGTCAATGACGAAGTCTGCTAATTCAAATTGCTCTTTGATCAGATCCGAATCGTCGAAAGTGAGTCTGTATGGATATTCGACATCAAAATTAGGGGAAACATCAGAAACGTCTCCGAAGGATGGCGATTCTGTTGATTTGCCCGGTTCGTCCGCCCTCTGACTTTTGAGTTCTTCAAGTTGACGTGCCATCTCCTCCACGCGTCTAGGAGAAAGAAAATCAATATGAGGGGGGTACCAAGCATTGGGAGAAAATAGCGTACTTTCGGGCTGGAGTTCGTCGAAAGTTGGAGTCCACAGTGCAATGCAGGCGTCTTGTTTGACAGCGCGTACAGGGTGCAGGAAACCTCTCTCTGGAATCACATCGTAACTGATCTAAGTCAACAACTTCAAATGCCTAGGCATTGCTTTAAATGTCCATACTTTAACCTGTTTACACTCTGTGCATGTCTTCACTGGTCGGTTCACCGTCCTACTCAACGGGAGAGAAGCCATTGCGATGCTCTGGTATCCCCCAAATGCAATATCGACAATCAAGCTTCTATTGAACGTCCAAATATGCTGCACGCCAGCATGAATGAAGCTCAAGCCTGATGGGGCGTGCCGAAGTGGCTGTACGGATGAGATTATTGTGTGTTCAGGGACCTGCACTTACGTCAGCTGATGTGCTGCCAATTTTGATTGGTTCGCTCGCCGATCCGATGCCGCCAGCTGAAATTCCCCGCTGCCTAAACCCCCACAAACACCTCACCCCGCGCCCCTCTTCCGTTCCATTCCCACTCATCTTTTTGGATGTCAATCTCATTTCCAATTTTCCTACACAATCTTACATGAGCATGCATGAAATTGGGATTTCATTGCAACCGAAGTAGTTCAGGCCATCTACGCCCCATGCCGATCGTTCAGCTCGACCTCTTGGTCACGTTCCATAGGCTTCGAAATAATGCCTTCATATTAACACTCCGACTCACCGACTTGTTCAACTTCAGCCTCAATCTCAGCTGTAGGAATCTTGAGGCAGGATGGGGGAAACTACTTCTCGAACCACCCATCAATCCGTAGACAGGAAGGGGTCTCCCACGCATGCGTTCCTACTCGTCGGTATAGTTTAGTGGAAGAACATTAGGAACTTAAATCTAAGACCCACGTTCGATTCGTGTGTGCCGACCTTCAAACTCGCAGCGTGGGAGTGCCTCTTCATTGTTCTATGGCATAAATTGAAAGAGGGAAAAAACTACAAGATCCCTACTCATTCTACCTGCACTGGAACAGCTACTGACAGGACCGAGACCCTAGATATTTCACGGCTCTAGAAGATTCCTTTCCAGCTGGATAAATCGCCCAATACTGGAACCTTCCACAATGGGCCAAGGTTTCCACTCAAACACGTGTTTTTAGGCAGCAAAGAAACCCAGTTATGAGTCAACGTTTAATCCCTGAGGTATAAAACTTCGACCAATACCTCCAATATGCTCATGCTACATCATCTTCCATGGCTTCCTACGATCTCATGATTCTTTCTGAAGACTTCTTATTCTTCATTGCACTATGCCGCGAGGTTTCTCACCCTTCTCTTGTCGTATTAGTCGACCATGGCCTACAGCCTTTCAGTATCCATAGCTCAGTTGGTGTGGTGTAATGGTAACACAGGTTTAAGTTGCATTCCAAGATCCCGTAAGTCACTCCTAGTCAATACGCTCATTTTCCGTCACGATGCTTACCATGACAATCCTTCAGGGTTCAATTCCGCGGCGCCAACCTTTCAAGGATACATGGGGTTATGGCTCTGGCCAATGGCTTGACTCTGTCTGTGTTTTCAATGCTCTTTTTTCCAGTTGGTATGGTGCAACGGTAGCATATCTCACCCCTTGTTTAGTGAGAAGATCTAGTTTCGATTACTAGTGCCAGCCGTCAAACATTGAATACACTGACAAAGTTCCAACGGCTTGGAAGTCATTAGTGTCTTCATCGACATCTTCAGCTTCTCTCAGTTGGTGTGCTGTAGTGGTATCATGTCCTGTTTAAAGCAGGGAGACCCAGTGTGAGTTTCTTTCCCTGACAGAAGTAGCTAACTCAATGTTCTCACAAGCATGTCATGTTTAGGTTCGATTCCTGGCGCCAACCAAACCATCCTGAAGACGTCGATAAACACAAAGCGATAATCTGATCTTCTCCATATATCTGTCGGTATCTCATTATCTTTTTGTTGGTGTAGTATAATGGTAGCACACCACCCCTGAGGTCATGCATACATACATACATACTTTACGGCTGCATACATACTCGCATGACCTTATTTCCGGGTGGAGGTCCAGGTTCGATTCCTGGCGCCAACCAGAGAGACGCCGATACATATGGAGAAGATCCGGTTGAGCTTATTGTTCCTTTGTTGATGCCTTCTATTATTTTTTCAGTTGGTGTATTGCAAGGGTAGCATAGCTGGTGCTTTCTGCCAGAAGATCCAGGTTCGAGTCCTCGGCGCCAACCTTTATACTGAAGAAGACATCAATGGAGGGATAGGGAGCTTGACGGGCTTGTTTGGTTTGAGGCTGTTGTTCTTTCCTTTGGCATTTCTTGGAGATGGAGTGATAGCAATATTGCTCTTTTTTATTTAGAGTTTACATGTTCCAAGTCGGAATTCCAGCGTTCTTCTTAGTCAATGGGTTCAGTACGAAATTTTCGAGGATTGTTAGGTAGCAATTCAATTCCACGCCCAATATATGGGTCTGATCACAACATACCGAATGTAACAATGGAAACAGAATTGTGAGTGCGAATGATGTTGCATCTCTTACATACTATGCATATGGCGCCATGTGCGCTCAAAAAAAACTCAAGGATCTAGTCCTCGAAACCAAAAATGGTGGGCTAACACATACAAAGAAGCGAACTCGAAGAAATCAGTGTCGAAAAGAACCGATGCAAACTCTTGCACATCGGAGTCATAAATCCTCCTCAATCATAACCAGAACCCATCAAATATCATCCAACCCACACCCTCCACCCATCTTCCTCTCTCAAATTTAAAAGTTACCACCCGCCGTGGTTAGCTTGCCAGCCTGTATGCTAACACCCTTGGTAACCACGGTCTTGCCGTCAATGCTAGTAACCTTGACATCCACACTTTGTGTTCCGAATCCGGCCGAGTTCTCGAAGAAGTTATAGGGTTGGCGCTGGGTAGCCTTCCAGGTCTTTCCCCCATCAGTCGACACCTCGAGCTTAGAGACACCCGTATTGCCGTTCATGACCTGCATCGAGAACCAGTAGGGGCTGGTGCCTTCTTTGTTCTTGAGTACGATAGGAGAGGTGATGCCGCAAGGAACGAAGTCGTAAGAGATCTTAATGATGCCGGCGGAGAGAGTGCCGATTTTCTCAAAGCCGTTCTGGAAGAGGTCGAGGTGCGAGGGTTCACATTCGGGGCATTGGTCGACGATCTAGGCGGGGTTAGTTTGGAGGCGTTTGTAAGGACGAAGGAAAAAGTTTACCATTGCTTTGATTGTCTGGCCGTTGGGACCCTTGACATTCACACACCGACCGCAATTGGCGCCGGAATTCCAGGCTGAGCCGGAGAAGGCGGTGCCGAACATACCGCTGGGAAGGGTGTAGCCAGTGAAAGAGCAAGTTCCGCCAGAGATATTGCCTCCGTAGAAGGTGGCCTTGCCAGATGTTGCTTGTGCGCTTACTTCAGGAGTAGAGGTGTTTTCTTCCTGGGCAACTGGCTCTTTGGATGGGGCTGGTTTGGCAGGCTCCTCGTATGTCGGAATGGCTGCCGGCTTGCTCTGTTCTGGGACAGCTGCTGAAGGAGCCGGGGCAGCAGGATATGGGCTAGAGAAAAGACTGTATACGGGCTCCTCGACACTGCTTGGGGCTGGAGTGTAGGCGGGCTCCTCGGCACTGCTTGGGGCAGGAGTATAGGCGGGCTTCTCGACACTGCTTGGGGCTGGAGTGTAGGCGGAAGAGGTAGCATAACCTGCACCAATGGTCACAGTAACCTTGTTGGTGGTAGTGACGGACACAGTCTCGCGGTCGCAAGAAGTCGATGCAACGGGATAGACGGGGTATGAAGAAGGTGTCTTGATCTCGCTTGAAACAGACGCTGGGTATGCGTTCTCCTTCGTGCTAACTGAAAGTGTTGTTGCTGAAGCGGGAGCATATGGAGAGGGCGAAGCGTATACAGTTTCAGTGACGGTGACAAGAGAGCATTGGTCGTTGAGAGCGGCGGCGACAGCCACGAAGGGAACGATACTGAGAATGGACTTCATGCTGGCGAATTCAATCAATCGATATGTTCAAACCAAGGCAAGTAGTCTGCGAGTAAATGTAAAGAGTGTCTGAAGCAAATAGCTTTCAATATATAACGAGCGGAATCGATTCAACGATTCAAAAATCTTACTGATGCACACGGAAACGAATGGAAAGCAGCCAGCGACTTGCAAAAGTTAGCTCAAAGGAGTGTGGAGTGTGAGTGTGAACAGATCCCAGAGGCAAGAGGGAGACGTCCTCATTTTGAAGACGAAGTAAATCTGCTCATGCGGGCGCTACGATGGATTGTACTATGCTCATAGCGGCATCGCTAGTTCCGTGGTATGATTACCGACCGTTACATGTGGAAATTATGAGGAGGTGAAGGCTCCCTGACACGCTTCTGTATGACATCGTGAGCATCAGAACGCGGTCTCGGGTCCGCACATGCGGGCCTAACCCTGACAAGAAAGTTCTGGACAATCAAAACGAAATGAGCTTCGGCCCGGTGCGAAGAACTCTTCGGCGTGGTGTGGAGATGGGCAGATGAGGTATCGCTCACATGTTGGTGATGAGTGAACCTGGTCGACGATCAAACGTTGCCGAGATGAAGTAAATGCTTAATTGGAAGCTGGCCGGTGGAGAATAATATGTCCGAAGTACGGGCGGTGTCCTTAAGCTTGCACAGCATCTGCAACGATAAGCTCGATGCACTTTTTTCTTTTTTGTGTGTGAAAAGTAAAAGTTCATTGGGGCTTCCTGCGTTCCTGATATAACGCGTAGTGTTTCGCGTGATCTGTCAAGCCGATGTAAAAGGCCAGCGAGACAACATATATCACGTATACTACCACAGGTGTAAATTAGATGCGAACATTCTATGGTTTTGTCGGATGCCTATCTAGAGGCGCTTTCCATACGAGACGCCGACTACAATGTAGCATGGCTGGGAAGATTCGACACAGCTTCCACAATGCCTGATGTTATCTATAGTACTTTCATCGCATGTGGAATACGTGGGCGACCTTACAGATGTTTTCGACCCCTTTAATATCTAACGGATTTTGTCGAATATACTCGTGCGTCCTCAGAGATTAACCTCGGCTTCAACAATACCGTCCGCATCGAAATGCTCGAATATGCCTGTGACCTTGAAGCCCGCGTTCTCGAGCAACACGGTCCATTCTCTTCCACTTCTCTCCATTCCACTATTAAAAGTCATCATTGTAAGATCGAAACGAGCTTGAAATTCTGCAGCGCCAGTGTCCGGGAGAATGAGATCATGAATGAGAAGTTTGGAATAACCAGGTTGCATAGCCTCGCGGAGATGCTTTAGGATTATCCTGCAGTATTTATCTGACCAATCGTGCAAGATATGGTGCATGAAGTATGTGCGGGCGCCTATATTGTTCAATCAGTATGTGTCTGACCTTTCTGGAGGCAGGAATGAATGGCTTACCTTGAACGGGCTGAGGTTCAAAAAAGTCGTATTCCATTCGTTTGATCGAGGTGTCCAACTCGCCATCCTTTATTCCAGCAATAACGCTCGCCATCTCCTGAAGTACGAGGTCGCCGCTCTTTCCGTCAACTTTGGAGGCATATTTATTGTGGAATGCCTGCAAGTCATGGCCCTTGCCGCCCGCCACATCTACTAGTAGCGCAGACCCCTTTACGTGATCGAAGTCCTTCAGAAGTCTACCTTTGACATCGTACCAGTCGCACCAGTAGTTGCGGCTCCCCATAGTATTTCCCATGAAGAGGTTGAAGTCGGCAAACAAAGATGGTTGAGCCATCAGGTAATCGAAAACATGGTATTTAGTCTGATTGGCGTATTGTAGAAATCCGTCGTGTGGTTCTGTGGGAGACTTCCAGCCAACTTCCTGGAGATACTTGGGTGCTTTGATGGCTGAGGATATCAGTGCATCGAATCTGAGCGAGTTAGCAAGCTTTTACTAGCAAAGAAGACCAACATCTCTTACACGAATCGATGGCCTGCGGCGATAGGTGGAGATGCCATGGCTTTAGTAGTCTCGTTCGCTCGCCAAGAATATAGACCATCCTGCTCGACAAATCCGATCGAAGCCATAACGCGGAGGATGCGAGCTGTTTTTCATCAGCATTTATCACATGGTCGACAGGTACGATAACCACTGACATATAAGCATCTGCTCCCCGCCACTGACCCGGGCTAGCTCTTCGGAGGTGATTGATGTGCCATCACGAGCCACGATAGGCGTGAACAGATCCAGGCCAACGGCAATCCGGGCCGCAATCGACAAGAAAGGCTGTTCTCGCAGTCAGAACTGTCTATGACTATTGAAGAAACACGACTTACTTTGAAAACAAGCTCTGTTGCTGTATTCACTGGACCTTCCAGAGCCGCCGTCAGTTTCTTACTCAGTGCTATGGCTTTGTGACGCTGTTCCAGGCTATCATTGATCACTTCCGGGGTGAACTTGCTAAGCTCTGAGATGATATCGGTCGCGGCCTGTCCCGTAGACGGCACAGGTGACAACATGACTGAGGATTGTGTTGTTGAAGAACAGACAACATTACAGTAGCTTTTATGGTTGTTTTGGAACCACAAAGAAGAAAGTGGTCACCTGGGTGAGGCGGGGTCGGCTCGTACGGAAGGTGTCAGTGGTGGGCCTGTGTTCCCTGCCAAGAAGTCCGCGACTTCCTCATTTGAAGACTGAGAATTCGACTTCACGGTTCGAGAACATGAATTTGCTGCGGATAACTTGACAGTGAGTATCTTTCTCCTATTGCTAATAGCGAACCAGTTGCATATTGTTATCTATACTCTTGAGCAGATCCTAAGCGGAAATACGAGTGTTTGAACCAACTCCAGATCGTGAAATGTTTGCCGCAGTTACGAATCTATCTATGGATGGTGTATCGGTGACACAGCGCTAGCAGTAAGCGTCAGTCTGGATTGAGCGATTCCAAGGGAGGGCGGGTCGTCTTACATGAAGAGCTAGAACAGAAACTGCATTAAAATGAAAGAATGTCCAAGAATAGTCTCAGTGTAGCTGCCTTGACGTCCCCCATGGAGATCATCGTGTAGACACATCCGCTTCGAGATTCCCACCAGAAGTTCCTCTTTCGAAATGCTTGACCTCATTCCACAACGATACAAAAGTTGTTCATCGATGCACCGTCTCGAATCTTCTGTTTCTTGAATGTGGTTCTATTGTCTTCCCGAGTCATCGTGAAGAGATAATAACAGAGCTTAGAGGTGGACTTCCTTTTGTTGAGCGTGAACCCAAGACTGTAAAGAATGCGAAGCAAAAGATCATCATCAAGATATCGTGAGTTCTCAACGCAGGGCAATGGTAATACCAAGAATAAAGCAGGTAGGACTGGTGAACTGTCACCATGTCGGACGGTGAGGGGGCGTAGAAATTGCGTAATGCGTTTCAGCATCTCACCTCGACCGACAGGCTCTGGTACGTAGTTGAGCACCAAGGATAAAGAGATGATATCGAAAGTTTCATTTGCCGAAGCAGGTAGTGGTCGCTCCATGAAATCTTGTTGTTCAATTCCAGGGCCTTGGCTATTCAAGTCTATCCTCGTCACGTCGATGAGGCGTGGGAATTTGGAAATTTCGTTTTTGGTAGACAAGGCTCCAACCTCCAACAATCGATATGGGCTTATTGGGTCGCCAATCTCTCCTCGCGGTAGTAAAACGTTTGCATCTCGCAACCATTCCACCAGCAAAATGCTCGAGTCACCGCCGCGATCTTTAGATTGGCCCTGCTTGCTGGCTGCTTGGTATAGTTTCAAGCCACCGTTTGCTTTAATGGCTTTCTGTATTTCGTCCGCAGCGATGGTATCGCCCTTCGCGAGGGCTGCGGCATGCTGCTTGTGAAGTCGATGGTGACTACGAATGATGGCCCGGGATTGCTGGGAACTCATGCGCTCCCTTATCTTGGTGATCGGAGGTCTTCCATGAGAAAGTGTCTTTTGGCGCTTCGTGACAGCCATATTTTATCCCGCTCACATAATAGTCAACATTGATGATGGTCGATCTAAGGGTATCGCAAAAGTTGAGATGGGTGGAGATGCGCCAAGAGTTGCATCCCGCTAGCACAACGCTAGTCCGATGAGGACTGCTTAGCGAGTTTATCGTCCACAAACCACGAAACCTCCAACTTGTGATTTCTCTTTTGACCTTCAACCCACGACAACTAACCGACAGTCTCATCGCCATGGCACCAAAAGACAACAAGAAGGGTATGTGCACACGTTTGCGCCTTGGAGTTGCTATACTCGCAATTACACCTCCGTGATTTGCGATCGGTATAGCATCTTCAAACCTCGAATAAAAACTCCAGTCTTGTTACTTTCGCGATCAAAGTGCTAACTCATTGTATAGGCGGCAAGGCCACCAAGCCCTCCCAAAAGGCTAATGCCGCTGCCAAATCGGCACTTAAGGGCGTAAGCCTCCCCTCTCCATGACCTACAAGGCGTGTCAGAACCCCATCTCTGACACTCTGTCTCTCTCGCACATTGCCACATAAAAAGGCATTTGATTAACGAGAAGACAGGGGAATTCGCATAAGGTCCGCAAAGTGCGACACAGCACCTCCTTCCACCGCCCCAAGACTCTGGAGCTCTCGTAAGTCCAAATCTCGTGCTCCCTAAACCGCGAAGCAATGGCAGGGACGTATACTGAAGTAATATTGTTCAGTCGTGCGCCCAAGTACCCCCGCAAGTCGATCCCTCACCAGCCCCGTCTCGACGCCGGCAAGGTCCTCATCCACCCGCTCAACACCGAGAGCGCCATGAAGAAGATTGAGGAGCACAATACCCTCGTCTTCATCGTCGACGTCAAGGCCAACAAGCGCCAGATCGCTGCTGCGCTCAAGAAGCAATACGACGTGACCACCATCAAGGTCAACACCCTCATCCGACCGGACGGCTCCAAGAAGGCATTCGCCCGGTTGACCGCTGACGTTGATGCTTTGGACATTGCCGCTACCAAGCTCCAGATCGTGTAAGCCAAGAGCTGGACAACATCACGATCGTAAAATTTTGCATGACGGGTTCGGGTACTATACCCAGGGTTAGGGAAAATGCCGTTGTGCATGGCGTTCATGGGCTCCTAGATATCAATGATGAGAATCGAAGTTCTGACATGGCGCCCATCAATTGAGCCCAATGACATGTAATACCCGTGCATTTCTCACACAGAGATCATGCTCAGTGCCTTGTGCTTGTGATCAACATAGTGCAGTGCTAACATATTTCTTCAAGCCAACTCAATGGCATTATTTTCAATATTGTACAAGCACCACAGTCGGCAGCTTCCATAAAAGTACATATCGTACAGTATTTCCAAGCCCGAACGTCGTGAATATCATAAGAATTTGTGCGTCCGAATACTTGCGTGTCCCAGTTCCGAGACTCATTAGATCATGAGCAACACTATCACTTATGACTTGAACTTCTCCAACTCCTTGATGACCACCAAGTTTGCATCTAGAAACCTGTCCACACACTGCCGCATACACGGCTCTTCGTATTTATCAAGGGCTCCCTTCTTGACCGGGCCGGCGCCGATGCATTTGCTAAAACATGTGTCTGTGAGACTGTGGACGGCTATTCACACAGTTAACTGATTTTGTTTTGCATAATAGATAGAGTGTGGTCCTTACTAGCTTGGATCCTAGCTTTCTGGCTCTCATTCACAATGAATTGTTGAAGCTCGTGTTTGTCGCGATCAGAGAGCTTGGAAAGGTCGACATTCGCGCCGATACCGCCACCAAGATCCATGGTGAGATGGGTGTTGTTAATTGAACGAGGGGAAGATAAATGTACGAGTTTTCCGTTAACGCCGAAAGGGTAAGGTCGAGGGTTTCAATGTCGATGATGTCGTTGATATCGTGCACTGGAGATTTTCTTGACATATCGGAGGTTCGAGGGCAAATGCCGATGTCGATGGCTGAGTCAGCATATATTCTGAGGGGAGGGGAGAATGAGTTGCCCACCTCGATTGAGTTCTTTGCCGTACTCGACATGGTCAATGGTTCCCTACATGCGATTAACGCGAACGATTACAAACCTCCTCAAACGCCGTTTTCCAGCGTATCGATTATGTCGCCGCCATGTTTCGTCCGCCAGCAACGACGAACCTTCGTGGTTCCATGACATGCGAGAAGAAATGCTGAAGCGCAGATTACCTGCTCTCCACGATCAATACTCCCAGGCGCATAATACCATTCTCAGCAAAACTCTGTCTCCATTTCTCCCAAGAGATACCCCCGACTTCGCGGTATCCCGGGCGCTCGGAAGCCACCTCACATACTTCAACCACTCGAACATACACACAGATAAATTGCTGTCGGATGGTACAGATGCGCTACATAGCCCGGGTGATCCCTTCAATCGGCGACTATGGGCTGGGGGGAACATTAGCGTTATACCCAATCAGTGGTTTATGGAAGGGCTGAATTCCTGGGGAAACACTCCGGCAGACGTTGTATGTTACGAGAAAATCAAAGACGTCCGGCTTCGCGGAAGTGGTGACAATGAGCGAGTTCAAGTGGACATCGCGCGAAATATCGGGACGTTGCTCCCCGGAAGACCAAAACAAAATCTCGTGAAAGAAAGCAAGTGGTTTCGTAAAATTGCCACTGAACAGAGACAACTGGTCTTTTTCAAATCACGGAACAAAGCAGAAAGAGAGCAATTCGAGGCTGGCAATTTCATACCGGTCAAATATCTACCATGTGAGTACTTTTCAGAAGATCGTCGCAAACAATTGATACATCTGCTAACGTAGTATAGCTCGTCATGAGCCTGAGTTCTCACATAGTCTCACACCAACTCCCGCGTTGCTATTTCGCTTCTCTGCCCTCACTTTCAACGCACACGCCATTCATCTCGATCGTGACCATACCCGCAATGTAGAGGGACATCGAGCTCTGCTGGTCCATGGCCCGCTCTCGCTCAGTCTTCTCCTCGCACACACAAGTGGATATCTTAAATCGCTACCTGGTCGGGAATATGTAGTTGAGTCAATCGACTACAGGCACCTTGCGCCGCTGTATTGCAACGAACCAATGCGGCTCTGCGGACGCGAAACAACCGATCAGAGCAAAAAAGAAGAACGCACATACGACGTCTGGATCGAAGGTCCAACAGGAGGCATAGCCGTCACAGGAACAGTCCGCGCAATACCATATCCCAAAGAAACCGGCACTCCCAAGGAGCCCAAAAGTGACACCCGCAAAGAACACGACTGGTGGGGCAGCATATCCCATTCCACCCACGAACCCAACGCCTCAGCAGTATCCTCAACCCCCTTAACTCGCCTGACCGCCGAAGAAGCCCGCAGAATCCTCAACCCGGAAACATCCCCCACTGGCGAGGCTCTCACACGAAAAGAAAAACGCCGCATCCGCGCCCGCGCCCACGGCATCCCCATCATCCGCCGAAGCGTCTCCTCAATGCAAAGCACCTATCCAGAACACTACTCCCATTTCACGTCGATCCCCAACCCCACAACCTCGCAAATCCTAACCTCAGACCCAACAACCTTCACCACCCTCGAACCAACCCTCTCCCCCTACCAATACGAACTCGCCGCTCGCTCCGCGCAAAAATTCCACTATGTCCCCCAGCACCACGGCGCCCGAGACACCTTGTGCGCAGATACAGGACGACGAAGAACCATGGCGAGTACGGCTTGAGCGAGGAGCAGATTGTAGCACGACGGTTCAAGCAAGGGGAACTTTTTGTTCAGCGGCGAGGGGTCAAGCTGGTGCAGTCGTTAAGGATTAGGGGCGTTGGGCATAGTATGGAGGAGGAGAAGTGGGAGAAGTGTAGGATTGATGCGGCAGAAGCCAGGGGCCATGATACGAGGTATTACAAGGGGGATTTTTATAGGGCGTAGGGGCGGAGTTAGTATAAGAGAGGTTGGGAGGATTGTAGATATTGGATGATGAGATGAATGGGGTGGTGTACCTATTGTCTACAACTTCCTTCTTCTGCAAATGCATCTATAGAGCTCAGCTCATAGTCGCCATGCTTCCCATCCCCTCCTACCAACCAACCCAACCCAACCCAACCCAACTCTTCCCTATCGTCCCCCTCCCCCCAACTCCCCAGCCACCTCCACCCCCTACATACGCCCTCCAAATCCCTCAACGCGTTCTCCACTCCCTCCTCGCCCCTGCTCCCCTGAATCTCCACAAAGAAAATATAGTTCCATTTCTGCACGCCGGACGGGCGCGTATTAATAGAAGTGAGATTGATGCCGTGGCGGGCGAAGACGGAAAGCGATTGTGCGAGGGCGCCTGGATTGGTGTGGCAGACTGTGAAGCTGAGGAGGGTTTTTGAGGTCGAGGGAGATGTGGAGAGGGTGGGGGGGTTGGAAGGGGAAGGGGGAGCAGAAGATTGGTGGGGGGATTTCTTTCTTATGACGAAGAAGCGCGTTGTGTTGTCCGCTCTGTCTTCGATTCCCGGGGCCAGGACTTCGAGGCCGTGCATCTTTGCCGCGAGCGCGGAACTGACGGCTGCGGAGGAACGGGTCGGGTCTTGGGCTACGAGTTCGGCGGCGCGCGAGGTCGAGGATACATCCTGGCGCTCTGTGCCTTTGAAGTTGGCGTTGAGGAAGGATGTGCATTGGCCCCAGGCTTGCGGGTGCGAGTACAATTTCTTGATCTCGGGGAACTTGGTTCCTTTCTCTGGAGTAGATGGAAGGGTTGGTTGCGCATGGCCGACGAGACAGTGGTGCACGCTTACGTAGACTTCGCCGGAGACGAGGATGTCGGGGTGGGTGGAGCTGGGGTCGGCGAAGAGGTCGAGGGTAAAGACTACGGAGCCGTTTGTGGAGTTTTCGAAGGGGACGACGCCGCGGTGGGCGATGCCGGTTTGGACGGAGGTGAAGACATCGGCTATTGTGTGTTGGGGGAGAAGGGTGTAGGTGGATGAGGGGAAGAGGGAGAGAGTTGCCTGGGGGTGGTTAGTGTGTTGGAAGATGAAGGAATTGGACAGAGTTGGAAAGAGTGGAAGAGTAGAAGAGTAGAAAAGTAGAAGAGAGGAAGAGTTGAGGTACTAACAAAAGAGAGACACAAGCCGATATAAAACGACGAAAGCTCAAATGCATATACACAACAAAGCAAAAACAAAACCACCAACACCCCCTCCAGTAGAAAAAAAACCCAAGCAATGAAAAGAAACTCCGTACAAAAAAATCTACAGACAACCAAACCAAACCCCTCCCAAAAACCCCCACTCCAACAACAAAAAAAAGATCACAAACATACCTGATGCGTATACGTAGCCTCCGGTCCCAAAAAAGCAACCACCGTATTCCCCTCCCCATTTCTATCTCTTAATCCATTCACACTCATACTCTCTCTGTCTCTCTCCTCTATAACTCAAAACAATCACCTCCAAGACCAAAGATTTGAAATTAAAAAAATAATAAAAAGTTCCTACTTTTCAATCGCCTGATCGATGTCGATGTCGATGTCGATGTTCGATGGCGTTGATGTTCCTCCCTTCCAAATCACCTCCTCCCTTAAACCTAAATACCCCAAATCCTAAACTCAAAATAAGGGCCCCAATCACCGATCTCGGATACCGGGGGGGAAGACGGCGGGGGCTTGGACAAAACAAGGTCTCGGGAATTGTTTTTTCGTCGTTTTGATCTAGATTCAACGAATTCCGAAAATACTTTCCAATTGGGAATTGCAAGTGTAAGCGTAAGCGTCAGATATAGTGAGAAATTGTGATTGCGTAAGCTGGAGATGTAGTTGTGGAGGATCGTTGTGCGAGGTGCCCATGTGCAGAAAAGTTTCAAAGAGGAAGGAATGTTCGAATGGGGTGGTTTGCGGGTACTTGGTGCGTTAATGGAAGCCGAGGGGATCGGCTATTGTTGCCCCGCTGTGGAGGGTTCGGGGAATGCAAAATACTCCCTACACATATTTTGTCGTATGTATGCAATATACAATGTGGTAATATACGTATCGGGTTGAGCTTATGGTTTATT
This sequence comes from Dendryphion nanum, assembly GCA_020744415.1. Classification (NCBI taxonomy): domain Eukaryota; kingdom Fungi; phylum Ascomycota; class Dothideomycetes; order Pleosporales; family Torulaceae; genus Dendryphion; species Dendryphion nanum. Next base: position 1,411,362 of record JAGMWT010000009.1, read on the forward strand.
GTATATGGAATTCAAGACATCATGGGGGTATGTTCGTACGGATAAGATAGGACATGCAGCAGGATGAACAGCTGACCAGCGCAGCAGTCATCCACTTGGAAATGGATGGGAGCATATGCCGTAGAGAGAAACAGATTTTGATTCAGCTAAATGCAAAGGAGCGACTAGCCGAGGTAACTACATAGATGAACAATTTGCATCCTTTCTTCCACCTAGGATAGCCTTGGGATGATTCGCAAAAGCAGATGATGGACCAGCAGAACTACTGTTCCCTGTCCATTGATTCCAAAAATGCAGCACTTTCCGTCCCTTGGACACAAGATTGAGACTTGATAGGGGGAATTGGCCGTCTCTCCATTGAAGCGAGAGTGGGCTTGGAATAAAAATTGGCCTTCTCGTCAGCCTGTGCATAAGTTAGAAAACGGACATGTTGCATGTTCAGATACGACTATGACTGACCTTGTAAACCATCCGTCCGCACTCCTATTCGCCGCTTACAACCTGGAGAGACGGTACGTCAATCCTCCAGTCTTTTCTGCATTCGTTCTCGGCGCGTCATAGTGTTCGACACGGGCAGCGGAACTCCCCCCACTCGACGCGTGGAATGGGGCCTCTGCCTCGCTATCGGCGAGGGTGCACAACCGTCAATCATCGTAGAATTCGTCGTCGTCATCATAATCGGCGAGTTGCTCAAAGTTGACCTTGTAGCGAAGGATGGCGCCGATGCCACCAAAGCCCTTGACGAACTGGTTGCCCTCGGAGGAGCGATCCGAGACGAATTCGAGGGTAGCACCGAAGTCGCGGTACTTCTCGGCCAGCCACTCTAGGAAAGGCATCTGCTCGACGATTTCCATCTCCTGTCCAGTATCCTTGTCCATGAAGAGGGAGCGATCAGCCTCCTGGGTCTTGTTCAGGTGGAGGATGACATCCGAGCCCTCGGAGCTCTTGAGGGTGTATCGGATGATTTCCAAGTTCTCGTAGACGATCAGAGTCTCGGCAGCGCCGAGTTCCAATGCCTTCAAGGTATCCTCTACACCGTAGCAGACCTTTCCGGAGTCTTGTGAGATCTCATCGAAGTACTTGTTGATGAGCTTCTTCTCCTGGATGAACTTGACGTTGCTCAATGTCTCGGATGACAGCTCAATGGCTTGGTTGAAGCCGTTCTCGCCACCATAGGACACATCGACGACCTTGATGACCTTGGACTGAAGGCGCTGGTCGAACATGTCGGACTGGTTGAGGTCGTTCTTGAAATCGGCCGAACCAGCCAGGATGATACCAGCGACGTTGACCTTGTCGTTGGTGATGAAGTTTTGGACGGCCAACTCGGCGACTTTACGGACATAGTTGTGACGCTTCTCCTCTCGAAGACGGGCGAAACGGAGGGCAGACTGACCACCACGACCGTGCTTCTTGGGGAGATCGACGGAGAACCTGGACATGTTAGTGTTTGTCCGCCATGTATTGACTGCATCGACTCACTTGTGCACAACGTCGCGGGTATTGCCGGAGAGGGTGCCGAACAGGGCGCCGTTTCCGTCCATGATGATGAAGCCGAACTTCTGGTCAGACTCCAACAGCTCGCTCAAGGCCTCGGTATGGAACTTGTTGTCGCAAAGGTATAGCGAGGTGTTGATGGGCTTGAAGGGCTCAAAGTCGATGTTGATCTTGCGCTCCTTGCCTTCGGCGGTGATGATTTCACCGCAGTAGACGACGAGGCCATTGGGGGGGACTTTGGAGTAGAGCTTCAGGCGCTGCTGGGTCGAAGTAATGGCCGACAGGACGGAGAGACGGTTGACGCGGGACTTGATGTTGGAGGCGGTACCCTGGAGCCACGGTCAGCTTAGGGAGGCGGGCAATGCGATGGGGAAAGGTGTCGTCAAGACAAGACTTACGAATTCTTCAGCCAACATCTTCGCAGCACGCGAGACCTGATCCTTGGGCGCTGTGCGCAATTAGCAAGTGTGCTCTCCATGTGGTGATGCCGGCTAGTATGATGGTATGATGGTATCGATGCATGGCAGGTTCGTTCCTGGAGAGGATCACATACGGATGATGAGCGAGATCATGCTGGTGCCATTACCGCGGGCGGCCTCGAGGCGCTTTATGAGCTTCTTGACCTTCCAGATCTCGATATTCTTCTCGGCTTCGTTTGCTTGAGGGGCCGACATGTTGGGGTGGAGTGGTGATGTTGTGTCCGGAGGGCGGATACAAAATCGGAACAGGCGGCGGGGTGGAAATTTTTGTGTTGTGGAGGGGTCTTTATTACCCAGGTCACGGTGGGAGGCACGGAGGCAAGCGCGGATGGCCGACTCGCGGCGGGCGGAAGGCGTGGAGGAGGCTGCTGCTGCTGTGCGCGGCGTAGAATTGGAGAGAGAAGGTTAAGAAGAAAAAGAAAGAGAAAAAAAAGAGAAGAGGAAAGAGAAGGGGATATATATAAGAGTGAAGTGGTGTTAAGAAAGCAAAAGGAATGAATTCGTTCTTGCTGCTTGTTAGCTAATACATTAGATGTTGCTCCTCGTTGTCGGTTGCGCTGGGCCCGTTGGGGGGAGGGGCTAGGCAGTGGGCAATTGGTGGACTCACTGGGCTGCGCTGTATGGCGGAGTCTCTCTCTCTGTGCGTTGTGTGGAGAGAGAGTGAGCCAGTCGCTCTTTCCTCATTCCTCTCTGTGCCTGTGACGCACCTGCCCTGCCCTGCTCTGCCCTGCCACTGCCACTGCCTGCCACTGCCAATCACAGACCCCCCCTCCCCAGTGCCAAGTAATCATCACTGGATGCTGATTGGCTGCTCCACCTCCATCACCAACTTTTCGACTTGGTCTTGACTCCGTCGTGACTCCATCTTGACTCTCTCACGGCGTTGAATGAGTGTTTCTCGGTGTTCCTCAGTGTTCCTCCAATGCCCTGGCAAATGAAAGCAGACAAGACATGTACAAATTACTCATCGGATCGAGCACAAAGTCATATCTGAAACTACTACACCAATCGCGATTCATGCACCGGAGCTGAAGGGAATGCAGGTGGGATCATCTGCGGGAGCCATTCCCTGCCCTGCTGCCATTCGCTCGCCTAGCCGTTATCTCATGCCCTCTCCCGCTTTCGCCGCATGCTCTCCCATGCTTCTGCATCTTGAACGATGATGTAGGTTGCCTGCGGGGGGTGGTGTCTTCACGCCTCGTGATGCCATCTCCGAGAAGCTTCCCTTTATCGTCCGTATCCGTCTCCGCTGCTTACAACTGCCGCAATCGCTGCCCAGCTGCCTCCTTTGCAACTATCATGGCACCACGGCCACATCCCATTGCACTCCATCCAAACCTGTGGACCCAAACCCATACCCTGCTCTCCCGACGATAGCCTCCCCTCGCTATTTCTCGTAGTGCCCGCCTCCGACAGGCTAGTATCAGACTTCTGAGATTCGTCTCTCCACCCTCTGCGCCTCCCTTTTTTCTTCCACCTCCTCCTCGTGCCCTTGTGCTGGCACCCAGTTACTGCTTTGCTTGCCGTCTTCGTTTCCCTCGCCCACCATGGACATCCGCGGCAAACAACCTTCCACTTGGGACGAGTACGATGGCGCCCACAGAGGCTCAGTGGACTCAACCGGCACCCGTGTGCAATGGGACGACCTCGAACGTCGACCGAGCGGTCAAGATGCCTCTTCAACAGGAGGCTCACCAGCCCGACATGGCTTTACCGGCGATCTGAGACGGCGAAGGTGAGGAAAAAAAACTCGGCCACCCCCCAGAATGTGCCATGACTTCTTGCCACTGTCCTGTGCGTGCGCCTACTAACGGCTCAATCCTAGATCTTCCATGTCCCTGCACATACAAGCCCTCGGAGACGCTGGCGGAGTCAACAGTATCAATAACTTTGCTCGTTCATGGCAGCGCGCCGCTGGTTTCTTCGAAATCACCCCCGTGCGCCCCAGCTTTCGCGTTGCAGACGAAGATGACCCGGCAGATTTCCCACGGAGTGGCCTCTCAGTCACTGACCACCGATCGCTCTTGCGAGCCGCATTCGAAAGTGATGGGCGGCGCCCGTCAGACAATGCTCTAGAAGATGAAGAGGAGGGGGAGCCCACCGAATCGTCCCATATGCTACCTTCCGCCGTGGAACAGAGGCTGGGCCAGCAGAGGAACAGGGCCGAGAGCATCTTCACGATCGAGCCATCTCTGTCCTCGCCTTTTGGGGGAAGTTACGGGACATCATATGGGAGCCTGAGTGCACGCATCAATGAGTCGTCCATGGTCCATGCCGGGAGACTGTTCACTGAACAGCAATTGAAGGGAGCTACCGATTCAAGCCAAGAGCGCGAACCACTGCTGGTCAAACAGATCGAGGAAGATGGGAAAATGATCAACGTGGTTGTTGGCCAGTCTACCCTTCCGCAGACCGTCTTCAATTCCGTCAATGTTCTGATCGGGGTTGGCCTCTTGAGTTTGCCATTGGCCATGAAATACTCGGGCTGGATTGTTGGCGTCATATTCCTAACTTTCTCTGCCATTGTCACCTCGTACACGGCCAAACTTCTGGCCAAGTGTCTGGATGTTGATAGCTCTTTAATCACCTTCGCAGACCTAGCTTATGTCTCTTTTGGCAACCGCGCGCGCATCGCCGTCAGTATTCTATTCTCTTTGGAGCTACTGGCCGCTTGTGTAGCTCTAGTGGTTCTATTTGCCGACAGTTTGGATGATCTGATCCCAGGCTGGGGCATTGTGGCCTGGAAGATTGTGTGTGGCTTCATCTTAGTTCCACTTGGGTTCCTGCCTCTCCGCCTGCTGTCTTTCACATCTATTCTAGGCGTCATGTCTTGTTTTGGCAGTAAGTAAACCGGTCCGTCCAATCGAGCCATCTTGACCTAACCATATCCAGTCACAATTGCTGTCTTTGTAGATGGGTTCATCAAGCCGAAGACTCCTGGTTCTCTTGTCGAGCCTGCGCCACAGTATCTCTTTCCGGCTAATTGGCTCACAATTCCTCTATCCTTTGGCCTGCTTATGTCGCCATGGGGAGGTCACAGCGTCTTTCCCAACATTTATCGTGATATGCGCCATCCATATAAATATCGGAAAGGAGTCGACATCACCTACGCGTTCACGTTTTTGCTAGACATGGGAATGGCATGTGCAGGTATCTTGATGTTCGGAGATGGTGTCCGGGACGAGATCACGAGCAACATCTTCCTCACCAAAGGCTACCCCCCCGCTATCAGCGTCTTCATAGCCATCTGCATCGCCATCATTCCGCTTACAAAGATTCCATTGAATGCTCGCCCCATCATTTCGACTTTAGAGATTGTCTGCGGCCTCGACAGTCGCTCCCTCGCTGTATCCAGTTCACTGAATGGAATGTCTGGTATGAACAGGGGACTGTTTAAATTCTCGTTGCGAATCCTTGTCACAATCACATTCGTCGCGATTGCGATTGTTTGCCCTTCCTTCGACCGTATCATGACTTTGCTTGGAAGCGTGGCATGCTTCTCCATCTGCATCATCCTGCCGCTCGCCTTCCACCTCAAGCTATTCGGCCATGAGCTCGGAAGCGTAGAGAAGACGATGAACTGGGTGTTGATCGTGGTCAGTACCATCATGGCGGTTGTATCCACCACTTTCGCGTGTCTTCCCAAGGAACTCATCGGGGCTGCATAATGTAGTGTGCACTACGATTTTCATATGGGGCTTTTTTGAAATGTGTTATCGTATTGGAGAAGGACTTTAACGCGTGGAGGATGAAAATTGTTCCTTTGCGGTTTTCAAACACCTTTGCGGCGGGTATCCTGCAAGTCTTTCTTGTCTTGCATTTCTGGCGTATATCGATGCATCTGGGCGGATTCAGCTGCTCCGTCATTGTATCTGTGGGAAAGGAGTACCATCTGTCCATCCCCGAGAGAATCCGAATAGTATCGATTGCATCATAGTATTTCCTCTCTACTACGATAACACATAATTTACATTTATACACAGTCAAACTAGGCTCGCGACAGTCAGTGGTGTCATCGTTATCAATGTCATGTGTCTCCCCGTAAATACTGCATTTGGGCACTTTTCCCTGTTTTCGTGCCTAGACGGGGGGGGGGGGGGGGGGGGGGGAGGGGCTCGGACGCTGAATTGTGGAGATATGGGGAAACTAGTCGTTGTGTGACACGCGTACAAATTGGTGATCACCGTTGGCTTGACGGATTCGGGGGATTGGAAAATAATGTCAGAGAGCTGGAAAAAAAACTACTTATTTTGACAATGAATGCATGAGACACTGTTGAGTTTTATAGTTTGAAAAATGGACGCATAATATATATATGTACATATCGGCCCGCGATACACCGAGCCGTACCTCCCACAGGTCCAAGGTTTTGTTCAAACATGGTTCGTGCCCCATGGTGTTGAGGCGTTTGGTGTTCCTAATTTAGAATAGCCTTCTCAGCTCCCCTGCATCCTTTCCGCAACCCCGTATCAATCCTCGAGCCAAGCTGACGTTCGGGCGTCCGTGTCCACTTCCAACACCTGTACATATCCAACATGCATTCTCCCACGCCTGGAAGGAAAGAAGACGAATTGCGACCCGCGAGAGATCTTGAGTGAACGAACCTCTGTCCCCGAAAGTGGAATCTCATCTCGTGCGACTGTGGATCCCCCTTGCGAAGTCTTGCGACGTCGCCCAATGCGCCGCAAACCGAGTCCGTGAGAGGTCCTAGGGACCACGTTCGATATACAACTGTGCACGCGAGCAAAAATTATCGCTGAAGTGAAGCGACTGGAAGACAGAGGGCTAGGACAAATCCCCCATCCCCCCACGGGAGGCAGGAAACAATGCCTCAGATCCAACAATGGACCGGCAAGCCCTCCATCAAAGGCTCCACAGAACCAATCCGCATGGCCCTCCTCACAGCCTCTCTAATCGGTCTGCAGTACGTTCCAATCCCACTCCCCCAAAACCATAACCCCTCCCATTCCAATCGCTAATCCATTCTCTCTCCCACCCCCAGATTCACCTGGAACGTCGAAATGACCTACTGCACCCCCTACCTGCTCTCCCTCGGCCTCACCAAATCCAAAATCTCCCTCGTCTGGATTGCCGGCCCGCTCTCAGGCCTCATAACGCAGCCCATCATCGGCGTAATCGCCGACCGGTCCACGAGTCGCTGGGGCCGGCGCCGCCCCTTCATGCTCTGCGGCATGGTGCTCGTGGCCATGTTTCTGCTGCTGCTGGGCTGGACGAAAGAAGTGGTGCGGTGGTTTGTTCCCGAGACGGAGGCGAGCAGGGAGTGGGTGCAGAAGATGACGATTGTCACGGCTGTGGGCGCCATCTATGGGATTGATTTTGCGATTAATGCGGTGCAGGGGAGTTGTAGGGGGCTGGTGGTTGATACGTTGCCGATTCCGAAGCAGCAGATGGGGAGTTCGTGGGCGAGTCGGATGGTGGCTGTTGGGAATCTGGTCGGTTATGCGGCGGGGGCCATTGATTTGAAGAGTGTGTTTGGGGAGGTGCTGGGGGATACGCAGTTCAAGCAGCTCACGGCTGTGGCTGGGATTACGCTTTGTGTCATGGTGGGGATAACGTCGTGGGCAGTGACGGAGAGGGTGCTGGTCAGTGATGGGAGGGAGGAGGGGGAGCGGTTGGGGATTTGGGATGTGCTGGGCACGATTGCACACAAGGCGAGGAACTTGCCCAGGGGGATTGCGGGAATTTGTGTTGTGCAGTTTTTCGCGTGGATTGGTGAGTTAGTTGATGTGGATGGGGATGTGTTTGGGGATCTGGCGTGCTAATTGAGTGATATAGGATGGTTCCCGTTCCTGTTCTACAGCACCACCTGGGTCGGAGAGATATATCTCCGGTACGACGCCCCTGCGGAAGTCAAGATGGCGAACGACGTGACAGGCAGAGTAGGTCGGATCGGGAGCACGGCCTTGATTGGCTTTTCTATCATCACGTTCCTCATGTCGGTCATCTTGCCATGGTTCGTGAAGAACCCCCTGGACGAAACACCGGGATACACGCAGCGTCCGCCGCAGAGCATAGCAGCATTCGTATTCGAGCTGGAGAAGTACAAGCCTTCGCTTCTCACAGCGTGGACTTGCTCGCACTGCATCTTCGCGGGATCGATGATTATGGCGCCATTCGTCCAGTCGCTGAGGAGTGCTACGATCCTCGTGGGCATATGCGGAATGTACGTACCGTACCCCAAACTCCCATCTCTCTCCTCTGCCCACATCCTAACAATAACATCACCACAGATCATGGGCCATCAGTGTCTGGGCCCCCTTCGCCTTCCTCGGCGTCGAGATAAACCGACTCTCGCAGTCCCCCCAGCACCCCCAGTCCCCCTCCCACTCCGCCGAAGAGTCCCAAAGCGCAACGGGCGAAAGCTCCGGCGCCTATCTAGGCATCATGAATCTCTACACGACGCTGCCGCAATTCGTGGGGACATTCATCTCCTGGGGAGTGTTTTCGCTGCTGGAACCTGGCAAGAGTCCCGAGCTAGCGAAGGAGGCTCATCCGGACGAACATCATTCCACGGAGGGCCCGAATGCGATTGCGGTTTGTCTGTTTATTGGGGCTGTTTCGGCGGTAGTGGCAGCAGCAGCGACAAGGAGGCTAGGGAGGATACAGAGGGAATTGAAGAGTCGGTTCTGAGATGATGGAAAATTGCAAGAAGAAAATAGAAAGTCTATTACATGTATGGGATTTTTATTAACCATGGCCACCGAAAGTCATGGGTAGCTTTGAGGCTCAAGTCAGCACGTGAAACCCCGGAAAGCCAGGCCATGCATGCACGCATGCCCACGCCATGGGGCCACAAACAAACAAACCAAAACACCACAACAGAGCCGCTTTTAGATCCATGCAGCCCGGCGGGCGTATCTACGCAGGTAGGTGACGGACTCTCAACAATGCTGAACGATCTGGGGCTAGGAACGATCGGGCCGTCTAATTATGGGAGGACTTGACGGTTTGGGGCATGGCATGTTCATGGTTGCGGTAGCATGTGTGACGGGGGGCGCATCCGTGGAAAAGAAATTTCTTCTTTATGTTTTCGGAGGGGCTTCTAGAAGGGAAGGTGTGGCTCAGGCGAGTGCAAGGGCTTTTTTAGATGGGGTTTGGCGTGGGTTGGTTCGAGGACAATGATGATGATGATACCAGGATTGGGGGGAGGGGGTCTCGGGAATTACATGGAGAGTTTACCGGCTAGCTTTGTTGGGTTGGAGAGATTGGGAAAGTGTGGGATGGCGATTTTGTAATCGGGGGGTTTTTTTGAATTTTTTTTTTACTTGGTTCGGTTTGAATTGATGTGCAGGTGTGGCAAGGGAATTGTCACGATGACAGGAAAAGAGAGAGAGAAAGAGAGAAAGAAAGAGTAGAACCCGGCCAATGTCGGCGTAGCTGACGGTCACAACGCAGGCAAATAGATATAGAAGAAGAAAAATCTTGATTCCAGGAAGCACAGAGTCCGAGAGGAAAACAGATGATGATGTGTCGTCCCGTCGTAGCGGTGATGGTGGTGGGTGGTGGTAGTGGTGGTGGTGACGATGACGATGATTGGAAAGCAGCGCAGCCCTACAGGCGTGCGTACAGCCACCGGCCAAACAGTGCTCTCGGATCAAGAGATAGAGAGAGAGAAAGAGAAAAAAGGCGGTAAGGGAAGTTGACCAGCACTCGCCGCCTTCTCCGCCTCTAACCCACGGACAGAAAAGAAAACTCTGCCGTGGGCTGGGGCGGTATGGGGAGACGTGCTTCTGTCGTATGGATGTTTTTGGAGAGAGACTGGATTGTTGCATGCAGCAGGCGGGTGGTTTCAGTGGGAGAGGCAGCTATGGTCTTGTCTGCTCTCTTGCTCCTGGTGTGCCGCCATGCAACCCGGCTGCCGGCTTACATCACCTATGGCTAGGCAGGGCAGGGCGGTTCCATCAGAGAGACTCTAGAAGCAAAGCCTTCGAGGACAGGACAGGGCAGGATAGGACAGGACAGGCTGGAGTGGAGGAGTGGTGGACTGGCTGGTGCTGCACGTCGTGTCGTGTCCTGGTGTCAAAGTCTCGTCGCTCCCTCGGGCCACACGAGCCACTTTTCTCGCTGGGCACGCTAGCCGGAACGGGCGCAGGCGTGGACGAGTTGCAGTGAGTGCAATTGGAGGGGCAACTCACTAGCGCCGCCGCTTCCCTCTTTTCGCCTTCTCTCAACCACCGAAACAATTCTGCAGTCGCCCGCACACGTTCCGACCGTCGACACTTCTGCTGCACTCTGCCTGCGCTCTGCCTGCACTCTGCACCGTCCGGACACGCCAGAACGCCTGGGGGCTCACCAACAAAACCAACCCTCTCCCTCAACAACAAACATCTCCCGCTCGCTCTGCCCTTGCGCCTAGATCAACCACCACCGCCAACACCGCAATCATGTCCGAACCCATCCGCAACAAGAAGCTGGACAACATGGCTGCTCCGTAAGTCGTCTTCCTGCCCTGCTCTGCCCTGCCCTGCTCTCTTCGTCCTGCTCCTCCTGCCGCCGCCGCACTTCTTTCCCTACCCCACAGCACACCACATCACCACAACAATCTCAACCCACACCACTCCTCCATACCACAACCACCGGGCCACGGGCACGAAAAAAACACTGCAATGGACGCCCCCGCTAACCACCACATCCTGACCGCCAGTACCCCGCAGAACACGCCTGCAAATGCTGCTCCCATATCGTCGCGCGCCCAACAGCCCGGCGTGGCGAGTATCAAGGAGGGTAAGTGACAAAATTTCAGTCCTCTTTGCCCCTCCTCCCTTCCCCGCGCAACCGTCCTCTAACCCCCCCACCCCCCATTCTCCATGACTGTCCCAGAGCAATGGCCTAACCCCGCGGTAGAGGAATTGCAGAGTGCCGCCGCCGGTCTCTTCGCTGCCAATCCCGCTCTCGTCTCCATGATGCAGGCCAAACTTGGCTCGCTAGTCGGCCGATCAAGTGGCTACATCGAGTCTCTCCCCGCTTCCGTCCGTCGTCGCGTCGCTGGCCTCAAGGGCATCCAGAAAGACCACTCCAAGCTCGAGGCCGAGTTCCAGGAGGAGGTCCTGCAATTGGAGAAGAAGTACTTTGCCAAGTTCACACCGCTCTACGAGTCCCGAGCAAAGATCGTCAACGGCTCCAACGAGCCCACCGAGGACCAGGTCAAGATTGGCGAGGCAGAGGATGAGGACGACGATGACGAAGAGGTCGAGAAGGAGCTCAACAAGGACGAGGGCAAGGACGTCAAGGGTATTCCAGAGTTCTGGCTCAGCGCCATGAAGAACCAGGTCTCACTCGCCGAGATGATCACTGACCGCGACGAGGCTGCCCTCAAGCACCTCACCGACATTCGCATGGAGTACCTCGACCGCCCCGGCTTCCGACTGATCTTCGAGTTCGAGGAGAACGAGTACTTCACCAACAAGACCATCACCAAGACCTACTTCTACCAGGATGAGAACGGCTATGGTGGCGACTTCATCTACGACCACGCCGAAGGTGACAAGATCGACTGGAAGGCCGGCAAGGATCTGACCGTTCGCATCGAGAGCAAGAAGCAGCGCAACAAGAGTAAGACCCCCCATCCAGACATTAATATCTCACGACAAATACTAATCCGCCTCCAGACACTCAACAGACCCGCGTCGTCAAGAAGACCGTGCCCACCGAGTCATTTTTCAATTTCTTCGACCCGCCCAAGCCTCCTCAGGATGAGGACGATGCCACCTCGGACATTGAGGAGCGCCTCGAACTCGACTACCAGCTCGGCGAGGACATCAAGGAGAAGCTCATTCCCCGCGCCATCGACTGGTTCACCGGCGAGGCTCTGCAATACGAGAATATCGACGACTTCGACGAGGGTGAGTTTGAGGACGAAGATGACGAGGACGAGGATGAGCTCAGTGACGACGACCGGGATGAGGAGGAGTCAGACGATGAGGTATGTTGGTACTCTCCCAGGCATCGCTGTCAAACACATCTAACCCTATGCCAGAATGACGGCACAAAACCCAAGCAGGAGGCTGCCGAGTGCAAACAGAGCTAAGCGGCTTCGCTGTTGACTCGGAATGATGATGGCTATAGGATATTTGGCTTGCTCACTTTCGACGATCTAGATGCCGGCATCAAGACGCATTTGGTGGCTTCTCGGCTGTCAGGTGTCGACTTTCGCCCTGACACTTTTCCTTTTATTCCCCGCCTGTCTCTCACACCATCCGCCACTGGTTACTACTGGCCAGTTCCTCGGGCATAATGCGTCTGCGATCCATGAAGCCAGGCTGTAGCTTATAACTGCACACCAACTATTTTGGTTCTTTCCCCCCACTCAACGTATGTCTTCTCGTCTTCAGTTGCACGCATGTCATGTCATATCCCCTGTTCGGTTTGTTCATCACTTCTCCACCAAGCAACATCAAACATACAGCTTCATCTGGGTTGGCGCCACGCAAAATGCGGGGGGATGGTTATGTCAAGTCTTTCATTCACACTGGGCTCCGGTCATGGGTCATGCGGGTGGCTAATTGTCTTTTCATACCGCAAATGGGTATTTCACTCTGAATAGGACATGGGGATGGTCAAATAAAGATGGGGTACGGTTTTACTGCATAGTTCGTCTTCTCCTTTTTTTTCACTCGTCTCATCTTCCATTTGCAGTACAAAAAGTGCGAGTGCGAGCGTGTGCCATTTTCCCATTCTTTTCGAAGATTTGGGTAATGTGGCGTACTTTGTTTGTTAGGGTAGAATTGGAACCGAACCTCATTGCGATTTTGATTATTTATGGGTGCATGGTGATTTGTGTGTGCGTGTGCAATGCGTGTGATGCGGGAGGCGTGTGATCAATTGGTGACTGCACCAGTGATTTGCTTTTTTCCTGTGAATACTCAGGTAGGCACATGACTGGAAACCGGATAAAATGTGAAAATCATTGCTGGTTTGGTAGGCCTGGTTTGGAAGGGGAGTGGCATTGCATTTGGACCTGACACGCTGGGTTGAGTTGGTTGGGTGGGTTAACGAGACGTCATGGTTTGGTTTCCAAGCTCTGGAGGAGAAATTCCGCGATTGCGGCTCTTTGGACCAAAAGCAGAGTGTGGCGCAGGCGGGGTAATTTCTTGATTTTCTTTGTCTGGTGCCTGTGCGGTAGTGCGGGGTTTCCTCGGGATACTGTATGGGCCGTGTGGCGGGGGGGGGGGGGGGGTGCTGCAGCTGGAAATTTCTTGGGAATCTTTCAAAAATATTTTTTGGGATTGAGTTTGGAGGGGTTACGGGAACGGTAAAATTCCACGGGCTACGATTCAGACTTCTTTTTAGTTTTTGTTCGCTTGAGAGTGATTTTATACAAGGGAATTGAGGGACACAAGAATATATTGGGTTTGCATTTTATTGTGGGGCATCTTCGAAGAGAGAGGACGATAGTTGCGACACTTCACACCACGACACTGTACTACACTGCACTTTCTCGATCACTCCTCCCATTCAATTCAACCCAATCAAGGAATCGCTATACCCTCCTCCATTCCGACACAGCAACCCTCCCAACCGACCACCCACCATGGGCCGGGAAAACCCCAACATCATCGTCACAGGCACGCCCGGCGTAGGCAAAACCACGCACGCAGAACAGATTGCCCAAACCCTGGGCTTCAAACATCTGAGCGTGAACCAGATCGTCAAGGACGAGGGGTTCCACGAGGGCAAGGACGAAGAGACGGGTGCATGGATCGTCGACGAAGACAAAGTACGTATTCGCACACCAACCCTCTCCGAACCCAAACTTCCCCCCCCCCCCCCCCCCCCCCGCAACAAACAAAACAAAACTAACAACAACACCCCCCTCAGCTCCTAGACTACATCGAAGCGCTCCCCCTGCATTCGACGGGGGGCTACATCCTCGACTGGCACGCCTGCGACATGTTCCCGGAGCGATGGATCGATCTCGTGCTGGTCCTTCGTTGCGACTCCACGGTTCTGTATGATCGGCTGACGGCGCGGGGGTACAGCGGGAAAAAACTGGAGGAGAATATGGATGCGGAGATCATGCAAGTTTTGCTCGAGGAGGCGCGGGAGAGCTATGCCGAGGAGATTGTGGTCGAGTTGAGGAGCGAGGAGGCGGCGGATTTGGAGGCGAATGTCGAGAGGGTCGAGAAGTGGGTCGAGGGGTGGAGGGAGAATAGGAAGGGGGAGGAGGGGAATTGAGGGGGGAGGGCTTGATGGTGGAAATGGAAGAGAGAGAGAGAGAGAGAGTGTGTGTGTGTGTGTGTGTGTGTGTGTATGTGTGTGTGTGTGTTGTTTGTTTGTTTTTATACCCGGGGATAAGAAGAATGGAATAACGTGCGACTTTTGTACATATAGCAAGGAATTATAGACAAAAAGTAAAATGGTTTTCGGGCAAGGAATTGGAAACTAGGAAATGCTGAGAGAAGAAGAAGTAGAACAAATACAAAAGGAAACCAACATTTTTCTTTTCTTTTCTTTCATTTTTGATTTCATATAATATATATATATACATATATACATACATCATTCTTTCAAGCCGCCGCATCCTGTTTCTGGGCCGCCAGCCACGCCTTCAACTTGTCCAACGCCTTCCCCCGATGCGAGATCCGGTTCTTGGCACTCTTGTCCATCTCCGCGTAGGTCTGGCCCTCGTACTCGAAACACGAGTCCCAACCTATACATTTTCAAAACAATTAGCCAATCTCTAAAAAAATAAAAATAAAAATAAAGAAAGAAAGAAAAGAAGAAGAAATAAACCCCCCTCCCCCAAACCCCCAGAAGTTTCCACCTTTAGGAATGGTTAAAAAAATAAAATAAAAACTCACCAAAAACAGTCGAACCTCTACTCTCGACGAGTTTCCCATCCGTGCGTCCCTGAAAGAGAACGGGTTCGTGGCCTGGCCCCGCGCTGTACGCGAAGGTGCAGACGGCTTGGGCGGATTTGTCCGGGAAGCCTGAGAGGAGTTTGTGCAGGTGGAGGGGGCCGAGGGAGAGCATGAACCATTTACTAAGGAGGGGGGGTTAGAAGGGGTGGGGGAACAAAGGGGGAGAGGGATGGGATTGATTTACATATAAGGGCCTGGGAGATCGTTCATGGCTTTGAAACAGAGACATGTGTCTTCGACTAGGACGGGGCCTTGCACCTGTTGGGTTTTCTGTCAGTTTCAATTCCACTTCCCGATCCCGGTCTGCGAACATTGTGAGAGCACAATATGATGTGTAAAATTCAAATTCGAATTCAAATTCAAATGGGCTAGAAGATAAAAAATGGAGACAGTAATAAAAAGGGTAAGAGAACGAGAAAGAGAGATCTATGCATACCGCCTCCGCCGCCCGTCTACATTTATCCCTCGTGACCTCCTCCACGGTTCCCTGAATCTCCACCAAATCGACATTCTGGCTCCGGAGCTCAATGACACCTTCCAGAATGGCCTGGACTTCTGCGAGCTTGTTTTTGTTGCCGGTTATGAAGTTTAGATGTTGGGGTACCGGGGTGGTAGACATCTTGGCGTCTTCTTTGGCTTCTTCGGGTTCGGTTAGGAATTCAGAGCGGGGTGGGAGATGGGTGGTTAGGGGATTGGATTGGTAGGGGTGGGATTGGAGGCGGTGGTGGAGGGCGGTTTGGGAGGGGAGGTGAGGGTGCGGGAAGGAGGTTAGTTGGTGTTGAGTTTGGTTCTGCTCGTCGACGGGAATGCCGGTGTAGGAAATTGTTTGGTTGGGTGTTCGATTGGGTGTTTGCGTTTGTGAATCCGTCTGCGAGTTTGAATTCGAATCTGATTCAGCGGTTCTGGATGTTTGTTGTTCCTGTTGCTGGTCTGATCGTCGTGGCAGGCTCGGATGGTGTTGATTGTGATGGCGTGGGATCATGTTCCCAAGGGGAAAGCGGAAAATAGAAAAGAGAAAAAGGTGGATTCTCAATTCGTCAATTGATATAGTCTATTTCGAGACACACTTTTTTCATTCCGCGCGGGTCTTGATAATCGGCGAAATGCGATAAGCAGCCTTGAGATGACTCCTTGGATGCGGAAGTATGCACGTGTAAAATGGTGCAGCCTCGCAGGGCGCGAAAATTGCAATAAGCGTTCAAGGGCTGGATGCAAGATGGAATGAACGGGTTGGTTTGATTGGTTGTAAGACGTCTGAAGCGGTGGTGGGCTGTAGCGAGGGACATAGACAAGGGCTGAGCCTGCGAGCTGTGAGCTGTGAGCTGAATAATATCCCGTCTTTGAAGATGCTAAGATGCTGTCCCCGGTTTACTGAACAAACGGAGAGTGACTGCGTTTCTGCGTTTGCTGAGGCTTCGTCAGTCCCGCAAAGTCCTTCCCCACTCGTCGAAGTGTGAATAGTGGCCTCTTGTTCAGCAACTTTCCTTCTACGCTCGAAGCTATTTTAGGCGTGCTGGCCATCGGCGCTAGATTGCTTTTGGCACAGAACAGTTCTAGCGCCCTTCTCGAATGTCACTGTGCCTTCTCCAATGCAAGCCCGTGCGCCAACAACTTCACAAACATCAACATCATCCCTCCCCTTTGCTGACCGGATTCTGCATCGTGACGGTTAATGGCCCTTTACATGGCTTGATCCCAAACCTCTTCTTTCGCGATTACTCGGGTTCCCTGAACTCAAGGCAGGGCCGAGCCGCTCTCCGCCCTTCCTGTACCCAAGCTTCCCGACATACCCAGCCATCACCTAAGCTTAGGCGGTGTCGACTTCCATCCTTCAACCAAAAACTACCTCTCTTTTTCTGTTTGTACCACCCACTAAAGCAGTTGCAAACGAGAAATCTCCGGGTATCCACAGCCTGATTCAGCAAAAATGGCATTATCATCCAAGAGCCTCTTCCTCGGGGTGTATGCCTCGGGTACATCTATAAGGCTTCTCTTTCTTCCACTATGCTACCTGTTCCTGTCAAGTCCATTTCTTGTGTTGGTTGCTCGCTTTTACAAGCTCGATAAGAAGATTCTCGAACACGTTCCTGAAGTCTACAAGAGATCAGATACATACCCTCAGGTCTTCGCTGCGCTTGCTACTGTTGCCCTCTTTACACGACTCTTAACTGGAACCAAAATTGGAAGCGGAGGCTCAAGCTATGGAGGGAAGAGACGGGTACAACTCTTGCCATACTGGGTTCTGCGCCTCAGACATTGGGGGAATGTCGTGTTTGGAGGAGAGAGCTGGTTGAAGGGGGTTAGGTGAGATGTCGCGTTCGCAATTGATATTCCATTCCTAGCTAATGTCTTACAAAGGGATTCTGCCGTCACAGATGTCATTGCATACCATTCTGCGGGTGCAAAACATAATGTCATCTTCTCCCCCTCACTATTGGATCAGATTGTCGGAAACTCGGATTCTCTGGAAGAAGCCGACCTTACCAAAGTTTTCACTATGCAAAACGCCTTCGGCTTGTCCGGCGGTTCCAAGGATCAATATCTTCGTATTCGACCTGAAGTCACGAAGCTCTTGGAGTATGACGTTTTTAAAGGCCGAGGTCTGAAGTCCATCACAGCGGCTGCCCTGAAAATTCTTGCCGAATCGCTACCTGATTTTGTCACGTTTAACTCGTCCATCGTTGATCAGCTCCCCTGGGAACGAGTTGCGGGTATCGAATTGACCGACGGAACGGATGAGGTTGAAGCAGATCTGTTTGCCCTGATTAATGAATACTTCTGCAACGTTATACTATCGCCAATCACGGGACCTCATTTTCCGGAGTCTTACCAATTGTTGGGAACGGATTTGGCCACTTTGAATCGGTCTTTCTACCAGCTTGCTCTGGGATACCCACGATTGACACCAGTTCCAGGGCTACCAAGCGCCAAGTTAGCAAGAGTACGACTACTATCGAACTTCACCAGACTCTTCCGAGAATTGAACAGGTCTAGCTCTACAAAAGATGTTTCGGATAATGGAAGCCAAAGCGGTGCAGAAGAGACCGACGCCGAAACTTCCACCCCCCTCACAGCCCTAAACGACCTTTTCAACAAACAGAAACTCCCCATCCCAGCCCGAGCCTCCATAACCCTCGAAGTAATAAACCGTCTCGTCTCCCAAGTCGTCCCCCTCGCCTTCTGGACAACCTACCACATCTTCTCCAGCGCGCCCTCCAACCCCGTCGACACCATCCGCACCGAAACCCAAACCTGGGCCAAAGCCGTCCAACCCCCCGCAATCCACCCACTATTCCCCTCTCCCCCGCAAGTGACCTTCACAGCCCCCAACTCCCTCTTCGCGCCCAACAAATTCCCAGCCCTCCGCTCCGCCATCGCTGAATCGCGCCGACTCTACAGCGCCCCCATCACGCTCGCCAAAATCACCAAACCCATCCTGTTCACAGACTCCAGCACCCGCAGCGACAAGGACAATGACAAGTGGCAACTAGACTCTGGATCCTACCTCGATGTCGGGCTGTCTCAGCGTCTGGCCAATACATCGCCAACTAACTACATCGACCCCGAGACTTGGAAACATGATCGGTTCGCGTATACGCAGCCTCCGGCGCCCCTTGCCTCAACGCTCTTCGACGACAGTGACGATCTTGTATCGGGCCTCCTCGTCGCGTTCCTCGCAGGTATGACACAGCTCTGGATCATTGCTCCGGCCGCAGAGAAGACGTTTTTCGAGCATCTGCAGGAAGCACAGGCTGCGGCTTCTATGCAGGCTGCGTCGGAGCCCAGCACAAGGGTACGCAAGGAGGGGGTTTGGAAGATGCCGAAGACGGTTGTGGGCGCGGGGTTTGTGGTACCGGGAGGCGAGGTCAGGGTTCGGATTCGGAGGAGGGAGGGGTTGGAGAGGGTAGGCGTGCCTGGACAGGAGAAGGGGAAGAGGTAGAGTGAAATTGGGGGAAGGGGAGGCAAGATGCGTAAAATGTGGGGGATGGGTGATGGATGGGAAGGAGGGAATAGAGGGGGAAGCGTTTCGGAGGTGACGAGATAAAATCGAAGTGAAGTAGAGTATCTTGTGTTCTGTTGATTTTCTCAATTATCTAAAAAAAAAAATAACATGTACTTTGTCTTCTACACACTTCATGCAACATCCACACAATCAAAACTCAGGTTTCAGATCCTACAACTAAATCGACTATAGAATTTCCCACGCACGATGACGGAAACTGAAAAAATTGATATTATAAGTGATTTTCTTTCCGTTCCATTCCCTCCTCCTTTCCTTTCCTTTCCCTACGTACGACAGACGGACATACCCATGGTGACTTCTTCATCTCTTCACCACTTGAACTATGAATTAAACTGACGTACTATCTATCCCCACTCCACAAAACAAACCAACACTAGGACATCGAGCACGACCCGCGAAAAACAATGAATACCCTTTCACTGCGCAGTATTCGCTGCTCAGAGATGCTGCTATTCAAGCTGCCAATGCTGATGTATGTGGGGTTCCGACTGAGAAGGAATCGAAGTCTATGTATCGGGCAACTATACGTGGAATTGGATTCGAATCGAAGTATTAGACTGGGTATCAATTTCTCTTTCTCTTTCTCTATCTCCTTTTTTTTCTTTTCCTTTTCCAGCATTCCCTAACTCGCAGATAGCCATCTACCGATCTAATAGATATATATATATACATGTAGCAGAATCCTGCTGATTTGGCCCTGAAACGGGGTCGAGCGCCTGGTTTTCTTGTTTCCCTTTGCCCGTTGCGATGCGACGACTGTGAGTAGGCAGATGTTTTTAACGTTCCGTGTCGAGGGGATAGATGTCCATGCATGATGCTAATCGGGCACTCGAACTTATGTACCCGGGATAGGGGGGAAATAGGAATGTAGGGGCGATTTTCTTTCGCTCTTGGCCCATGATGGTGTGTGGTCGGTTGATATGCAAAGGATGTCGTGCTAGCGGATCTTATAGCATCCTCAATCACTGTCATCATCACTCCCATATCCTACTAACGGACCCGCCATAGGTGCCGCCTTCTTCGTCCCTGCAGACGCTGTATACCCCTTCAATGCCGCCAATGTCGAGCCAGACAATATCCCATTCCCAACGCCCTCTTCTCCATTATCCACAGGAACAAGCGCCCCATACGTATCCTCCTCATCCTCCTCCATCCCAACCTCACCCCCCTCAATCATCCCCCTCCCCTCCCTCGCCGCCGCAAACTCCGCCTTCTCCTTCGCATACCAAACATCATCCGGCGCCTCATACCCTTGCAATCCAAAACTCCCCTCAATCTTCCTCCTCTTTTTCTGTTCCGGATCCATCCTGCCCTCCAGCTCTGCGACATAGCTCGCCGGCAACGCTTTACGTATCGCTTCCGCGGCCTGTTCCTCGATGCGCGCGGCCTCGCGTTTCTGAGCCGCCGGATTCGGGTCCACGGTTGCCCAGCGCACGTTGAGGATTTCGGAATGGTCCAGCGATTGGTGGGCCATGGCTTCTTTTGCGACTGGAGCATGTTAGTATAATGAATGTTTGGGCCGGGAATCAAAAGGGGATACATGCACTGCGAATTCGCCTCATTCAAATATGTCACGAACGCGACTCCGCGCGCCGTCAAAACCCGCGTCCGTTCCACTTGTCCCCACTCCTGGAAATGCCGCGCTACAATCTCCTCGATATCATCCGTCACATGTATGCGTCCTATATACAGCGTCCGATTCTGCCGCGTGAAACTGCCCACGCCGCCCATGTCATCTCTGTAATCACTGAACTTGTCACGCCCGAAACAGTCCATGTTGCTCGGGAACATATCCGTGACAGTGGGCAGGCGATGTAGGTACTCGCAGTCCACACCTTTGGGACAGATGCCGCGCGCGAAGAACAAGCAGAAATAGGAGCCGGGGATTCTGTCCGCTTTCGTGTACCCGGAGTCGCGCGCGACGTTACAGCGCCCTTTTGCGGCCGTCTGGCTGAGGTACTTGTCTTCGCGGTCGCCGCCGCTCCATTTGTTGTACCAGATGTTGAAGATTGTGCCAGTGGCTGCGGGAGCTTCGTTTTTGAAGGTCGCGGGGTCGACTTGCGGGCGTGCGGGTCGTCGTTTGCGAATTATCTTCTTGATCTTGCGCACTTTTTTGCCTTCGGCATTGATGTAGACTTCGCTGGTTTCGGTGGTTTGGGTCACGAGCGCGGTGGCGTTAGAAGTGGACGCATCGTCGCCGACGAGGTCGTGGGTAGGAGCTTCCGTGACGGGAGGTGGGGTCTGTACGTCGGTCATGGTGGGTGGTGGTTGTGATGTGAGGTTGGAGAGTTGAATGATGGACTGGGAGTTTAAACTTTTGGAGATGCGAGTAGGCTTGGCGCGACAAGGTATGCTTAGTCAGCGTTCCTTAGTTTTGGTCTCACTTTCCACTTTACTTACGACTGTTACCTAGCCAGAGATATACGGGGCAAAAAATCAGAAATGATTTCGAAAATGATTTGCAGGACAAGTTCATGGCTTCTTGAGCTAAGCACGTTTAGACTTGAAGGGTTGCAAAGTGAAGAAAAGTATTTTATTCCTCTCCACCCATCCTGAACTGTGGTAAAGACTACCACTTTCCTTATCCGGATTCAGTCCTGCCTATGAAAATCTATCAGGCATAATCATAGAGCTCGACTCTAATAGTTTTTCCTCATACCCACAAGTCGCAGCACACCTTCGAGGCAAGACCCGAACGCGTCCAAATGCCATCATGCCATCATGCCATATCTTCTTTCCGCGGCACCTCTCATTTGGGTCGGACTGGGAGAACTTTCTCGGGGTTCTTCCACTCCTTTGTGAATGGCAGGAACTCAGGCTGGCCGGGGATGTATTTCTCTGCAAATTTGTTAACATATGAATATGGGGATCTATGGGGGTGTGGCACTTACGAAGTACTTTGGGGACGTTGAATCTATGGGGTAGAGCGCAGTTAGCTTCCTGGAATGATTGACGATAACGGATTATTTCTCTTACCCGTCCTTAGTCTGGAAGTTCTCGAGCAAGCAGCAGAGGGTTCGCTCAGTAGCGGTCACTGTGAACGATGAGTAAGATTCACGTATAATATCATGGAAGGAGTAACTTACAAGTACCGTTAAGCGCATGAACGTAGTCCTACATGATACAATTAGAAGCTGTCAAAGAACGTGGTACCCATTGGAACTCACTTTTCGAGTCGAGGTGGCTTTCTTTACTCCATATCGGACTGCAACGAGTTAGTATTGATGCCCTGTGGTTCGAGGCAACTATTCTTACTCTCAAGCTCACGTGTCTGGTAATCCGTGCCTGCAACATATTAGTAGGGGTTTGTTCATAGAGCAGGTGATTCTGGAAAACATACAGTTGCTGCAGCTCACCAGCTCCTTGTACTCGCCGCCACCTGTGACTGGGAACCAAGCTTCCAAATCGCATTTCCGCTATCAAATAATCAGCAAAAATCTTTCCATCAAGACCGATAAAACGTACCGAAGCAGCATTGTTCAAAGCTCCCGAGACAATGCCAACGACTCGGTAAGGAAGTCCAAGGCTCTTGTAGAATTCTTCGGAAGTGGCAAGCATCCTGGTGTACATCAGTATCTGGTTCTCTCGATAACCAAGAATCATCTAAGAAGAAACTTACTCGTCGAATGCCTCCCATGACTTCTCCGGCTTGGTGATCTACACGAATGAGCAAGAATATACTACAATATGGCGATGAGAAATTACATACCAGGAACTGCTCAACCTTCTCGAACCTGTGGACAGCAAATCAGTATCAAATAAAATAAAAAGATTGCGCATAGGGAGGAAGGGATGGGCATAGGCGCCTAATACGAATGCATATAACGTACTGATGGATTCGGAAGATTCTAGCAACACGTTAGCCATGAATCAAATCAGCTCGATACAATACATACCCCCAAGCATCTTTGCCATGAGAACCTGCCTCCTTTCGGAAGTTCGTGCTATATCCCGCGTATCTACATGCACCGTTAGCACTGGAAAAAATACTAGCAATTTAGTCCAAGCTTACTTGATAGGGAGGTCTTTGTCACCCAACCTGATATTCATTTAGCATAATCTCTTCCACCAGTTTGTGCGGGATAGTACCATTCTTCTGAGTGAAGCGCGCTAATGGGCTGTTCAGAGGTAGCAATCACTACAACATGTCAGTACTATCCAACATCCCAAACATTCCACAATACACCATAACTTACAGTACTTGTCGGTATCCGGCTTATCCTTGTTCTCCGTGACCTAAACCCCACCACATTAGACATCTCTCATATATCTTGTCTTAGTATCCATACCTTGTACAGCTCATCGTCAAAATCGCTCAACTGAGCCGTCTTCGCCATCTGGCTCTTGAGCATGAAGAAAGGCGGTTGGTTTCTATTCCAAATCAGTCTCCCCTTCATATATCCAAAACTAAAACACATCCGGCTTACGGCGTATATCCCTTGTTGAACAAGAATTCGAGACCGTAATTGACCAAGGCGAGATTGAGAAATAGACCGTAGCCCGTGAGACAGTAACCTCGCTGTCACGAATGTCAGCCATAACTCTTTTCCTCCAAAGCTGTTGAAACTCACATGTCCAACGATCTTGACACCCCCTTTGCAACAACGTCAGCCAATTTCGTCCTTCATAAGGATGTCCTCAGATATACGCACTCTCGCTATCATATCCATCCAACTTCGCCAACACCCCGTGATGCGGCACCCACCCCTCCGTCTCCTTCCCCTCGACCACAACCCCCTCAGGAGCCCAAGTCCTGTACACCGCGTTATCCGCCTCGTCATTCGAGACCGGCACATCGGGATGCACATAGTTGCCCACAGACTTGACTTTGGCATTCAGCAGCACCAGTTTCTGGTTTGCCAATTCCTCTTGTTGCTTCTTGTCTTCTTTTAGTTGGGCGATTTGGGCGAGCAGATCATCGGCGGGTTCTTTGGCCTTTTTCCGGATCCCGATTTGTTTTTGGAGCGCGTTGATTTCGGAGCCGATCTCTGTGGTGTGGATATGTTAGTTCAGATCCATTCATCTCCCTCCTTATTCCTGGCTACTTCTCCTCGCGATACGTGGTAACTTTGTTCGAAAAAAGAGACATCAATTCGCTTCGACCGATTCGCTTCGCGTGTCTCATGTAAGGAAAAAAAACGTACGAGTCGCCGCATACTGCGCTGTTCACAAACAAAAGTCAGCATCTCCATCTCCATATAAAAACCCCAAAATGTACACATACTCTGCCTATGGTCCGCCCAATCCGCAATAACCTCATCCACAATCTCGACGTTCGCAAACCTCTTGCGCTGACTCTCACGAATCTTCTCCGGGTCCCCGCCCATGTCGTGCGCAGTGATGAAGTCTTTCCTGTGTGTGCCCCGCTATCGTCAGTGGACCAAAAACATAATTGATTGATTCGGGAGGGGAAGGAGGGGAAGCAGGGGAAGCATACACGTCCAACATATTTGCGGCTTGACTTTGAGGATTGTATGGGTTGGAAGGAAAAGGAGTGAAAAGTAGAAGTCGTGAACGTTATGTTCACAAAGTTATCGCTGGAGTCACTTCGAATCGCTTGACTCAATCGATGCGTGCAACTGCCCACTTCGGCGCTAATCCAGGGCTCGCTGTGGCGCACACGCGCTGCGGGGCAGATGTGGCTGGTACCTTCCTATCCTCACCCAGAACCCAACCTTCCTACTTCGGAAGGTTCCTGGATACCTGTCGATCGCAGGAGCTCCATGTCAAGTCCTCGTACACATGAATCCCTTAAAATTCTCTAGTATAAAAACCATATCATATTATATCCTGAGCTTTTAATTTATATACACGCGACACCGAGACTCAAAGTCCACACAAATTCCACCATGTAATCGTAGAGCTACGAATGCTCAAACATCTTCCTCTGCATCTGCATTTGCCTATCCTCTCCCCTCCCCCCACTGTCCACAACATAAATCCACCCCTCCACCTCCGCCTCAAAAAAGCAAAAAAAAAACTCCCCTCACCTCCCCTCGGCCCATTCCCCCCCGAAGAGCCTCATCCATCCCATCCCAATCTCCCAAACATTTCCATGTTAAGTAGGTCAGCCCGTTCCAGCATCGAACACTGCAGTCTCAAAGTCATAGCTTCAGAGCTTCCTATTCGAGCCCAAGTCTCCATGTGTACATATCTCAAGCTTGTATAGTAATGGGGACGTGCAGCACTGCAGCGTACCTTGCGCAGCATGGTAGGTATGGAGACTTGGTCTATGCTTTTTTCCTTTGCTTTGCTTTGCTTTACGTCTCGTGTCGTGTCTAGGTGTCGGTGGACATGCCTTTAGAGGGGACATCTGGGGGGGAGGGGTAATAAGGGCCTTTTTGCGGAAGTGGGGCGATATGCATCATGTAGAAGAAAAAAAAACTATTATATATAGTGACATGAAGGTATATTTCAAGCTAGATCTGCTTTGATTTGGTTTTTTTTACTGTCACTGGCGGTGTAGGGTTATCCGTTTCGTCTAGACTTGTTCCAGACGTCTCCTAGAGCTTGTGATTAAACTTGCAATGTCCGTTACACAGCGCTCTTTACAAGATTTAGTAAAATAATTAGCACAAGTTCCAAGCAAGTTTATAATGCTTTTAGCGCAAATTCATTATTCCATTCAGCTTTCCTATCATCAAGCAATCCAAAGTTCCCCCTAGTCTATAATGGAGTTAAAAATCCAGAAGCTCCGAAACCCTAAAGCCGTCCGTCGAGCAAGGCAATATACAAGGCCTTGCTCCGGACTAAAGAAAGACTGGTAATACCCAAATACAGTCGAAGAATACAACAGCAATTGGGCGTTCGCTCGACACGGCACCATGACGCCTCTTCCAACCAAAAGCATGATAACATGCGTAATGGATCACCCTCCTATAAAGCTCAATCGCGCCAACGTATTCCACTGGCCTAGCCAAACAACATACTTAACAGATGAGAGACATCTGAAAGTAGCCGCAAGAGGCCCGAAAGTGATTGCAGAAAGAAAAATCCACCCAAGAACCCCATCTATCAGCCGTCTAGATCATATGATGAAAGATACTCCTGAATCGGGACCTAGCCCTCTTCTTCGTAGCGCGGAGAGACCAGTCTGTTGTTCAGATCTGGCCCCCCGGCCATGTTGTATGCAGTAGACATAGATGCCAGCGCAATCTACATCATGATGCACTTGTTTCCACCGGCAGGCTCGCCGGGATTCTGGCCTTTCTCAACCTCGGCCACCATGAGCTCGAATGATTTCTGCACATTCTCGTTGTATCTTGCGCTCGCCTCTGTCCATCCGCAGCCGAACTCCTCGGCGAGTTTCTTGCCGTCCGCATCGGTGACTTGTCGCTGTTGCGGAGGGAGATCGGATTTGTTGCCGACAAGAACGAGTGGAACCTCTTCCACGCCCTGAAAGAACAATGATTGTCAGCGGCTGTGTTCCAAACGAACAGACGGAAAGAAGACTTACGAGATGATTTAAAATTTTATCGCGGATGATGCGAACCGTCTCAAAACTCTGCTTGGAAGCTACCGAGTAGACAATCATGTATCCATGGATACCAATAAAATGCTTGGAGTTGAGAATGCTGTATTCATCCTACAAGATGACGTCGTCGTTAGCCGAGTACTCTGAAACAAGCTGAAAAGCTGAGAATAAAATCAGAGACTATGCAACGGCACGATTACCGACCTGAGCGTCTGGCAAACCAGGCGTAGAGGATAATGGACGAGGGTGGGGGTAGCGCATGGGTTGCGGAGGTGGGGGGACAGGCGCAATGATGGTGGTGGGGGACAGGAAACTCGTATTGGGACCTACCTGACCGGCAGTATCGATGATCTCCGTCGCAAAGTCCTGGCTCTTGTAGCGAATGATCTTGCTAAAAGTATTCTCTATTGTTGGGTAATATGAATCGACAAAGTGGCCGTCGACGAATTGGACTGTGAGTGAAGATTTTCCTGCAAAATGGTTCAGGTGGTCAGCTTTCGGAGGGTTCCTTTTTTTTTTGGGACCCAGGGGTGCTCGGCACGTGAAGAAGCGCAGCAAGGCAATTGGGAGGGTTATGGAGGTGGGAATTACTCACCGACAGCTCTGCTGCCGACAATGGCAATCTTCCTTTGTTTGGGGGCAGGCATCTTGCTGGCGGGGTGTGATGAAGAGGCGGAGGTGAAGGAGGAGGACTTGGAGGCTGCTGAGCGGTACGCCAGAGTTAAGGATGGGATGTGGAGTCGACTGGCGGGTAGCGTGTGTGTGTATGAGTGTGTGTGGAGCGTGGAGAGTTGTGGTGTGAGGTGGGAACGCTGGAGTCAGAAATGGCGGGAGGGTGGATGGCCCTTGGAGTCGAGAGGATTGGAGGGTTCAAATGTTACGGGTAAGAAATGGCTTGCGGGCGTTACTGTGCTGATGCCTAAGACGGTGGCAGCTCCTTCCCACTTGCTTCGGGAGCTAGCGCAAGCTCAGGCAAGCCGCAGGACGACTCGAGCAATGCAGAAACTGTTCCGAATGGCGAAAAGAAAAGAGACGACGAGGAGAAAAAAAATGATCAAGGAGGACTACTCTTTGCCGAGGGAGCAGGGGGGGTTGTGGTAGGTTAAGGTTAAGAACAAGGTGGAAGGGTATTGGTACGGTATCGGTATCGGTATCGGTATCGGTATCGGTATCGATGGTTGTAGAGTAGAAGAATGGAGTATAGTAGAGGAGAGTAGAGGAGAGGAGAGTAGAAGGAGAGTAGCGTAGGAGGAGAAGGAGAGCAGAGTATATGTGTATACGAAGATGTAAGTGAGGAAGCAAGTAAGGAAGTAGGCAGGTAGTGTAGGTGGTTAGGGTAGAGCAGCAACAAGGTGGGGAATCCAAACAAATAAAACCAAAATAAAATCAATCCAGAGTCCCACTTCAGCAGTCCGTCACCAAAGAGCAGACAGGCCAGAACGATGAAGTCATGTCGGTCGGTGACGGTGCCATCATATATTCTCTGCGGCGGTTGGGCTCTGGTGGCCAATTGACATCAGGTAACGGGAATGCTTGGGATTCGTCCTGGT
Organism: Dendryphion nanum; assembly: GCA_020744415.1. Lineage (NCBI taxonomy): Eukaryota > Fungi > Ascomycota > Dothideomycetes > Pleosporales > Torulaceae > Dendryphion > Dendryphion nanum. The sequence goes on from JAGMWT010000009.1 coordinate 1,439,267, forward strand.
CTGATCGGGTCCTAGCATAGTCTGGTACATGTCACCTCTACACACCCAGACGGCTAGACACAAACTCTTGCGTCTGTTGCTGCGTCTCCTGCGTCTGTCTACCGGCCGGGTCCCTGCAAGTTCCGCACTTCGTAAGGTGTGAGTGTGAGTGTGTGTGCCTCTAGTATACTTTTCCTGCTAGGGCTTTTTTTACCCTTCTCTCTCCCTCTCCACATGTGCTGCTGCATGTCAGGCCAGCAGAACGCAGAAGCGGGCGGGCGCAGAGGAGGCTAGAGCCACATCCCCCATTCGGCTCTGTCCTTGAATCGCGCTGGATTTCTCACCCACACCACCACCACCACCATCACCCCCTTCACGTCCTTTCAACCAACGCGCGCCGCTTGCCCCGAAGCTTTTCGTCTTCCCGCCTGCCCCGGAACCTTCTCTTTCTCTCTTTCTCTCTGTCTCCGTCTCCCTCCAAGACCACATGCTTAGGATAATACCGTGCGTAGTCGCGCTTCACATGCTACATGCTACAGTGTCCCCCCATCGTCACACACTCCAGGATCGGGCAGAATTTAGATTGATTGACAGTATGCATGGAAGCACACCAGAAGCTCCCCCAAGCACACCCATACGTGCACAACCGCAAATTGCACACGCGCCCCCTTCGGAATAAACCAAAACACCTCTCGGAAGAACCCTCCATGCTTCCCCCCCCAATCCATCTTCCGTCCTTCTCCCGTCCTTCTTATAATCTAATCCTCTAGGACTCGCATACAATACTAATATCTATCCCATAACCCGCACCAAGCTCACATACACATGCGTCACCGCAACCGCATCTCCGGGTCCCAATCCCTTTCCCTTTCTCGTGTCCATGTCTGTCTGTCCGAATTCAGCCCTAAGGCACGCACCACCCACGTCCGGATTTAGCCACCGTCGTGGCAAAAAACATAGATTTCCCGTCCACGTTTGCGTCCACGGCACTCGTCCTAACATCCTTGCTCTCTGTGGGGAATGCAAATCGTGCCCCTGGCCTTAGTATCGTGGGTATTGCGATTTTCCCTCTTTCTGTATGGAGGAGGAACTGGACACTTGTTTGTTTGTTTGTTTTTTTGTGTGGGGTTAGGCCCAGGCGTCGTTCGTGGTGCTGCATCTTATTACATTGGATCCATTCTGGTCTCCAGTCCCCAGTGTGAACGCGCACGCGCACGCACACGCACAAGCACATCCATCTCCATCGAGCTCGCTACTTCAAACTCCACACATACAATACAAGCCCCCATACCACATACAACAGTAATAGTTCGTCACTTTCTTCCGTCATGACGTCTCATCTCACATCACGGTTCAGCGGCACATCCGGCCCATCTACATCATGATTGCTTGCCCTGGGCCTGATCCAGCAAATCCGTTTAGCCATTAAACCATGCTGCCATATATATCATCTATACCCAGCCCAGCCGTACCCAACCATACCAGCAAATCATCCAACTACCTACTACGAACCTACATGCCTGCACTCCAATCCAGGTTCCAACTCTCCAACGGTCCTGCAGAACACTATCCGTTCCGCATATTACCTGCACTCCTATCTACAAGGAAAATTCAGAAGAGAAAATTCAACATCGTATCCTCCAAGAATTCCTTCCCGGTAGAGCCTAAAACAAAAAGGTCCGGACTCCATGTACCTTCTTTACCGTTTAACCTCCTACGGAATTTTCTTCTTCTTTCTTTCATGTGCCAACGTCCAGGATTTGCTAGAAAGAACTCTGGGGGAGGCAAAATCTACCACTTCCGCATAATCCGGGGTATGTATCGGGGGTATCGGTACCAGCAAAGCAACGGTCTTCCGTAAAAAACGCCTGTCCGTGATGCAACAAAGATAATCTAATCCCGTTTGTTTTACCAAACGCCTCCCCCCTGCCCTGCGCTGTCCAGATAACCGTGCATATGTTTATACAAAACTAGAGGTTGCACCCGTCGTACCTGTCGCACATGTCGCACCTGTCGCGCCGCAACAATGCCTAAGACGGATGGTACCTTACGACTCCGCCGTCTGTAATCTCTCAACCACGAGCTGGAGTCGTGTCGTGAAGTTGTGCCAAGTCTCACGGCCCTCGTCTCCCTGGAACTGACTCGTCTCGCTGTCCACTCGTTCGTTGTAGCGAATGAACTCTCGGATTTTGTCAACTAGCAGATCCATTCTGCATCCTGGGAGATGTGACCGCACTCGGTATCGCACCCTTTCATTCAGGCAAAGATTGCCAAGCAGTACGGTGAGGTAGCCGATGGTGACGCTAGCTTCTGATGCTTCCATAGAGTCGGCCTGGTCACTGTTAGTGCTAGGATATTCTATCAACAGAAGAGAAACCAACAACTCACCTGAGCAGCCTTTTCCGATCCTTCGAGGAACGTCTTTGCCAGCGCATCAACCAACTCATTGCCGTCTGACACTACGCTTGCCCTCGCCTGATCGCTGTATTCTGCAAGGTTGATCATCGCACCCAAGCTGAGGATGAGACTCTCAATCATCTCCGTCCTTTCCTCCTCTCCCATTTCATTTGGCAATGTCGAGAAGTTGTGACAAATCAATCCCACTAGAGGTTGTACAAAGTCTGGGCCAGCAAAGAGATCGCATGCCTTCGGTTTGTTATTGCTAAGATTCATGCACAGTCGAACTGCGAGCTTGATCGGCGAGGTGCCACTAGCGTCGAAGAATATTGGAAGAATCTCCACTACCCGTCGCACTACTTTATTCGACCACGTGGCTGGCTTTTCCTTTGACATAGACGCACCCTCCATAATCGAAAACGCGAGGTTCAAACACATCGAGTCTTGTGCTGTCAACTTTTCAGACTTCACACGTTCGCCAAGGCTGGCTGCAATGTCGAGTAACTTGCATATCGCATTTTCGTCGACCAGGGTCTCTGTACTTCCAGCCTTCCTGAGCCCAACCACAAGAAGTTCCAGAGTCCTCAGGGCCACGATTTGCGGTGAAACCTTGTCAGGTCGTTCCGAACTCCACAATGATGATTCTTGTGCGAGTTTGCGAAAACTGTCCACCGCCTCTCGTCCAACTCTTGACATGTTCGTTTTCCGCTCCTTGGCAATGCGACTGACGTCGCTATCAATAGTGAGAAACTTGCTTAATGTGCCCATGAATCCAGACCGGTGGATGTCGTCGAGAACAGTGTGTCCAAGGTTGTTGCTTATGACAAATGCAACGGCGACGGTTGCAGCAAAGTCAAAGATCATCTCGCCGTTCGAGGTGATGCTTTCAAGAAACTGGTGTACTAGGCCCGAATCAAACATTTGCTCCAGAAAGCTAGAGTCTGTCATCTGGGTACAGAGATCCATCATCGCACTTCGACGAACTGAGTTCCCTAATTTCGTGCGACCTGCAATGTCGTCGATCGCGGTTTGGGTATCATTGAGGAACTTCTGGTTCTGGCCCTTTCGGCGCAGGTCATGGATGCCTTGGACTTGGCTCGCCGGATCTTCTTCGTCTTCTGATATGGTATTCCCGGGTTTTTCTAGAATATCGAAATCCATAGATGCCAGTAGACTGTCCTCGAAACTGTCTTCCTGACGATAGGATCGTTGCTTTGCATATGTGTTCTTATGATTGGCGTTTGAAGTTACTGCACTCTGTGACAATTGAGAGTTCCCTTGGTTCTGAGAATCGATCTCCATGTTATCATACACAGGATCTTTCTCGGCTGGCGCTGCATAAGAGAGACGCTTGATAAAACTTGGTGGCAAAGAATTCTTCACATTCTCTTCATCGGCATCTTCGCTTTCTTCACTGTCCTCCTCCTCGTCTTCGTCTTCGCCATCTGTCGAAACGGGTGCTGCTTTCCGCAATGTATCGATGAGTCGAGGTTTACGTGAATGCGCAGTCAGAGGAATGTCAGAAGAGGAACGAACTAATCCAGTGGGTCCTGATTGTGGTCGTCGGTCCGTGAGTTGCAATCGTCTGATGCTAGGCAATCCCGGTGTCACTGGTTCTGTTTCTATCCAATCGTCTGACGATTCCTTGAAAAGGTGTATAGCTTTTGGTGTAGCCGATCCTGATGTTGTGTTCTTCGCAGGTCGGGCCAACGGAGTGGAAACTTCTGGGATATCATACATTGTCTCGTCGTCTTCGATCACTAGATGCGCTGGAGGCTTGGAAACGGGTAATGACTTAGCCATTGGGCGAACAGCCAACATCCCGTGAAGTTTGGCAGGCGATGATACACCTTTTGCCATTTGCGGCCTCGGTGGAATACCTGTTCGAACCCTCGTACGTTTTGGTTTGTTGATTGCGGGCTCCAAAATCACCTCCGTGGATGATAAAATGGATTTTTGAGTCCGTGTTGTTGCTGACACAATTGTGCTCTTGCTATCCTTTTGCTGAGGTTTGCTTGTACGCAGTTGTGCTGGAACAATCTTCCTATTTTGGTCAACCTCTTTAGGCTCGGTTCTCGGCTTTGAAGCCGCACGTCGCTTCCGCTTCCTCGATCCATCAGAATGATCTGACTCCAGCTGAGCACTCGAAACTTTCTCTTGACTTCGAGGGGGTATTGATTTCGTGGCTTTCGGATGGGATATCGGGGTCGGTCGAGGTTTTCCTACGCTTGGCTCCACGAGCTCGTCATCGGAAAACGGCACATCGAACACACCAAGATCTGGAGTTACTTTCACAGTAGCTTTCTTGGGAGGAAGTGCCGATTGCTTCATTACCTTCTCTTTGGTAGTTGTAGTGGGTGGCGCCGGAGTTGTTGCGCGTGAAGCAGCTCTCGGTTTCGCGACTGGTCGTTTCGCCGACTGTGCTTGACGTTCTATGGTCTCGGTAGTCGTGGGCGGTATGACTTGCGGAGTTTTCGCACGTCGTCGTGGGGGTACTATGGGGTCGTGTGTCAATGTTGCGACCGTGGGATTGGCCTTTGCCTTTGATACAGTATTCTGAGTAGCGATCGATTTGGGTGCTTTCTCGACCTTTCGTGGAAGTTGTGGGGTTTTGGCTCGTCGGCGCTGAGGTATATTGGCTTCGTCTCCTGATATTGGCACGTCAAACATATCGTCTAGCGGCGGCGCTTGTTTTGCGGCAATCTTTTTGTTGGGTGCGGGGGTGGGCAGCGCATCCATTTCCTCATCTGAAGGGACATCAAATACATCACCATCCGGAAGTGCCTTTTGCAATCCCCCGCGTATTTTCTGTGACGATCTGGCCTTTCCAAGAAGCCCACTTGGTTTCTTCAGAGTCCCTGCTCCTGGTCCCGCTGCTGGAAGCTTTCGCGGCCGCTCAGGCGATGGTGAATCTTCACCCCAAGCGAAGGGTGCCGGTGAACGCGCCGGTTTGCCATATGTGGCCATTCTCTTTCGGCGATCGGTCGCGGTAAACGTTGGCGACATTGCGGTTGCCATAGTCGCGTGGTGGAGGTGGGTGAATCCCGTTGTGGGGTTATCCGCGCATATTATCGTGATAAGTTTGGTGGTATGTAGAGAATTAGTTGAGGTAGTAGCAAGCACGTAACACTGTTAGCACCACATGCGTCAAATATGGCGCAGGCAGCCGCAGGTTGTCCCGTCGAACTGTTGTATCTCTGGCAGACGTGTTTTGATTTAGATGTTTTCGGAAATCGAGGAGGGTGCATAACGCACGAGCGGTGACGCAGGCGGCCAGAGGCGTAAAAGGCAGGGTCGACCGCCAAGTGCGCTAACAGCCAATAAGGGAAGGCGCATCCATTCGACAATGATGGAGCTCGCCGAAGGTCACGGGTTCACGAGCCTGGACTTCTCCAACAATACTGCGGGTCTTGAACTTGTCTTATCGTTTTCCTTCCTTTCTTGTTGCTGGTTCCAAATCTATATCTTATCTTATATATCCATTGGTACCGTGTCCAGTATTTGCGCTGAATATCTCAATCCTCCATATTTCTAACTTCCCCACCATTGGATCCCACCTTTGACACGCTACACAATACAAAATGTCGACCGCATCTCAGCCCCAACCTCCTTCAGAGTCGGTAGGACCTGAATATCGTCCAGCGACCCAAAAACCTACTGCCACTGTCTCTACTGCGCTTTCCCATAAGAATGTGCATATTCTACCTCAGACGCCGCAGCTGATAGCGCTGCTAACGTGAGGTACACCGATTACATAAACTTGTACGAGAGTTAACGACAATACAGAATGATTCGGGACCGAAACACTAACCGTGCCGATTTCATCTTTTATTCGAACCGAATCATTCGTCTTTTGGTCGAGGAAGGCCTCAATCACCTACCTGTCGTTGAGCACACGATCACCACCCCAGTTGGTCGGACTTACTCCGGCGTTAAGTTTGAGGGGAAGATTTGTGGTGTGTCCATTATGCGTGCAGGTGAATCCATGGAACAGGCTTTGCGAGAATGCTGCCGATCTGTGAGGATTGGAAAGATTCTCATTCAGCGTGACGAGGAGACTTCCAAGCCGAAATTATACTATGACAAGCTACCGGAGGACATTGCTGATAGATGGGTTTTGCTACTTGACCCCATGCTCGCCACTGGTATAGTATCCCTTAAATTTAAGGAGTAGCGTCTCTTTGCTAATTATAATCTAGGCGGCTCCGCTTTAATGGCCGTCGATGTTCTCAAATCTAGGGGTGTCCCTGAAGACCATATCTTGTTCCTAAATCTAATTGCCAGCCCCGAAGGGGCAAAGAACTTCGCCGAGCGTTTCCCTCAAGTCCGGGTGGTAACAGCATTCGTGGATCAAGGGTTGGATGAGAAGAAGTAAGTTCACAGCAAGTCTTCCACAAATCGACACTAATGAGTCGTACAGTTATATTGTTCCCGGTCTGGGTGACTTTGGTGATCGCTTCTATACTATGTAGAAGATTCTTCTTTGGGTACTGTTAGATCCTTCACAGGTCCTCGCTCTCAATCGGACTGGCAGTTATGCGTGGAAATTCCAGCTGCGAAACCCTCAGAAAAGCGTGTTACAGAGGTTCTGATAAAAACTCTGATCTCCACGCCGACGTCCAGTAGAACCCAGCTCAGCCAGTGTCCAAATAAATCAACGCCAGCAAACCGCGGTGGTATATCCCATAACGCCTTTTGTGCTTGCCATCCTGACCTCGTAGAAAATGCCGTCCAGTGTTGTACAGTTCATCCATCATCCAAGCAAGCCAATTCTTCACTCATCGTCATATTCGCCCTCGGCATCCTGCTCGTCGTTCACGATGAAGTCGTCTCCCATCCCATCCTCTCCATCAGCATCTGCGATCGCGGCGGCGCGAACTTGTCCACGGTTTGCTGATCGAGAGATTCCGCCACCGGGATTTTTCTCCTTCGCGACAGCGTCGCAGGCATCGTGCCAATCCGCGTACACATCCACGGGAGCAGACAGAACTATATGCAGATTAGCGCATGCGCTCCCATAGCCTCGCGGTATTTCACTCCCACATACAGTTGACTTTAGTCTGAAAGACCTGTCCACAGACTTTGCAGTGTAAGTTCCCAACACCTGCCTTCTTGTCGATGGTGACGTTGACAGAATTCTCGTGGTTGCAGAAAAGGCATTGGAATGTGGTAGGAAGCTTTTCTTTCTGTAAAAGGTATTAGCCAACTATCGCAGACAACCATGCGTTATCGGCATGTGCATACCCTCTTTGGTGCCGGCGCCTTCTTTGACGATTTGCGTTTACCCTAGAAATGGTTAGATGCGCCGCGTGAAGATATGGAAGGGAGGGAGATGCGCACCATTTCTTTCGCGGTGCTGAGATCAGTCGTAGATTGCGAGCGGGGGAAAGGGATGTGGTGATTCGGAGGGACGGGATAAATACGCGGTTGAGAACAGTTGCGGTTGAGGCTGCAATATGTCAACGCGCCGTAGAACTTCAGATGTCGAGGATAGCGCACCGGCCACCAGCAGAACTGACATGAAAGTGTGCGTAGCGGGCAGGTGGAGAGCTCCGATGCCAAGCACTCTCACCGCCCGATGGCAGGCCCAAAGCAGTGATAAGCTCAGCCACTGTGGCCAATCAGCAGCCGGCACGCGACCGTTCACGTTGCTCCTCACCTCCAGTTCTCGCCGCTTCACCCCTCTCAACCCTTTCAATTTCACCCTTCAATCACTCTCTGTTATTGTGAAGAGCGTGTCAGTCTTATACAATCGGACTTTTTTGCTGTCAAATATCTATTACTTTAAGATTCGGCTGTTCTGGCTTTTGTTATCTACTATCTATCATACATTTATTGACTCTTCGGCACCCCGCAGCGCTTTGTCTAGAAACCTCGTGGCGGAATCAGACGGACTGGGCTATTACCTAGAAGTGTTTGGCTTTGTTGTTTTCCTTTCTTTGTTCACATCCTTTCAAGCGCTGTGAGACAGAAAGCAATTATGTCTGCCGATAGTACTTCCCATGAAGCTCTCCTCAAGGAGGTCTTGGAGGGGCTCAATGCATTGCGCAAGGACAACATCCAACTATCATCTGCCATTGACGGTATCAACGGCCGTGTAAACATGCTTGCCGGTGTCAAGCAATTGCAAGACGCGGCAGCTGCCGGGTCTGCAAATGGCGTCTCATCTACTGGGAAGGATAAGGAAAAGGAAGTTGAGTCCGAGAAGACAGTAGAAGCCGTTAGTCAACAGTACGAGCAAACGCCTCCTAATGTTGATGCGTCCCCTCCTCGTCGATCAAGCGTCTCAAAGATTTCCAAAATCATCTTGACTTCGTACCCTGGTCAGGCCGGTGTTGATCCTTTGCCCATGGACTGGGGTCATAAGGATCCTAAAGTGAGAGGCCCTGTCGTTGTGTCTAGACATCCGAGCACCATCCGTAGGCGTAATGGTATGTATATTTCTTTTGCCACATTCCATGTTTTTACTAACCATTCTTAGCCATTGGTGCTCATGGAGGCTCCTATAGCATTTATCACGCTCTTGCTGTAGCGAGCAAGAATTTGGATGTTGATCACAAACCGGATTTCACCAACACTGAACCTGCCGCAAACATTGGGCCTTTCCCACAATGGAGCGACAAAAAGAAGATTGTAGCTATGGACCCTCTGGGTCATCTTGCCCCTTGGCTATACAAAGATGTAATGGATAAAGAAGACATCGAAGTCAGACCCACCATCGCCATTACTCGAGCACATATGAAGCTACCCGAGTTGGAAACCAGTGTGCAAAAAGGTCGTCTCGTTCCAGATGGGAAGATTTGTATAAATGAGACTGGCGAGCTCGCCGTGACCAAAGTTGCCGTGGAACCTGTATGGTATTTACCTGGTGTAGCCGAAAGGTTTGGTATTGGTATGGTTTTTTGAAATACGCAGCTAGGTGTGTTATAGCGCTGATAGTGTCAACAGATGAGGGCACACTCCGACGTGCACTCTTCGAAGAGACCGGCGGCTCATATCCCGAACTCATAACCCGCCACGACATCAAGCTTTTCCTCCCTCCAATCGGCGGCTTAACCGTCTACATCTTCGGCGATCCGGCCAAGATGGCAGACCCGAACGCGCGCCTTGCCCTCCGTGTCCACGACGAATGCAACGGCAGTGATGTCTTCGGGTCCGACATCTGCACTTGCCGGCCATATCTGATTTTCGGCGTCGAGGAAGCCGTTAAGGAAGCACAGAAAGGTGGCAGTGGTGTTGTCATCTATTTCCGTAAAGAAGGTCGCGCATTGGGAGAAGTGACCAAGTACCTCGTATACAACGCCCGCAAGAGAGGAGAAGATAGGGCAAGCGAGTACTTTAAGAGGACGGAGAATATCGCCGGTGTGAAGGATATGCGGTTCCAAGCACTAATGCCTGATGTAAGTCTTGCTCGCTTCTGCACTTGAGGGGGAAACATGGGAGTCTAGATGTCTGCAGTACCAATCAGTATACTGACCGTTCACGCGCAATCAATAGATCCTGCATTGGTTGGGCATAACCAAAATCGACCGCATGCTCAGCATGTCCAAGTAAGTTCCAAGCTCTTTCTCAAAGACGTCCATCTCATCCCCTTCGGCCGTCTCCGGTCGTACCACTGTGAAAAAGCCTGACTAAGAACCTCGCAGCATGAAACACGATGCCATAGTCGAACAAGGCATCCCGATCCACGAACGCGTCCCCATTCCCGAAGAGATGATTCCGGAGGATAGTCGCGTAGAGATCGACGCAAAGATCCAGGCCGGATACTGTAAGCTTTCCTTTTACCGAGCTAGCTCTACCGTTACTCCATCCATTCACTAACACCCACATCTCCTGCAGTCACGACAGGTCATGTCATGAGTATGGACGAACTTGCCAACGTCAAAGGTCGCGGGTGGGAGGATATCGACGTACGTGTCTCCAATCTTGATTAACCAATCCCACATTCCTTTCCGATTTTTCCATTTTTCCACTCTGCTGACTCCAATCACAGCACTGAGCGATGGTGTTATTGGGGGGTCTTCGCGGGCATTGGGCGCTGGCGCTGAGGGGTGGAGGGGAAAAAAGACCTTCGAGGTCATCTGCGATGCGGGCATGTAAGTTGCAATTGGCCTCTTTCTTATAAGCATGACATGCGCCGTGTTCCTTTGGTTTTGCGTCGATGTCCCTCGGTAGCAACGCCTCGATGCAGGCGACAATGCATCTTTGCATGCTGTAGCTAGCTGTGTATGCAATCGTTTTTGGTGACCACTCCTGACTGCGGCATATCTCCCCCTCTTCAACCACCAATACCACCCTCCTCTACCCACCCTCTACTTGACTGCGCCTTACGCCCCTCCGCTCCCGAACGGGTAGCCAACCCCACGGAAATATATGCACTGATAAGGAAGAAGTAAATACACAAATAAAGCTTCTCGAAACGCGAGCAGGTTTTTGACTCGGGGTGTGACACGCCCCTAGGTTCTTGCTTTTGCCGCTGTGTTAATATCCCGACCTCGGGACTTGTTGCTAATATCCCATGTCCAATGCGCCACTGACGATACCGAATCGTGGGACTTGATAAATGCCATCAGGAAGGGGATCGGGTGTAGCTAGCTAGCCCCAGGTACTGTCCGCCCAGTCCACACTCAGCGGTATGAATACGGGTGCCGCTTCTGCCTACTCGGTCGCTGGACGGTATCCGACCAGGCCAATCCATGCTGGCACAATGGCTTACATCCCACGCTCGTCGCGACTGCAAAGGGAGAGTCTTTCTTTTCTAGGTACTCCCACTCTCGTGAACGTCAGCTCAACTCCACGTTTGCTCGCTTGTTCGTTCAACAGAGTGGTCACAAGCTTACATCACTGACCAATACGGCATGCAGTCAGAAAATGAAGGGCGCTTTCTTTCTTCTTTCTACCCATCGAAAAAACTATACCTGTGTGAACCGTGGTCGAACGCATTTACCTGCAGTAGATTCAGAGATGGTGAACCTCGCGGACTCCGTTTGCCATCCGCCCTACCCGCTATGCTAATCGCATTTCCACCCGTAGACAACTCGTAGGGCTAGCCACACGCATGACTGGGAAGGAAAGAGATTCAAACCCAACGAGCTTGTCACCTGTCGGGGCGGCCCGCTTTGGGCTCGACCGCTGGACTGTTCGAGATGGTCTGGCTCAGTAAGGACGGAAAAAAGTATACACTCGAGTGGATGGTGTGGGTGCCTTTGTTTGCAAGCGTGTGTCTTCGTGAAGGTTGACTGGCGGAGGAAATCTTGGAGTCATATAGGCGCTTGGCTGGTGCAGCGTGTGGCCCTGAAATTTTGTATTTATGTATGTACTAGGTTGTGCAAACAGTTTAGCATGCTAGAGAAATGTCTTTGGAAATGCTTACTACCGTGGTGAAGAGGGGCATGGAGGGGCGCACACAACATTCCTTCATACAATAGTGGGACACAAGTCAACGTGGCGGATATACATTGCTCTCCCTAGCGGTTATTTCGCTTCATGCGTGCCGATGCAGTTCGTTTTGCAGACCAAAGAATCGAGGCTTGCGTTGGTGCCATACTGCCAGGTTGTGGTGTACTGCACTCGGGTGGGATCGGCACTTCGCTAGTGGATGGGGGGATCTTCTGAGTTCTAGTCGCGATCAGCAGGTGTGTATGGGTGGGAAATGTTATGCGGGGAATTTTTGCTGTTGAATTCTAGAGATGGGCGGGCAAAGAACTGGATAGGATGCACTGTGAGGGGTGAGTCGCTTCTGTGCAGATGTTGAGACAGTCAAGAGGCGGTTTGACAGCTATGGTTGCACTGCATATTCATCTGATGATGCGCAGGTCCTCAAAAACGTCGTACTATCGGATATCACATATCGATGGCTATGGCTGTCTATGGCCTCTCGTGGCCAGTTGAGTACAAGTGGCTGCCAGTGGCATGGGCTCACAGAAGCTGTCAAATAATCTGAAGTGTTCCTCAGGAAATCATCATGTACCAGGTACTTCAGGGTTGTACATTAGTTAGCTCGTGCGCCTTCATAACGGACTGGGCAGCATAGCATATTGTGGTGGATCTTGGTTCGTTGGTGAATGAAACTCGCATGTTCGGTGTAGAGGAAGACATTTGGCGCTTTATATTTCGTACACATGCCCCTACTGTGCGTACGTTTCTTGATAGGTCGCTCACACAACCTAACCAGCACGCCAACGCGCTTGACTAGCATTTGAATGTAGCTAGTTAACGAGAAGCACAGCAACGGGTGACTCGACGGAGAAAACAAGAAGCAGCGGGTTTGCAAAATTGTCAGAGAATCATGAAGATGCGCTTGACGATGGTAGCGTTGAAGGTACTATCTGGTCGGATAGTCTGAGACTGCTGATCGTGCTGACATAGTTAGAGTTTAGGAAAGCTCTCCGTTGTGGAAAGACGCGTGCTTAGAAGTGCCGAAGAGTAACTTTGATAGCGGCCCAGATGCCGCGAGCGGAGCTGTGGAAGTGGGGCCCGTTGTCATAAGTCTCAGGTCGGTCAAGATGACAATAGCTGAAAATTGAAGCTCGGAAGAGGTCGACACACAGACCTTTTGATTATGAGACGCTCTTCTGTAGCATTCTCCTTGCACATTATGCTTTAAATTGAGAGTGGAGAAAGTCCTGGAAATGTCTAAAATTGTCTCGACTCGCCATATACCTGGATACCCTTGCCGAGTGGGACGATGATGTCGATCGAAAGGACAGTGACCTGCTCCGGTCGAGAGGTTCTGCGAGCGGCTATGGCCGCGGTAACGTGGCGATCGCTTAGACGTTGTGGGAAAGCATTCAAGAGTCGCTGCTAGAGCAACCAGAAGCCAAGTCAAGGTGCTGCAGCAGTTAGACTGCCTAATTCGAGGAGAACGATGGCAGCGGTGGATAATGATGAAAACTTGCTTCGTGTTATGTGCTTGCTTCTTTGTGGTACGAAGGATTGATGACGGCACTTGTCATCCTCGGCCTCGGAAGGTCTGTGAAGTCTGTGTCTGTGTGAATGGGATGAGGAGGGCGGGGGCGACCGAGAGTCTCCTGCGACGCGTAATGAAGGCGTGTATTGAGTAAACGTGCGCGAGATGGAATATGAGGCGGAGGGGACTTGTGAATTCAAAGCATCCTGACCCAGCCCAGCACTATCGATTGTGGTGGGCGAGGCGGTGCCCCTCCCCGTTTCCAAGACGCAAGCCTAGAAGAATCCTGCCCTGAAAATGGTGGCTGTCTGGTGGTCTGCTCCAAGTTGGACCAACGACGGCATCCATGACGAATGCGTCTGCTGAGGACAGGTTTTCCCGCCGATTCGATGGGAAACAACGATGACCCCGCCGCGTTGGAACCCGCACTCCCGAAAGACGAGAGCACGATGCCAATCAGGGGCGACCGCTCCCAATACTCACGTCCTCAGCATTTTGGCTGGATACGGGAGCAGTTTCCAGGGCTAAATGTGATACTGATGAACTAGGCGACATCGACAAAGGCACGAGGGGGTGGTTACCCGGGCTTTTGCGGTGGCCAACACACGCTGCAGCGATGGCGAGTTTAGAGAGAGATGAATTGAGGTGGTCGTGTGTCGGCTGAGGACAAGTTAGGACGAGTCAGGACGTATGAACGGATGACAGCGCAGCCGGCTACCTGCGTGTTTTTCCAAACGGTCCACGTTTTTTTGGCGGCGTGCATTTCGCATGCAAGCCAGGGCCGAGAAGTCAGAGATGTGGAGTGGGATGCCCCGGCTGCTGATACAGCTGCGCTCTATACGGGGGTCCCTTGCCCGTGCAGCGGCGGCGTTGCCAGGTAGTATGGGGTGAATGGCGTCTGGGCAGTCGACTGTTGAATGCATTATTACCACTGCTTCCTCCCAGGCTTCCATCACCTACATCCGTCATCTCGAATTGCACCCTTCGAACTCAGCGTCCAATTCTCCCCATCCATCTCCACCATACACGACTGATTGCAATCCACAACCATGGCCAATACCAAATCAACTTCTCAATCAAGATCGGGTAGTCGCCGTCCGCCTCTGACGCCATCGACCGTATCCTCGCCATGTATCAGCACACACACCCCGATTGCTACTCGAAGAGACTCTGGCTCGTGTAGCCCGACAAGAGCTTCTGCTCTGCTCGCAAAGGTCGTCTCGCACCCAACTACCCCCAGAGGAGAAGTGTCGACGCCTAGTGCACTGCCTTCCCCAGCCGAGCGGACGAATGAGATGCAGTCGAGTCCAGTGTACACACCTGAGAGGCCGCAGGTGTGGAGAAGCGAGAGCGACCGCTACGTTCGACAGTACAGACAGCAAGGTAAGAAGGACTCATTTGTCGACAGTTTGATATCTTGTGACCGAGGCTGACGATCTCTCCAGACGGTTACATCAGCTTCCCAGACTTTGAGAAGTTCAGCCCGAATTCGTATGAAAGTCAGCACCGAGAACACACAGCTGTGAAGACATGACTTGAAAGAGAAGGTAACGATAGAGTGGCAAAAAAGGAGACGTTCCAACCATTTCCAACCATCATCAACATACTACATAACCTACCGTACTACACGACCATATTTTCCTAGCCAAAGCGAAAAGTTCAAAACGAAAGAAGCAGCGTGACATCCAAGTCACGTCACCGATCCGAGCTCAGGAAGCGAGAGGCGCAGTCCACGGATTCGTTGAGTCGTAAGGCACCGAGAAAGAAGGATCATGGTCGAGTAGAGGGACCGGACGAGGCGAGTAGTTGCCTCAGATGGAACTCACAGACAAATCCGAAAAGGATGTCATTTCATGTGCTGGGGTGATCCTCAGTGTGGCCAACACGTACGATCCTGACTCCAAACTCCAACAACATGCGCCACTGTGGCCAGCTGGTGGTGTGGCGGTCTCAAGACACCTTCCGCTTTGAGTGGATAGGTCCGGCTCGGTGCGAGAAGAACAGAAGGAGGAGTAGCCGATTCTTGGGCGTTCGATAGACGTTCCTGTAAGAGCAACGTGGGGACACTGTCCAGTGTTGGTTGCATGTTCATGACAGACACGAAGCATAAGCATAACATATGATGATAATAATAATAACAATAATATCATGTAAATACCTGCACCAACTCTTGATATCTCAAAATTGTGAAGTAGATGAAAATGACAGAAGAAATGTGGCGAGATATCACGATGAGGCAAGATGATGTGAGGTGTGATGAAGCCGTGGAAGGAATCATGGTGTTGCACTGCCATCAATCGATCGGTGAAATGTCGGCAGGCTCACGGAATTGGGAAACTGCCAAGCCTTCACGTGATTTTGTGGCCCGAGCGCCGTAAGCGAATTTGGCACATCCACACTGTTCGATTTTCCAAACGACGACAACTCCAAGTCAGCCCCAACGACCCGCGACCTTCCCACAACCAACGTCGCAATCATGGCTGTCGGCAAGAACAAGCGCCTTTCCAAGGGAAAGAAGGGTCTCAAGAAGAAGACCGATGCCTTCGCGAAGAAGGATTGGTACTCTGTCAAGGCTCCCTCAACTTTCCAGATCCGAGAGTAAGAATTTCCATAATCCAGTCCCCAATGCATGCAGCGCTCTTCTTCATAATCATAAGGCACTCTTCTCTAACAATTCTTCTCTTACAGCGTCGGCAAGACCCTCGTCAACCGAACCACCGGTCTAAAGAACGCAAACGACTCCCTCAAGGGACGGATATTCGAGGTTTCGCTTGCCGATCTTCAAAAAGACGAGGACCATGCGTTCCGCAAGGTCAAGCTACGAGTCGACGAGGTTCAGGGCAAGAACTGCCTGACCAACTTCCACGGCCTCGATTTCACCTCCGACAAGCTTCGCTCCCTCGTCCGCAAGTGGCAGACTCTCATCGAGGCCAACGTCATTGTCAAGACCACCGATGACTACCTCCTCCGTCTCTTCGCCATTGGCTTCACCAAGAGGCGGCCAAACCAGATCAAGAAGACCACCTATGCTGCCTCTTCGCAAATCAGGGCTATCCGCAAGAAGATGACCGAGATCATCCAAAGGGAAGCCAGCGCTTGCTCGCTCGCTCAGCTTACCCAGAAGCTCATTCCCGAGGTCATTGGCCGCGAGATTGAGAAGTCCACCCAGGGCATTTACCCCCTCCAGAACGTAGGTGGTTGATATCTTTGTTTTTGTTTTGTTTTTTATAAAAAAAAAAGGAATTGTGGGGACACATGCTAAAATTTCTAATCAGGTCCACGTCCGAAAGGTCAAGCTATTGAAGTCGCCTAAGTTCGATCTTGGTGCTCTTCTCGGTCTCCACGGCGAGTCTAGCCAGGACGACTCCGGCCAGAAGGTTCGACATATCCATTGCACTTTCGTAATGCTGTAAACATTACTAACTCGTCACAGGTTGAGAAGGAGTTCAAGGAGCAGGTTTTGGAGAACGTGTAAACACTTATGGGCTGAGGGTCTTTTTGGGTCTTTCCAAGTTCTTCGACATGATATGGGCATCATAAGGTGTTATGTTAAGGAATGAAAGGATAACGTAACCCAACTCCAGTGCGGCGACATAGTGATGGCTTGCATGGGTACACGATGAACCACATCTCGGTGTTCATGTGGTGGCGTGAAAAAAGTGCATACGGTTCTGAATTGACAATAATCTCTCATTGTCGGTTCCTTTCTCGTTTCGATACTATGCAATGCGCACTTGATACCATGAACCTGGATGACTAACGAAAAATTAGAAGACAAATCTTGACTTCAAACTTTGTTCGTTTTTCTCACGCGACATGCACTCGTACTTGGCCACTGTACTGTCCCCATAATCGTTGTGTTGCGAAAATGACCTAAGCTAGTAGTCGCCAATTTCGTCTTCCAAGCTTCCAACCCCAGCTTCCGTACCCCTCCGCCAGTCTTATAGCAGCTCGTCGCTCGCGGCTCTCACCAACCGACCTCTCCTGTCCAAGCCCAAATCCATGTCCATGCCACATCTCTTCTCGTCCCCATTCTCGTTACCGGTCAGGCCTCCAACGCGACCAAGCGATCCAAGACACCTTAAACCCCAACGCGTTCCCATCATGACCTCTCACACCCATAGCATGATCGACAGCCCACCTCCACATCGACGTGCTTCCCCGCAAACAGTATTCTCGTGTTAAACCTCAACATCTTGCACTAAATCGTAAACAGCCTTTACGATGTACGCATGCGTAGCCGATTTCCATGGATATTCATCCGAACCTATCCCTTCATGATCGGTGAAGAACAAGTCTGCGTTTACCTACAATATTGTACTAACCTCATGATCCCAACATCCCAGCTTCCGAGATCTTCCCTCTTCCGCCCAATCCCAGATCGCGTCGATTAGATATGCTGACTCCCATCCCCTCACTCCAAACAAACCAAGTATAATCATCATAAATCCTCCACCAGGAAGCTTCAACGTCAAACCTACTAATCAAATTCCCCGCTCTGCCCTGCTTCCCTCCCGACTACCGATCCTCAAAAACCGTTACGTACGACCGTTTCCCAAAGTAGAGACGGAAGTGAACCGAAAAACCTAGAGTTTCTGTAATATGGCCGGGATCGGTGATATGCGCCAATCGGTTGGAATGTCGAGGAATGGGATGCATTTACGATTTTGGGGAGTTTGGGCTAGTGGAAGGGATGGGGAGATAAGATGGGCTGGACTGGTTAGGGATTTTGTTCCGAGTCTGGGTGCTGGTATTTTGAACTGTTCTGCGAGCTCCAGTGTTGTTGTCCTGCGGGGTAGGCAGGATTGCTGAGGAGTTGTTGAGATGGGTGTAGCGAGGGAATGGACCACACAGAGCATTCTACGCTACCAAGAAAATACTCTATACTCCGAACTAGTTACTACTCAAACTACCGTGAAATGTATCCAACATGCGAAGCAAAGTCGTGTAGATCTGGAAAGAGTCGCCTTCATAACTTTCTCCAGCGTCGATGCATCAAACAGCCATCGAATCTAAGCACCGCACCCCAAAAAAACAGACTCCACCAATATTCACACCAAACGTCACCATGGATCAATAGACTAAAACAAAACTATTGTTCTACATTAACCTCAACTTCTACCTATTGTACGCCAAAAAGTACCCCTGCAACAACTATCACCAAACATCCTCGTCCTCAGCAATACTCAAAAAACCCAACCCAAGACCCAGCCCAATCCAGTATACAGATCCAGTAACCAAGACTCCTTCTCACCATCTCCCCTCCCCTCTCTGCCTCACTCCAAAACGTTGACCCTCGAGCCTAATAGCGGGGAACGGGGAGCCCCAAATTAGTGATCCCATCCCCGTCTCTCCCATTGAACGCTAAACCCTTTCCATCGCAGCGCTCTCAGCTCTCAGCTCTCAGCTCGTGCACCACCATCACCACCACCTAGCCATCTCCTCGAAATCGCGATACTTAACCGAACCAAACCGAACCGAACATATTGCATGGCATCGTCGACGTGGTAAAGTCCGGCGGTGAAGAATCCATTCACGCGTCACAGCACGTCACTCCGGTCTCGATCGCTCTCTTTGGCTGCCCTCGCCAACGTACCACTTTCCGTGAACCTGTCCCGGGATTGACAAGATACAAAGCCGCCCTTGGGAGTAGTTGCATCGCGGCTCCGGACGCGCGACCTAGCCTCTGCGTCAACCGTGTGCGCGAGCGCACACGCACGTCCCTCCCTCCCCTTCTCTCCCGCAATAGGTACTATGACTATTCACCGCCTTTTTCAGAGAAGCTCCCATCGAGTCAGCAATGTCTTTGTATCTTGGTAATTGTTGTCGATGGGGCCCCGATGGGGGATGAGGGAATCGTGACGTCGGTGTGATGATGATGGGGGTGTTTCTAATCTATTTTTTCTGCCAATTTACCGATTTACGACTTGGGTGCTTATCACGGGAAATGTGATGCGATTCATTGCAATGCAGTGCAGACGTATCGAAGATGGATGACTACGTTCTGTTATCGGCTTCGATCCATCGTGGGTTGCGGAGGAAGTCTATCTTATCAATTTTTTTGCACCCCGAGGAAAAATGTAATGCGCAATGTAGCTTTGTTGCCGTTATCTGCAACCATGTTCCCATTTATTCCTTTCTTTATTGAATTGCACAGGCACTGAAAACGCTATGTCCGTCGTCATACTACTTGACTTCCTAACCAACCCTCCTGATATTAGCAGTCAATCACGAAAGAAAAAGAAACAAAATAGTAGACTTGTTTTGTCATCAGCTTCGATCGATCGTGGGTTACAGAATGTGTATATCCTGGATACCAAGAAACATGAATCATGTTCGTCCGTGACACTCGAATTCGAATTGCATCTTCACTTGGTAGAAAGTAAATGCGCAACATAGCACTCTTTCTACGTCATCCATGACTATATTCCCATGTGTTCGATTTCTTTTCTCAATTGCCCTAAATTTAACCAATGTCAATCAATTTACCCTCCACATCAGATCTCTACCCTCACTAAAATGAGTACAAAACACTCCCTACAAGAACTCAAAACTTAGATAAAAACGAATGTAATTTTTGTCATAAAATGAGCATACCCAAGAAAGAAGAAGAAGGGAAAAAAAGCAGGGAGAAAAGCACCCATAACACCTCACCTCACGCTCCAAGCAATGCCTCTAATCCATCCACTCACTAAACCTTCAAATCCAGACTCTCAAAAGACCGGAATGCAAAAGCCCTCGAAAAAGAAGCACCCAAGACTCATCCCGACCATCCATCCTTCGATTCCCCAAAGCCCTCCTCAAACATCAACACTCACACTCAATCCCCTACTCAATCCCCTGTCCCTCCCTATCTTCTCCATTGTCTGTTCCCACACCCTCTCACCATCTTCTTCCCAGCTCTCCCTATCTCCCTCGCCCCCCTCCACCCCTTCCTCCAGTTCCCCCTCTCCCTCCTCCCCAACAACCTCCTCGCTCCTAAATAACCTCCTCGCAGCCGCCCACTCCCCATTATCTTTCTCCCCACACCCAAACGCACAACTCCTTCTTCCACAAGGCCGCCAGAACCTGTATTCCGCGACTTGATCCTCAGATAGCGCGTTCAGGGCCAGGAGTCCCGATTCCGCTGGTCGATGCGACTTGTACACCATTCCGGATGGCGAGACGGGACTGCCGATACACGTCTCGGTGCCGTTGGCGATCTCGATTGTCGGGGGAGTTGATGGCGGAGTTGGGGTGATTGTACCGGGGAAAGATGGCATAGTAGTGGCCTGGGTAAGCGATGGGAAAGAAGGATTCCGTGGGACGGGAGAGATATAGTCGGGTAGGGTAGCGGAAGAGTTATTGGAGTCTTGGCGGAGTCTATTAGGGATGTGGCTCATGCCTTGTAGGGCCTGCTTGTCGAAGATGTTCTTGAGCATCGCAGTACGGGGGGACATGCATCGTGGCGGGCTTATTGGACTGATCGTAGAGCCCGAAGACGAACGAGACGGTGATTTCGGGATGTTCTTGACCTGAGGAAGGATCCCAGCAAACCTTCCAGTTTCAAATTCGATCGTGGGTTGTGTATTGCCATATTTGATATCCGCATTATTGCCTGGCCAATTTTTCCAATCCTCGAAACCAAAAGTGTTGAGCCTGCCAGATGGCCCACACATCTCAGACCCATCAATGCTCATTGGACTTCCAATCGAAGATTTGATAACTGCAGTACCAGTTTCGGATACAGGAGAAGGATACAGCGCCTTTGCAATTTCCGTTGGAGAGAATGAGCCTGGGTAGCCTGGATTCTGTTTTGCAGGCGGCTGGATTGATATGTTGAAATGACGCCTACAAGAATAATCTTGATCTTGATGGGGGTCAAAGTTTGTCATGTTCTGGGTCCGGTACAGTAAACCGTTGATATTAGGAGGTGAAGTACCATGAGAGCCATCGAATGTAGGTAGGTAGGATTGTAACTGCGGAACGTATCTGCTTGATGCCATATGAAGATTAGATAGCGACTGATTCATCAAATGAAATGGCCGACTCAGAACAGAATCGCTGTTACCCGTAGAGGAACCTGATGAGGTTGATGCCCCCTCAGACGTAATCCGGCGCAGGGCCTGAGCCGTAAGTGGATTGATCTTCTCGGCCCTAGCAAAGCGAGCCTCATCGATGATCCACATCCCACCATATTGCTGCCAAGGAAAGTTCTTCAGAAAGTGGTCTTCGGGATATACGTCATATCCAAGTGTCTTGGAGCGAAAGAAGGCGTAGAGAAATCGACAATCGGGGAATTGACGAAGTACCTAGCAGGAATGTTTTAGCATGGAAAGAAATCAAAGGTAAAAGGGATGAGACGGATTGCTTCGGCTGTTAGGTGGATGTAGGAAGCTGATAGTGTAGATTCACGGTGGGTATATTGTCTAGATAGCGAATTGCTGTGGGGTATCTATGTAGTGAGGAAAAAGAAAATGGGATAGGGAAAACATGGGGAGCTTTCAATCTCTTACATCCCAGGCAGGGAACAATGGTGGATGCGCAGTGAGCCTAAGAGCTTGATTAGCAATAGTGTGTTGAGGATAGCAGTTATACTCACATCAAAACCTCAAAAGAATCGTGCTTTCGCAACTGCCTGCCTCCTCGTCGATATGCGGCCATGACCTCAGGTCGATACGTCCGAATGTTCTTCCGTCCGATCAATCTATGCATAGCTGGTGAGGTGTGATACATAGGATCAAAAGTCATTAGGTTGCAGGATCCGTCTTTGCGGCGCTCAAAGCCGACAATGGTAAGGGAATGACCTGGTTGTTGAAGATAAATGGGTGGGAGGAGAGTCTTGTAAACGTTGGAGCCGTCAATACTCACGGCTGCTTGAGCGAAATAGCTCTCGACAGCGAGGAGTAATTGCTCGTGTGCTTCAGTCTCGCCGTCTGCAGAATCAGTGAACATTTCCACGGCGGAATCAATCTCGGCACTGAGGAAAAGAGCCTGTGCCTGGGGACATTAGCATTTGGTGGTAAGAAGATGAAGTGGACGTTCTGTACCTCTGGAGTACCGATGTACTTTCTGGAGCCCCTGATACCACCGGTCTGAGCTCGGCCAATCTCATTGATGCCTCTATCCCAAGCTCGCTCAATGAGATCTTGTAGATGCAAGATACCTGGCGTCCGGCCTGGAAACTCTTCATGACCCTGTGCATGAGAGCCTTGAATATAGGAGATAAGCATCTGGATATTCCGGTATCCGCAGAAGCCGCCTTCGCGTGGAGTCTTGCCGATATGAATGGTAGAGGGGTGGCAGTAATATGCTTCTTTGATAGATCGATCCAAAGCAGAGAGTTGGGCTAGGATAGGTATGATGCCCGGAGTTTCGTTTTGCACTTGCTCCTGCTTGATAAGACGGCCGTCACGCCCGATGCGGTTGACCACGGTGATCTTAGGACCATTGGCCAGTTGGTCATGTAGCCATGATGGCATACGATCTTCCCATGCATGAGGGCCTAGCTCGGCTCGCTGAGTGTGTTAGATATGCCAAGCTGAATGGTGTGAAGGAGCAACTTACACCGAGTCTAGTAGGACTTTGAGGCGGTTTGATAGGTTTGCTAAACTTTGAAAAGGGGTTGAAGCTCATGATGCTCCTGGATAAAGTACTCTTCTCACTTCCGGAAGAGTCGTTTCTGCTCCGGTGGTGGGTTTTCTTCTTGAGCTTATGGTGTTTGCCATCGTCATGTTGTCTTAGAACATCCGGTAGCGCTGTATTGAAGTTCTGCCGCTCTGAGAATGAAGGTTCGTTTGGATAACCCATGTCTGTTTGCTGCTTGGAATGATATTGTCCAGTGGACTCGTCAAATGATAATGTTTCTGATGCGTGCAAATCGAGATGATCGTTGAAGTCGATGAGAAGGACAACCTCGCCACATTCTTCTTGGGGACAGAGCACATAGCCAGCAGGCACGTCCTCGTCCTCGTCCTCGTCTTCCTCCCGTTTGGGTCCTCTTGGGGAAGGCCTAGGTGGTAACGGTGGCGGCAAGGGCTCTGGGTCATCTTCAATTATGAAAGGCGAGTCATCGGTGTGCACCTGCTCAAAGTGAAGCTGAAGAACGTAGTCATCCGTGGGTAGCACTTTATATTCGCACAGCGGGCATTCAAGAAGTTCCGTTCGGGCTGCCATTGTCAGGAAATTGGGTTCCGCCAAGCTGGCCAGTGGTATAGTAGATGATGCTGGTGAATGGAGGAAACGGTCCAGCAGTCAAGGCAAACACCCTGTGACTGGAAATGCTTTCAATGAGCAGTACCGGGTTGTGTAAAGTGCTCTTTTTATCTATTCAACGCCTCGAACACAATGACGAGGACGACTCGTGTACTCGTCGTGGTCCTAGTAAGCCTCTCGATGCACCGCCACGCAACTCCTAGATCAAGCACGCTAGAGATACTTTTTTGCGGGGATAACGATGCATCGTTCTTTTGAGGTACCGTAATCACAGCCTCGTTTTCGATGCTGGAGAAGAGAAAGTGAAAGAAGATGAGATGGAAGGAAGATGCACAATCTGGTGAAGGTGTCGTGGGCTGAAGTTACTTGGGGAAAGGGTAAGCCATTCCTGTGGACTCCGAAACGGCAATCACGATCCGAGCCTTGCCAAGAGCTTCACCGCCACACCTTGAAGCACGTATCCATGTACACCCGCTTCAATTTCCCTGTGATAGAGTAATCGGTGTACTCGTGAAAGGACTAAATCTTCGAAACTACTCGCCACGTACAAAAAAAGGCATCTTCATAAACAAAAATCTACATATACACCAGATTAAGACCAGAATAATGTCATTCACGTTGCATTCACAAAGATAAATGGAAAAACTTTGTTTCATGATTCAAATTGATCTTCATAGCATTACCATTCATCATGCGTATCCCACATCAACATGACTCATCAAAGGGAGAGAGAGATATGCACAAAAGTGAAAAAGAAAACCCGCCGCTCTTGATAATCCCCCAAGAAATTAGCACATCAAGGCAACATAGACCCCGACACTGCGTCTCTACTCTACTCAGTGCCCCGACATCCCGAGACCTTTTCCCTTCCTCCACGGCAGTCCCAGGTATCGAAAGAGCTCTATGAATACAAACCACAATGGCCCCACCAAGGGAAATAGAAGTCTGCATTACATACCCAACATGTTGGAACATGATGTTTGCGCCCCCTTGACTTTACAACTACAGTATTCATAGCTCGTCTCTAATGTAAGATTTGACGGAAAACGCTAACTAAGCAATCGACGGCCAGCCGCTTGTTTACGCACTAGCCTCCTCCTCGAGCAGAGCGAGGGTATGGCCGTTGACACCGGGTGCATCTCCGTTAGGCTCGTCGTCGTCGAACTCCATCTTCTCCTGCTGGGCGATGGCTTGTTGACTCACTATTTCCGCAAGCCTCTTCAATCGAGGAGTTTGTAACCCTTCAAGTTGTGCGTTAGTTTGTGTCCTGACCGGACAGCAAAGGAAGATCGATAACTTACAGGATGGAGTATAGGTCTCTAGCGCGGTAATGACCCTGGGTTCGGCAATTTCATATGGTCCAGAATCCTCCATGTCAACCGCTGTCAACAGCAGGACATCGCTCTTTTCGGTGACCCGGGAGGCCACGGCCTTCATGATCTCGCCATTGATGGGCTGCTCGTAATCAGCAACGAGATACTGGTTGAGAAGCTTCTGGATTTGGTTGGGCGACAACATCCAGCAAATGTCCTGAATGATCTCAATATCGTTAAGAGTAGCCTTCTTGAGTTGAAGGAGCTTAGTGGCTTGCATCAGATGCTCCAATTGAAGAGTACCCTCGGGCATATCGTGTGACTTGCACCACTCCTCAATTCGGGTGATGTTGTAGTTAATCTGCAGGCCGCGCTTCCACGAAAGGAAGTTCCTCCTCATCAGTAGATCGTTGAAAGCAGTGACACCAACAAGCTTGAGCAACTCGGTGACAGTCTGGGTGATGATGGTATCTTCAAGGTAGTAAGCCTTCATTGCCTTGTACACATTGTTCAACAAGCTGAGCAAGTTGTCCATGCTGTATGCTGGTGCACTATTGGTCTGAAGAAGTTTACCGAGGAAACGGTTGCTCTCGTTTGTGACGAAGCCCGGGAGGGATTGCGACTCAATGATAGCCGGGACGATCATCTTGTGCAGCTTCTTCTTGAGCACCTTCATCCAGGTGTGGTAGATGTTGAACTCCAGACTCTCCAAATCATGCTTGACGATCTCAAGAAGTCTGTCGTACTCGTAGTTGTCGGTCTTCTGCTGCTCATACCAGTCTTCAGCGAGGAAGACGAAAGAGAGCATCTCGTGAACGTTGGACAGCCAGAAGGCACCTGGGTTGATAGCCTCTTCACCATCATGTTGCATAACCTCCTGCTGAATAGACTGCATGACGTTGGCGAGGAAACGCTCCGACTCCTTGACAAAGCCATTGTTCCACATCTCAGATGTGACAAGGTTGATGAGATACGCGGGGAAGAGGACCTCCTTGTCGGTTGGAGGAGGCGCTGTGGTAGGAGATGGGATACGGAGGTTCTTGATAAGGCC
Source organism: Dendryphion nanum (assembly GCA_020744415.1). Taxonomy (NCBI): domain Eukaryota; kingdom Fungi; phylum Ascomycota; class Dothideomycetes; order Pleosporales; family Torulaceae; genus Dendryphion; species Dendryphion nanum. The sequence goes on from JAGMWT010000009.1 coordinate 1,465,110, forward strand.
AAGAGTGACCTCGTCGTTCAACATATCCTCATCGGCAAGAATGTTCTCAAGCTCAAGCTCGACATTGTCGAACATAGGGTTGAAAGTCGAACCAGAGAGATTTTGGCGGTGAACAGTGGATCCCGGAGCCATGGAGACCGGACGGGGGCTGTAGGTCTGGCTGAAGCGGTCCAAATCGCGGGTGTCGGGACCAGCGCTCCTTCGCTTGGGTTTCTTTGCAGAAACAAGGTTGATGAGGCTGCTTGCTCCCACAGAGAAGGGGGCATGGCCATTTGCCATCTCGCCGTTGATAGGACCGGAGCGCTTCATCAACTCGACCTGATCTTGAAGCTCGGCCAGCTGTTGACGGAGCGTCAACTTCTCGCTCTCTGTGACATTGCTCCTCCTCTTGGCAGCATCGAGATCCTCGGAGGTTTTCTTGAGGGTGGCACGAAGCTGCTTCTCCTCTTCTTGCAGATGGCGCATCTTTGCAGTGCTCTCGTCGTAGTTGGTCTGGAGCTTCTTGAAATCGGCTTCCATGACACTCAACCGGGCAGCGGTAATACCAGCCTGGTTGGCTTCGGCCTGGAGTTCCTTTTGTCGGTTCTCCAATGCGCGGCTTCGCTCCTTGTACGATTTGATCTGACCTTCGTAATTGTCGACTTGCGACTGGAGCTGTTTGTTCTGAGCCTTCATCGAACCCAAATTCTGTGTAAGTTCGACGACCTTGTTCTCCAGCTTGTAGGAGATGTTCTTGAGATCGCGAGCTTCGGCACGGAGACCCTTGTATTCGCGGCGAGCCGTCTTTCCTCTCCAGAGACTCTGGAGGATGACGATCTTCTTGCGGTATTGACGCCAAGCCTTGAGCGATCGCTGCGACCGCCAATTGCGTTGGATAATACGAGCGGCATTTCCGAGTCGAGTATCCAAAAGATTCTTGCGGAGTAGATAACCCTTGGCTGAAGCTTGGAACTTGATGATGGACTTGCGGACGAGATTGTATGCTTTCCTGTCCTTGGATCCACGCCAGAAACGCTGAATGGTGGTTGCAGCCTTGACCTGCCTGGCTTCTTCTGCACGCTCTCGGGTCATATAACCCCTGACCAATGACTGCAAGGCAACAATGGCTTGGCGAGTCTCCAAATATACGCGTCGGTAGTACTTGGCTCGCAAGTTCTTCTGGATCATGATGGCAGCATCGTTGAGGCGAACTGTTCGCAAGTTCTCGAGGAAGGCAAGCATACCAGCACGGAAGAAGATCTTGGTAAGACCCATCTGGTACTTGTCACTTCCATCGCTCTTACCCTCACCCAAGGCCTTCCTCAGGATTGCTGTGGCCATTGAGCGGATCTCGGGAGTCCAAGATGCTGACGGGACCAACATGTAGTATCGCAGAGCGAACTCTTCATATGTCCAGCGCGTAGGGTAGCCGGCACAACTAATGCGGACGGTTTCGAGAACACCGCAAGCACGAAGCTGGCTGAGAACCATTGGTCCCTCAAACTTCCATGCCTCTTTGGCCTCGTTAGGTTTGATGCAACGGATATAGTGCACGTCGGTGGAATTGATAGTACCCATAAGCTCGATCAAAGATGACTTGAAGATGCCACCAAGCGTGGGTTTTCGGTTGACTGCAATTCTTCGCCCAGCTGAAATTGCGGCTCCGGGCTTGGTTGAAGTGGTCGCGGCAGTCTCCTTCTCTCGAATTTGAGCAGCAACGTGCAAAACCTCGGCGAGGAACTTGTTAGAGGACGCCTTCAGAACCTCCATATGCTCGTCGGGCACAGTGTCCCTGTTCTTTTCAATGAAACCGTCCGACTCGTAAGTAACATCGACGGCATAATGGCAGACTGTGAAAGCGGATTTTCCGAATCGAGGCTTCTTGTAGAACTTCTGCTTGTCTCCTGCGAAGTTGTGATGCAATTTGGTGACAAACTGCTCATCGGAACCCATAGGGAGACGAGATTCCTCGTCAAGCAACGCTAGAACACCAAGCTTACCTTCGATGAGATCGATACATGGCTGATTGTCCGCGAAGTCGATAAAAGTCCAGTCAATCTGTTCTCGAAGGTACTCTTCCTGCTCGAGCTTGAAAACGTGCTGGTTAAACTCCTGCTGAAGTTTTTCGTTGGCGTAATTGATACAGAATTGCTCGAAAGAGTTTTTGGCGAAATGCTCGAAGCCGTAAATATCAAGCACACCAATAAACGAATGCGCGGAAGAAACAACTTGCTCGGTGGCCAAACTCTCGTTGGTTCGTTCCACCAACCAGTCGAACATGCTTGAGTAAATGAACTTTGCAACGGAATCCCTGACGACGATAGCGGCTTGCTGGGTCAAATTGGACACAATCTTCTCCCCACGTGTGATCAACTGCTTCTTCACGGTCCATTTTGCGAATTGTGAAGCATTGATGCCGAGCAAGTTACATGCCTTGATTAGAGCAGGTTCGTTAGGGTCTAGTTGGGAGTCGGTCCTGGTCGCAGTGATCTTGACATCTCCGAGATGCAACAAAGCACCGAGGATGCGCCACATCTGAGACTGGGTATCTGGGGACACTCCAATGGTAGTCAAAGACTTCCGAGTAGCTTCGAATTCGGCCTTGTCGTCTACACCATCAATGGTCGGAGAGCTGCCTTGGTTGAGGTAGCTGAATGTGTCAACCGACCGCAAGTCCATCTCTTGCCTCTCAGCATCTGTTGCACCGGCACAGAGCTGGTAGAAGATGTGGTAATTTCGCTCTTTGAGAGGCTGGAACACCAGTCTTGACCGCTCGAGCAAGTATGTCCTGATTTTGGCACCAATAATATCCGTCTGCTTGTTGAACAAGATCTCAATGTACTTTCCGAAACGGGAGGAGTTATCGTTACGGGTAGTTTTTGCGTTACCGAAAGCTTCCATGATAGGATTCGTGGCTAGAATCTGCTCCTCGGTCTCACTCATTGAGTCCATCTTGCCCCTTCGCTTTCCCGGATTGTCGGGAGAATCTCGTGTTGCAAAATATCGCATGATGTATTTGGCGCTCACGGTCTTACCGGCACCAGACTCACCGGAGACGACAATCGTTTGGTTCTTTTGGTCACGCAACATGTCACTGTGCGGTGTCAGAAGAGATGAAGCACATTCCGTTTGCAGTCCCTCCAAAAAGCATGCAGCATGCAGCATCATGAGAAGAGGGAAACGCGGGTCATTGGAATGGGAAGAAGAGGGAGAAGAGAAGGGATGCTTACGCAAAAGCCTCTTCAGCAATGGCGAACAAATGCGGGGCACCGTATGAGCGCTGCTTGCCAGCGTAGACCTGTACCATCCCGGGGACGTAGAGCGATTCCACCCTGGCGAAGGGATTTGTCGCAATCAGGACGATACCCGAGTATGTGTAGATCTCCTTCTGCGCATATCGCAGCTTGATGGCCTGGAGCACTGTTCAGTGTGTTAGCAGCCGTCTTGCACAGCACCGGAGAGGAGCCGGGGCAAAAAGCGTACCGGCCGGTTCGTTCAAATGAGAAAGATTCGTAAGGTCATCGCTAGCTTCGAGCATAGCCGGGTTCATCAATGGGGGGAGGTTGGCATCGTTGCCGGTCTGGATGGCGGCCAGAGTCGTCTCAATGGTCTTGGACTGTTCGGAGAGACAATATCAGTTCAAGGATCTTCGTGGCGTACACGTGTGTGGGAAGAAAGAGGGGAAAACAGGAATAAGGGAGAATGAAGATGTCTTACCTCGCCATTCTCCAGCTTGAAGACGAGCTTGACCTTGTCGCCCTGGACGATCTTGTCAACGAGCTCGGAGGCAACCCAGCCCTCGGTGGTGTCGGGCTGCCAAGCACGGGTGCCGATGTCGAAAATGTGAGCCATGTTTGGTTATCAGGGCCCGTGGGAGGGAACTCTGAGAGAAGTAGAGCCTCTGTCGTCGTTCGTGGAGCTCGTGGAAGGGGTTGTGGTGGCTTGGAGTCTGGGGAAGCTCCCTTTGGCGGTCAAGAAATGCACCTCGAACAACTCCCAGCTTCTCGCTTCGTCAAAAGTGCGGCGCTCCGTTCACGGGGTCTCCTGCAGCATCCGGGAGAGGAGGAGAGGTGAAAGGGTGGAGGGTGGAGGGCGGAGAGAGAGAGGCTTATCGTCACAGCAAGAGGTGGTGCATCCTCGGAGGGGGCGCACTGGCAAAGGCGGTGGGAAGGTGGGTTGGCAGTGAGAGAGTAATTAAAAAGGTAGAAACGGGTCGAGGTGAAGTGAGGATTGGGGTGCAACACACGGACGTCCGCTCAGGGCCTTGGCGCCGTCTCCCGCTAATGTTTCCGTGCGCAGCGACCGGGTATGGGATGCACTGATGCACAGCGATGCACTCTGCAGCAGTGTCAAAGCCTTTCACCGCCTGGCGGATGTTGTGCTTTGGTAGCCATGGTTCTTCTTTTTTTCCCTTTTTTTCCCCTTTTCTCTTAGCAGTTCTATTTTCTCTTCGTTTCCCTGTGTTGCTAACCATTCATTATGTGTTGACACTGGTTTGCTGGCTTCGGGGGCCGGCTGGCTGGCTGGCCCTTCACTCCCCCCCTCCACCCTCTCCTGTGGCCATAACAGCGCCTAGGAACAGGTGGGTAGGCAAATCCACACCCACACCACACACCACACACCATCCAATACAGTACAGCACAGCTCACTCTCCTTGGACAGCGGCACCATTCACTTCTCACCATTCACACCCACGGCAAACACACACAACCCGTCGCACCAGCTCTGCACTCCCCTTTTGCCCTGCATAGATCAACCCCATCCATCCAATCAACCAACCACCACGGCCAAAAGCCTGAGGCACCCATTCACGCCATCCCGTCTACTTGAACGTTAAAAGAAGGATTAAAGAAACCCTCCCCTCATTCACCTTCTCCATCCTACAAATCCTGTTTCTCTTCTCTTCTCTTCTCTTCTCTCTTCCCATTCCCATTCCCATTCCTCACCCATTGGCATAAAGTATTCGCCTCACCGCATCTCAAACACCATCCTAGTCCCATGCATACACGCACCCGCACCCACCAATCAAGCCTAGCCTACCCTAGCCCCCCCTCGCCATCCATCCACGCCTAAAACCTTTCCCACCAAGTCAAGCCTAGAGCCTCGTCTCACCAGTGCGCGCCGCTGGTGTCAAAAATGTCCACTTGCAATGACTGACGGACTGAATGACGGACTGATTGAGTTTGTGGAGAGTGTGTCCGTGATTCATGACAGGGAGAGAGTGCGGGCGGAATACTAATTAAACGTGTTTAGGAGAGTCGGGGACCACGGAAGGAGGGAGGGTAGCGGATTCGGGAACGACTCGCTGGTGCCAAAACCTATGCCTTCGAAACTTTCCAAGGTTGATAATGAGGCGACTCTGGAAATGGAATTGGAGTGGATGCCTCACGGGGAGAAAAGACACAAAACTTGTTTCTCTTTCATCTCATCTTTTATTTTTTTTATTTTTTATTTTTTGGTTTAGGAACTCTGCACGCTCGTCCTGCTTGGATCGCACTGCACGGCAGGCCTGTTGTACATTCTTCTCCTTCATGCATTGCATACCCATACCGCGGGCCATACCCATACCCACCCTGCGACGCACCCACCGAAATAGAAGTCTTCACAGGTCTCCCCTGACAATGTAAATCACACCTCTATTCCCCTTCCCTCTAGACTTTTCGAAATTACTATACAATACTCGCCCAACCGCGCGTCAATCTCTCTCCCGCTCTGCTGCCGCGCCCTCGGTTTCCTTCTTCCCCCCATCCTCTTACAAACCTCTCTCCGCATACCAACTTCTTGCCCGCTGGTCGTTTCAGGCCCTTACACATAGACACACACACACATCACCACAAAAGAAAATGAGCCCTTCATGCGCCGTGATCCGTGAAATTGAACAAGTCCTTTATTTGTGTCCCTGTGAATAGACACATAACATACATACATACACACACACACACACACACACACACACACACATTTAAACTATACTAAACTGTACAAGTGTGTGATATTTTGGGTAAACAGATGAGAAAAACGCCATGTTGAAATGCTTTTTGGTTACTCTTTCTTCGTTGAGAAGAAGGTCATGATGCTTTTTGACTAAGTACGGATGAATTGGTTCACCATAGGCATATGCATGGCTTGGCGTCCCAGTCCTTGGTACCAACATGCCATGCTACTAGTACAGCACCCTGGTGCGGATACGGGCTGGAAGCGGTTGTTAGCGAACGAAGTTGCATGCATACCGACGGTAAGGATATATTGTATTTGTATGACTTACCGGACAGGTCCTCCAGGGATTGGTATAGATCTTTAATCTCAGCCTCCTTTACGTCGGAAATGTCCGCCATGAGGTATGCGACCTGGAACCGTTTGTTAGACCACTCAGAGTTTGGCAAAATGTAATGGATGACCTACTTCTCCTTTTGAGTCGGACATTTGCTTCTCGATGTTGTGATTGACTAGAGTCCTATTGACTGATTTATTGTTAGCATTTTGGCGCGTTTGAAAGGAAGAACTTGATTCTTACCTTGTCCGAGCACACCGGGGACGTTCTTGTGGATGAAAATGACCCGCACTGAGTTTGGCTCCTCCAGTGTCAATGATCGCAGATTCACTTCCGGCATGTTCACCGCACCAAGCGTCACGCCCTCGTTAACATATCGGACGAGCGCTGTGCTGACTTCAGCACCAATTGCGCTCTGTGCCTCTTCTGTGCTACCACCGATGTGCGGTGTGAGGATGAGGTTCTTGAGGCCACGAAGGTCCTTCGTCCAAGAATTGAGATCGTTGGTAAAGTAGTCGCCGTTGCCTCCAGGTTCATTTGGATATACGTCCAAGGCTGCACCGGCGATTTTTCCGCTCCTCATCGCCTCGATTAGAGCCGGAATATCAACCACCTGACCGCGAGCGTTATTCAGGAGATAACTTCCATCCTTCATCTTCTCCAACTGCTTTTGTCCGATCAGGTTCTTGGTCTCGGATGTCTCAGGCACATGCAGCGACACGAAATCTGCCTGGTCGAGCAGCTCGTCAAGGCTAGCCACCTGCCGCGATGTACCTAGTCCCATCATCGTGAGCACATCGTAGTAGATGACTGACATGCCCATTGACTCAGCCAATACCGACAACTGGCTTCCGATATGTCCATATCCAACTATGCCCAGTGTCTTGCCGCGGATCTCCCAGCAACCCTTGCTGACCTTGTTCCACGTTCCATTGTGTAGTTCCATGCTCCTATCCGTAAGTTGTCTTGCAAGCGCAATAATCTCCGAGATGACGAGCTCAGCGACTGAGCGCGAGTTGCTGAATGGCGAGTTGAAGACTGCGATACCTTGTTGCGCCGCATACTTGAGATCGACCTGGTTGGTTCCAATGCAGAAGCATCCAATAACGAACAAATTGTTAGCCTCTCTCAGGACTCGTTCGGTGAGCTTGGTTTTCGAGCGGATTCCGATAACCTGAACATCGCGAATCTTCTCTATCAGCTGGTCTTCAGGAAGACTGCTCTTGAGTGCTTCGACTTGATAGCCCTGCTTCTTGAGGATCTCGACTCCAGCTTCGTTGACATTTTCTAGGAGGAGCACCTTGATGTCTTTTGTGTTAAAGGGCTTCAACTGCTTTGAGGGAATTTGAGAAACACCACTTATGCTCCCTGAGCGACCATCCGAAAAGCTGCCATGGGGTGGTGGCCGGAAACTTGAAGGTGGGCTGTGGAAGGAGAGCGTTGGGCTTGTACTGAGGGACAAAGTGTTTGACACGGAGCGCGAGAGGCTGCCTGCGATGTCTTTTGGAGGCGACATATCGATCGCTATGGTAGAGAGTTGCTGGATTATCGTGCTAGGTGGTGGGTTGTTGCTTGTGAAATGGTAGGCGTTGTGTAGAATTGCGGGGCAATCTTGAAGATTCAAGAACAAAAGAACAATTCTACGATTGTGGTGACGTGTGGCAAAAACCGACGATGAATGATACCTAGATAGTTTGCCAACCAGTTCTAAAATACTATAATGAGTTATTTAATCTCGGACCACTCCAGTCTGACTCTATGATGACTCTAAACACTCAAAACCCGATGGAAATTTTTCGAAGACGCCGCATGATGCAATTGTTGCCGACTCCGCCTGCTGCCGCCGCCGCCTGCTGTGGCTTGTGAGCAGAAAAACGCCACAATTCCAACCCCAGCAACCTCCGCTTTCGGCCACCAAACATTCTCACCTGCAAGCGGGCACCGACAGATCTTGGCTTAGAGAAGGAGGCAAGACTCTGCCGATCGTCGGATCCCATCAAGAAAACGTCTATTCTTAGGTCATTTCGAACAAAAGTGTTGTTTAAAATAAAGTGTTTCTCATTTCTCTCACGAGTGGCTGGGAAATTCTGTCCAGACTTGAAAGTACTATCTAAAGCCGCCTTGGTAAACCAAACTCTCATGACTCCATTGTATTCGTGGTCTATGAAAAGCTGGATGGGTTGTGCCTAGAATGGACAATCCGATATTCACTGTCCTCCAACTCCAGCAAGCTTTAAGCGCTTTGTCCGCGCCCGCGTTAGAGATCACTGTTGCACATGTACGCCCGAGAAGCATTTACAACTTCTCAGTGTTGGAGAGTGGCCATTGATAGCCTGTGAAAGATATTAATGGCTGGTAACGCCCGAGATATGGTTATATCGTACCTGCTGCGTCGCTGAATTTATATCCGTAAGATGCTGTGAAGTCATCAAGAACGGCAGGACCGCGGGAGCCTAGAATAAAACACGTCAGTACAGCCCAATATACCTGACAGATCGACAGCTTCTTACCATAGGGATACTCCATGGGGATAATTTCTCTGTTATCGTCCAAATAATGGAGGAGAGGGGTGAAGATCCTCCAAGAGGCATCAAGCTCATCATCTCTAACAAAGTTGGAATGATCCCCCTTGAGGGCATCAAGAATGAGCGATTCATAAGCTTCAGGAATCTTAAGGTCGGAGAAGCGTCGTCGGTATGTGAGATCCAGCTCTGTGACAACAGTCTGCATGCTGAGACCGGGCAATTTGGAGTTCATCTTAATATACACACTCTCGTTAGGCTGAACTCGGATGACAAGTTCGTTCCTGGGAATGTCTTTAAAGATGCCAGACGTCACATCTTTGAACTGGATGCGGACTTCTGTCTTTTGCTCGTTCAAGGCCTTGCCTGCCTTTAGAATGAAAGGCACACCCTCCCATCGCTCGTTGTTGATGTACGCAACCATGGAAGCGAATGTGGGGCAACGAGAATCCTTAGGGACTGTATCATCCTCTTTGTATCCCGGCTTTGTGCCATCCAGAGACTTGCCATATTGTCCAATAATAACGTTCTTTGGCTCGATGGGTGGCATTCCGCGGAGGACGCGAACTTTCTCATCACGGATGTCTTCGGCGGAGAAAGAGAGTGGCCGTTCCATTGCAAGAAGCGTGAGAACCTGAAGCAAGTCTAGGCATAATCAGCGATTGCTTACTTACTCTATCACACGTCATGGATACTTACGATTTTGCATGACATCACGGATAATGCCAAATTCATCAAAGTAACCACCCCGACCTTCTGTGCCGAAAGGCTCCTTGAACGAGATCTATATCAATGTTAGTCAGAGAGTATTCGAGTTGACCCTCCAAGATCGCGCTTACCTGCACGTTATCAATGTGGTTGCGATTCCAGGTGGCGCCGAAGAATTCATTGCCAAATCGCAGAATAAGAATGTTCTTGACCATTTCCTTGCCCAAGTAATGATCGATGCGGTAAACCTCGTCCTCCTTCCAGTCGGGAGCGAGTGCGCTCTGGAGCTCTCGCGAGCTGGCGAGATCTTTGCCGAACGGCTTCTCGACCTGGTTTCGAGGCGATTAGTTGCATGTCCCTTCGAGGCGCACAGAGTGGAGACCTACAATGACTCGAGAGATGCCATTCTTGGGATAGCAGTTGCGCTTCAGGTGCTGCGATACTGTGATGAAGACGCTGGGAGGCAATGCCATGTAGAACACTCTGTTGGTCTCCTTTCGGCCGCCCTCAAGTTCCTCCAAGTGCTTTCGAAGGCCGATGAACGACTCGTCCTGATCATACTGGCCAGAAATATATGTACAGAAGCCACAAAACTCCTCCAATTGTTGTTCGAGGGCGGGTGTGGGGGTCTTGATGTAGGACTTGACACGGCGGAGGTACTCCTCGTGGTCCATTTTTGTTCGAGCATATCCGACAATCTTGACGTTCTTAGGAAGGAAGTTGTTTCGGTGCTACGAGGATGGTCAATATATACATAGCTCCTTCGTGATCGGCGAAGAGCGACTTACGAGGCCAAAGAGGGCGGGGAACTGCACAGAAGTTAGCTCGTGACATTGGACTGGAGATTCATCGAGTATTTACCGTCTTCTTCTTTGCAAGATCGCCAGAGGCGCCCAAAACGACAATGACGGTGTTGTCTTTTAGTTCAAGAGTGCTGTACGCGCGCGGATGTCAGTCTTCAGTTCTCATAACCCCGCTGCCACTGATTGCTGGAAATCCTGAATATACCCCTCCCTTACCCAGACTTCAATTTGTCGAGTTTGAAATCCACCGACACTGGAAAAAGTAGAAGGAGGGCCAAAAAAGACAAGGAAATATGGGTAGAAAACCACGCGAGCAGTGAGAGCATTTTTACGTACCCAGCATTGGCCTCGTCGATAACCGTGTTAGCCATGGTGATCGGGCGGCAGGTATCGGCACCCCCAGAATATCAATGAAAGGTCAATTAAATGAGATGTAGGAGGTAACGGAGAGCTTTAAGTATCGAGTAGAGTGCAATGTAGCGGATGGCGGCGGACACAGAGTTGTTGTGGAAGAGAAGCTTTCTGCGTTGGTGGGGTTGGTTTATCCGGGCCCCTGCGGTTTAGCTGTCTAGCGGTTTGCGGCGGTCGTGGTGACGTTTAGGATACACTAAGCTTAGGAAGGAGGGGGGAAGGGGGAAGCTGCACAGAGCTGCCACTCGAAGCGTCAATGCGTGCAATGAAGTCTGCGGAGATAGATAGATCCAAAACAAAAAGGCCAGCACTCTCGAACCCCCTCACGACAAAGGCGATGGCCGCCTTTAAATCAATTTCACCGGGCGACCAGACACATCGTCGTCAAGCATCACTAAGCTGCTGCACGAATTGCAAAGCACATCTCCGGCACCAACCATACCTCACCATCTCCGCTGGAGTAAAGGTTACTAACGCCGAGATCTAGGTGCTGAGACCCCACTGCCATTGCCGTGCGACTCCTGCAACAACTCTAGACATGCATTGCGATGGCTCTTGGGCGAGATTCTGGACATTGCACACAAGACCTTGTCGTTGCTGCTGCCCCGCTTCCGGCTTCTTAGCCCTCCAGCGCGCGTCTCATCGCAGTCGCAAGTCCCGAACAATGTTCCAGAGAACTTCTGGGCGAGGGCGAGCACTGACAAGCTGGAGGTTGGGGACCCTGAATAGTCGGCGGCGGCCCCTCTCCCTTCATAGCTAGGCACTAGGGAGACGTCCATAGATCATCAATCCCTCCGAAGTCCGGAAGACGATGGATGCCACTACTGTCAATTCAAACGCCAGAGTAGAAGAAGTGCACAGTGAACAACAGACGCTATGGGCAATTGGTTGGCCCGTCGGCCGGCGGTAAGATCTTGCAAGACTAGACCCCTTGCCGGCTCAGCTTTCCTTTCCCTTGAGCACTGGCCGTTGCTCCCAAAAGACATGTCAGCGCTGTTGAGGCCCTAAAGATTTCTAAGATTTCTAACATCTCCTGGCAAGGCTGCAGACATCCATGGAGTGATGACCACCTGCAATCGGCGTCTGCTGCAATCAGTCGGGCCAGGTGTGCCAGTCGGCCAGAGCTGCATGCTCATAGGTGGTCGTCGTCCACGTCCATCCCACTCGCCGCTGTATTTTTCCGAGGGTCGGAGAAGCCTTGTGAGCATGTCGTTGGTGGTGTACGTCGGCGTGACACGAAAGAAATTGAACACTCTTTGCTCCTCCACGCCCCGATAGTAGTCACGTCGGCACATTCAGACACGCGAGCCCCAGACCACAGACATTCACGCATAGTCGATAGCGCGCCGCACTCCCCGATCAGGTCGGGCTCAGGTCTGGACGACAGTTGTGGGCCGACCCGAGGTCAGTCTTGGAAAGGTTACTGATCACCTGCGGGCATCCTACAAAGCACATGGCCAGGAATAGAAAGAGGGGACTGCCTTGTCGTGCATGTTGAGAAAAGGAAGATAGGTGGGATATCTGCTTTGCCGTGTCGTCGCATACAAACGGACCGGTAGGTGCTCAACTTCTGGCACAATCATACCCCGACGACCGACAAGGCGAGGAGCATTGCCAGTTTTGTTACGGATATGGTGACCTGGTAATAAATCAATGTTCCGAGACCATGACAGGCAAATTGATGCGAGATGCGATGGAGGATTTGGTCAGGAGAGTTCTATCTCACGCATTTGAAATCATGCCGTCGTTCACAATCACATCCCTTCTGCGACGATATCTCATAGTAGATGCTGGTTTTCGACTTTGTCAGAAACGAGTGAGGAGTCGGTTAACACTAGCGTGCCAAGAGCTTAGTCATTTCCACACAACATCGCAACTTCGAACATCGAAATCACCACCGACGACGACTAACTAACCACGACAGCAATTTCACGACAGACCACCGGTCCGGCACCCATATATACCCATTCACGAGGCCAGTCTTTCACAATGTCTGAGGAGAAATCCCACCGCCGTAAGTCCCTGCCGCGACTTCATACTCCTGTCTTTTCGCATCGCCAAATCGACATCTTCAAGATCCTCCATAGAACTATCAGGCAGCAAATGCTAACTTCTACTCGTGTCTAGTCTACGTCAAGTAAGTCATACTGCCTTTCAAACGTCTCGATATACCTTCCTGGGAGACGGCCAATTTTGTGCTTCAATGTTCCATAAAGCGATACACCCCCAAAATCTCGACCGACCACGCACTTTCAACCTTCTCGCACATGAATGGATATCTCAGTGGCGCGCTGGAATTTGGGCAGAGATTGCAAACCATCATGTGTTTCGAGCAATATCGTGGCGGTCGCGAGAGTGTCATGGACATACTTCAGAGCACAGAATTGGCCACACATCCAGCAACTAGATACAACCGATTTGCGATAATACGATGAACAATGCTAACATTCTTGAAGGGGTCGCCACCTTTCGTACCAGCGTGGGTAAGTTGATGTCCAATTCACGTCTAACGATCAACTTGCTAATGAACCTTCAGAAAGAGGAACACCAACCCCGGTACCTCGCTCCTCAAGCTCGAGGGTGTCGATGACACCGATGCCGCCCGTTTCTATGCCGGCAAGCGTGTAGCAGTACGATCCACCTCCCCAAACGCTAAAACTATACCTATTCTAACAAATCGACAGTACGTCTACCGTGCCCAGCGTAGCATCCGTGGATCCAAGATCCGCGTCATCTGGGGCAAGGTCACCCGGCCGTAAGTTAAGATTATACCAAACCACAAAATCCCATTTTAACATCTTTCAAGTCACGGAAACTCCGGTGTCGTTCGCGCAAGATTCAGGTCCAACCTTCCCCCCAAGAGCTTCGGTGCATCAGTCCGCGTCATGCTTTACCCTTCGTCGATATAATTGCACTTCAACAGCGAGACGTTGGGGGCGAGATGGGAGGGAAACGAGGTCGATCAAATGATGCGTATGCGGGGTGCAAGGTGAATAGGTGGATTTTTTTCTCACCCCCGAAAATCCCCGGTAACGCAACGGCATGACACAGGGTGTGGAGTAGTTGGGCAAAGGCTTTCACATGGCATGTTCTGGCTGGCTATCGGTGCACATTGTTTATGGAAATTTTTCCAAATCCCAGATTTCAAGACAATGGCAAAATTCAAATCAAATCATGAATGATCCTCCTTTCCCCGTACTGCATTGGGGATTCGATCAAGACTATATCGTACATGCATTTGCGTGCTTTCGTCGTGATGTTTCGAGCTCATATCAAGATGGCTAGGAAAGGTTAGCAGCGGACAATTGGTATTGATCATACCCGCGGTCTAACAACCAATGGATATTAAATGGACTTGATGCAATGAACATCCCTCCAGCTCTGGGAGATGTTGAATCTTGGCACCTAACCCAGGGAAACACTAACACGTGACTCGCATCCATGTTCACAGTGCTGGACTGGCACTACCTAGGTATACATGCTCATGCACTAAAGTGTGATGAGCGGTTCTATCAATAAACCTTTAACCTCCACCTCAGGAGGCATTCCTCACCATAATCCACCTTACACTATCATCCGACACGTTACCATAAAACATTACAGGGTATCTCATATCTCATATCACATGAAACAAAATCGCCGAATAACCACCCTCTCCACCATCACTCTCTCCATCCTCACCATCTTCTCCCATTCCCCTCTCCCCCTCTTCCACTCCACTCCATCATCCCTCCCTCCCACCAATCCCAAACTCCTCCTGCACCTCCACAATCCTGCACCCCCTCTGCTCCGCAATCAGCCCCATAAGCCCCTCCCCCACGTCCTTAATCTCGTTATACTCATGTAACAACTTGATATGTTTCTTGACAATCTTATTCGCGGCAGCGACCACTTCCGCATCCGTAGGTTCGCGGTCTTCTTCTTCGTTCTCGTCGTCGTCCTCGTTGTCGTCCTCGTCGTAGGAGTCCTCGGTGGTGTGGATTTTGAGGAGACCGCGGAAATTAGGAAGAGCGGTCAGGGAGGTGATTAGGGCGGTTTTCTGGGCGAGGAGGGAGGCGAGGAGGGTTTCTTGGGGAGTTGGAGGGAAGGCTGAGGAAGGGGGTGGAGATTGGATTGCAGAATTTGGGGTAGGCGTTGGAGAGGGTTCTTGCGTGGGAAGGGTTGAAGTGGTGGTTGGATTTGATGGAGATGCGGGCTCCGTAGTACTGTGGGTAAATGAACTCTCTTCGGGATATGTTTCGAGTGGATGGGTTCGAGGTGGCGGCACCGTGGATGATTCGTTGCTTTTGCCTGCTGCAAGTGGTATAATGGGTTTTCTTATGTCGATGTCTGTACCTTCGTTCTTCGTCGATTGTACCAAGGGCGATGATGAAGTCGTCGTTCTCGTCTCTTCTTGTGTCGCAGGTTTCTCTTGATCTGCTCCTCCATGGCCAGGTTCGATTGCATTCTGACCGCTGAGCTTGACTGCAACGGCTGCCTCAGACGCATTGCCATCAATTTCCATGGGCTCGTATATGTTGGATATACTCAATGCTGTGGAAGCTGGATTTGGCCCAAGTACCTGTGAACAACCTGTTTGGTCGGCAAAGGAATGTTCTGCAGACGCAGGAGCAGACAGCTTCCCAGTGTCATTTCGTCCTGACATGGCTTCATTTTGTGACGATGCATGTTCTCCTGCAGGGGTTGCTGATAAAGCTGATTCGTGTGGTTCACTTGCAACACTCTCGTCAATTTGGTCCTCTCTATTGAGGATTGATTTTTCTTTCTCGACATCTTTAACAGCATGACTTGAGATTCTTGTCTGGTGTGCAATATCTGCCTTGTCGACAAGGAAAGGTTGGGGTGAGATATGTGGGACCTGAACATTAACACCGTCAGTGTTACCTGCGATGGCACTGTGCGCCTCTATACTGGTCGATTGTGAATCAGGCCGAAAAGTTAGATCTGATGCATCCTGCATGGCTGATGAATTTGCTTGTTTCTCTGGTTCCTCTAGCTCTTGTGCGAGTTGTCCCACGTCTTCAGTCACACTCTCGTGTCCGATATTTTGTGCTGCGTCGGAAGCGGACTTGTAAGCGTGGGTCTCGTCGTGAACTTGATCGATCACAGCTCTATGCGCTCCCTTGCCACCGATTTCTGATATAGCCTCAAGCTCCTCTTTACTGTCGTCATTCAATCGTGGTGTGTTAGATGCATACATATCCGCGTCCGGGTTAATTGTGCGGTCTTGCTCTCCCAGCACCGCAGCATCAGCGTGGATGGTAGAAAGGTTAGCATTTTCATTAGCAAGGTCAATATTCTCGATGTCTAGAGAAGCATTGTTTGGATCTGCGCTCAAGGCCTGGTTTGCTTGGTATGAAACACGTCCGGAGGCTTGGTGAGAGCAAGCCTCACCTTGGTCGGTGTCTTGGGGCGGTTGAGACGGAACGGATGGACGTGCAAGAAGCTTGTCAGCAGCGTCCAAGCACGGCCCGACCGGGGATGACGACACGAGCTCATCTTCAGAGTCGGGGATCTCTGTGATGCCCTCCTTGATGGCCATGGTCGTGAAGGTTGATGAGACGGATGATTGCGTCGTCGGATGCGTAAGCGGTCCTCGAAGAAGGCTCGTGGGTGGCTTTCGTCGCCAAGGGGCAGCGCCTGTCCCAGCCGCATTCTGCCGCACGCGTTCCCGTTCCTAAAGATGTGCCAATCTCGGAGCGCAGATTCTAGATTACGGACACAGAGACGCATGAATGTTGGTCTTACGGAAACACTCCTGTGCGTCCCGCCGCTTCCTACTCTAGAGTCCACGTCTCTCTCTACCTCTAAACCTCCTCCACCATCTCACGCTCTATCCTCACCATTCCACCTTGCGAACACCCTCTCTTTGTTGCCTTCCGCGACCTCCGGATGCCCTTGTGGTCGTGAAACCCTCCCCGTAGGAGCTCCACCTGTCGTCCATCGCCATCCGTTTCAACCCCACACGAATCGCGCCATTCCGAGGAAACAGGAAACATGCGGAGCCTTCTAAAGACCAGAGCGGCCACGCTCACGGCGGTGCTCCTCAGCGCTGCGACGACAATCAACGCACACGAACATCACATGGATAAGATAGAGGAAGGGCAGGTCGTTTCCAGCGATCCTATCGACTCCATACTATGGATTCATATCCTCATTCAAGCTGTCGCTTGGGGGATTTTGTTTCCTACGGGGATGGTTCTAGGAGTAAGCACCACAGCACCACAGCCGAACCTGTCCAAGATGGAGCAAACAGCTTACATGATGTCTACAGATGATTCGGTCCAAATGGCATGTCCCCGTTCAGGTTACCGGCTCCGTTCTCGCAATCATAGGATATTTTCTCGGCCATAAACACAAAGGCCGCCAGTTCAGCGAAAACATCCACTCGAAATTTGTTCCGATCATTATGTTAATGCTAATCGTACAAGTGGCCATGGGTATTTACCTCAAATTGCACTTGGAACGCGGATTCCACGGAAAGATCCGCAAGGTTGTAGTCAAGGTCCACGGCATCGTCGGAAAGGCCATGCCAATCGTCACGTGGGTGCAGTTCCTCTTCGGCGGAATCACCATGCTCGGGTTTTGTCGAGAGGACCACACTGGCCAGTGTGCTGCGCATTTCATCATGGGATCCGCATTTATCGCCTACGGTATTATCCTCACCATCCTGTTGCTTGTAGGCCAAGTGTGGCTGCGGAGAACAGGGCGAAGCCAGGAGTTCTACGACTCGCTCGTCATTGCAGCATGGGGTTGTGTCAACACTTTTACCGAACATCGTTGGGGCCAACCTTGGAATCACGGCGATTTTCAACATACCGCTATGGGCATCATCTGGTGGTGTGCTGGTCTGGTAGGGATTTGGATGAGCCGTAAGAGAGACAACACGCCCAAGCGGAATCTCATCCCCGCTATTGTTCTTATCTTGACTGGCTTCGGCATGTCAGCACACTCACAGCATCTCGAACTGTCCACTCAAATACACACTGTTTTTGGATACACACTCATGGCTGCTGGTTTGACCAGAATCATCGAGATCTCCTTTGTTCTCAGGGACAAGGCCTCAATAAACCCCGACGGCTCCGATCCTAACTCATTTCAATATCTGACCCCTTTCGTAAGTCGCAACCCGTACTCCAGAGAACACAACCCCACTAACGAATCGTAGCTCCTCTTTGCTTCCGGCTTCATGTTCCTCGGCGCCACAGAAGAACAATTGCAACTTCTCTCCGACACCCACGTTACCCACGCACCCTACGTATTAGTCCTCTATAGCATGGCCTTCCTCCTCTTCCTCTTCGTCAACATGCTCATTCACCTATACGCCGTCTCCACCTGGAGTGAAACCTCCAAAGCCGATGCCGAAGCGCCACGCACAAACGGCCATGTAAATGGCGTTGTTCGGGGCGACCGAAGAGCGCGAGATGCTGAGGAGTTCGAGCTAGAGGGTTTGATTTCCGATGACGAGGATGGTGAACTTGCACTTGAGGGAAAGCGGAGACAGCCTCTTTCTACGCAGGGTTAAAGTGGAGATTTCTTGGAGGTCTCGGGTTTTTGGGTGGGGATTTAGACGATCACTTGGCGCATAAAAAGGGTCTGGGAGATCCGGGGGTTAAAGAGAGAGTTCTTCGTTTGCCGTAATGTATTCATGATACCATAGTCTAATATCCATATTTCTTATTTCATTCATTTAAACTGACTGGTATGCCGTTGAGACCTTCTGATACATTGTGTATCCATTCAGTGTATTTCCTACCCTCTAACATATGAGGGTCTATTATATCTGCCACATGGCCGTATAGCTACCAAGGTAACATGACATTCATGCGAGACATGTGCACTGATATGTATCATCGTGTCAAGGCTGTTTTGTAATTATTGGTCCCCATTTGTCAATCTAGCAATTAATCAATCGATCAATCAGTTAACAATCCAGCATGCAGAGAAGCTTGTATGCAAGCCATCATAGATGCTGCTGCTGTCTGTGGGAATATCCTGCCTTGTCCCTTTCTGGCCTGTCTTCTTCTTGTCTCCTACGATCTAAGGGAATGCTCTGACTAATCTTCTTCTAGTTGGAGTCGAACGTTCTGGAAGTGAGGAACGTTTGCTTGACTCCGGCAGTATCAGCCCAATTCCAATTCCGACTCCTCTTCCCGAACCGCCGCAGCCAACATCACCCTCCCCTCCTACTCCTCCTCCCTCTCAAAAGTCGTAATAACAACCCGTTTCCACCCCTCCAACTTCAAAAAGCAATTCCTCCAAACCCGTATCTTCCTCGCGTCATCCTCATACAGCACCTCTCGCTCCGACACCCAAGTCCCCTCATTTACCGCAATGCTCGAGCGGCCCCTCTGATCAATCTTCTGGAGCCCGAATTCGCGGATATCAGCCGTCGAACAGGGTGTGAAGAAGATGACGGATTTTTGGCCCGGCGCGTTGGAGAGATGGAAACCGAGACAGTGGCGTCCGTCGGCGAAGTATGAGTGGATGTATTGTACTTTTATGAGGAGGGGGTGTGGGGATGGGGGAAGGGGTGGGACTTGCCTTGAGAAGTTTCTGGATTGGGTGGAGTGTTGTTTGCGCTGGGTGAAGAGGAGTCAGAACTGTCTCGAATCGGGGGGAGGGTGGAGAAGAAAGTGCGGTCTGAATACCATTGTATATCGTCGAGGAAGCCAGGATTCGGTGGGATCCTTGGGTACGGAGTCGAGGGATGGATGTTAGGAATGTGGTTTTTGGCGGAGAGAAGATTGAAGAAGGGCATGTTTTTCTCCGCGATGCGGATTATCGCTAAGGGAATGAGTGGGTTGTAGGTGCTGCCGGAGTAGATGAGGGTGGCTTTGTTGCGGTGGGCGATTCGCGGATAGCGGGTGTAGTCCACGTTGGGGAGGAGGTGGGTGGTTGAGGGGGGGATGTCGCGTTCTAGGTCGTCGGTTGGCAAGATGTTGTGGTCGGGTTCGGTGCGGATGGTGATGTAGGGGGATTGGCGGGTTTCGTGCTCTTGGAGTTGATGGACGTAGTCCGCCACTCCTGTGAATTTTTCACCCTCATCAAATTCAACAGAGTTCACTACGATGTCATCTTGGTGCGAGTCTGGTGGTGCTCGGGCTCGTGGATCGGGGTGGTAGAAGACGCCCAGTGGGCGCATGGTACGAGTATTCTGCGTATAGAGCGACCGTTGACGTGGCGGTATGGCGGTTTGTGGAGGCATCCCAGCGTTCGCAGGTAATCTGGGCGGAAAACTAAAAGGGCGAAAGTGACTAGCTGGATTGCGAGGCCTTTTGTTATGTCGATATGGGGACGGGCTGTTTTGATCATCGTCGTCCTCGGGTCTCCTGCGCTTCGTTGAGGTGGTGTACATGATTGCAGCTCTGCGATTGGTGCTCTAGTGATGATTTGAATGTACGTGAGGCTGTAAAAGAGGGAAAATAAGGTTGTCAGAAAGTGAGTTGAAGTGAAGTTGAAAAAAGTCGGGAGCTCTGTATTTCATAACACGTGCATGCGAGTTTTTACGTAGAAATAGCTCGCTCATGTCACTCTTGTGCGGCGCAAAAATAGTCACAGATTTTTTTAATAATGAAATTTGAGACAACAAGGAACAGAATATGACACACTTGCATGTTGTTTTTATTACACGATGTCTATGCATCCGGCTCAGAGTCACTGTCTTGGCCGAGCACCAGCTCACCAAAATCGTCGTCACCTTCATCGTCCGAGACGTCCTGCTTCGGCATCGTGACCACATTTTGCCGAACAGTCTCTATTTGCGGTACAGATCCCGATGGTGCCGCTGGGGTTCCTTCCTGCGCTCCCATGACTGTGTCGGTGTCAGGCAAGGGCAGCCCAAGCGTCTGCTTTTTCTCATCACCCTCGAATTTCACCCGTTTGGTCGGGGATGGTGTGACATATTCGGCTTGCAGCCTCTTGTTCTTGAACGCTAGATGTTCTGGAAGAACACTGTCAACCTCCATCGCTTCCTCGTTTACTGGGACAACAGTGTTGGGTATAGAAGACGTTGCGAAACCTGCTGTCGAAGCTACCTGATCTACTCTGGCATTGTTGCCATGAGACGCAGTCTCCAACAACGTGTCCAATTCTTCGCCTACGAAATGGTCTTCCACAACGCCCTCATGCTCGTCTTCGACTTCGTCTTCCTCCTCCTCTTCCTCTTCACCATCAATATCGATCTCCTCATCGTCGACCTCATGTTCAGCCTCCAATGCGGAAGCACCAGTGCGAATAACTGGCATTCTAGGCCTGACCAGAGCCTCGACTTCCTTCTTTTGAGGGAAAGATCTAGCGACAAGCGGCAATATGCTCGCGGCCGGTTTCCCAAATCTCTTGCTTGGTGGGGGATTGAGAACACTCGCAGTCATGGCATCTGCATGCTGGCAAAGTATAGCCGTGCGATCTACGAGCGTTCGCGTGGAATGGGAAAGATATTGAGCAGGGATAGAGGAGAACAGTACGGGCAGCAAATTGCGAGCAGCCTCGATGAGACCGAGAGAGTTAGTAACCGACTGCTTAGTGGACAAGGATGCGTTCAAGAAAGCGTCGGCGTTTGTAGAACCTTGGGATGAACTGTTCCCGTTCCCGTTGACTTTGGCTTGTGAAGGTGCTTGTGTCAGAACTCCCGTGCTTTGTTCTGAGGGCAGCAAGTCGTTGCAGCAAGCGCGTATAAGTGTCGACAGCGGCTCGATGGAAGTCTTTGGTAAAGCAGGCCCTGACCGCTGGAGAATTGACGATATAGCGATGTAACATGCAGTTCGAACATCGATGTGATTCTTTTCAGCACCGAATAGCCAAATGAGCTGGTCAAGGATGATGGCATCAAGGGATACGCTTTGCTCACAGCGCCGAGACACTGCAAGAAGAACTTCGACAACAGTTACATGAATATGGGGCAAAGTCGCCCACAAGCAGTCACGCTCGTCCTTACTTATCTGATTGTTGAATCGTACACTCATTGTCAAGGCCTTAGATCCGGAGAGGGGCGGAATAGTGAGTGATAGTACCCTCGTCACAAGGTCTACAATTAGACTGAGTGGTAAGGTCACGGAATTCGGAGTTGGATTCATGAGGTACTCCTTAATCAATTGAAGGAGCCCTACAAATCTTTCGCTTCCAGCATAGATTCCAGTCCAAGGTGCTAGGCCCAAGAGATCTTTCTCAACATCTTGAACTTCGTCCTCCATAGTTTGACCGTTGCTAGCCGTTGATGTTTCATGAGCAGGCTTCCACTCTTCGACCACCGCGCGAAATACCTTGTCAGCTACTCGGTGGGCATTCGATACAGTGTTCTTTAGAGCCCTTTCCCATTCCTCACTTGTTGCTCCTTTGGGTGCACAACAAGGGAGTTGCACATACAGTTTTCTGGCTGCCTCAGTAACTTCGGAGGACGGATTCACTCTAGGGCCTACAACCTGCTCCGATGCCAACTTGGTAGAAGGAGTAGGGGCCACTATTAGACCAAGAAGTTGCTGTATTTGTTTCTCATAGGTTCGAAACATGGCCGGATGCGAAGGGAGCAGCGCTTGGAAATTGCTAAGAATGACTAGCAGAAGATCGTTTGATGGATTTGAGAGTGCAATTTGTAAAGATGACTGTATGAAAGTCGGGAGGGATGGTGTAGTAATCTCGCGTACGAGAGTGCGGTAGTCTCTTGTGAGGATGAAGATGCGGGCCAGCGTGATCAGACTCAGTTTTTTGGATGTTGGTGGATCCGGTTTTGTCAAGATCCCTAGAAGACCCCGAACCCAAGGCAAGCTCTTCTGTAGGATCTCCCACCCCCCAACCTCAACGGTAGTTTTCACAAGAACAATCGCAGTCCATCTTCCCTGAATAGTCCGGTCCTGGAGGAGGGTCGATATGAAAGTTCGAAACTTGTGAATTGCGACAGATGCTTCAGACGACGTCTTGGATCCTGAAGCCTGTGTAGAAGATAGAAGTGACTTGCAGTTGGCCAATGATGCAGCAATGGCCGGGATTTGCTGGGGTAGTTGGGTGGTTGGCGTAGAGGAGAGGCGATATGTGACTGCCCTGAGGATTGAAAGCTCAACTGCGCTTTCCGACGACTTGGACATGTTTCAATCTCTCCACCTGACAGGCAGGATTTCGTGCAATATCAGCAGAACCGTAATGGATGGCCGCGGCGCAAACGGGTTGTCGAGGTTCAAAAAAAGTTCGCGCCGGACCGGATTCACTTTTATCCATTGCCAAGACTGCAGGGGTGGGTGCAGTAGGCCAGCATGCGCCAGCGACTTTCAGATGTTTGCGTAAAGACAGCGGTGACACTCCGTCCACAGCAGGAGTCTGCTGCTTACGAGTCCTTATTTCCTCCTGAACATGATTTTCACACACTCGCGATCCCAGATATAGCGAAAGTTTCTATCTCTACTATAATGGGCGTATGTTGTACCCCCTCTTTTGCGAGGTGATGGAGACCACAACGTCATCCTCCCACCCGTTCCTGCATTTAGCTTACATGTCTCCAGAACCCTTCGGAAAACGACAAGGCAGCGCGCTACATCTCCCAATTAGACGAGACAAGATGCGCCGGGCGCTGGAGAGACATCTCAGAGCTCTGCAGGAAGGTTGAGAAGCATGCTCCGCACCGTCGTTGTCAGTAGCTCTACTTAATTGACCTTCCTACTCATGAGGCCTAAGATCGCTATTCTGACATGTGTTCACTCAGGCCTCACCCTCACTGCCCGTTCCGAAGCGCAGATAGCGGCCCATAGCTCCCAGAGACCTTCTACCTCAAGTTCAGTGGCGTCTCCCGACCTTTCCACGATTATACCAACACTATTGTCGGCAATTGACGAGGAGAGCGATCATGTTCAGGATGCATTCCAGGCAACTGTATGTCTGGGTTGGCTGCACTATGTTCTCGACGAGCCGGGTTTATCTGTGGCAAGGCTGCCCAAGGATTTTGCTGTCGTTGCAACCAAGATGGCCAACACAGGGTCGCTCAGTGGCTGGACAAGAGTCTGTTTGATTAAGGGCGCATTTCTCAAAGGTATGTTCTTCAGTCTACAAGTTTAAGCCCTCCTAGTTCCAGGCATACTAATTAGTAGTAGGCTCTTCCCACGACAAGACGGGCTCAGTGGAAGATGCCATCTATACTTACAACTCAGTAATACCCTGGTTGTCCACCCTCTCCATGGGTACCGAATCATCGTTATTTAAGAGTTGGACAGAACGTCTCTTGGTACGACTATGTCAATTGTCAAACCAGGCTGCAGAGACTAGTGAATACTTAGATGTTGAGGATTCTCTTCATGTCTACCGTTTCTGGGCCAAGTACTGGGAAGCTACCGGCAAAGGTTCAGGAGCCGACGGCATGGCCCATCCTCGTCGTTCGGCTTGGAAAGCATATTATGACACCCTCTCCCACATTCTCCGACATAACATCGTCTATCCCCTTGAAGCCTCTCCAGAGAGTAATGTGGAAAAGACGTCTCTGGAGAATAATGAGTATCTGAGATTGCAGCAAAGGGCAGAAATAAAGAGGGTGGAGGCCATATATGAAAGTCTGTTACTCAAAGAAACGCAATTTCCAACAGCCAAAGATAACAACCTGGAGATCGAGACGTGGACAGATTCAGTGATGGCAAATTGGAGGTTTCTCTGTGGACCGACGTGGACCGACAATGATTTGGGCGAGGGTGGTAAAGAGGCTGTCGGCCGAGGTGTTCTTGATATTCTTTATCGAGCAGCAACCAAAACCTTTCATTCAACACAGGTTCTCCGTCACCTGTTCACGGTTCATGCATCATTGGCCGAATTTGATCTGGCATTCAAGGCTTACGACTCCTATGTAGATATCATTGCCCGAGGAAAGGATAGGACCGAAAAGTCTGGGGAAAAGGATGTTGGACTCGATGATGACAGCACCATCTTACGCACCTCCGCTGAAGCCATAAGATTATTATCCAAATTTGGCTCCAGAAAAGAAGCCGAGAAAGCTGTCGAAATCGGCACCCAAATCGAGAAATGGCTGGAGCAGATCCACAGTATCAAGTCCTCTACCTCTGAAGTGGGCTCGGTTAGCTCGATTGAGGGATCGGTCGCTCCTAGGTCACTAGCAATTGCCTATTGTGCCATCGGAATTGCCCAGGCTCATTGGGCCCGTTATACATATGAAGCGAGCACTCGTACTTCGATCCAAACCAAAGCCGTCCAGTATCTTCGAAAGTCCCTCGATCCAAAGCTTGGCGATCCTAGTAACCTAGAAGCATTGTATGCCCTGGGACTTGTTCTTGCCGACATGAGGGACATAACAGCCGCCATTAAAGTGGTCAAACGTGCGCTTTCTCCTGCCACTGCTAACAAAACCTCCTTAAGTGTCGATGGAGTTCAGTCAAATGGCCTGAGGACAGATTTCGGCCGAGAACGCAAATTGATACTTCTTTGGCACATACTAGCACTGCTCTTGACAACTAGATCAGAGTATTCTGCTGCCGAAAAATCATGTGAAGCAGCGTTTGAACAATTCGGCGATCCCACAATACTCTTCGGAAGAGAAGATGCTGATTCGGCCTATCGCAGTGATCACCTAAACGAAGTGAAAGGTAGCAGTGCCAATTCGAAATCAAAAGGTCTTGTTGACAAAATGGACGCATTTGAAAAGAGCGGAATTCTGCAAGTCAAAATGACTCAACTGTCCCTAGTTGAGGTAGTAGAAGGATGCAGCGCGGCTGTAGATGGTAGCGATGAATTACTCGCGTTGTACGCTAGATTGTTTGGAGACCCGACAGCACAGCAAGCCAAATTGCAGCCACCAACAGTGGCGGCCCCGCCACCTAAGAGTGCCGTTGGAACGATTCGGGGAAGTATATTCCGCTCAAGAGGTTCTATTAAAAGCACACATCAAGACACAACTGCCAGGAATTCTTCTGTTATAAGCTCACAGCCTTCCACTCTAGTGCCTCAAGGAGGTGCAGCACCAGCTATTCAAGTCACTGACGAGAACGGTGCCGACCATGCAAAGAACCATCATCATCACATATTCCATCATAAACATGAAGACGAGAAAGCTGGTGTAACACGAACACCAAGTAAGCTTCAAAAGCGAAGTGCCAACAGCCTTCGCAGAAAGTCAGAATTAGACGGTGAACAGACTCCGAGTGTACCTGACATTCCTGATGTTGCCACAACCACGTCCGCTCGCAACAGCACAGCTCGCACGAAATCGCCCCGCCGACCCTCCATCTCCAGCTCAATCAGAAAATCTGTGGAAAGTAATGATCGACCTTTGCGTTCAGTGGCCCATAACTTGCCGCATGCATCAGAACCTTTACCTCTCCGCCACTCTAGCCAACCTCCGAAGCAGGATACTCGATTACCGGCTCCATTTCCCGGTGCTGATTACGTTCCTCCGGACCCTCGTTTTTCTAAGATCCAAGTCCGACGTCATCAGGTATCATTGTTGGCGAGCATCTGGATTTTTATATCTGGGCTTTACACAAGAGCTAAGATGTATGATGATGCCAAAGGCGCAGTGAGCGAAGCGCTCAAACTGGTGGAAACCTTCGAAGGTGAGGTTGCTCAAGAAACGTCAAGTAGCAGAGCGTTCGCAGAGCGAGGGTGGGGAGGGGGAAAGAGCATTGAGGAGCTTTGGGCGGATGCTTTCTCCGCAGTAAGTTCAACTCTTTTGCCCGTGTTGTATATTTTCCTAATGCAAGATACAGAAAGGAGAACTCTTGGTTGCACAAGGTCTAAAACATACAGCACGATCAGATTTTGAGCGTGCACTCCTACACTTCCCTGATCATCCGGAGTCTATTGTTGGATTGTCAAATATTCTTCTTGATATTTATTGCAAAGAGATTCCCCTAGAGCCAACCAGGGACAACGAGAGCCTATCCCATTCTTCGCTCCCCACTGGCCCATTAGTTCCCAATGGAACAGCTGAAGCGGTGAAACAACATCACATCGGTTCCCACACCCCCTCGGCCGAAAACCAGATTTCTCCTCCAGAATTGAATCGGTTGGCCGCAAGAGACCGGGCGTTTGGGTTATTATCAACACTTACCAAAATTGGCTCAGGGTGGGACTACTCCGAGGCATGGTTCGCATTAGCTCGCGCGTATGAAGAAAGCGGACAAGTCGAAAAGACGAAGGAAGTCTTATGGTGGTGTGTTGAGCTAGAAGATACACATCCAGTACGGCCTTGGAAATCACTTGGTGGTTCTGTGCTGTAGACAATGATCATAATTTGAGTAATAGCGTTGTTAGTTGCAATACCCGAGGGTCGCGTTTGAGCCTTTCAGATTTTGGACGATTTGGTTACCCAATAAGTGGAAAAGACATGGTACACTCATCAGATCCCCCTCTACCTCTTTAACGCTTCTAGGCTATCTAGTTCAGTCCTCATTGCTTCTCGTCTCACTTCCTTTCGATACCTCATGCGCGCTTCCCTTAAAATAACGCTTTACCGCCTGACTCATTATTTTCTAATCTTCTCTAACGTCACGTTTGTTTCCATACTCTTTCCATCGTCATGATAATATCCTATCTTCTCACTTTCCTGTTTCATTCTAATCACCTTGCATTGTCAATGCATCACCAGCTACTTCTTTCACGCGCTTCAAGATGTGCGAGCGATGTGCTGGCAGAATACTTTGTTCACTAGTGACGGTGAAATGCTACAACTCCGTCTCATCACGTCCCATAGAAGCTTTTCTCACCGCAACCCACGTATGCGGAAGAGTCCTTGGCACGAATTTGGAACCTCCTCCTTCACTACGTTCTTAACAAACAATGCAGCACCATCACATTATACCACCCATGGCGACTCCAAAACAGGAGATGGCATCCACCAAATCAGTGCGAGAATGGCTAGGCAGTCTTGAGCTAGTGAATAGTGTCCCAGTACCCGGCATTGACCATGCGGAGCACAAGAACTTGATTTCAGACAACAATAGCAACAAAAACAAATCTCCCAAGACACCCAAGCCAAAGCAGCCTTTGTTGCTTGCCCTGGAGGACGTGTCACCAACGGCGACCGATTTTTCGTGTCAAACCATCTTTGACAAGCCAGATATCCTCATTAACTACGATGACGATTCGTTCTCCGTTTCCGCTGCTACTGACTATGAATTTTGCGACTCGTACTTTGACCGCACTGAAAAGACTCAACCTCAAGTTCCATCGGGCGGAAAATCCTTCGACGATTTAGAGGCCTTGAGTTTGAACTCATATGACCCTCCCAGCGATGCGGATGACCTAGAGAATGATTTACGCGATGGAGCTGAACCTACCGTGACCACGAATCTTCAAGGAAATGGTAAACAACTTGTGCGTCTAGTATCATGTCTACAGTGCACCCTTGGTGGACTTCGTTGCTCGCGAGACTTACCCGCTTGTTCGCGCTGCGTGAGGAACGGTTGTGGGAATGTTTGCCTCGCTCTTCGAAGAAAGACAGTGCACGAGATGGAGCAGGAAGGACCTCGATCCGACAACATACCAGTCCTTTTGAAGCTCAAGCGCAATGAGGAGGATGAATGGTTTCGGAAGGAACAATTGGTACACGAAGTAAGCCATCTATCAATCGTTTGCATCTATACTTTGCTAACGGAACCCCCGAAGCTTCTTCAAAACTACAGCAATAAGGTAGACCGCGAGAATTGGGTTATGCCCAGTTGGCATGGCCCGGGTATAACTTCAGCAAACAGCTACAATGATCTAGTAGCTCTAGTTCACCCAGGTGAAGGACTTGGAAATGTGGGGCAACATTCGACGTGCAGGTGGCTCGAACTCGCCTAACGTCATTCGATATTTTGGTCATAAAGGATTCACTGCGCCTAGATTAGGTTCTGGCATTTTGACTGGGGCTACCGCTGGGCTATTGCAGGCTTGAGCGCGAACAGCAAGGCTTTGAAAATATACTGGGAGATATAGATTTCGTTATCCCAAGGATCTACGAGGATAATGCCAGCTCCTAGATGAAGATTAATCACCAGCTTGAACATCCAATCGAGCTTCACCATCGTACCTCGGTAATAAATTACGTCATCAAAATCACTCTACACAACCTACATTCATCTCATTTCGTTCTCGTCTGTCCCTAATTTTGTTTTACTATTATCGAATACTATACCACTGATCATTTCAGTACCAATAATGCCTTTGTGCACGTTGTATCTCCTCTCCCTCCATACCGGTGTTCCAAATGCGCTTTCCAACTTCCTCTCCGCACTTCGTTCCTCACCTCTATCTCCACTCGTCATATCACGCGTGATTCGATGGATCATACTTCCAACCCAAATATCAACAGATATCCTCCTAGCCCAAAACATTCACTGGGACGTTCTTGTTATTCTACCAAATACCGATGATCTTCCCGCAGATATCGTCCAGCATATCCAGCACCAATTCACCGTTACAGCAGGCATTCCGTCACGCCTACTCAAAGACTTCCATACAAAGAACCAAAACCTATTGCACCCAAATCCAAACACGATCCCGAAGCTAAGTGGTGCCCTGGAAAACCCAAAGATCGCCGGCTCATCCCAGGGGCTCGAGCTCTCCCCCGAACTCCAATCTTGGATCCAGTCCTTCACTTCCACCAGTACGCCCGAAAGCCGCGGTGCAGTATCCATGCTCAATCTCCTTTCCTTTAAACCGGATATGAAATCCTCTTACCTCAAATACGGCTCAGCCTTCGCGGAATCGATCGGTTCAAAACGCGGCGGCAATGCAAAGCTGGTTGGAACTGTTGTGGACGTTGACGGAACGCGGAAAGAGGAAGAGGATGGCGGATGGAATGAAATGGCTTTAGCTCATTATCCTTCTATTCTTCATTTTGCGGATATGCTGGGGAGTGAAGATTATCAGCGCGTGAACCAAAAGTATAGGGTGCCTAGTTTGAGAGATACCTTGATCTTGTGTACGAGTGAGGTGGGAATTGATGGAGCGAATGGTGGCGGGGGGAGTAAGTTATAGATATGATACGCGCAAAGATAGTCTTGTCGTCCAACTTGGAAAGGCTAATCTAACAAAGCATATTCCATAATAAGCATTTTAATATGGGTGGTCATTATTACAAAGAACATGTTTAAGGTGTTGAGAGAGGGAGAGGATATTCGAGTTCCCCAAAAGTCTTGTGCCAACACACACCGAGCATCCTACCAATACCATGCTGTCCGCTCAAATCAAAATGGTGTGGTTTGCTCTTATATTCAACTTGATGAGTTATTCAGGCATGTTCTTCTGCTGATATCCTAAATTATGCTGGGAGACATTAAGGCACTGACAAATATGATTGCGCCCTATTTCGACGCCTGGCACGTAAGAAATACGATTACGATCATGTGCCTGAATTACCAGGCAGGTTACACCAATTCCAACTCCTATTTTCGCGGAACTCCATTAGCGCTTCATAACGGCCATATGCCACCCTAACAATTCCATCCCATTCCCTTTGAAACGAATAGACTCTTCCATCGGTTTCTCTTCATCCTCCCCAAGCATGAACACATTGGACAATGTGCCTTCAACACTCCGCTCATCCTCAAACGTAATCTGACCCGTGCGCCCCCTCCCAAAGCTGAGTTGACCAGAATCTCGATGGCGCATGCGATAACCAAGACTGCATAGTTTGTTGAGAGTAGAGATTGAAGGTCCCGGATTCATTTGGATGATGAAAAGACATTCGTAGATTTCGAGTCTGGCCCACCAGACATCGCTATACCTATCGTGGCCCAATTCTAGGTAGAAGGCTTCATCATCGGGGTTTCATTTGGATGATACTGAAATGTTTATGTTGTAGATGCCGTCGAAGTTGAAGGGGGCTGGGTTGGCAATAGCGTATGATGGACTATCTATTAGATAATGATCTAAGAGAGAATCTGTCCCACCTAAAAATGGTGTCTTGTCTGACGATGAAGTTCCGACTGGCGACAATTGTGCGCCCGGCGATGAGACTCTGCATGATGACGAAACTCCGCCTAGTGATGATCCTGTACCCGACGAAGAAACTCTGTGCAACAATAAATTTCTCTGTGACGACAATATCCTGGATGACGATTAGATTCCAAGTTCTTCCTTGATCATATGTTCTGATCGTTTGCTCCTTGAGAGAGTTTGGCGCCCCACTGCTGGTATTAATGGCGAAAGATGTTCTTTCTTTGCCCGTAGCTTTGGCTCCGTCTTCCGCGCTGCTGGAGAAATCGGTTCTTTTTTTACTCGTGGCCGCTTCGGCGATGGCCGAGGGTCTTCTAGGGAAGAAACAGCAGATATTAGGCTGGGCCCGTTTTCTTTACTCCGATCCTTGATTACTTGTGGCTGCTGGTTCGCACTTGCTTTGTGCTTACGTTTGGTGGTGGACTTTGGCGTTGGCTGTCCGCTAGTCTTTGTGCGTTGCAGACCGAGTTGTTCGATCATGGAAAGTCCAGAGCCCATAGACAAATTGATTGCCAATTGATCAGTAACAGTAATGACTTCGAGCATAGTGTGTATTATTGCTCTTATGCGTGACGTTGAACAGCGACTGCTGTTGCTGCTGCTGCTGCTGCTGCTGTTGCGGCGACGGCACCTGTTTACCAACCCTAGCCCCCTACTTGCATTTGAGTGTAATACCTTTCTTTAGCTTACAATTCTCCGCGTCCCAATCCTTCTTTAGGTCGCTCTCAAGGTTCATTATCCATGACGGGACCTCCAGCTTGAACGAGTTAAGTGCGTTTAAAAGCCTAACCTTCGCTGCATTCTTGTCCTTTGTTGCCGGGAGATTGTAGTGCACAAGCTATGCCGTATACCAGTGTCCAACTTAATCTTTCCCAGATTTGATAGGACAAGTATCTTTTGAACAGAACTCTGGGCGTAATAGCGCGGCGATTTCTGAGATAGTTGCGTGAGGGTTGATGATTTCCGTTTCCAGCATCAGCATGCAATACTGAAATATTAAGGAATTCACCACGGCGTATGGGTGGCGCAAACATGACATATTGGTACTTTCGCTTTTTGTTTGGAGGTAATGAGGTGTTAAACTGACGAGTTTCGGGAGGATGGGCCCAGCAAGCAGATCAGGTATGCCTTAGTAGCGAGGGGTGAATTAGTTCAGCGTGGCGCCATCACATGCTCGAGTCTCAGCGAACATTATGCGCTCAACACTTTCGTCGAATATTGATTACGCCATCAAATTCAATTAAATTCCTCATCTACTATTCATATTTTCCATTGATAAAGAGAGTAGACACTCCATACCACTCTTGTATCGACACTCGACAACCACGACAGCCTATCCCAAAATGATCAGCTTCAGCCAAAAAAAATGGCTACCACAGGACTCCTGCCCTATATTCCGTCTACCCCCGGAACTCCGCTTGATGGTCTGGGAGAAATTACAACCGGAAGTGTTCTTCAAAGAGATCGAATTCGAACTTGCGAAGTGCGGGCTACCAACACCAATCACACTCATAAACTATCAAATACCTATCGGACTTCTATCTACATGTCGACAAGTTCACTCAGAGGTCGCGTCGCTCTACAAAAAGTGGATACAAAAAGTCATCGACGTCTCTCCACAACTCGTCCTTCCCGCTGATTCCTGGAGGAAACTAGCTTGGAAGATCGGAAAAGATTGCGATTTCGCGTACGAGTATAGGCCAGATTGGTTATCACCCTCATGCGCCGAGGAATTTTCAACACCCTTTTCGGATAGTGAGGTCAAAATGAGGGCTATTTTAGACATCAAGGAATCAAGGAATATGAAATGTGACGCGGATAGACTGATTTACAAGAAGTGGCTCTATCACGCTGCGATACACAAACTTCACAGTGGTGACCGGAAGGTGTCTGAGATAGTGTTTTCGAATGTCGCAATGTATATTTGGCATCGGGCAGAAGATCGTGAGGTTGGGTACCCAAAAGAATATAAGTACTAGAAAGATTGCGCGGAATAATGATAAAAGGCATCCAGGAGATGATACTATGTCTTCATTCCATTGTCTCATCGACATTCTGGAAATTTTGGATCCTGAGTCGCAACGAAAATTCCACCTCTTTCAAATCTACATATAGATGCATATCTTGCTTAGTCAGTGGGAGGCTGAGGAGCATGATCTATTATTGACAGATTTCATAGGCAGGAGATCCTAAGTGTAGAAATTCACCAAAACTACTGTTGGTAGCAACTACTTACTGTCGAGTTCCATATAGCCTATCAATAGTGATCCTGATCACCAATCATTACCCCAATCCTCCTCTCATTATAGCCCCCGATCCATACTTCCAAGGTTTCCAAAACTTCCCACTCCCATGTTCCACAAAGCACGAACCTTTAACCGTTAAAACCACCACTCGCACCTGATAAGGCTAGCTTACCCGCCCATCTAGTAACATAACTAGAATAACCATTCCTTACTACACTATCTTCAAACCATAATAGCCAACCGATCCAAGCCTACACATCTAAAAAGGAAGAAACAAAACTCACAAACATTTCTCTAAATTACCTCACCTTGATACTCACTACTATAAAACTGACCTCCCAAATGTCTCACTTCCTTCAAAAGATCCCTTGTCCAAATTAGTCACAATATACTCTGTCATTGATTAGTCATTCCAACCCCAGCCCTTTGTCCGAGTCCAAATTCGACCGCAAGTCCGACCATAAGTCCAAGTCCGAGTCCGAGTCCGAGTCCAAACCCAAACCTCAAGTCCTCGACCTCAAAACATCTCAATGAATCATCTCCCACTCTCAACTCTCACAAACTCAGAGAATCATACACAAAGAATGAATCAATAAAAGATATAACATTGCAATAAGAAGTCATAGGATACCATACGACCCACAAACACACTCTCTCATCTTCCTAATAATTCCATCCATCAATAAAAAAAGTGCCTAGAGAGTCAAACATCCAGAGATTTAAAGCTAGACCCAGAGTCAGAAACCTTCCTCCAACGCCTCAAGCTCCACAAGGTGACAGACAAGAAGACTCCATTCTCCGAACATAAAAAATGTATACACATGAAGCAAAACAAACAAAAAGACAAAACCCCAACCAACCGACCAGGAATACAGCATAAAAAGAACCACGATGTCTGCCCATCGTCCCCCTACTCTAAAGCAAAGAATAGAGTTCTCGATGGATACTGTCAAGCTAAAAAATCCCATGAGGCAGCAGCTATCGAGTACGCATCGAACCCAGCATAAAACATTGGCCACCCATTTCGATATCGAAGATATGGCGAAAAAATGACCCAAACCAAACGCCCATGTACATGATTAATGGTATAAGCGGATACGTTTCCGCTGAACCTGCCCGTCCTTTTAGGGGTATTCGTGATTTCGGAGACGTCATAACACGTTAAGCGATAGAGCTTTCAGAGGTGGTGATGATAAGAGAAGACGTTAGGGGGCGTATGACGAAGAAATGTTGGCGTGCGTGTGTGCGAGAGGAAGGATCTACATAGCTCCTGCAGAAAGCTGTGCGGTGAATTGAGAACCGAGTGAACGACTGAGATCTGAGGCGAATTTGGCGTCAATACCGTCATCGAGCGCAATACCACTGTCGTCGTGGTTGTGCGGCTCGGGCTGAGAGGTAGCAAGATCAATATCCAGATCAAAGCTCACTTGATGAAACTGTTGAGGATATCGTCCAGTGTCGACTGTTCGTCTTCGTTAGTCAATGACCATCGTTTGGCATGCTCAGAAGGGGAGAAATGACTCACTTTCAGAATGTGATTTACCATTATAGTGCAGATCTGCACTATTCGTATTGTTGGCACCATCCATGCTGACGAAGCTCTGGGTTGGCGCAAAATCCGCATCGATGCTACTATAACGACTCTCTGGATTACTTCCGCCGTTGGCCAAAGCCATCATGGAATCATCCACAAGATCAGTCGCAAAAGTTGCTTCCTGAGCATGATGATCAAGAAATCCACCCAGTGATGCCAGCCACTGACCCATCTCGGCGATAAATGTATGCATGAGCCACCATCCTTGGAAGCTGGGGCGATTCTCAACTGTCAATTCTCGTAGTACAGCGGAGCCAAGAGCATTGACACACTGGAGGATATCGCGAGCCTTGGCATGTGGAAATCGAGCAGGCAGTTTGGCTAGGAAAGTAGCGATCCTGTCAATGACAGTCTCATTGGCGAGATCGGGATTATCGGCGTAAGAGTTTCCTGATGACCACATGTCTGCACCAGGTAAAAGAATGGCCCGTATTTCGTGTTGGAGGATGTTAAGCACCAGTTCATGGTCACAGATTCCGGGAAGTTCGTTCGCGGTAATTTTTCTGATGTTCACATAATCCTTCCAGTCATTCCACATCTCCTCACGATTCACGTCGCTCATTAATATCGCAGCTGCCGCGTGTGCGGTGGAGTTGACTCGAATCATCTGTCGGAGCAGGTGTGAGAAAAGCGTGGCAGGCTCGAGACGGGCCTCTAGGGTAAGTCGAGGAATGTGAGCGTAAGTTTTGCGTAGGTGGTCCCATAAGGTCTTAGAAACGTCATCAAGAAATTTGAGCACTCGGTGGGGCGCAACCTGCAGAGTGAGCTGAGAGAGATTTCGAATCATCTTCTGATACATCAGCCAGTCGCACTCTCGTATCCACGGCGCAATTTCGGGTTGCGCGAAAAGCTTTTGAACAGGTACGGTCAGGGTGCCGTGAAAGGAAGTGAAAAGCTTGTAGAATTGCTTCTCCCGACAGAATCGAACGGCGTCTATCAATGAAGTACAATGGGTGCGGTACAGTGCACATAAAGCTTGA
The DNA here is from genome assembly GCA_020744415.1 of Dendryphion nanum. NCBI lineage: Eukaryota > Fungi > Ascomycota > Dothideomycetes > Pleosporales > Torulaceae > Dendryphion > Dendryphion nanum. Next base: position 1,500,529 of record JAGMWT010000009.1, read on the forward strand.
ACCGCGTCGTGATCGGTTTTCGTTGGTAGATATGGAGTGATATCAGGCAGAACCAAGTCCTCAGTCTCCTCGGGGGACATGGACTCCGGTGTTGCGAACTTGAGCGTATAGTCGTACATGGAGGCGACCTGCCCATCACCAGCGCCATCATGCTCCGAGAAGATGTTCGTAAATAATCGACCCTTTGAAGCGGTCTGGGGCGGTGGCTGGTGGCTTCGAGATTCGAATGTCTGATCCTCGGCGGGAAATACAGCAGTATCGGTGGCTTGACGAGCAATGGCGCTTGCTGTGTACTCCATCTTGGGACCTATGGAATTTTGGCGCTTGGTTGAAGGAACGTGTGAGAGATGTCTGTTGACAGAACGACGGCCATCTTCAGCCTCATCATCGATCAAGGCCAAGTCAACATAGTGATACTTTGACTCTCCTCGGACCCCGAGACGTCTAGTCTTGATGCCAGGGAAGATGACTCGGACTAGCTTTCCAAACGATGCAGGGTTAAGTGGAATAACGCGCTCTGTCGCGCAGCGTTCGGCGTAGTTGGAATACACACGATTACGGGGGACAGACGACTTTGATTTCTTGCATGCAGATTGTAACCTGTAGAATGTTAGAAACATGTGGAAGAAGAGAATATCGACAGCATTGCATACCAGAGCATTGCAAACAGCTGTTTTGATTTTTCAGCTCTCGCTGTCCGATCCGTAGCAATGACCTCTTGTGCAACCTCTTTGAGTTTTCGACCATTGTTACGAACCAACAACTCCCGTAGCTCTTTTTCGTTGGTTGCGCTGCCATTTCCGGAACCTGAGCCTTTCTTTTTCTTGCCGAGCTGCTCGCTTTCACTCGGTGGAGCAAGCGACACCACCGACGCTTGTCGCTGCATATTAGAGTGCATGGCGAAAGCGGCATGATTGTTATCGTAGGTCGGGTGAGAAAGACCGTTCGCCTGCATTGCGTTCGGGTCCTGGGCAGAGTATGCCATCAACTGGTGTAGTGAGTCGACTGATAGGGCCTCTTGGTGACTCGTGTGTTGTGCTGCCTGTAGCAAAGTGTTGACCGGCTCAATTGGCGCAAATCCAGTATTGAATGAGTTAGTATAAGCTTGCGATTGCTGTTGCTGCTGCTGTTGAGGGTGTGCCTGGTGTGACTGTTGCTGTTGGTGCGGAAGATGCTGCTGCTGCTGCTGTTGTTGTTGTGGTTGTTGTTGTTGTTGTTGTTGTTGTTGTGGATGATGCGGATGCTGCTGGTGTGGATGGAATTGTTGTTGAATTTGGCGCGAGTATTCATTTTGCTCGAATGAATGAATGCTGGTGGTGGAGGCGCGAGAAAGTGGTCGTCCACTCTTGGTTGAGATGGAGGTGTTCGATCGGGATCGATGCAGGTCAGCCGCCATTGTGCGTGCCTCGGAAGAGTCCACCTAAAAACAAGCTGGATCGAAAAACAGCAAGTTGCTGTATATACGAAGCGGAAATCCGCGTGTGAAGGGAAGGTCTTCGCGGGGATCGTGGAGAAGGTAGGGCAGAGGCCCGGTGTGGTGATTGTTTAGACCCAGACAAGTCGAGTCAAAACAGGAGCCGATGTTGTTTGGCGATTTGTTTGTTTTGACCCGAAATTGAGGAGCGCGACGTTGGAATAGCAATGCCAGGGGCAAAGATCAGGGAATTAAATGAGGCAGAAAGAATAAAACAAGTCGTGAAGCCCTTGGGCAGTGGTGGCGGCGCTGTTCGCGGGTTGATGCCTTTGTTGTGTCGAGAGGCTCGCTGTGTTTACTGCGAGTTGCGAAGCAACGGGGCCGTGGGCCTTGGCGTTCACATTGAGCCGTGACGCGTCACGTGAGCTGAAAGGGTTCGGCCCGAGTAGCTCCCTCTGCCATAACTCGCCAGACAATAGGAAGCCGAACACGAATGCCTGCCCTGCCTCAACACTCACAATAACTTTGGCGTGGCTGCCCACCAGAATATTTAACATTCCAACATTTCTCCTGTTGCCCTCTTCACCGACCTATTTTTCGAGATTCAAATTTGTTACCGTTGTCCTTGGGCGAATGCGCATGGTGGAGCATCGCTCGTCCATGGAACAACAACCTCCGGCAGCCCTGGAGTTGACATATTGCCCCGTGCACACTCGTGATGGCAGCAGTAAGTGGTCTCATGGACCGATCCATTGGTGCATGTGAAGCGTCCCAGCGATAATCAAATGTTCAATTCTTTCTGATAGCCAGCAAATGCCGTGCTTATCAATGGGCAATGCAGTCGCTCCGTATGCTCTATACGCTCTGCTCTGTTTCAGGGCTGGCGCACTGCACGCGATCCACTCCTCTGTTTGAAAAGGGCGGACAGCGCCTCCTGTTTGGCTCGTGAAAGCTATTTAGCGATGACGTTGCCGCCCACCCGCCCCATCCCACAATCACCCCTTCCTCTTCCAAAAGACACCCGCCCCGCGCTCCTACAACACCCAACTTTTCTCTCTCCACATACAAAGACAGTGACCTCACTCTTCTCCGCCGTCTCCCATCCTCTCTGACAACGTCTACCCGCCCTGTCAACCATATTTAGCTCTCTTCGCAAGCTCTAGCCCACGCAATCATGTCTGTCCAAGACCGCGCCCAAGCTCATATTTCCCAGCTAGACAAAGAGGTGAGTTTCTGTTCCTACCTCCTACATCTCCCGAGTAACAGCAATTTATCGCATCGCCTACCGCCTGCGCTTGCGGCAGCCATGTGCTGTCATGCCATAGTTATCGCAAGAATACTGTACTGACCGCGTTGTGTTCTAGCTGTCCAAGTACCCCGCTCTCAACAACTTCGAGAAGCAGACGTCGGTGCCCAAGGTCTACGCCGTCCTGGGTCTTGCTGCCCTCTACTTCTTCCTGATTTTCTTCAACATCGCCGGCGAGTTTCTTGTCAATGTGGCCGGCTTCATCATCCCCGGCTACTACTCGCTCGCTGCTCTCTTCAGCTCGAGCAAGGTGGATGACACTCAGGTGCGTTTGTCCCGCTCCCTGCGCCAACCGTTGCAGGGTCCTGTTTCACACATGCAATATGCTAATTCCTTCATAGTGGCTTACCGTAAGACTCCCAAACCCTCTAATGTAATTTTTGAGACAAAGTCGTATGCGACTGCACGTTCGTGGTCGATTTTGCTAACGCGACATTCCAGTACTGGGTGGTCTATGCGTTCTTGACGTAAGTGGAGTGCCCGCACTAATTTTCGCGACTTCTGCTAACCCCACCAGCGTCTTTGAAAGCGCTGTCAGCGCCGTCTATTGGTTCCGTATGTCACATCGCCCTATCCTTCTCCGAAAAATGCCCATCAAACTTACATTTTGCAGCCTTCTACTACACCTTCAAGTTTGTCTTGATTCTCTGGGCCGCCCTTCCCCAGACATCGTACGTGATAAAATATCTGTATCCTTCCATCTCAAGACTCATCAGACTGACCATCACCAGTGGTGCCCAAATCATCTTCCGATCCTTCATCCACCCCGTTTTCTCTCGCCACTTCTCCGAGTCTGGTTCCACCGCTGCCAATCTCCGCGCTCAGGCCGATGCGGCTGGCAAGTCTCACGCCCAGTAAACGGGTGTTTTGAAAACAAGCGTCCTAACAGCCGCAATGTTCAGGTACTGAAGGAGCTCGCACAACGGCGGGGGGAGCTCCTTTGAGTCTGGCAAGACATGCGGCTGCTATGGCTTGGTTACGATCTGTAGACGACAAATCACGTCTATCTCAATGTGTCAAGAATGATGACAGGAGCGAGTTTTCCCTGCGAATCACGATCAAACGTCTCTCATGAAATGGGTTGGGAAACTCAAAGGTATTTTTCATTGGTTGGAGTTTGTTTAGACTATGCGGAGGCGTTGATATTGATTTCATTGTTCTCAAGTGCGACTGTGTCAAGCTTGGAACTAGTTTCAACTCTATGCATAGAGTAATTTTCTATCTTCTCCATCCCACGCCTGCTCCAACCGCCATCTGTGACTATCAACATAGAACTGAATTGAGTTACAGGTCGAGTCAGGAGCACCTATCTTAAATGAATCTCCGTCACCAACCCAATACAAGGATCAAGATAGCTCATAATCGCTCACCTGTCTCCCATTCTGCCTGCCACGCTTCTTTGTTCAAACACCCACCGCAAGTCACGATCCCATCTGGACTCACTACTGTCACAATGCTTCTCATCAAGTCTGCCAGGCTGGCCGTAGAAGCATCAGGCACCTCATCATTCGAGTTTTCCAAAAGAAACTTGATCGGAACCATATACTCAGCACACAGGGTTGTCAGACAATACGTCATGACTCCAAATCCGTGATGCAATTTATGGTTGGCGACGAAAGTCTCATAGCTCTTCATCCTAAGCGTGACCTGTATTTTTTTTCTCTCTCTTGTCCCGCTGCGAGAGAACCCCGAATTTGTACGCATTGCCATTCCTGCGGACTGCAAAAATTGCTCGAGTCCCGCGACCTTGAGAAATTTCGCAGATACCCCGTCTGGATCGTAGCCCTCTTTCACGCGAAGAATATCCGTGATGTCAAATGGCGTGATAGCCAGCCCGTCGCTGACAGCGATCATACATCCCAGCATCGCTTCGAATATGTAAAATCTATGTTTCAGCGCCTGTGCATTGTCTATGTCCATTAGGATCTTTGGACATAATGAAAGGATCTTGTTCTTCTTCTTTGCAAAGATTGGTGTGGCTTCGGTGTTGAAGAGCCGGCAGGTTAGGAGGATAGAGGTGGGGAGCGTGGTGTGGACTAGGAACATTGTTAGGGCGAGGGTGGGGTGGGGGGCGTAACGAATATGAATTTCTCTGTGGGTGGTGGTGTAGGGAAGGAAGGAGTAGATTATGAGACGGAGTTCTGGGGGGAGGGAGAGGAGAGTTGGCATTTGTTTTTGGTGAGGGAGATTTTGGTAGGGCGGGGGTTGGAGGGTTGCTTCCGGTGGAGTACCTAAATAGGTGTTTCGGGGGGGATGCTTATGAAGAAAGAAGAGAAGATTAGAATTAAAAGATAAATCTTTATGTAGACTTTAAAGTTGTAGATTGAAGGGAAAGGCTATGGAACGTAGGAGATTGAATGATGGGTACATCACGTGTTCATTTCATATCCGGGATTCAGAGCGATGACACAATAAGTAGGTTGAAGCCGCGATATTTTAAATTTATATCATGGAATTGGCAGGAACACATTTGACATGAACTTTAACAATCTAGCAGTTTTGTTTAGTGTAAACTTGTTAATAATTTTTATATTTTTAATTTTCTACTACTAAAATCTAAAACCTAAAATCTAAAACCATTCACAAATTTCTGAAATCTTTTCTAAAGAGCTTAAGAAAGAATGCTAATATATAATCCCAAATTCATGATAGAATAACCTCTTTGCAACAATTTGCAAATAGCATAGACAACAGATCCTGCGTCTAAACCCTATTTTTAGAACATTGAGTTAACATCGAGTCTAGCGAAGAGTAGTAGTGCTTTGAAGCAGGAGCGTAATAGAAGATAGCTAGCAGCTTAGTATATTAGCTAAATTAGAACTATGCCTATTGCTACATAGGATTTGGATTTTAGGACAAAGTTGGATAGGCTATTCAGAGTCGAAACCACTACTATAATGCTGTCTGTGAAAATTGATAACAAAGGGTTACTATAAGCTTGAATGCAGGCAAAGATGTTCTTGAATTTCGATATATTATATCATAAAGTTAGGAGCTTCAAACTCTGAATGAGATTGCAAGCATTTGTGAGATTAAGTAGTAAAGTATATTTTTTTTTACATGTAAATCTTTCTAAGAGAATATTAGTGTCAACATGCAACTGATTGAGTATATTAAGAAAATACATAAGCTGTTTATTAGAGCATGCTATATACGCTCGAACCATCAAGTTCCCAAACCGAGCTTTTGCTGTAAGCTGCAGTTGTTTATGCAATGTTACAATCTGCTTAGTGTTACGTGATATGCCTTTGAAAGAGCTTTATAATATTTGAGATATAACGCTTGTTTACAAAGTACAAAAGATTTAGATTATAAAGTAGTTTAAATAATTTTGCTCGGCGTTTATACGACTTAAGCTTACTATACAATCAGCTTGAAGTAAGACTAAAGTAACAGCAATAATTTACAATACAAATACATGTTACCAATACAACATATACATTACAAAGCCTTTATCGCTTGAGTCTGCAAAAAATATTGTTTGAAGATTAAATTGCACTTGACGTTCAAGTGTTTGCTACTGCGTTTCATTCTCAAGTTCTTTTTCTGTCCAGGCCCAGAGCTTCTCCGCCAGCTTTGAGTCCCTCGTCCACTTCGAACCTCGGCCAGCTAAACCTACTGGTTCGTAGTACTCCCCAGATACAACATTTGTACCCACTGATGCCCACAGCTGGTTGAGTGCGCCCTTTCCTACATCAACGCTGAGTACACCTGAGAGGATAGTGGCCAAAATCCGCATGCCAAAACTATTTTCCTTCACAGTGTTGGTTATGTTGGTGCTCACTACACCAGGGTGTATAGAGGGCACATTTAGCTGAGGATATCGTCGAGCGAGCTCTTGCGCGAAGAGAATGTTGGCGAGTTTGCTTTGGCCATATAGAGCGGTGGTATTAAGCTTCTCGCCCTTGGTCTTAAGTGTGTCGAAGTTGATGCCTTGCGACTTGGGTGCATATCCGTGGGCTATTGAGGAGAGAACAACCACACGTACGTCGGACTTGGGTTTCTCAGCCGTCTCGAGAAGGGTCGAGAGGAGGAGCTTGGTCAGGAGGGCATGACCCATATGATTGGTACCAAATTGAATTTCATAACCGTCCTTGGTAGTATCGTGAGGAACCATCATGATGCCAGCATTGAGAAGAAGTATATCGAGGCGCTGGGACTGCTGCTGGAAGGTCTTAACTGCTTTGCGTATCGATTCGAAGGAGGAGAGATCCATCTCGAGGATCTTGATAGGCGGTGCGCTAGGTACTTGTCTTGTGATATCATCAATAGCTTCCTGAGCTTTCTTGGTGCTTCGGGCGCCGAGCCAGATTTCAGCTGGGCTGTGCTTTGCGAGCTCGATGATTGATTGCTTGCCCAGGCCACTGTTACCACCTGTAACGAGGATGATTTTGCCCTCCAAAGAACGAATGTCCTTGCCAGGATGGAATTGAACGCCTTTCATCGTGATTGACGATCTTTAATAATTGGTTTGTTATGTGAGGCCAGGAGCTCGCGGGTCGAAATACTAGGACTTCACGTCGTGGACTTGATGTAAGAGGGGTGTGTGTATAAACAAGAAGCATGTGATAGAAGGAAAACAGAATTATATACGCAGAAGAGGAGAAAGAAGATGGAGAGTGTTTGTCCATGGACGAAATATGGACGTCCGTTCATGGACGAAGTATGTCCGTTCATAGTGATGGCGCTTCGGGGCTAAAGCTACGATAAACATGTTAAGACCACGCGCACTTTTGGGGGAATACCTGTGAAACGCGGCTGAAAAACCCGCCGACGGCAATAATATGCGGCCGCATAACTCGCACACAGCCTCGAACAGTACCCAACCACAATAGGAAAAGCCAAATGTCGATAAAGTAGAACCGTGGGTGTTTGTTAGTCTAAGTCGTTAGATCAGTGTAGCCCCAAGTGATAGAGAACTCGTGAATTGATTTTCTATATTAGTGATCATGTGGTCCCCCCTGGGCGCCTCTGTCGGACCGATTTTGGACCTCGGGACACCTGCTCAGGTGGCGGATGCTCTGGTAAACAGAGAGCCTCTGTCACGTCACTGAGCTTTCAACACTATTCACAGTCCAATGGAAGTATGCGGCGAGGACATCACGCCGACCCTCAAGAGATGATGTGGGTGCATATGAGCCTGGATACGCGCCTTGGGCATTTAATCCAGAGCTGGAGGATCGACTATGGAAGGGTTCTAGGTTTGTGGGCGTGAAGGACGATTGAAGCACTTATCATAGTTGATTCTAGAAGACATTTCGCACGGGAAATTTACCTTCGAGGCCTGAGAGTGTATCTTTCATTGCGAATTCTAAGCAGATTGCCATTAGTTCTCATCGAGTAAATTTGGAATCAAATTGGATTGAAAACCTGCGAAGTACTGTTCAGCTGATTGAAAGTTAAGATTCCGCCTTCTGGGACATATCTTCTAACAACTTGTGCCCTGTCCTGGTCTTATACCGTACTCTGCCGTACAGGTGATACGCCTTTTAGTGATTGCGTCTGCATCTCGAGTGAAACACTGTTACTGCCTCAATGCCTCGCACGGACCTGACCAATCAACCGCACTCCTTCGGGTGAAGGAGCCTGCCCGGTCATGGAATCGGGTAAGTTGATAGCTCGTATCGCTAGCGGGGCAAGAAGAAATATCAAAATATTCCTCGGGACACCGACGAACGTGGGAATGATCTGGTTCCCATGTTTCCAAGTTTCCTGATTAGTGCGAAGGCCTTAGGGTGACGTACGTACTATGATACGCTTCTACATACGTTGTGCTACGATCAAGCACACCAGTAGAAACACCGACACTAAGGATGCCCACCTGAGTAGCAACTTGTGCACGCAAACAGCTCTCCATATCTTTTTCGAGAGTATACGGGATGCCTGCGTCCATAAAGATGGCAGTTCATGTCTTGTCCGAGACGATGGATTTGCTAGGTAAACTGTACAGGAGTGTGCCGTATTTTCCAATACCGGCCCACACGCTAGGAAACCCGTTTGGACATCTTTCGGCATGGATAGCCTAGCGATATGATGATTCCAGTGAGGCAAACGTGTTGAAGAAAAAGAGGATGCAGGTCGAAGGGTGGCATGTTCCAAGTGTCTTGTTAAGTTGGCGTGGGTGGATGTTGACAAAGACCCACCCCCATGTTTCTTTAGGGTCAAGAGCAGTGGCGACAGAGACGAGAGTCTTGTTGTTCAGAGTATCCTTCTCTTTTCCTTGTGCACGATGGCATTTCTATGCTTCTGGATCCTAGCCAGGCGAGATACAAGGGGTACGACAGTGACATCATGACCTGCTTGCGCAAAATGAACAGCCTATATGGAGCCTATAGCGCCTGCACCAACTATAGCAATTTTCTCAATTGTACTCATTTTTTACGAAGAGAGCTAAATGCTAAGATGAATTGATTATTTGAGTTCGGTGAAGAGTGTTAAAGGAAACGAAGTATGTAGTAACTGATTGATTGAATTAAGAAGAAGCTGAGACAATCTCCCGAAGCTGAATATTTATTCTAACGCTAGTTACATAATTCATTCACGTGATGGGCGCACGGATCACCCAATCCAACAAAGAGGGAATGGTTCTATATAAGAAATGCGAGTTGCTACTGTAGGCGCCTAGGCCCAGTAGTTCCAAAAGTAATGTAAATAACTAAGTTGTCTTCGTACTAAATATTGGTACTGCAACTTGTTTTCGGACAAACTCGCGCGGCTGAAATAGCGTAGAACAAGTAGTTAGTGCACAGAGACGAACATAAATTGTAACGAAGCTAGTTACGTAATTGAACTTTGTACCTACATACTCTTTATCTTCTAGTACCTTGAGTTATAACTTAATCTATTTCGTAGTAGAGAAAAGCTACTTTGAAACCTTCACAAAGCCCGTTTTTAATCGAAAATGATATTGTTCCAGAGTGAAGCTTTTTGCAGGTAGAAATGTTCGCTTGGTTGCACACGCCAACGACAGCAGCGTTCAGCCATTCCTGTCAATAGCCTTGAGGTCAGCGCTCGCCTACGGACTATGATAAGCGAGACTGCTGCTAATGCTGGCATGTCTGGTGGTATAGCGGGTAAGTGGTCTGCAGTTTGCTTCAAAATCTTTCATTCGCAGCTATCAATTCGATGGCGGAGTTGCTCGGGCGAGACGTAAGTGCCGAGCATATTCGCATTGAAATATGTAATTTAGACAACGGCGTAGGCAAGGCTCAGATCAACGATGGAGCATGGGTAATGCAAGGAGTCCTAGCCTGACGGACTATTTACTTCAACGCCAATCAAACGTATTGAAAGTGCGGCCAAGGGATTTCTTGTGAAAGCCTTCCTACGCTAGAAAGGTACAAGCTCCTCAATATCCTAGCCCTCATACTGATGACTTGCTATCTTTATGCTCAACTCACTCCTCCAATCCTGTGTACGATGTATCGTAGACTTTCAATGATCTATTTTCAAGAATTGTTCGAAGCATGGCCGGACAAACAAGGCCGACAGATGGGTTGCTATACCTGGACTAGAGACCCAAATAGCATGCTCTGTAGGGTGTGAGCACAGATATAGCATCTTGCAGAGTTATCTTCACAGGAATCCCTTTCAGAAGGTGTCTGACCATAAGGTGGAGCGGATTGCGTACAAAATCTAGCGCGGATTTTGCCAACGTTGAGTAGATCCATTGTCTCTAATTCTGAGAGAGAGTTGAAAGAGTTTCAGACTTGTGCCTTAGTCGAAAAGAATTAACATTGATTTGTTAAAGAATAAGAGCGAGAAGTTTAATGCTACTATTTAGTATAGCAAGAGCAAGCCTACTAATACTTTCTTTATTGAAGGCCTTATTATTAATATAGACTTTACCAGCCTATTATAGAGCATTAATTAGAAAACTATAGTTGTATCATCCAATCCTGTTTATGATAATGTAAATTGTAATTTTTTTTTTAAAACTACATTGCATCGGTGGTTTAGTTGTAAAATTAGCCGTTCCAAGGTTGCTAATAGAGATGGCCCAAGCGCACATCCGGCTCTCGACCCCTGCACGTCAAGCTCCAATGCCCAGGATGGCAACCCACCTCGACATAACACCTCCCTGCCACCCTTGGACCGTGGACCTTGGACCTTGGACCTCTATTCCCCCCGCTCTCCGCTCCACAACCCTTCCCCATCTCATCGACATGTTATCCGGAATTCTCATCTTCAATCAGAAGGGCGAGAACCTCATCTTTCGTGCCTTCCGCAACGATTGCCGCCCTCGACTCGCCGACGTGTTCCGCATCCAGGTCATCTCCAATGCCCAAGTGCGCTCCCCTATATTGACCCTTGGGTCCACGACGTTCAGCCATGTGAAGCACGAGAATATATATTTGGTCGCAGTGACGAAGAGTAATGCGAATGCGGCTTTAGTGTTCGAGTTTTTGTATCGGTTGGTTGGGCTGGGGAAGGCGTATTTTGGGAAATTTGATGAGGAAGCGGTCAAGAATAATTTTGTGCTGGTCTATGAGCTCTTAGATGGTATGGATTGACCGTACATTATAAATGCGATAGAAGGAATTGTGCTGATATTTATTGTAGAGATTCTGGACTTCGGATACCCGCAGAATACCGAGACGGATACTCTGAAGATGTACATCACAACGGAGGGCGTTAAGTCGGAGCGCGCAATGGTTCGTACATTCGCATATTCAGGATTCTTTAAGTTCTTGCTAACATCAACATAGGAGGACTCGTCCAAGATCACAATGCAAGCCACTGGTGCCCTATCATGGCGGCGTGCCGATATCAAATACCGTAAAAATGAGGCTTTCGTGGATGTTATTGAGGACGTGAATCTTCTCATGTCTGCCACCGGTACCGTCCTTCGCGCAGACGTCAATGGCCAAATCGTAATGCGCGCATACCTCTCCGGAACTCCCGAATGCAAATTCGGACTCAATGATCGACTGACGTTGGGCGAGGATACTCTACAACAACCCAGCGGTAACAAGGCCGGAGCAAAGGCGACAAGAGCTGCGGCTGGTAGTGTGACACTGGAAGACTGCCAATTCCATCAATGTGTCAAGCTTGGGAAATTCGACACGGACAGGATAATATCGTTTATCCCACCTGATGGCGAATTCGAGTTGATGAGATATCGCGCGACTGAGAATGTCAATCTCCCTTTTAAGGTCCACGCAATTGTGAACGAGGTCGGAAAGACCAAGGTTGAATATAGCATCGCAATTCGCGCAAATTATGGCTCCAAGCTATTCGCAACAAACGTCGTTGTCCGGATACCAACGCCCCTGAACACTGCCCGCATAACTGAGCGGACAAGTCAAGGGAAAGCGAAATATGAGCCCGAGCACAACAACATTGTCTGGAAAATACCACGTTTCACCGGGCAGAGCGAATTTGTGCTTAGTGCAGAAGCAAGTCTGACGAGTATGACGAACCAAAAAGCGTGGAGCCGTCCGCCATTGAGTTTGAGCTTTTCTCTCCTCATGTTCACTAGCTCTGGGCTGTTGGTTAGATATTTGAAGGTATTTGAAAAGAGCAATTACAGCAGTGTAAAATGGGTGAGATACATGACTAGAGCTGGGAATTACGAGATCAGGTATGTCCAAAAATCTGCACGTCAATATTCAGGGATTTTAACGGTAGTACAGGTTTTAAAACTCGGCGGCCAACGCGCATCGTGATTGTGGAGTTGCATTCTAGGGCGTTTGGGACATTTTGTGAGATACCAGACAAAGTGCAAGGACTAGGGAGGCTTAAAGAGGTGTAACTATTAACAAGTCTGGATTCATGGTTATTACTAGATCCGATACTGAACTCGTAACGACGTTGTCGTGTTGGTTTTCATACAACATCATTCCTCCCGTATCTTGCCAAGCCTTTCTTGGTCAAGCATTCCAACGCCGCCACAGCGAAGTACGCGATTTTTACCGCCATTTGGTGGCCGCCGAGACTCGAGAAGGAATGTAGAGTGTAAGGAGTATAAGACCACGTTGACAAAGATTGTATCTGTAATCCAGCACTCGCAAAGGCTCTTCATAATCCTTCAGCACCATGCCTTCCTTATCAATTCTCGTTGCTCTTCTTGTAGCATCCCAGAAAGTTCTCGCTCTTGACATTTCCAACGATGTGCGCAATATCCGCGACGTCTTTGGCGGCAATATCCACCAGGTTGCCGCGCGGCAAAACAACGACCAAACCAGCACTATAACTTCATCTGCACATCTAGCTTGCGCTACAGGCGATTCTGCTTCGTACTACCTCCCTCCCCTACCAATGTAATCACTCAGTATCCTAACCCCCCAAACCAGCAAATACAGTTCCTGCTCCTCCTCCATCTCCGAAAAAATCGACAAATGCAACGACGACGATATCGGCTGCGCGTGCCGTTTGGCTAACGACGGTTTCGGGTACATCCGTTTTCCCTTCACCACCCTCTTGAAAGATATATTCATCTAACACTCCCACCCAGCTGCCTCACCTCCCACTGCCGCAGCCACACCGAAGCCGTCTGTGCCGGCTCCGTCCTCCTCTCCCGCTTCTGCGGCGCCTTCAAACAGCCCGTCCCCAGCTTCACCGACTATACGTGTCCGAGCTCCATCAATGCCATCGTAAACTCCATCATCCAAACCGACATCGACAGAGGTATTCCGTCGGACGTTGCGTCGTTAATCCCCTCGGGCGTACTTCCCTCAGGCGCAATCCCCTCTAATGTCTTCGCGTCCGATATTCCTTATTTCAATGAGCCGCAGCATCCTGGTCCGCATCATGGGAGCAAGACAGTGGGCGTCGCGGATGTGAGTACGAGTTTTATTATTGCGGGGCCGGGGCCTACGGGGGGTGCGGGGAGGAGTGGAGGCGCGCTGGGGTTGGGGTTGGGGTTGGGGAGGGAAAGGGAGGGGTTGAATGGGTTTTTGGGAGTTGGGATTGTAGTGGCGGTTGCGGTGGGGGGATTAGCGGCGTTTTTGTAAGATGGGATGAAGATGGGTGGGGATGGAATTGGTTTTTTTTTATAGCAATTGTAGGAGATATTTTGGATTCATGTGTTTCATTGTGCCGGTTTTATGTGTGATGATATGTTTCAGTCATGTTCTCCAGAATCCAGCATAGTACTACCCTCAAGCCTTTCTCGAGGCTTTGAGGTCCGGGAATTTGCTCACATAAGTTTTCGTAGGAGATGGACAAAAGGGCGGGTTTGGAGCTATGCAACCTAGTAAAGCCCATACATGGTTGATTGCAGAGGCCATATGAATACACCAAAGTAGTATGAAATGCCAGCACCCCGGATTTTATTGGAAACGGTGTGGTTTTGGAGGTAGGGCTGTCCGGATTAGCTGGTTCAGGACATTGGGAAATTGTCTATGGAGTGAGGTCTATGGAGTAGACACTTCGATGGAAAATAAAATCAGGTTTAGAAGTGTATTGTGGATGTATCAGCCGTTTCTATAGTGCCTATACCGTCCAATCATTTCCTTGAAGAGTAGAGGAAAGTGTCGCCATTCAGACTCGAAACAAGGTTTGAGAGACGTTGGCCAACACTCGAGTTGATGACGACCGAGCCGGGGGTGGAGGTGGGAGTTTCTTGGGTGGGAATGGTAGCGTAGAGTAGGAGGATTGAACTGCGTGACTTTGGGGAACGATAAGTAAAATGTATTGACTACAAGTCTACTCGGGTATATCCCACAATCTCCCGTCTATCTTATTTCCCTAACCCATTTCGCCTGAAAGCTCCTCCGCCAACCCCTCCAACTCCTCTTGCCGGAATGGCACCCACAATCTCTCGGTGCCCATGGCATCCTTCCTGCTCTCTATCATCTGATGATCATGGAACTCCTTCAACAGCGTCCGGAATCCAACTTCACTGGAACAGACAAATTCCTCGACGGCTTTGTGATACAGAACACGGTACTCAACGCCCTGTGTCGACTCCGAAGTTACGTGCTTGGCCGCAGCGGACTTCTTGCCACGTGGTGTGGTGGGCAGAATATCGTCTTCGTCCGCGTCGCCAACACCGTCATCCATGAAGAGTAAAGCTAGTTGCTCTGTGACGAGGATGCGGAATAACGAACGGGCGTTTTCAGGTAGAGAGCGGAGAACGAAACCAACACCATCCCTGCCGCCGATACGTCGTCCGCTGCGGCCAAGCAGTTCGTTCACGCTTTCGATGACATCTATTTCGGTGTCGTAGGGCGCGAACGTGGTTGCATCGTGGAAGAGGAATTTGTATTGTGCTTTGAGGCCGACGTCCCACAGGAGAGCGAAGTTAGGGGTATCGGCAGTGCAGATTAGGCTGATGGAGGGATGGGCGGCGAGAGCGGCGAGCATGGACGGAACGGGAGAGCGACGGAGGTAGGGTGAGTCGATGGAGTTGAGAATGATGGGGATCGAATGAGCAGGTGGGTTTTGCGTGAGATGATCCAAGATAAAGGTTAGGAGTGAGGCTGGTTGATTGGGCGTCTTGGTGTGTGATGGTAGTATGGCTGATGCTATGATGGCTAGTATTTCTTTTATTGTGGTGCCTGATATGTAACCGTTTACTATGGCGATTTTGGGGGTCTTCCTGGTGCCTTTGTATGGGGGCTGTAAAAGGAGATGCTCGTAAAGATGTGCGGTGAAATCTTCCGTTATGGGACGTTTTGAACCGTAGCCGTATAGACAGATATTGAAGCCTTCTTCCAATTCGAATATCCACTGGTCGTAGGCACGGCTGTGCAATTCTAGAAGGAAGTCCGATTCCGCTTGATGTCTATCTCTGTATGATTGCATAACCTCAAAGTATTCATCATGATTAAGTAAGCTTTGGGATGGAAGTGTGTTGTCGGAAGTCTTCATGCCACCGGGTCGATTTTGCCAAAAATATTCTTCATGGGGTGGAAGAGCCGCATCTGTCGGTGGTGTCGGGGAACGTTGCTTTCGGGGTCTCCCTCGTTTCCTTGGAGGCCCAGTTGGAACTACCACAATCTTCTTGGAGCCCTTTGGACGGCCCCGCCCACGCTTGGATGGTGTCTCTGGAACCGGTGTCTCCTCTTCCACCGCTGCCTCTGTAACCTCTACTATCTGTGGGACCTCTCCTTGTGGATATACTTCGTCTTCCTCATCGCTGAGAATCTGTTCAGCAAGCGTTTCCTCCTCGTCCAGAGCCTCCTCATCACTGTCTGCTCCATTTATTGCGCGCTGGAGTAGCTTCCTGTTGCTCTTTCGTCGTGCGCTTCGATCGGCGTTGCGTACGAGTGTCGGGGTTCCATTGGGCGAATCGTCTTTTGCGGATTTGGGAGGGGTTTCGAAAACCAACTTGCGGTTAGATTTTGGAGTGACATCGTGAGTCCCATTCACGCCATTGAATAATCCCGACTTCTTTAAGATGGACCTGGGGGTGCCATTTTCAACTACCTGCAGGCCTATGCCTTTTCTTGAAGGGGTTTGAACATTGGAAACCGGGTCGTCTGATTCCTGCTCTGTGGGGAGCTGGGCGCGAATTTTCCTGGGTGTTGTGTTCTCTGATTCATCGTCGGTCCGTTTGCGCTTGACGCTCAGCATTGTACGAATTGTCCACGTCGAGGGGTTTGCTGGCTAAGAGAGGACGCGATGGAGACGCGTTGAACTTGGGTCCGGATAAACCATGCGCCGAGATAGCTTGGCGGCCCCAGGAACATGGTTGGCGGGAGGAGAAGCGTGAAGATCAACGTTCCACAGGTCAACAGGGCAAATCGGCAATGAACAATAGGCAATCAGCACTAGGCAATAGGCAATAGGGCTATCTAAGAAACCATGGCGCAGCATTGTCCATGTGGCCAACTAGGGCGTGACGACGACTACCTACAATAGGTATGTAGACGGTACGCGTGGCGGGCTTCAGATAAAGTAGCTATGTTAGGTAGTTCGCATCTTGTTGAACACGTCGCACAACAGCATATCGATGGCGGCCGCTAACATATTTTTCTTTTTCACCTGCTATTGTTCAGCAGATTCCCTATCCTCAACTACCGTTCATTCCCAGGGTGCTGCCAATAGGCCTGTTGCTGACATTCTCTGATCAAGGACATCCAATGAAACGTGCTCCGCATGCACGGTGAGGTCAAGTTGGAGCACTAAAACTAACCACCAGCGTGCCGTCGCCCGAGTGTAAGCGACATAAACAACATTACGCAGGCAGACCGAAGTGTCGAGGCCACCTGGTCTTCTGGTCAACGTCTGAATGTACAGTATGATTCATAGAGAGAGCAGTCAGGCGGGCGGAGTGTCTCAGAAACAGTCAGCGGGTTTGAGTTTGTTCGAGGCACCGGTACAAGGACCAAAGCAGTGTTGCGGATCAGGTTCCACGGTCAAGAGAGGCAAGAAATACGGAAGCGGTGATTTGGCACGATGATCGATGCATGAAAGACGGCTGCGAGAGGGATTTTGAAATTTCTCGAGCCCAAGAGAGCCTAGGGAGCCCAGGGAGCCCAGGCTGGGCCAGGCAGGTCATCCCACCCGTGGCTGGTGTGGCAGCGGTTTGACGGGCTTTTGGTCCGCCGCAGTTTGCGGACGGGATGGGATGGACATGTGCGTGCGTGGTCTCTGTGTGGGTGGGAGTGAATGAGAACGGGGGATGGGGTTTCAATGTTAGATGGAGTGAGCGGGTGAGCAGCTTTGGGGTAGCAGCAGCCCCGCGCCGCAGGAAATTCCTTTCAGCTGCCGGCACCCAACAAGCACACTACGTATGCAACCTCCACCACCTAACGCATCCCTCGCTTTTCCCTTCTTTCATTCTCCCATTCTCCTCCACATTCCACACTCAACCCTCCGCCCACCACACTTTCCAAGACCTACACTTGCGCGACCCTTCAAGCCTGGACCATATTTATCAATCCACCACGAGTACACTCTCCGAATCCCACCGTGGTTCTATTCCCTTCCACCGACCGCGCCGTGTTTTGGGTTGGGCGTGCGGCATAACCAGGGAAGCGGGGTCCTCCGACACTTCATACTTTGATACGACCTCCGACCAAGAGCGCAGCGCACGCTGCGCGCAGAAGCCAGCATGGACCAAAAGCGACCCGAGTACATTATCGATGTGTTTGCCGACTCTGCCTGTGCAAAGGATGTAGTCAAAGGTACAGCTTCCTCTCTCTTGTTTCCCCCGCCATCCGTAGAATCCTCCCACCACAACTCCCTACTCAAACCCGTGCCTCGCTGACACGACTGGCAGCAATTCTGCACACCATTTTCTTCCACCGTTACTTTATTTCCATATCTCCTCTCACGCGCGACCTGCTCGACCTCACCTTGCCCGCTATCGACGATGTGGATTTGGAAACTATGATTGACTCGCGGACGACTTCGTTGGTGCGTGCAATTGACGGCACCCACCAGCAACGAGGCAGGGGAAGGCTGGCCGTGCAGTTCTTCGAGAAGAAGCGGAAAAAGGCATACTTTTTCGGAAAGGCAGATGAGGAGGTGTGTTGGGAGCAGTGGACGCTGGACGTTACGCTTGCGACACCTCGGACAGAAACAGGTATGTTGTTCGCTGGCCGCATGATTCCTTTTCCCAGGGAACTGATCGCTTTGTCCTCATAGATGTGCTCAAAGTCCGCCGCGCCATGACAAAGTCTCTGCAAAAAGCCGCTTTCAAGATCGTAAAAATAGTAAACGAACACAAAGATCACATTCCTCCCATTACAACTACCGACCAAAATCCCTTCCCATACGACGTCGTTGTCAACCCGAAACCCTCTACAGATACCTGGGGCCCCCGCATGGGTCTTTTCTAGAACATGAGAACATAGTTACGAACAGAATGGTTTCAACACTTTACGAAGAGCAATCATGGAGTGTCTACCGCTGTACATATGGGACAGGTAGCGCCATGGTCATAAGAAAGAGGAGGTTTCAACACCGCCAAACGCCAGTGACGAAACGTTCAATCGATCGCCCAACCGACGATACGCGACTCACGCAAAAGTTATTAATTCTACCCAACTACACGACTGCCATTATAGAAAGACTACGACGACCCCTGGTATTTCTGGCCTTTCACATCCAATCTATCCCATTACGCCTCCCCCCCCCACTACCACCCTCCTCCCTCCTTCGACCCTACCCCTCCCAAAGAACTTGTATAGCGTCCATTCGTAGGACACGGCGATATCATAAAGCACAAAAGGATTACGAAAAGCAATCAGGACGGCCTCTTTTTTCTCTCTTTCACAAAAATTTCCCTCAAACTCTGATCTCTCCCAGGCTGCATCGCTGCGCCAATCTCGCTCACCCATACCGTCTGTCACTCCTGTATCTCTATTTCGTTTTCCTTGTTGAGTTTTTTGATTGTTTTTTTTTCAATAAGATACCCCTTCACCAACCAATAAATGACTTGTTTGTTATCTTCCTATGTGGGAATGGGGAGATGTGAATGTCCTTGTGTGATGCGTGACAAAGATATTTGACGTGCCCATGCCAGTTTGGGAGTTTGAAAATGCGCGACCCCTGACGCTTACAAAAGCGTTGTGAGCTTTGTATGCAATTACTAACGCCTGTGTTGTGCAGTGATGCCGGTAGAGGGGCAGGGTCGGGTAAGTGCAGATTGCTCGTTGCCGATTGGTAGGATGGGTGTTAGTGGTTCTATGAGCTCCGGATGCTTGGTTGGGATTTAGAGGGTATAGGTATTGTGGACTAGAGTATGCGCTTGAATATGGTGTTTGAATGTTGATATCTGCGTGATACATAACACAGCGGAAGATTGTCATGTGTATTCATTTCGATCGGAGAATAACACAATTCGTTTACATGCAACGAATCCACTACATCCAAATGTCTATACCTCCAACTCCCAAAAATAGCCGAAGCTCGTATGATTGATAGTAAACATATCCCATATCCCATATCGCATATCTCATTCGTCATACATCACACCCCGCCCCCTCACAAACTCCCTCCTCCCTATTCTCCCTCCCTATTCCCCATCCTCTCTGCCCACTCCACCCATCTCCTAACCACCTCATCAACCCCTCCAACCCCCTCCCGACTTGCCTCCACCTCAAACCACTCCCTATGCTCCTTCCCACATGCCTCACACTCCCTCCTCACATTCTTCCCCGCAAGCTCAATGTGAATCAATCTTTCCACCCGATGCGCATGCGGCACTTTCCTGACCCCCGAACTCGCACGTCGAATCTCGCTCGGCCGTTGGGCGGATGTGCGATGCGACGTCGCGGGCGATGCATGTGGAGATGGTGAAGGGGAAGGTTGTGGTGTCGTGCCGCTGGGGACGTAGGGATAGAAGCGCACTAGCGAGAGCGAGTAGCCGCATTGGCGTGTCCATTCGTTCATGCGGCGATGAACATTATTCGCGCGGCCAATCTTCAGGAGGATAGTTTTCTTCTCTTCAGTCGTAGGGTTGGGAGCTGCGGCAGAGGAGCGTCGACGAGCGCGAGATGCAGCATTGGGTTGTGGTGAGCGGACGGAGTATTGGCGCAAGATCTCGGAGGTTCGACGGGCTTGGTCTGGACGCGGAGGGGTAAGGAGACTCGAGGCGGTGGTTTGGGGCGCGGGGCCCGCGCTATCGGACGTGAGCCAGAAGATGTAGATATAGCCTGCGTCGTCGGCCGCGGAGATAGGTTTGGAGAGTTCGGTGAGGAGGAGGGAGGCGGTTTGGGGGGAAGGGTGGTGGGGATGTAGGACATTAGGATGGAGGTTTCGGAGTCTTCGTTGCGGGAGATTTTGTTCAAGGGCCGGATGGGTTTCGAGCTTAGGGGTTTGCGAGCGGGAATGGTGGCTGTGGCTGTGGTTGTGATTGGAGCTGCAGAGGGAGAGGGTCGAGACGATGGGGAAGATTTGCTCGGTCGAATGTTTGGAGTTTGGGCGGCTCGAGGAGGTTGTTGCATGGGTTTTTCTAAGATGTATTCCGTGGTTTGCTGGGAGGGCCGTTCATTCCTTCTCTTGTGTCGGACCACTTCAGTGTAGTCGTCATCTGCACTTCCGCAACATAGACTTGACCAGAAACTCGGTTTGTTTTTCTTCTGCCGTGGCCGTGACGGCTGAAGTGGGCGTTGTTGCTTCATGATATCGCTCGGGACAGACATCAATGGGCCTTGAACCTGGTCCCACGTCGGTGGTCGATGAACTCTCCTACGCGGTCTACTCGAACCTCCTCCGTTCCCACCCTGAGATCCCCTCTCCCTTCTCTTCTTCTGCCGCACCTCTGGCGTAGACTCATCAATATCCAGAACACCGAGTCTCTGAACCAGAGTGTCGATACTTGTCCGGTTCTGCAAAGGAAAGATTTGCGTCTCTCGTCCAGTCGCCGCATTTTCGTTTGCACTCGCGGCGAACGCTTCTGCCTGATCCTTGTGCCTCCAGCAAAAGAATGCTGCGGCGCCTATCTCTTCCTCTTCATCATCATCACTATCCCCTACTACGGATGCTACTGCAAGGACACCATTGTCACCTGACGCATTCTTCAAATCCAGGGGATTCCGGCATGCCCGCCCCATCTTGGTAATACCTTTACATGTCGTAGCAGGATTCTTCGAGTCCGATCGCGCAAGGAGCGCTTCGGGAGTCTGGCCGGTGAAAGCCATGGTCGTGTCGAGAGTTGGTCAAGGATCTAGAAAGGCAGAAGGCAGTGGCTGGTTAGTGTAGTATATGTATATGTAGCGGTCAGCTCAAGCGGGCCGAAGCAGGGAATGAATGCCAGATTCACTGCCCCCCAATCCACTGCGTAGATCTAAGAGGCATTGTGAGAGCAAAGTGCAGTGAGTGGATAGAAGCAGCCTTTGGATCCCACCCGCACCTGTGAGGCTATGTATTCAACAGCGCACAAGCTCAGGCAGACACGGCGCCAGCCAGCCGTTGTACATCTTCCTCGAATTGAAATGGCGGGGGCTAAAAAAATGGCGTGGCTGGATCTGTGGCTCAGCACGTGGCGAATCGGTAATGGGACCTGTGCCAGTCCCAATGCGGTGTCATAAGCGATAGCCGACAACTTAAAGAACCACACAATCTCGTCTGTTCAAGAAAACCAGGACAATTTCAGAGCTTCCCAAGGGCAAAAAATAAAAAATGAAATCTATTGCATCGGCCGGGAATCGAACCCGGGGCTAGCCGATGTTGCGTTTGGCAACGGCTAATTTTACCACTAAACCACCGATGCGATATGTTTTACCACCAATTTTCAAAATTCATATTCCTCCAAACTTTTGGAATTCGAAACCAAACATTCTCCAACGTTGACCGCACAT
The DNA here is from genome assembly GCA_020744415.1 of Dendryphion nanum. Classification (NCBI taxonomy): domain Eukaryota; kingdom Fungi; phylum Ascomycota; class Dothideomycetes; order Pleosporales; family Torulaceae; genus Dendryphion; species Dendryphion nanum. The sequence goes on from JAGMWT010000009.1 coordinate 1,522,448, forward strand.
CTTGTATTCATCAAAACTTGGAAAAGAGAGACACTTTTCAGGAGGGCATTAGTGGGGTTTAGGCGAAATTTATCCATTTTAGAGTGTTAGAAGCAAGGAAAACCAAAAACGGATAACGAAACTTAATAATTGTCAGCTTTATTACTGCAATCGCTGTGTCGACCAAACGCCCCCAAACGTATGCTGCGTTGTGGTAATCATAACGAGGCCAAATATCGGCTGTGCAGTCTGCGGAAAGACCTATTCAATGCGTGCAAAGTCTAGGTCGCAACCCTACTACGTTCCTGAAAAACCATAATGGGAGATCCCACATGGATAACTTGGGCGAATACAACATGCTCATTCTATTCTCCGTTCTCGAAGCATAGTTTTAATAATAGCAAGCTCCTCAAGAACTGCGTTCCTCAAGTCAGACATCCCTCATTCCAACATCTTAACTAAAGCCTGCACAAGCTCTCTTGACTCCTTCGCACTCGTCGTCCGCTATATTCGTAGCAGAGTCATATGATATGCATCATCTACTTGATAATGCACCCACAGTTCGTGCATAGGCCCTTCCGTTACTATTGAGAAAAGGATCTGCCTTGGCTTAGCCTGCTCTCTAAAAGTGTGATGCATAGAAGTGGTCGTAGCGAGCTTCAGGTCGCGAAGAATGTTAAGCGCACATGCTCCATCGGCAGCAGCTTGATTTTGTGCCACTACCATATTTGATCCAACTACTAGGTCCTTCGCTTCTAAGATGAGAAACGGAAAGTGCAACCCAATGCCTGACTGGTGTGGTTCACTGAAGACATGATTGTTATCCTGAAGATCCCACGATATCCTGCCTTGACGCTTGGAAAAAGAGGTGTGAGAAAGGCCAATATCTATGTCTGGCTTAGGTATGGAAACACTATTAGGGTCATCGGCAGTATAATCGCTCGGAGCGTTGGATGGCGGGCTAAGAACCGGCGTCTGCGGGAGGACAGCATCTCGTAACAGGGAAAGCGGGGGCTCAGCCCTGCGATCGTTGTCGCCGGTAACCCACTTTCGATGCCCGCCTTGGCCCACTTTCGTTCGATGTGACGCTTGGTGTCTGTGGAGGAGCCATTTCCACTTCGCTGCAGCTATCGCAATCGCTTGCCCACTGCTTGATGAACTGCACAGAGCACTGATGTACCAGGGGTTGCGACGAATGAGCTTGTACAGTCTGCGGCGTCAGAGGTAACGTTCGCGGGGATTGCGATGTTGTCTTGCGCAGGCAACAGGGCTCGCTGCCTGAGGCTGTCGTTACATAGGGGAGAAAGGTTTTGGCCAAATTGCCAAGAAAAGCGAGAAAACATCAAGCCACAGTGGCTGGCAAATGCGCTAGCAACCATCGAGCCTGGTGTATCCCTCTATGATCACCAAAACAATATCGCGACAACAGTCTGACCGGAGAGGGTTATCTACCCCTTCCTATTAGCGGCCGCCACGTATACTTATCTCTCAAAACAGGTGGCTAAGGGACCATACACTCAGGGGAGCTTTGGATTATCGCGGTCCGTCCCCATAGACCGGCGAAACATGGTTGTTCAATCACAGTCAAGTTCCTAAAGTGATAACGCTTCCGGCTGCAAGCCGCCTGCCAAGGCGCAGGCAGCCGGAATGCTGCAGGAGTGAGGCACCGCACAGCCTGATCGAAAGACATATAAAACACGCCTACGCATCACATCCGTTACGATAGCGGTTAATCACCATGCCGCCAGTCGTACATGAGATTGATCCGTTTGCGGATACAATTATTATCCTTAAGAGTCCCTGTAAAAACTTCGCCCCATGGGACGATGCCCTCACGCTCTCCAATACCGACTTTGTCGAGCCAGAAAAAGAACAACTACTACGTGCTCAATCCCCCCCGGTCAAGATGCTATCAAAGAAGGAGAAGAAAGCCCGAATGCGCGCCAGAGCCTCCCGTGACAGAACTGTCCTAAGTTTTCTAGCGGACAATGGTGAACGCGCTGAGCCTTCCAATGGAGGCTTAACTGAAGAGCAGGGACTTGTTCACGATCCAGAACCGACACCAAGCGTGGATGGCGGGGTAGAAAATTCCATTGTCGGACCAGCCGAACCGGCCTCTGAGCCGACCAAGCTGGAGGATGACGAGATTCACTATCTTGTCTCGTCTCGCCACTTAATGCTAGCTTCGCCCTGGTTTAGACGTACATTAACAAGAGAAGAATTCATTGAAGCCTCGAAAGATCCATCCGACGGACTGTACCATATTCCAGCTAGCGACTGGGACGAAGAAGCTCTCCTTATTCTTCTAAACGTCTTCCACGTCCGAACACGCCAGGTCCCAACTACTGTAAGCTTGGAGATGCTCGCAAAAATCGCAGTTCTTGTGGATTACTACGAGCTCGAGAACGCAGAGGTGATGGAGCGTGACATCCGGGTGTGGATTGCCGATGTGAGGCGTAGTGTCGAATTTCCTTCTTCTTACTGTCGCGATCTGATGCTATGGATCTGCATCTCTCGAGTGTTTCAAATGAGCGTAGAATTTGAGAAAGCGACAGCTATGGCAATCAAAGGAAGTGAAGGCTGTATTCAAACCTTAGACCTGCCGATCCATCAGAAAATCATATGTACGCTCTTGACTTGCCTCGACGGAAGTTGAAGTTGCTGACCCTAATTAGCCAGTATTGATCGTAGTCGATGCAATGCTCTTGAGCACGTTATCACCGAATTGCACCGCCTACTCGGGGTCTATAGAGACTTCAATTATTCCTGCCCCAGCAGTTCATCTTACTCCTTTCAATGTGGAGCTTTCCTCTTTGGCGCGCTGATGAAGTATATGGAGAGATGGGGTTATCTTTCACCCCGGCCAGAAAACCCATTTATTGGAATCAGTCTCAATGGAGTCTGCAATAGGAGCGGAATGGTAGGGAATCTGAATTGGTGGCACAAAAACAGCCACCACAACTATTATGGAGGATACGAGGACCGGAGATTGGAGCCACACTCGTGCAACCTAGATTCTAAGATCGATGAAGTGGTTGAGAATGCCGAGGCTAAAGTGAAAGGATTGAAGTTGCAGGACTTGCTGGAAAACAGCCTGGTTCCATTTGAAAGCTAGCGGACCATCTAATGCTCCAAAGGGGTAACCGAATACAGAAAGCCACTGCGATCTCTACAATACCACACTGTTCTACCTCAGCGGTCCACCTTGGAGAAAGAGTAAAAAAGTGGGCATTTTCTACTGTGAAGCTGAATTACACATATCGACGATTTGCTGAGAATAGACCGTGCCACGAAGGACATTGTGCTAGAGGTGTAGCTATTTGCTGTATCAAATACATTCTTCACCTTATGTCTAGTTAGGTACTACTAGTCTTGGGTTATGCCTACTAGCAATTGGGACTGTTTCTTGTCCCAGCAGCAGATATACCTGGGCAACCTAGGCGTAGCCGAGGTCTATAGATTCTTAGCGTTACCGCGTCAATCTTCGTTCATCCGTGCTGACAGGAAATACGCCTTTCGACAAGAGATGTACATCAATAGAATGTACCTTCGGTCATCATGTCAACGCCAGAGCATGCAGAACGGTGGCAAATCGCTACTACAGGTAAGTTAGATGACCGACCCGCACCCGCCCCGACCTTGTGCGAGAGGCGTTAATTGTCTGATCTAGACAAGAAGAGGAGTTTAGGTTAGGCGTAATTGCTACTTTAGTGGCATATAACACTAGCACTGCGGTGGTCGCTAAGAGGTTGTGAGCACTAGCTATAACTAGACTGGATATATAGCATATGGAGGGATCTAGGAATAGGCTCTTAGAAAGGGGCCCCACTACAGGAACCAAAACAAGACTTACACTTATCGATGCACTATCTAAAAATACTTGTAAACTTTAATGATAGCATACTATACTAGCGCTTGCGAGGCTAGGGAATGTTAACGTTAACAAAATGAATTGCCGAGCCTAACCTATGACTGACGTCTAAACTTCTAAAGACAGGTAATGAACGTAATATTTAAAGACCTGAGGATCATTTTATAGATATTCATACTATCTAAGGGATAAATCGCAGGAAGAATGTTATGATAAGGGTATGGCTGATTTAGAGAGAATCGCGTCCGCTCACCCAACTACGCATGGATGTTCAAGCTATTATTACATTGTTTTGAAACCACAACAATCTTCTAGCATTATTTCCTAGCCAATATTCTGTAGTATTTAAGAGAGGTAATATGGAAGTTGTTATGATGTTCTGTATAGGCAGACTGATTGAACCTCGGTTCCCCTCCTGATTGGGCAGAGTGCTACCTGTCTGCTTCATACGAAACGGACTATCTATTCAGATCATTTTCCGATGGAGACATTAGACCATTGCTTAGCATCCAGGTAAAACCAAGTCTCTCTAAAAGCAGCAACGACGCCAGAGAGCGAGTAGCCACCGCAGCGGGAGGGGATCCCGTGGTATATGATGCGCCTAGCGTATAACAAGGCCAACATAACAACAGGACCACCCGCACCAGTAAGAGCAGACACGGGCAAGTTCACTAAGAAGATCGATGCAGCACTGCATACAGGCAAGTTGGCGGAGATGTTCCAGCAGCCGAGTAACGCCGAGGCTGCCGTCCTCACGCAGCTACGGACGGGCAAGACGTTCCTCAAGGAGTATTTGTACAAAATCAAAGCAGCAGAGACAACTGAATGCAATTATGGACAGAGGGAATTAATACCGCACTTCCTCTTCTCCTATAGTAGGTGGAAGCAGCAGAGGGTAAAGATAAGGCAGGAACACGGGAGACAGGTTTAGAGACTTGTCGTATGCGCTGGGAGGCTATTCAAACAGGCACGAAGGAGGCACACCCATCAATAGGCCGATGGATCACTAGAAACCCAACATGGACGCGGTTAGAGCCACAATCCAATATGCAAAAGAGACCAGACAACTGCAAGCAAGCGAGCAAGACACGACAAGCGTAGAAGAAGACAACAACAAGCAAAGGATCTTGCAAATACCGTCACCAACCTCCTAAACTAACATATAGCAAGCCTCCCCAGAAAACAAGCCTCAGCCAGTGCGCCGGCAGTTAAGAAGCGCACAACGGTGGAAGTGCCCTGCGGATACGAGGCCCTAAGAACAGATTCTAGGCTCGCTTCTTACACTCCCTACTCGATGGTATTTGTATTACTCTCTTTTTATCTCTTTCCTTGGTTGAGCATGGTGTTAGGCAGCGGACGAGCAGGTCTCATGGTTGGCTTCTGAACTGGAGAGAACGTAATGTAGTAAGGTGTATAGCTAGCACGTAGTAAAGGCCTATCAGTACCAATTGTACCTTGTTCTAACGCTACCGAGAGCTTGTTTTAACTCACCATCCACCCCCGGCGTACCGACCTTACCTTACTATCTCACCTAGCCCTTGGACCTACCCGGCCCTTTACAGGTAGATTCATCCGACTGAGCAGTTATGTTTTCTTGACAAAAAAAGTTCTACATCCCCTCGTTTACAAAACGAATAAAATCTAGGCAAGAAAAGTTGACAGGGCGGTAGGGGTTAGAATTGGGACTTTAGGTGCAAGTGACTAAGAGCGGCGACAGAAAAACCCCAACAACTGAATCAAAAGTCCCTAGACATAGAGTTATTCTAGTATTCCCGCTTGTTTTTGTGGTCTGACTTGCAACAATTTATTCGAGCCGAAGAGGATGAGCCTCCAAGTACTCTTCAAAAGTGGATAGCTTGCCGCGGGCATTGTTCGCAGCCCAAGCAACCAACTCCTCGCTATCGGGGCCAAAGTAACCATTCTCATCCAGAGAAGCGATCATTTCCATAAACATATCAACCAATTCATCTGGCAATTTCATCCTCTTCTTAAGCTCCTCAGTCGAGAGACGCTTGTAAATTATATCCTTTCCAGTGGCCTTCGACATGATAGCGATAATTTCCTCCAAACTGTACAACTTCGTAGCGCCACAAAACGTCTTGCCGTCAAATTTATCGGGCTCAGCCAAAATTGCGCCGACAAACTTTCCCGTATCTTTGACAGCATTCACTAAAGGCCATTGGATATTCGGTGAGACGTGAAGGGCCACAACCCATGTACCATCCTCTTCCTTCCGTGGAGTCAAGAAAGAGGTCGACTCGAAATTCTCCATGAACGATCCGAGCGAGCAGAAAGCACTCTGAATAGGAAGTCCCCGAATGTACTGCTCAGCTTTCGCCTTGATATCGAAGAGGGTAACCTTCATGTACTTGCCACCAGAGAGCTCGTGAATAGACGGTAGAGTGCTGAAGATAACGTACTTCGCGTCTTTCTCAAGGGCGATGTCGGCGATAGTTTTCACAGTGTCATACTCGACGTGGGGACTGAGGAATGGCGCAGTCATGATGAATACGGTATGCACACCGGTTAACGCTGTCTCTAGGGATGATCGGTTGAGTATGTCACCATAGACAACTTCGACTTGGTCTTTTAACTGTTTCGCCTTCTCTGAAGTGACATTCCGAGTTATAGCACGGATTTTGTATTGTCGGGAGAGCTCAGAGTCGTTCAGGACATAGTCCACAATTGAACTTCCTTGCTGGCCGGTGGCGCCAAAGACGGCAAGAATCTTAAACATGTTTTGAGTAGTTGCTAGGTAGCTTTCTAGAAATAAGGATAAGATTTAAAGGGAAGTATCGGGATCAGACACTTTAAATGCACGTATTGATTAATTAAAGGGGGATTATAGCAATTTGTAAGCACTTTTCCGAAGTGCTTCCTTCAGGTTTGCCGGTGTGCGTTATGAGTATAGTTCTTACGAATCCGGTTTAGCATAGCCGAGCAACGTTACTTGATCACCACCACACACGTATGGTTGCAGCGTGCCCTAGCTCGACCATGCCACCGCCTCCGCTCTACGTCCTTTATAATTAATCGATCCATGAGTATACCTTGACTTGTTCCAACCTGTTTATCAACGCACATTCGCTCCATTTTTTCACCCCGTTCCTACGTCAGCTCATCCAGAATCCCGTGGTCATAACGCTCCCTCTCCTCTTAGTTACCAACGCCCGCTGGAAGTTGTACTTTGCTAGTGACTTAGGGAATAAGATTTATCTTATTAATGCTATAGATGTTAGCACTATAGCTAATATTATTAGGTGCTATACTATTTTAGAAGCGTTAAAGGTTATTTTTAAGTAGATTAAGGAGACATTTGCAACTCAGTTTTTAACTAGCTTAAAGCCTAAATAATTTAAATATATATAAATAAGCACGTGCTGCATTAGCAAAGAAAAAAATATAGAGCTATTTAAAAGAATTAGGGTTTATATTTAAGTCTTATAGTAGGTTATCTCTAAGTTTTTTAAGGTTAAATATAGCTTAAAACTATAGCATAGCTTATATCTAACTAACTTAGCAAATACTTATAATAACAACTCTACGCATGCTAAGTATCTATCTTTACTAAAACTTAAAAAATAGAGCATTATCTCTTACATAAGGGTATAGCTAGAGCAGCTTAGCTGCCCTCCTTATAAACAGTAGCAATAATTATAAACAAGCTTAGGCTATCTTTGCAGCTAGTGTGTAAGAGGCACCTATTAGAGCTGCTTTACTACAATCTCTAGCGTAGACAAGGGACTTATCCTAATGCCTAAGACAAATTACTAGCTACTTTGTTGCTTCTATAAGGCAGCTCTTGTAACCCCTAGCTAGAGCTAGAGGCCTAATAGCAGCCTTAACTCTAAAACGCGTACCTACAACACTACTATTTCTAGCGCTACTAGCAGCACTACTAAAAGGCTATATAAGAAAACCTAGCGCAAAGGTCCTTAATGCTTAATAGTTACTAAGAACGCAACTAATTGCATTAAGATTAACACACAATGAGCTATCTGCAAGCGCTACTATTGCTCATGAACGTGAAAGGAGAGACGAACCTGGACAAAATCACGTCGCTTATTGCGAACCTGAAAGAGACTATCACACAGCAGATCAACATTATTGCAAACTAGAACAGCACTATCAAAGATATCTAGACAGACTAAGCAGCTATTAAAGCTAAGCAGCAGAACCTTAAGAGCCAGAATGCAGAACTCTAAGAAACAATAGAATTGCTTTAAGCGTAACTTAACACGCTTTTAATTAAGCCCCTGTTTATAAGCCCTAGAGTAGGCGGCGTAGATGTTCGCAATAGATTTTGTACAAATTCTAGGTCTGAGACTTGAACTTCTAATAACATAGAAATTATAGAAACAATAAGGTAGAAAGTTAAGAAATAGTTTACTACCTGTTAGGGGAAATACGGGTAAAGAAGAAAAGATTTAATAAAGATGCACAAAGCTAATCCTGTAGAAATAAAAACTAGTTTTTAGCTAAATTCCTAGTAAGGCTCTATAATTAAGAGTTAGCGTAATGCAGTTGTTTGATAAAGGACTATGATGTTTATAAATTTATATACCCATAGTTTTGGGCAACTGATACTCTTATGTGCGAATTGGCTTCAAACTCTTGTTTCAGTCTAGCTACAAATCACATTAAATGTAAACCATCTATATTAGCTCAACTCGATGACTTTGCTCTTATTGGTTTGACTAGTCAATGCACACAGCAAATTAATTCAATGGAGAGAAGGTAGCAGCTTCAGCAATGGTTATTAATCTTGATAAAGCGTTCTGTACATTGAAACCCTTAACTAAACCTTTTAAACGATTCTAATATTTTTACCTCACCCATGCGATAGAATGCATTTTCTTCGGGCTGGATAATGGGAAAATGCATCATTCTAGGCCCTCGTTAGTTTTGATTTTTGTACATATCCCTATTAGAACTAGCTGAAGGTTGTTTGATTCGAAGAATTAGGGTAATCGTATTGGCGACGGAGCCTTACACTAGAGTCTCTAACTATTTGTCTCAAGAAGTATGTCATGTACAATACTAATCTAGATCAAATGCTCTTCCTTGCTAACTCTAACTCTCTAGCGGTGGTTGCGGCGTCTTGCCCGCCCCCATAACTGAAATCTGTTTCGCGTAGTACATCTGCGCTAAGTCAGCCAAACATTTCTCTTCCACACCCACGCCTCTCTCCTGACTTACAGTATCAGCCCCAATACCGATCATCTTTACTGGTACCCATCTCAACCACCAATCAGGTTTGACTTTACTCAGAACTGCCCTCGCCTTATCATCCAACACCTTCTTATTCAACAACACATCCCTCGGCCAATGCGGCCACACAGCTGCCGGTCTTGCCACACCCACTAAATCACACGCCCCGCTCTCCAACGCCTTCTCCATCCCTTCACGACTCCGGAATCCTCCAGTGACCATCAACACAACGCCCGGATATCTCTCCCTAACAGCCTGCGCATAATCTAAGAAGAACGCCTCCCGCTCTACAGTACGCTTCGCCTTTGGATCATCACCCTCTGCCATTCGTAGGTTCTCGTACGAGCCGCCACTGATTTCTAGAAAGTCGATCTGCTCACGAACGATCAAACCAACTTGTTCCAAGCTCTCTTCTAGATTCTCCGCCCCAGCAACGTCCGCACTGTTCAGCTTGATTCCCACGCAGAATAACTCTGGCACAGCTCTGCGAACCGCGCGAATAACTTCGACGACGATGCGCGCACGATTTGCAGCCGTCCCGCCATATACATCAGTCCGCACGTTCGATTTAGGAGAGAGGAAACTGCTTAGGAGGTATCCATGTGCGGCGTGAATTTCAATCCCTTTGAACCCAGCGTCGTAGACCGCCTTCGCCCCGTTGGCGAACAGCTGGACCGCTTCTGCAATCTCACGGAGCGTCATCTCACGCGGCGTGCCGAAGACGAGTTTAGAAATTGCCCGTTCAAGCAGACCGTTTCCGATGTTGATGGGAATTGAGGAGGGCGCAATTGCGGGAGAGGAGAACGGTCGATTTCCACTCTTCGCAGGACTTTGGCGACCTGGGTGGACGAGTTGAACGATGGTGGGCGTACCTGATCGTTGGGAGGCGTGGGACCATGTCGTCCATGCAGAAAGAGTTGTGGTAGAAGGCGATGGTTTAATAGCGATTGTGGCGTTGGAACAACGGTAGATGAGAGAAACATCAACGTTTCCTAGTGGAAAAAGTCAGACGGGTGGATCTGGGGGGATTGACATGGAATTGATAATTACCTGTCAGGAGACCACCCCAACCTCCATCAGCCCAGGCCGAGTATGCTGCGATGTACTTTTCGCCTGGGTCGGAATCGTTGTCTCCCGCTAGTTCTTCGGACATGGCAGCCTGTGGTTGTAAGTATGGGGACGATGAGTATTCTGGGGACAATTTCTCCAGTGTACTTTTATAATACGATTAGGCATTATGACACCTGAGGGCAAGTCCAGAGGAGATGCAAGCTTGAGAGCCATGATGGAATTTGCAAGAGGGAAATATATGTGATTATGTATGATGTTGGACCTATGAGCCAACCAAAACACCTAAATTTCGTTGAGAAGACGAGAGGGAGATGTATGAAAGATGGAGAGGAGTGATGAAAAACGATAAAAAGAAAGAATTTTTAAGAATATATAAGGGAAAGAGTATCAAAAAGGTGCGATATACCAAACCATATCCAAATCCGTATTACCTCTTTAGGATAGACACCCCACAAGTATTCAGGTCTTACTCGCACTGGTCCCAAAGAAGTTAGTAATCGGATGCCTGATGTCGGAATTCCACCACGACCTATGAATCATACCTCTTACGCCCGTAATTGCGCCCTTCGCAATTCCATAAACGGAATATCTCAGAAACCAAATGAAAAACCGCCGAAATTCATATGCGATCAATCGAGGCATAGTATCGTACGGACGAGATTCGGCAGGTTGTAGAATATATCCGCGGCGCAATTCTCCCCGGGAGCTGAAATCCATTAGTGAACTTCCCTTCATTTTCATGGATCTTGACTTCTTATCTTGATTAATTTGGGTTATAATTGCTTGCACTATAGTGTCTGGAGGATCCAAGCAATGTCGCTCCGTTAGTACTATACCCCCAACATGAGACTTGAGCTCATTTCTAATACTTTCTCTTTGAGTGTTAACATGACGATAATGGAAAAACTGATACAAGGGCTATTATCTATACATGCTGGAGCAACAAAGATAAACTTTGGTCAAAGGGGAGGAAGTAATGTCTGCAACACTGAGCCGGGACGGACAAGGGCGCCATACCATCCATTGGCCGACTCGAAAACATCCATATCGGTCTTGCTAACGAGCTGGTCAGGTACGGCTAGGGTTACAGCCAAACTGCGCCTTATAGCGGGACTTTTATCTGCGCATGTCATCACAGACACTGATCGAGAGGACAAGAATCGCAGTCAACGTTGAGTTCGTTGACATGACGTTCCAACATTGATTTCAAGCGGATGGATGACATAAGCGAGTTTATCATCACACTCGTGTCTTATTGGTTAGCTGGGCCACCCTAGCATCTTTGAAGATGGCATAAGTGTTTTGTACAGAAGCTCCAGATATGTAGTTGCTCCGCCTAGTTAGAGCTAAAGTAGATCTAGTCCTGGCTTCTGCTGTGGATTCCAGGTTAATACAAGGGTCTAATCTTCCTAATCCGATCTGATTATGGCCATTGTCTGTGGGCTTCTAGCTTCTGCAGCATTATTTGGCTTGCAGCATGGACTACGTCTACTTACTCATGATTTCATCTTCATTTACTTATGATGCCGAACATTATTTCTCTCACAACAAGATCCGGGCGGGTGCTGATCGGCCATCCTAGGTGCGCGTGGTGGCGACATGGTGTATCTGTGACCAACACCATATTTTGATAGATTAGTAAGCATATTTTTGTACCCCGATTTCTCGACAATTGCACACTCTTAGTCATATGAATATTACTGTTGAATTTAGATCTATGATATACACTTCATGCCACAATTGCTGCTGAAACAATCTATAGAAGTTAATACATAGAAGAAGTCTAGAATATACACGCAGCTGCTTCAAATATCGCTAGTAGTGCCCGTAATTTCTGTAAGCTATGTGTTTAGCCTTTTTAGCAATGATACGGTGTGTGGGTAGTGAGCACTAAGAACTTGCATTCGGAAACCAACGCAAGTATCTATCATTGATATAGCCCTGTCATAGTGACATATTGCCTTCAATGTATAGGCCAGGTTGGCCGGCATACGAGCGTCAAAAAAATACCTTGATTACAGTGCTAGTCTCCAAGACAGATTTCATGGCAAGTGCACTTTCGTCCTTTTGATACAGGGTATTGCGGAGGTGTGACAGGTCGATTGCACTGACTTTTGATGCTGGAGCAACGTAGATGATGAGATTCTGAGAATTGACAGAAAGATAGAGAGATGCGGGGTTGTTCCAAAGTCCGAGTAGACTTTACATGAGAGATGAAAGTGTCCTTGGAACGATAATGTGCTCCATTGTAATAACTAAAAGAGTGTCTGAAGCCATCGCTAGAACTTAATGGGATTTTTAGGCATAAGAGAATGGAAGATCTTGGTGTACCAAGGAGAGATAGACAGCAAGTCACCTGGATCTTTTGTGCGTGCTACGTTATACAAAAGAATCCTGACCAATAACTGACGTTGCCTTCCTAACACGATTATTGAGAATGTTGAAAAAGTTCAATTTTATTTTTAATTGACAATAATCACATTATATACCTAGTCCACAGTCCAAAGCCGTATTTTAATTCACTTACATTCAATGCACAGATGCTATTAGCCAATATCGCATCAACACTTCGGGTATATATTCATAATAGTCCTAGAGTCCTCAGAGAGATCAAGAAAGCCTCTGTAGGCAGTAAGGACAGATCTGCTTGGGACTTACGCTCATTTCCTAGGTTATATTCCCACCAAACAATCACAGCCACATATTTAGCTAGTACGAGTTAGTTAATCTAGCAGTGGCGATATCCAGGTGCAATTCGTCCCGTACCTATTTACGAAACCCTGCTGGTGTTCGCCAACATACTGGGTTACACAGACTCAACCCCGCTCTCTTAATTCAGCATCAAACACCACTCAGGGCATCACCGTTCCCTTTTTTTCAACATTATTTGGAACAACACGGTCAAGTTAAGCATCTGATTTGCGTTACTTTTTGACTATGGCCTACTCGTGCACTATCTGCTCCAAGAAGTTCAATACCAATCACGTTCTTAGAAGTTATACTGGCACAAAAGATGTAACCGCTCGCAAAACACATCTATGCAGCAAATGCGACCAAACATTCTGCAGCGAAGGAGCCCTAAAATCTCACTAGAATGCACCTGTTCATGCCACTATGTTCGGGTGTAAAGCCTGCAATTGGAAGTTCGGTAGCAAGCAGGCTATCTGAGGACATATGAACTCGAACTCTCATGCTAGAACACATGCAAGATCTACATCCTCAATCAAACCCGCAGTCAATCTAGTGCTTAGCAAAACAAATGTATGCCTACCAAAACACTTATAGCCTGTTCGATAAACTTCCAACGCGTTGGATGTTGGACCCTGGCGTTGGACTTTCCTTTTCCGTGCCTTAGTCATGCTATAAATCATCCAACGTTCACATGTTTTTATCCAACGCGTTCGCTAAACTCTATATAGTAGCGTTAGATCAATTACATGAAAGACTTTGACAGAAAACACAGCTTGGGTCCCCACTATAGACTATTAGTTCACCCATCTTCTCTCTCCCTCTCCCTCTCTCTCTATCTCCTTGAGTAGTCTCCCTATGGAGATGGAGATGGTGATGGAGAGAGATAGAGGTGCTGTTCTATCTCCTAGAGCTCATCCTTAAGGTGCTTGAATAGGTGCTTGAATAGGTGCTTGAATAGGTGCTTGAATAGGTGCTCGAATAGGTGCTCGAATAGGTACTTGAATAGGTACTTAAATAAGTGCTCAAATCGTCCAACGTTTTTAGACCCCTCTAAATTTTTTGTTAAAGAAAATCATCTAACAGTCAAACACATTAGAGAAATAAAGGCCTCTAATAGGTGCAGAAAAGTAGGTATTTTATATTTTTAAAATGCTCTAATGCAGGGCAATTTATCTAACGCGCGTTGGAGTTTGGTAAACACTAGAGCGTTGGAAGTTTATCGAACAGGCTATTATTGTTAAGGCTAACCACAAGCATAGATTCTGATGACTCCAAATGCTGCTAGCACAGCAACTCCAGCCCGCAGAACCTCCAGCACAAGTACGGAATATATGGATAATCACGACGATGCGGACGACCAACATTCCGAGGAACAAACTGACGAGGAGAACTAGGGGAACTTTTCTCAGACAAGCTAGGACAATGATCAGGATTAGGCGCTATGCAACAGGGACTGTGGATGGTGCGGACACTGCGCTGATGGAGGCTATTAAGTGCATAGACTTTGAGAAAGAGATATTCTTGGCTTTTTGGTCATAATGAGGATGAAAAATTTCGAGCACTCGCACACTCGGGCAGAAACGACATCGACGAAGCTGCAGTCGCAGAACATTTCCATAGGGAGACTACTCAGGCAGATGGATATGGAGAGATAGATAGATAGATAGATAGAGAGAGAGAGAGAGAGAGAGAGAGAGAGAGAGAGAGAGAGAGAGAGAGAGAGAATTTAGGTGAATTAATAGTCTATAGTAGGGACCTAAGCTGTGTTTTCAAGTCTAGTTTTTTATGTAATTAATCTAACGCTACTGTTTAGACTTTGGCGAACGAGTTAGAAGTTTATCGAACAGGCTATTAAACAGGTTATTAATGTCGTATATAAATGGCCCACTAGTGAGCTAATACATTGCTATTTCATCACCCTCTAGTTACTTAATGATGCCTGCAAATGCATTCAAGGAGCCCTCAGCGCGTGTTATCTCTCTTGTCGTGTAATCTTGAATAGCCTCACAGAATCGCACTAGACTCTTATTTTGTGTGGAAGTAGCGAATTGAGAAGAACTGAAGTATATTGAGGTGCAAAAAGGCACCAATGCTATATACAAGAATAAATACCCTATTCTACACATGGGTAGCTTCATGGGATAAGCAATAAAGGCACGTGACGTCTATGTTCACATTTAGCCGAAGGATTCGCCCCGCCCAGTCTGCCTTTAACGCCCTGAATCCTTTCCAATATTCTAACTTTATTGTTTTACCTCTGACAATCCAATCCAACTCCAGCACTCTTATCTGACTGTAACGCCACTACGGATTTTCTGCTTACGGGAAGCCTAACTTTCCTACGAAGATCGTACGTATTTACCTACGACTAGTAAATCACTGTCTACGAAAAACGAACTAAATAATTCTTCTTAGAAAGGTTAAACTTCGGAAGCTTTCAATGAAGACGAAACTTCTACGTTTTAGAGATTTTCCTTCAAAAATCAAGGTTTTTCTTCAATTCTAGGTGGGGTGGTATTTTGGCTTCTTTTTGCTGTGAGAATAGGAAGGTGATTACTTGTTATTTCATGGCGGCTTCTTGATTTCGTGAAGGGAATCCTTCGTAGGGAGGCCTGAAATAATACCTGGTATTTGGTTTAGGGTCTATTCATCTTAGGTTCTGGCTTGCTTTATATTTTTAGCAAGTGAAATGGCGAAGATCGGCGAGAAACTGTCGGCAAAACGGCGGTCGAATTGGCTAGGAGTTTCGTGGGCGATGATACCCTACGAAAGTTGTAGGCAGGAGATCCATAGTGACCCCAGCTCAGCTCCAAGACTCTAATTTTACTCCATCACCCAACTCTAACACACTTATCTAACTCTAACGCCCCATCTCAACTCGAACACTCTAATTTTAATTCTTCACCCCCAACTCTGACACTCCAATCCAACTCTGACACTCCAACCCAACTCTGGCACCCTTATCCAACTCCAGCACTCCTGTTCGACTCCAACACTCCAGTTCGACTCCAACACTCCAATCCAGCCCCAACAGTGTAGATCAACTCCAATAGTCCGAGATTATTAGCCCAACCCAACACCAGACCCCTGAAATACAGAACACTACCAGGATTTCGGGCGAGTTCGATACTTTGATGTGAAGGAGCAGCTCTCATTACATAACCAAAGGATTATCAAATGAGTTTAAACTCGTGGGTCAACTCAAACAATTATGAAAATTACGGCGCAACGAGTATGTTCATAATAGCGAAAGCGTAGGTGTATGAAAATCACATTGCAGGTCGCATTACAGGTAAGCGCTTGTTCAAACACATAGCTCATCAAGCTAACAATATGATACAGAAAAGGTTAAATATAAAGACCTTCGTTGAGCCTTCTCAGGTTTTCTCATTCGAATGTTCAACCCTACATCGTATCATATCTAGGAGGAACCCACTGTCTTAAGAAGACAGTCTTGCACACAATGTTTCATACCTGGATATCTTTCAGTCAAAACGGATCTTTGCCTACTCATAAGCCTAAAGAAGACCTTCCATTTCCACGGGTACGCCTTTGGAACTGGTTTGGACGACGAAACTTTCGCACGGTGCGGTTTGTAGGACCTCTTTTACTTATATCACTCCTGCTGTCATACATTTCTGGTTTTCCCGCTAGAGCTGTTGTCGCTGTGCTAAAGCCTACGAATGATCCCACGCCGCTGGCTAGCGATCCGATAAATTGGAGTGACTTCGCCTATGTACAATACGTCACCAACGGAGATTACCTATGCAATACGTTGATGATTCTTGAGGCTCTACATCGTTCCGGAACAAAGGCAGACCGGATCATGATGTTCCCAGATGTCTGGCAGGTATCCGAGGTAGATGGAGTTCACTTAAGCATAGAGGGTAGACTCCTTGCATTAGCCAGGGACCTCTACGAGACGAAACTTGTCCCGATTAAAGTGCAATCATTTGCTCGAGGTGATCCAACCTGGAAAGATAGCTACACCAAGCTGTTAGCCTTCAATCAAACGAATTACAAGCGACTGATATCGCTCGACTCGGATGCGATACTTAGAGATGTTAGTAATTACAGATATCCTTGTTATTTTAGTCAATTTGTTGCTGACTAGGCACTGTGAACAGCATATGGATGAGCTGTTTCTGCTCCCTTCGTCACCAGTCGCAATGCCACGAGCATACTGGTTAGATCAACTCTTTCTTTCGAGCCAGCTTATTGTCCTTGAGCCTTCTCACTCAGAATGGCGACGTATCCAAGACGCTATGTCCCACGATGACTCTGGGTTTGACATGGATATATTGAACACGATATACAATAACTCTTGTATAGTCCTGCCGCACCAAAAATATAACATGCTGAGCGCGGAGTTCCGAGCGGAGGACCACGCTAGATACATGGGGTCGAATGAGACCTGGAATGGTCCTAGAGCGTTCAATGAAGCCAAGTTTATCCATTTCTCGGATTGGCCGGTGCCCAAACCATGGCTTGAGGCTACTCATGAGGTTATTGCTAGTCACCAGCCCAAATGTAGAGATGGGACGGACAGTGGAGAACCGGACTGTACTGATCGTAATATCTGGTTGGGTTTGTATAAAGATTTCTCGCAACGTCGCCAGGTATGTGTTAGTATTACGCATTATAGAGCAGAGCTGACTTAGTTATAGCGAGTTTGTGGGTCTAGTCATGATAGCTAGGTATTGAATTATATAGCAAGTACCAGCAGTCGGCTGTGGTCTAGCTAGATAGAAGAGTTGTTTTAGAATCCTGTTGTAAGGTCAACAGGACTACGAACAGTCATAGATGGATCACAAGATCTCGAGGTGTTCACTAAGGTGAGGTTGATTTGCATAGTTGTTATTGAATACTTTACTATTATCTTTATTTGCATTCTATTCTTTACGTTTTCTTTACAAACTATTTCGATTTCTATGTGCATAATCACAAGTCTCTTTACCTACCTAATACTGTTTACCATAACTCATGGAGCTTTCAAGGAAGTTTATCTAATGCTCAGCTCTATTCAACAATGTAAACATATACATTACGTGATATGATTGCATATCCTCTAAAGCTACTTATATGTAGAACCTCCTACTTCCTCTATTGTATATAGGGTTTGTGCTCCTTTCCACCTGTAATTCAATCAGTTCTCTTCAATTCACTACTTCCCTATGAATTAAGAAAGCTAAATAGGAAAAACTCTGGATTCGCTTTGACCGTTATATACACGGCGCTTGCCAAAGATCAGATGATGCCAACTGGGAAGATTTCCTCACAAAGATGCTGTTTCATTTCACATGCAGCTGTGATAGGCTTCGGAATGAAAAGGCTCCAGAAATCGCAGCTGTCTCAGTACCCTGGTTGTCTAGAGAATCTTCAACTCCGTCCCAATATATATCTATGTCCTCACATCACAGAAGAGACCTGAGAGCTCGTATCTTCCGATATGACATTGCACAGCCACTTTTGGCGACTTCGCTGGGGAAGGAAATTGGTTCTATCGTTCAGAAAACAAGCACACAGCTTCAAAACAATTATGTGATTCCATTAGGTAGTTTTTAGTTTAGTAATAGCTAGTTATTTTCAAATTTCATTCTTTAGTTTGAATTTTTCCAATACATAATTTCATCAACGAACTATCTTTCAAAACACCACTATCCGTATTACTACTACACCACAAACGCTAGAATTAGTTGTTTCAGTTTAATCTACGTTCTACGAGTATTCGATTTACACTGCAGATAAAAATTGAAATGCTTGAGGCGTGATGTTCAAGAGTCAATGTGGGTACGATCTTTCTTTGCGGGCCGAACGGTAGCACAGCTGCGGCTATTATATGGAAACTCGTTAGATCTCCACTTCTGAATTTTTGTCCCCAATATCATCATCTTTCTGACCTTCTCATTTGTGCTGCAACAATAAACAACCCTTGTCTGTTGGTAATGCCAATTGACGGGGGATCCATGCTTTAACCTTCAACTATTACGTATAGCAAACAACACGCCTTCTCCGAACCATTCGATACCGACAATGGCAGCGAAATGGTAAGCGGAATAAGATAAGTTTGTATGTTGGAGTTTGGATCTACCTGGTCTGTTAGTGCATTTGCGGTATAACCATCAAGACACAGATTCATAAGACAACTCATAGCTTGCGAAACGCACCCCAGGGCCTAATTTTGTGGAAGGGAAGCATTCTGAATCCTTTGTCTCAGTATATATATCTTAGTCGATGTAAACTACGAACGAAGTTATCCCCTGTAGTGCTATTTGCGCCAAAGAGTAGCCGCAAGTAATTCCAACACACTTTAGAGAAGGTTTATGTAAGGAATAAAACCACGACAATTCACCAATTCCACTGAGGATTGGTACCAGTTCTTTTTGGTCTTACAGTTTATTTTTACGGAAATAAGGTGGATTTAAAATCGACTACTGTAACCTACGTAGTTGAGTGCACTTTATGCAAAACTTCTACTCTGTAGAGCGTTAGAAATTACTCGACCCTCTGTGGTACGCGGGAGTCTTTATTGTTGTCGCTGCGTAAACGCTGTTAATAAACGAGGTTATCATCAGTGACAAATAGATTACCACATCCGCGACTCTGATAAGTTTAAAATTAATCTAGAAATGAGAAACCGTTCTGCATGTCATGGAAGGGTGTCACCTTCCAAAAGGAAAAAGAATTTCTGATGTGATCCAAGGTCTCTCGACGATGGATCCTACGAACACTGGCTGAATAACATTTCTCCATACTTCCTAACAATTACTTGGTACATGACAATACGCATGCATCAATCAATGCATGCAAAGCAGTTCGTATTTCGGATATCCAGGATCTTTGGTGATCTGGATAAATTAAAGAAGGCAACCGATGCCCAGCCAGTCGTTGAAATTGCATCGGGCCATATCACCATTTCTGTATCAAGGATTCTTTGGAATGCATAAATAATAGAAAACAACACAGTATGGGTTCTTTCGGATGCACCAATGTATTGGTGAGCTGGAAAAATCAAAGAGAGCAAATATTGCCCAGGTGAGCCTTGAAATTACATCGGATCATACTACCTGGGGCATCATTTCTGTTTCGAGGAATTAAATCAGAATGAGCAAAAAATACAGCATAGGTTCAGAGTGCTTCCAATCCGTGTAAGATACTTGATAACAGACTGAGAAAGCAGCAAAGAATTGGTCGCACATGAACTAATTATGATATAACTATTACTTGTCGGTTAGACAGAGGCGAGGCAAGTTTTCTGACATGTAAATTGCCTGAGATCCTTGTAGAAAGATACATCTTGTTGGGTACATATTTTATCCTGGATAATCGGGATCCTGCAGACATTGAATCGCTCCGAATCATGATAGAATCAAGAATAAATTAAGTTTTTCTCATTCGAAAGCATGAGGAGTTTATTTCTCGGCCTGTTGTCTTGGATTTTACTTCTTTTGGGTCGCTCACGACATGTGTGCATGTATAGTATTGGAAATGGTCAGTGTTAGGGTCATATTGACCACCCAAAAAGGCATATACATCTATGTCTGGTAGGTACCACTCAAAGCAAAGTCGGCGATATCCGGAAATTCAGCTATATAAATTGGTAGCCACTGCTCACTAAAAGCTACTCACCATCAGCAAGTTCCATCATCAACTAAAGCTTGAAAATCATTGTTTCCAAGGTCTTTTATTTCCAAGTCTCAAGATGGTCTCTGCAAACTGCCTCTTCTTTTTCTTCGCCCAAATCCTGGTGCAGGGCATTTCTGCAGCTCCTACTCAGGGCACAGTAGTTCCGAAAATCATTCCAGGTCCAGGATTACCGTCACTGGAATCACTGAACCTGACCTCAGCCGAGCTTTTCGCTCTTCCGTCACCTTTCTCTGGTACGTACAGCGTCTGCAATAAAGTTACAGTTGAATCCATACTGGATCGTCTTCGAGTGTTTGATGTTGAAACCGCTAATTATGACTTTAGAAGATCAAATGAACACTCTCGTAGATGGTAGCTGCGGCCCGAATGACTCAGCTTACACTCATGTGAATCTTGCTATTGCATGCTATCATTTTGTGCGAAATCTTGGGTCCCAGAGGTGTGAAGTTCCGGCGTCAGGACACGCCATATATTGTTTATCCGAAAGTGGAGACGGAAAAGCTCATCTCACTGGGCGAAGCCTCACTGGTAGGGTGGAGGCTAGCAGCTGGTAAATCACTTCTACTTATGTATCAAGTAACGCAAAAAATAAATCGAAAGGGATCATTGGCTGACACTCTTTGTTTTAGCGCTGATACGGCTGCTGGCGCTCTGTGGACTATCGATCACTGCACGCGACCGGGCGGGTCAACTGCTGGTATGTATACTCATCTTTGACTGGATAAGGTTCATTTCTAATGTAGAATCCTAGGACTAGCACCGCCAAATGGCAACGGAAACATTCTCGTGGGAACCAGCAACCGAAACTTCTGGGGTTGATTGGGAGCGTGGAAGATGAACTTGAACAGTACAAGTGCTCGGTGGGAACTTGTTATCTTAGTGATCCTAGGACTTAATGTTGTAGGTCTTTCAGGGAGAAAAGACTCCGAGTACGTTGTATCAAAGGAAGAACTGATGTTTTATTGAGTATTGTTGGCTCCCTAGGCATGAGTAGTATTATGGACATTCGTTTGAACAAGTTCAAAAAACAAAAAAACAGATCATTTTCTGAGTTTGATTTGAAATTGGATCGGTCCTTTGAAGTTTACATATTTTCTTGTGAATAGATCGAGTCGTGCACTTGAAAATTCCTTGAGTTTCAGTTGCGTCGAACGTTTCTAGAGCCTAGCACAAAAACTCAAGATCTCCCGCCTACGAAATCGAACCGATCCTAGCCATATTACAGGGCAAGTTTTCGGAGAACCTAAGCATTGTTTCGCCCTCAAACCATGGGTAAATAGTCACAAACCTGTCAGAATATTGAGGCCAACCACCTGTTATCATGACGAGATCATTTTGATTATGAGGGTCATTTTCACCATGCATGGTCATACACTTTCACACCACATCAATTATCATAATAAATGAGATGAAAAGTGACGTTTAGAAGAATATCTATTAAAATTTACTTAGATATACTGCTAAATCCTTACTTGACACTGTTTCTGAGTTTGATTGTTTTACAGACAATAAAATTGAAAAGCTACTCAAAGAGAGATATTCGAGCAGTTAATTCTAAACGAATGCAAGGGTCCAGAAGAATGAAGTCGAAGAATGTTTTGATACTTTTTGATACTTGGAAAGTATACCGGTTTTCAACATACTAAGTTTCCTCACTACTGTATAGGATCTGGTTGTTGATTTGGATACACCTTCTCAAATGGATAGAATCTAAGATATGCATGCAATACTGATCTTTCTAACTGGATTTGTTTACCAAACTGCCTATTAGTTCGGGTGCTTGAAAAGCGGCGCTGGAAATTGTTCAACCATGTCTGATCAAGCCCTTGCACAAGATCATCTGAGGAGGGCGGATAGCCCTTCGCAGATATATACTTGCTCTCCTTTTGGAATTCGGAGCTGTTCGCGACAAAATAGATGAGCCCGCGAATAATGCGACCTTTTCCCTCTCCAATTGTGTTGACATCCGGCTCCCAGAATTGATTTAAGAGAAAGCATGGATCTGGAATACCAACAGAGGGCTCATTTGGGCCCAGTGCTTTTAGTGTATATATAGGAAACTTTGGGTGTGTAAAGTCGTAGATGTAGGCCATCTTCACAGGCCGAGCTAATTCTTTGTATAATTCAATGTTGTTCCAGGTGATATTCAGCGCATGGATTGGTGCACATTTTAGCTTCATCGTTTTATTGAACTCTTCTGTCCATGTTTTGAACCCATTTTCTAACTGGAGCTGAATGACATCTTCTTGTATATACCAGGCTTCTGGAAAATGATAAAAACACATATCGATGCTTGCGACGTAATTCGTAAGACCAAGAAGAAGAAGAGATGTTTCGCCAACGAAGGCATAGTTGCCTCTGAGATAATCCGCACCAGGGAATGTTGTGCCTTGGTGTGTTGAACGGAGATATATCCGTTCATTAATGAATGTCTGGATTTTTTTAATATATGCCCGAGCAAGTTCCGAGTTATCGGACTCTGTCGTCGGGTTTATTACGAAATTATGCTTTCGCACAGGGATGACTGGTTTAAGATTCGGAACCGACATGTCTAGATTTTCGAGTTTACTTTGGATTGGGCTGCTTGAGATAGAAACGTTTTGTGTATGAATAGCGAGGAGCGGGTTTGGTAGTACAGTGACAGGTATAATGAGGGCCAAGGCAGTACTCCATGCGTATACTTATATGTTTCTCTCGACTAGGCTATTGCTTTCACATTTGTCCAGCCACGTTGTCAGCTCAAACCTAATATAACATATATTTAGATCTAATGCTGTTCAGTGACCAATAAGAAGTGTGAAACCTAACACGTGCTTCATATCAGCTCGAGGCCTTGGATTCGCCTCCTAGAGGGGCGCAGTGGCACCGAGTTCTGACACTACATCGAAGAAACGCGAAAGTTTTGAAGAGATCACTATTGCACAAATATATATTACGTGGCCTTTATATTCGTGCGTGGCATTGCCTCTAGGAGGGATTTACTAATTTGTGTAACTTTGCCGCCATCCTAGCGCTAACTCACCCACCACCGAAAACATGATCATGTAATTTTGAAGCATACGATGCAGTGGCAAGGACAGTGAAATTTCTCACCAATCATAACGTAACGTATGAAAAAAAGTTCTATTAGCGTGCGTTGGTTCCTAGCACATCTAGCATGGGTCTGGGTAGTAACATAGGCTTTTACAATCTGTGCAGTAATAGAGGATCGGAAAACAGTCATGTGGTGTTTGCACTGCCCTGATCCCACGAAAGTATGGTACGTTTACCCAAATTCAAGCCGAGCGTTCAACTTGCTGTTTATTGATGGATGCTATATATTTAGCCCTTTGTGGAGAAAAGAGCGCCTGGCCTTTAACCGTGTTACATCCTACGCAGTACTTTCAGACGCTTCGTGTTCTTATGTCTTTGGCAAGGGCTGTCAGAGGATTAGTTGGAACGGAAGAGATCACAAGGCTTATAGCGCATTGCTGAGAGACCCTAGTTTGCGAGGTTCATTTGTCTTCAAATGGTCCTGGGGAATAGATCAATACGCAATGCAAGCGACTACCAGCCTATTTTAGTTCCCGCGACGGGTTCTATCTCTCGCCTGCAAAAATCCCTGTCTACTCTAAGCAAGCGCGCGAAATAGTTCCCTTTCAAATTAAAACAACTAGCTAGAAGGCTACTTCTGGCATTTTTGATAATTGCTGGCCTTATACTGTAAGCAAGCCAAGGCAAGAGACGTAATACAAGAGTATTTCAGAATAGAATCTGCTGAGCATATCGCCAGGAAAATTGCCCAAGCAATTCAAGTAGAAGTGATGTCGATTTTGAAGTCCACTCGTCTTTGTGACAAGGCTCGTTCCCGATCTGAGATTAGCGCCATGGGTCTTGTTTTAGCTTCAGTTGCGGTCCAGGCTGGCAGGTCATCTAACCATGGGAATTTCTCGGCAGACCTGAACAATGATTAGTCATCTGTACGATATACCATTTTAGGTATAGTCAGGTCCACCGAACAATTCCCATGGCCGGATGACATGCCTCGTTGCAGTCGCAAGGATTGGTGGATATCGCGCAGGCCAGTGCCAGGGACAACGTCACACGATTCAGCGTGTGTGAAAGACCTCTGGGTTTCTGGTCTGTCGATGAAGTTGCTCAGCGAGACAAGCAATGGAAGATGGAAGGAGAATGCGTTGTTCTGTTTCCAAGTCCTGGCCTTGCCGCCAATCTGGGGGTTTCTACGGCGATTGGGGAAGCGACCGGCAGACCGACGTGGCGCACGCGACTTAAGCTTGGGATATGTTCACGTTACACTTCAACCCCAATCCTGATTCTAAAAAGACAACAAATAGAGAACCCTCCCGTCCAAATAAAAACACTAGTCGGGTTGACGCATTTATCTGCTCCTGGCACGTCTGGTGGCATTGTGATATATTCAAGCTCAGTAATAAAGCTGTATCCTGTTGGCTAAGCTGGCAGCCCCGTGACGCGTTCTCTAGCCATATGTGTAGATGGAACAAAAATCACACTAGTGCGAGATTCATCGAGTATTAGGTATATTATATACCCAACAATATGCAAACTCCACTCGTTTGCGCTGGGAGAGAATGCGCTTGTGTTGTGGATGAACTCAGACAATGTTTCGATTAGAAAGTTGCGGCAATACCTGGGTGAGCGGCTGGCTCTCGCGCCTAGCTCAAGGTCCACCATGCAAATCAGTGCGATCTCGCAGTAAGCGGGAACAGTTAGATTTGCTCAAGTTCATCAGCTAAATATGGTGACAGCAACCCTATGAGAGTAACAAGTCGGCCGTCACTCCTGCTAACGTTACCAAATTGTTCGTCCGCTTGTTAAGATCCAGGCACGTTAGGAACGCTTAAAGTTGTATTCGCGTAGTTTAGGAACTTAGAGATCCTGAATTGAAGGAACATCAAGTGAACAAAGAGAAGATCAGGAGTCAATTTGGCTCAAATTCCTATTGAAATTGACTGGTCGAAATAACTCTTGAGTTCCCTTTCCGATGTGGCCAGATCATTCGATCATCTAGCTCGAGTTGTGCAGCGAAATCATTGCCGTATATCAAGAATCCTTCTACAGACTACAACGGAACACCGTGCAGCCCAACTGTCAGGATTAACGAGCTCTTAATTTCATCGGCACGGTCCTTCAAATCATCTACATCCCAATTGACCCACACGAACTTTCCCTTGAGAAACTCCGCTTCCCGAGATGTAAGCCAGACGAGGAAGTGAGCGGGGAGATTGACTGTCAATGGCAATTAGCTAATGCAGTATAGACAAGCCAATTGGAGTAGACCCTTGGAGGGGCATAGAGGGAAGCGAAACAGCGAAACGAATTGTCATTACTTACTATCATCGACCCCTAGACCTTCATTCTCTGTAGATGCATTAATGTCGGTGTTCACAATACCGGGATGGACGTTGACAACATGTAGATTGGGGTTTTCGGCTTGGAGATATTCGAACATCTTGGTGTTTGCCATCTTGCTAGCAGCGTAGGCCCAGCAACGAGGCATCAGACTGACGTGTGCAATGCATGAGGAGATGTTGAAGACCTTAGCCTCGTGGGCTAACAAGGGTAGCATCGCCTGGACAGTGTTGAAGGCGCCAACTATATTGAGGTCCAGACCGTTTTGAAATTCATCGTAATCATAGCCTGCGACAAAGCCGTTGGTTTGGAGGATGCCAGCGTTATGTATGAAGACGTCAATTTGAGCCTTGCCAGCCTTCTTGATAGCATTTTCGAAGGCAGCATTGACAGCAGCACCCTGGCTTAAGTCGACGGCCTCGAAGATGACGGTAGTTGTCCCGTTTGTATTTGCCTTGCGGATCTCTTCAGCAGCCGCCTGCAGTTTGTTGATTCGGCGACCGAAGATGGCGATAACTTTCGCGCTGGCCTGTGCAAAGGCAATGGCAGTGGCTTTACCAATGCCAGTACCACCGCCCGTGATGAACACGACACTGTCGGTCGTTCGCAGCGCTGGGAGGAGGGGCGAGATCTGGGGATATGGCTTGTTGTGCCATGTCTTGGTAAAGGATTTGAAGTATTTGTCTCCTGGATAAAGCTCGGCGTTGCTACCCATCTTTTCGTGAACTCAATCGAAAGATCTTTGAGAGCTTTGTAAAAGAAACAGTTGTGATCCCCAGAGCCTGTCGAAAATCTTGTCGAGGCGTACGGTGGGAGTCGTTGTGCAACGTAATCAACAACAAGAATTTTCCTTGAAAGACGGCTGTAAGCAGTTTATATACGCGTCTAGAACAAATTCAAACTTCCCAAGTAGGGAATAAACTCCACGGAAGACATAATTACAAATGGGAATTGCTGATCCGCTGCAAAGGGACCGCAGAAATTATCAGTCGGCCCACGTTGATTGATATCCGAAGGACTTCCGCGGAACCTCGATTAGTCAATCGCAGGTTCCGTATAGCTCTACTGCTGCAAATCTTGTTTTCAAGTGTATAATTGTACTTATACTAGTGAATCCCTATTTTCGTCCCAATGCCTTGAATAGTTTGAACCTACGAATTTCTACGTCAACATGATCCGCATGTGGTGTGCGTACTTTCAAAGCCTCTCCCAATCCCCACCTCCCGCAGAATACAATAGGGGATTACGATCTACGTAGGCAGATTGAGACTGTTGGCCATCACGCTGGCTTCAGCGCGTCTTTGCTGAGCGTCCCGGTGGAGCCCAGTGCAGGTTTTGCGAAAAGAGCGCACTATTTCACTTTGAGTCTCCTCTTCGACTCGATCAAGCATTTGCAAACCTTTATCCACTAGTTCATTGTCTAAGGATAGTAGATCGTGTTGCGGTCGTTGCATACTATTGAAAGTCAACAGCAGAATTGCTGTCATGTGAGTGCAACCCGTCATCCTATTACTGGCTATTAGCATCGTCGAGCAGATATTGGTATGAATCGGACAAGCGAATCACCCAATACTAATATGACATAGCAATATTTATGCGGATACTTACCAGAAGTTCCATCGATTCTGATGAGGTAAAGCCCCAAGCAGGGCTGTTAGTTGTCGCGCCTCATCCACTAATGCTTCCCATTGAGGTGGCAGGGTCGGCAAAATACTTTCCACCGCGTACTTGCGTATACCTTCCATCCAATATGTATTCCAAGCATTTGCCTGATTCAGGAGAGTTGTGCATGCTAGGCTGGTAGAATGCAACACTGCAAGCAATTGAAGCACGATGGGAGACACTGTGTCTGGGGCCATGAAGGCACTAAATTCAAACGGAATAGATGCTTTCCACGTCTCAAGAGCGCAAGCTATGGTCTCCAGCGCATGGGATCGCTCCTCAATGTTGCGTTTTTGAGAGCGCGTGGAGTAGAGATAGTCATACACGCCGCCTTCAATAACTGCTAGCTGGATGCGAGTCACGAAGTAGTTCATCTCCACAGTTCCATCTGTAGTGACAATGATGCCTGAGCTGACGCTGACGCTAGTGTCATTGATACACCTATTATTCACTTGGTATGGGAAAACCTCAAGTGAAGGCAGTTCAAGGTTGACGTCATCGTCAAGCTGGATTGACGGCTGTTTCAAGCGCATGCTTAGGTCTTTGTCAAGGATATATGCCATCCAGAAGACGCATGCGCGCTGTCTCGCATCAACGGCACCCATATGTGCTGAGGCAGTGCGGTCATGGAGGCCAATCTTGTGGGCGAGACGCATTGTTGTAGCAATCAAGATTAATGAAGGGGTGAGATCTGGCGAGGCTTGGAGTAATAACACCATCCCTACTAGAACCTGAATGTTGAGGAGCTGAGTATCTCCCAGCACGATGGAGGAGAGCACTGACTCTGCTTTGTTGAGATACTCGATTGAGAGGTTGGTATTGCTACTGCTCGTGCTCACCAAATTGTTGCGGTGTGCGAGAGCTAGAACTATATTGATCGCGGCCCATGCCACTGGATCGCGTTGTGGATATGGAGCGTTGTAAAAGTTGTGAATCAAACAGAGAAGAGTATCATCATAAAACAGTGGTAATGCCGCGTTGAAACTCTTGAGAAAGATCTTGGCAATAGGCAGGACATGCTCTAGAGGAGGAAGAGCCATCGACACATTATGCTTTTGGCCTTGGACTGTAAATCCGCCGTCGGTTGAAGCTGAAAATGTCTGCGATGCGGTATCGATTGGGATCCCTTCTTGTTGCTGCACTTGGGTTTGGTGCTGAGCCCCGTTGTCCTGGTGATTGACTTTCACAGTCTCACTAAGCTGCTCGACCAAATCTTCTAGGTTCCGCAATCGATCCTGCGTATGACCAGTGGTAGCATCGGTCTTTGCGCAGTTCTGTCGCTTCTTTGGCCTAGACTTGCGACTGGGTGCCGCATAGGTGCAATCCGTCACATACGTGATGCAGTGTGAGCAACGGGGTTTCGCTCTGTCGCATTTGATTTTTCGCTGATAACAGAGATCACAGGACTTCGCATTTCTAGAGTCTTAGCCGATGGACTGCAAGTAGTTGGTAGCCAAGTAGAATAAGTAGCATCCGTACCTTCCTGGGGTTTTTTAAAGTACTCATCATGACTCCAAGAATGTTAACTGAGCTGGAAGAGAAGTGATACGGTCTTGCTGAACAATAGATAATATGTACTGCACGGCTGGCTTCGGACACAAGGGTTACTGAAGCCTCCGCGGAAGCCCGTCGGAACCGGTTGCTGACATATGAGCTGACTGGGACTATTGTAGTAACGCTTCGCAATTCCTGCAAGCACGGAGATTTCATGGTCAAAAGAGTCTCTACAAGTCAAGTCACGAAGCTCTCAGCACTATAGCTCAAAGCGAGTTTGTACAATATCATCGAGTAATATAACATTGCATAGCACATGGCTCAGGGTATTTGCGTTGGCATCTCCTTCGCTGCTTGGCCGGTTTGTCTTGTTTGCAACTTTAGTAAGAGGAAAGCAACATTGGCAGGATCAGCGCATCACGTCCTCTATAATCATGGGCAGCTTACAGAGCCTTTGCGCTTGCTATAAACAGAGGCTGCTTTGATCCAAGGCGCGGACAGGGGTGGCAAACTAGGAGGAATTTGCGCGCCGCATCTGGACAAAGCTAGCGGCGACTTCCTAGCCACGTGTCCAGGGTTCACAGCCTAGGTGAGAACGACCATAGGTAATGTCGAGTGAGGAGAGCTCTACGACTTTGCTGGAGCCACGGGGGTATTTATTGTTACAAAACGAGGTTCTCTGTAAGGTAAGGCGTGAAAAAGAGAATGCCAACGTAATTCGTAGAAAAAAGGAATCTTGGATATTTGCAGGAAAGTACTTCGTCTGGTCTGCACTACAAAGAACCAACAATTCCGTAAATGCAATTTGAAGATTATTCAAGATTAAAGTATCAACTTTACTTTTCAGTACACAGAGTTTTTAATTGTTTAGGAAAAGACATTGGTGCAACGTCATTAGTTCCAAGTATTCCACCAACTACTATGCGCTAAAGAGTCTCAGAGTCCTCGATATCAAGGCCTAGCCTTGAGTTCAGATGGGACTGGATTTAACACAGTTCAGAAAACCTAGTATGACTACTGTCAGAGTATCGGCCATCATGTTCGCCAGTGATAGGGAAGAAAATTAGCATTAGTATTTGTAAGACCAAAAAGAACTGGTACCAATCCTCAGTGGAATTGGTGAATTGTCGTGGTTTTATTCCTCACAGTATTATAAGCAGAAGAGTTCGGATATGCCAAAGTTTAAATTGATATATCCTAGAGCGTTTATATAGAGATAATATCCTATTCTTATATTCTTTTCTATCTCTTCTTCTGCGGGGAAGTAGCGAATTGAGGAGAACTAATTGAATTGAAGGTGCAAAGGGGCACCGGAACTATATGCGGGAGTGTGAACAGATTATTCTACATTTGGGTAGCTTCATGGGATAAGTAATTGAGGCACGTGATGTATAGATTCGCAATTTCATAGAGGGACGGTGAAAAGTACAAAATCAACTTGAATGAAATTCGACCAGTCACTGTAGCTAAAATGTTCATTACCAATGCTATGAAGTGTTCGTTTTGATTACTGAGTTATTTTCAATCATTGGATGGCCATTTCTTTCCAAGAAACATCTCTCGCTTGTTCAAAAAACAAAGGACAAGTCGGAACTGGGAGACCTCTATCGAAATCTGTTAAAAATGAAGATTTTTACTGTTTTCCGCAATTTTTGACGTTCTGCCACATGGTTGTGACAAAAGCACTATAGATGGGAGGCGAAAGTCGTAAGTGAACCGTGGCTAAGAACACTAGAGAAACTCGTCAAGCAGCTTGGGCAGGGTTCCCTGCATCCAGACAAAATGTCCTCACGTGTCCGAAATCCAGAACATGACAACCAATTAGTTTGCGCCTCGAATGGACTATATTGGCAACCCTTCGCATCGACGATTTCATTCCTGACAGGACCTGGGGAATCCAGTGCCAAGGTACGTATCACCGCTAGCTCCCAACACTTTCCTACCTAACATGTTGTCTTCGCCCAATCTTATTGGATCTGACCCTTGATACTCCCGAAAACAAGCATGAAGTTTGTTTTTTCCTCCCACGAAGTGCTAAACACGGCACATTTATCTACCAAATCCAGGTCAGGTCATGTGAACTTGGGCAAGACCCGGGTGATCTTTTCGTTAAATTACTGCATCCGGCAAGTTGATGATAAGACTAGTGGTTGGCACATACGACGTTCGGTAAGTCAAATCGTTCATATTAATATGGGAAATGGGAATCCCATCTGTGGGTGGAATGCTATTCTTGATTCAGAAGCATTAACTCTTTTGACACATGCATGTAGAAAATGATGAGGTCCCATTCGATGAAAAGAAAAACGGAATCCGGAATGAGCGGCGGCTGCAGATCTTAACCTTTAGTGATTTACTCTTGCGACGCGTATACCTAGCTAACTTGGCAGGGCGGCAAGGGTGGCGAATGGGAAGATATGCATTCAATTATCGAAACAGCAAAATTACCCAGAGACGTTAATCGCTGCATTCTGGACGCCCGACCTCCTACCTACCTGGGTACGATCACTGTATAGTCAGTTAGCGTTTCCGTTGCCCCGCAGCTTCTTACATCATTCTTAATTTTCCCTGTCGCAGGATTCTCCCGTTGTGTGAGAAAGCGGAGAACCCAACGTCCAATTTTAGGCGTACCATCGTAAGAGGCCAAACATTTGCAGATCCTCGATGTTATAATGCAAGAATCCCCTCTTTTGTGCAAAGGCACCAGCAGGCTTAGTCTACTGCCTAGAGAAAAGGTGTTTCATCCTCCTCTAATCCCTGACGTTATCGAAGAAGATAGAAGCATACCTCAATCGTACCTTGCCGATACGTCCAAAATCCATGTACCGGATATATGAGCCGTGGATAGTGGAAGCCTAACCTGTCCCCGTATCGACAGCATTCTATATATTGCATCCAAGTATTTTCTTCTTGCATAGTGTTACCATTGTTCAGGTCCAATCGCTTTCTTTCACTACAGATATTTAAACACCCAGAAACCACTACCATGCGTCTCTCACAACTAAGTCTTTACCTCGCTACTTTTCTCGTAGGCGCATATGCCATCCCGAGAATCCCCGGGCCCCCAGAGGCTTTCAAAAAAGTCATAGTTGGTCGCCAAATTGGTGGTGTAAGTAGAATGCCATGAATTGGAAGTATTGATTTAACATTTATCCCCAGAACTGTAATTTCACGGGGGTGTGTATGAACAACGGTAACGATATTGGAGAATGTATAGGCGAGAGTAGCGCGCGTTGTTGCCACGAATCTTCGTTTGTAAGTTTTGCAATCTGGGCTTATTGCACTCACTAGAGTGAAATTGGCTATTAGAAACTCCTGAACCCTTACTAATTGGAGTTCTCTATTGTTTAGTGCTCGAATAGTTGGAATGCATGCGAGTTCAATCCTAGTAATGATCGGGCGGCTCTATGTTCATAGGCAGCGAACTGGCACTCTAGCACCCCTTTTCTTTAGCAAAGCGGACCAAGTACTATCAAGACATTGTGAATTGGTGGAACGCTGCAAAGGGTAGCAGTAGGCTTCAAAAAGCGGGTTGATTGTTCGTGCAACGTGCAGTAGAATCAATGTACAGTGCGCAAAGTTATGCGTTCTTTTATCTTCAATTAGAACTCTACTTAAACTCCATTCTAAGCTTCAAAAGGTCCTTCTCGATAATCTCATCCTTCTTTTTCAACAGCTCCTCCATATCCCATGGACAGCTTACGTATCTTCCCCCTAGCCACTCCCTGCGCTCAGCAGCCAACCATGCAATCGTGTCGCCAGCTATGTCTGGGCGATCAGGCAACGCATTGCGAACAACCTCGGGCGTCCCTTCAGTAATCTTTGTCTTAATCGCGCCTGGATTCACGGAGAAAGTCAGGAGTCCTTGATCACCATATTCTAATTGCAACGACTCAGTCCATCGTAATACTGCAAGCTTTGAACTTCGATAACTTCCGCTTCCAGGACGAACGCTTAGTGCGCCTGACGAGGCTACATTGATCATTGTGCATAAGCCGTCGGTTTTGGTACGAGCTGAAAGCTGCATCGGTAGGAAAACGCGCGCCATGTTGAAGAGTCCGCGGACGTTGACTTCCCATGTTCGCCAGTACACATTTGGATCTGAATCAAGGAACGACATATATGGTTCCATATGGGCCGCATTGTTCACAACGATGTCAAGACGACCACCAAGCTTTTGCGACACGTCGTCATGCATTTTTTGAACATTGTCTTGCTGTGCAATGTCGACCGTGTAGCTCAAGACTACAGGCTCCGAGCGCCCAGCTTGCGTTGCCGCCAACTTCAACTTCTGGACAAGTTCTTCAGAAACACCATGTAGATCAGCGACTGCGACTGCGGATGCTCCTGCACGCGCAAAGGCTGTGGCCGTAGCATATCCGATTCCGTCCTCGAAAGCTGTGCCAGTGATCAAAACATGTTTTCCGGCTAGGTCTAATTTTAACGGAGAGATGAAATCGTAGGATGTAGGGCGATGTGTGGCTGTGAAGTAGGCACCAGATTGTGCTCTTGACGCTGACATTGCCAAGTTGTTGTAGTAGGCTAATGCGACAGAATGAGGAAAATACAGTAAGCGAAAACAATAAGGTTATGTACTGACTGAAACTGTCGGCAAGATTAACAACTGAATTGTAATTGTTCCGTTATATGTAATTCCAATAGATAAGTCACATGGGTGACGTCATTGAAATTCCGATTAGTATTCATCGAACTGTTTGCGAGGAGAAATCCGGAAATTGGATACCGAGATCTACCAACCATTCCTGTCCCGGTCTCCTTCGATATTTTTCAGAAAAATGGGCCTATGGGACCACTGTTCGTTCCAATTCGGCCCATACATGAGTCTCCGGTACACCCACATATACCTTATGAAAGTATAAATATATCAGTCTATCCTATTCTATCGCACCGTGAAACTACTTCTTATAAGCGGACATTCCAAAATAATAAGTACAGTGAACTACCACTTACATAACAGCACTACGAAAGCTCAATAAGCACACATTGATCCTGATCAAAGGCCGCGCCGTACATAATGCCATGAACATACGCATTCCCTATAATTTTCCAAGACATCCCATT
Source organism: Dendryphion nanum (assembly GCA_020744415.1). Taxonomy (NCBI): domain Eukaryota; kingdom Fungi; phylum Ascomycota; class Dothideomycetes; order Pleosporales; family Torulaceae; genus Dendryphion; species Dendryphion nanum. The sequence continues at coordinate 1,556,526 of JAGMWT010000009.1, forward strand.
CTTGCGAATTATATAAGGCCTTGCTCCTTCTTTGAAGATGACAATAACGTCTCCAATTTGCGACGGAACAGTATCCGGACTCGAGAGACTAGGAGCTGGGAATAAGCCAACGAGATCACGATCTGTACGCCCGACAACCCATGTTTGCCGACTCATATCCACATGAACGGCAGGAGGGTCAAAAGCCACTTCATGTCGCAAAATCTTAAATGTTATGACGAACGAACAGGCGGTGAAGAAAGGACCGGTGATCACCCATGCCAAAATCCATGGCAGAGATAAAACAATACGCCCGTATAAGTCAAAGATGCGCATATTCAGCTCGATGAAGTTTATCCACTTGCTGAATTGAACTTCGGATTCGGTATCTGGATATGGACCGCCATTTAAATTGAGCGTATGATATAGCACTCGGTTGAGTGTTTCGCCAGTCACATAAAAATCTGAGCGGACAAGGTCGGGGCCCACTGCACGTCGGCAAACTACTGCTTTACATGAACCAAAGATGCAAGTGACTTCACTGCTGAGCTCCAAAACCTGTCTTCGTGGGAGCCAATGTTCTTGGGGCCTGTACTGTAAGCGAACTTCTGTCGTGGAAGGAATTGGAACGCCTAGGTCAGATATTGTTCCGATGATATGGCCTGGAAGTGTCAGGATCCCATTGCTATGGCGGATTGGCTCATCAAGCGACATGTTTCAAATCGCCTGAAACACTTCTTTAGCTGTCACGGTTATGACTGGTTTATCGAGAGGCTGATCCATTGCCGACCAGTCGGGTACCTAGGACGGAAGATCTAGAATTGAGGATCCAGAATTGAGGATCCATGGATACTTTGCAGACAATCAAGCAATAGTTCCAGTGACCTGTCGCGACTTAAAAGGTCCACTGTAATTTTGCAATAAAGATCGCGTGGGGACAACGTGTAATCGACTTCGACAACGCTCGCGTTAGTGAGCAAACTGAGCATACTGAGCATGCCGAAAATTTTGTCAACGGGCAATGTCGTTTGAAAGGGTTGGAAACTCCGGAGAGCCTCGTGAAGCTCAAAAAATGATTTTCTTTGACTCTTTTCCGCGTAGAGTCCAGTATACGGGGATAGAAGGATGGATGTAGATTTGTATGTTCCCCATCAGAATTTGGGTTGCTCATGGACCCCAAGGGGGGAATAAATGCGACGACAGCGGCGAGTTGGTCCCAATCCACGACATCCTAGCCACACTGAACAAGAGCTATTGGTGCCAAAGCGACCTCCTTTACAATCCATATGCGCCTGAACCAAGGTCGGCGGAGGAGTCTTGAGAGAATTCGGGGGTATTCTTTTCTGCCGCGTTGAACAAGTCGCAACGCTTTTCAACTGTGTTTGTCACTTTCTCCAAACCAAATCACAGTCCTCAAGCACTCGCAATAGATCTAGGCCATCATCGGGACTTGGAAAGACTTCTCAGTGAGGTTGCTTTGGTCAATACATACTGCGTCTGTCCAAATTATTCGGCGTGTGTTACGATGGCGCAGAGCGTGTAAAGCTGAAGCAAGGCTTTGTGTGACTGATATCTCTAATCCGTTTCCTAGTATACTAACTCTGATTTAATGGTCGCCCCAAGTATACAACAACGCTTCATATTGAATTTCAGGTCGAATCACTTCGACACGAAGATGACAGATGACAAGGCTGGGATAGTTCGCATTCAGTTCGGCGGTCAAGGGACGGATGGATTTTTTGTCATTTGGGATTTCCAAGGAGGAATACATATCATATCTCACTATAATCTAGTATAGTGTCATGAAACGTGCAGATGGTGTATATGTGTTTGATGAGTGAATGGAGGTGAGATGCATGCGAAGCTGTCTCAATGTCGATTCAGGTTTGTCCAAAGGCGCTAATTCCAAAATAAGTAAGCGTAATCACTGGCCAGTAAATTGAACGCCACAACATTCTGCCTTTCATATACTCAACATTTCATGTTCCTTCTTCCGAGAGGTTGACAAATCAAGTTCGATTTGTTTATTCATGTTTTCAATTGACAACATCAAAAGCCTCAGGGTCTGGAGAACGATTGAGCGCCACTTTCCATACCCCAACTCTTTCAATATTATTGTATAGAAAACATAAGCAGATAACATTGAAATTACTAGCATGTCAGTTTTGGGTCGATCCAGTAATGATCAAGTCACACAATTTTTGTACAACTCCCTATTGACGCGTCAAAAAAATTCTATTTCTATTAAGACTCGGTAATGACTGAAATGTACAAAAGTACAATAGGGAAATCCACCAATCCAAACCCCTCCAATTCAAACCACAAAAGATTTTCTTTCTCATTTGGCCTTCCACCACAATAATCCTCCGCAATTTTAAAGGTTGAGTTGGCAGCCATAAGGCTTCAGTCTCAGCTCCCCATCCCCAGTGTCAAACTAACGAGAAAGACACAAATAAGAACTGGTCTTATCATTCCATCCATGCTTGCCCAAATCATCATGAGCATTATCATCCTGAACAGGTCCACCACGGTACCCTCCACAGCCGAAATCCCTGTACAAAACCATTAGTCACTATCGACCTCAAAATTCACGACACAGTACTTACATGTAAATATAGCAATAAAATCCCGGGAACGCTCGAACAGAGCTAGCTTTGTCATTCCAGTCGCTTGGAAGATCGTCTGAATAGATGATGTAATCAGCATATTGACCTATCCAAAGAGAACAAAGTCAGTGGAAGAATAAACTTACAGCAGCGATTAGTATCCCCAGCAAAGCTCCTGCAGCTCCCGAATTTTGTGTTCTTGCACACAGTGATCAGATTGACTGCAGATGCAGCGAATCTTTGGCCTTCACCGGTGGGTTGGGCATCTGCGACCGAAGTGGATGTTGGTGCAATGACTTCGGGGACTGCGGCACCGAATACAGAGGCAGCAAGGATGGCAGCCAGGAGGCTGGATTGAATATTGAACTGCATTGTTCTGAAGAGTGGGTTTTGGTATGAGGGGCTTGGAAAGAGGGATTGATTGCGATGGAGGTGCAATGATTTGGGAGAAGATGCTGGAGTATTTGAGCTTGGTGGTGAGGAGGATATGGCATGGAGAAGAAGGGTTCTTTTATACACAGATTTTCTACCGCGGAGATCTCTGAGCCATGTCTTGTATTCAGTTTTACAAATCTTCGGTCCTTTTTCTCCAATTCTCCATTTAATTTCCCCTTAGAGTCATCGTATAGCCAATTTACAAGGTCAACGTTCAGCTTTGCAACTTCAACCAGAATACGAGACCGCTTCCTGCTCCTCCATGTTTCTTGCTGACGATAGTTCATCTTGGAAGCTTGGTATAACCACGTCGTACGATGCAGTTGGTTCTGGTCGATTTGGAATTTACAGCGGTGTAGGAATTGTCACTGTTGATTGTTACGTATAGATCTTAGCTTTGGCAAGGTTAAAGCCATTTTCGGCCGCGGAAAGGACTGTAGCCATGTTTATGGAATGGTATTAAACTGGATATATTGTGTTGAAACAGAGCTGTGAGCTTTTGGTGGCAAAAACGATGGATTTCCAGTTGGAGTATAGTGTGGATGGACTGGAACATAGCATCCTTGGATATGAACTAATAGTATACAACGGCATATTAAACGGCCGTAAGATTCAAAGCATTGACGCTGGAGGCAAATTCAAACTTAGACATACTAATGATCTGTTCCATTGTGCATTGGTGCAATATATACCAATGCGATGACAAAGCGCTTAGTGAGTGGCGACTTTGCCTATTTTAGACAATATCTACGAGCTGCGGAATTCGAGCGCATCAGCAACTTCGAATCACCTTGAATTTATGAAGTAGTAATGTTTGAATAAAGTTAAGGGGCTAGTTTGCAGGTAGGTGATTTGTTGAGGACTGCAGACCCTTATGCTCAAGAGTACAGCTGCGCTCGTTCCCGCTGAAACGAAAGACTCAGTGTGGGACCGACAGAACTTGCCACCTGGTTAGCCTTGCCACGTACCAACTTCCAAACCTAGCCATATAAATTCACTTCAAAGCTACAGAAACTGCTGATTGTAAAACTTTTAGCAGCATACACTGCTAATGCCATGTCGACTTATACATGCGATTGGTATCGGAAAACATCGCGATAATAATGACGAACCAACAGCACTGAAGGAATGAATAGGAACAATGGACCTGAGAACTTCAGCACAGACAGTCATGATCAGTACAACCAACTCCGTCAGGACATTCGAGTTACCTCCAGCAAAATCGAAGCTGATAGCAATACCCCCCGAGAACATTCCACATGTGCAGTCTCCGAAAGCCATCTCGATCACTAGGACTCCTGAGGCAAACCAGATACCTAGTTATAAACGAATTTTCTGTGTATTATCTCAGACATGGAGAAACCAATTGATTACATAGAACTACCAACAAGAACATTCACCAAGCCTAATTCCACCGCTCACCTCCTCAAATCTCGATCACAAACTGAGAAAGAACAGGTTCCACCAGTTCGCCCTCTTCCTCCTCCTCCTTCTCATCAACCTCTAATCCCGCCTTCTTCACAGGCCTAGGCACATTATCCGGAAACTTCCCCCCATAATTCCCCGGCGGATCATAACTACACACAAACTTGTGAAAATCTTTCCCCTTATCCTTGCAAACATTCTGGTTCCACGCACATCCAACACGCTTCGTGCTCTTCCACACAACCTGCGTGAAATGCCCCGTCGCCATTGAGAACCCGGGCTTGTTGTAGTCGTATTTGGAAATCTCGCCGTACCAGCCTTGGTGGATGCCGTCACGGGTCGATTTTAGATAGTCGAAGGGCCCGGTGCTCCAGACGCCGTGCATATTCTCACCGTATTTGCCGCCCTGGGGGTAATGATTAGCGAGTGTGGCTGGGGAAATAAGGGGATTTGAGGGGGTGCTTACGGAGTGTTTCCATTCACAGTTGTTGGCCCAGTTCTGGGCGAACTGGGCGACGGTGTTATCCCAGACGAGTCCTGGGACTCCATGCTTGGCACGATCACTGTTGTGCGTGTCTAGGGCTGCTTTTTTGAAATTGGCGTCGTTGATGTCAGGGGCGCCGCTAGGCGAGGTGAGGATTTGGATGGAAGTGAGTGGCACGAGGGCGTAGATGGGGATGTGCATTGTGATGGATGAGAAGGCAGAAGAACTAAGGGGAAAGAGTAGGGAAACTAATGTGATAGTTGAAATAGTTCGTCGTAGAGAGCGTGATCGTGTTTATATATCATCGACTTTGTAGGGATTTCCGCAAAATCACACCACAACCATACAGAGCCAGAGAGCCTAGCTGAACTCCGATTCTCACCTAGAAACGCCCTGACTCTACGCCCGGAACAAAGGTTCACCAAGTCTGTATAAAAGCTCACGCTCTGGCGTAAGCTTACAATTGGTCACCCATGTTTTCGTAACCGAACTACCAAATCTAGACATATTACTCAACGCACGTGCGGCGCGTCCCACTCAGCCGCATCCTAAGTAGTCTAGATGATTCGTATAATTCGACGCTTTCGGGAAAGCTTTGGAGATCATGTGCGATTGGGACTGGAGGCGTTAGTGAGATACCAGTAACGTATGGTACTAAATCCACCTTGCTGAGTTACGTCCCCACCGGTTCATGACCTATGAAAATAGTGAGATGATGGAAGCCCTATAGATCGAATGAGGCGTTGCGGCGCTACGATAACCAATCAGGTTGTCAAGCCGAACAGATCAGATGTCCCTTGCAAGCATCGTCCAATCTCTACCTCTTCTGGCGAGGTTTCAGAAGTATAGTTGAAATATATAATCTTACACAGGCTGAAAAAGAGCAAAAACCATGCACATTGAAAAATAATTCCTGCGGTTTACCTTGCTACGCCCAAATTACTATTTGAAGTAAAATGCCTAGATATTTATCCCCACTTGCAACCATAAACGCGCAAATCCGAATCAATTCCATTACCTTTCAATCAGCAAGCAAACGAGACACCTTCGCATAAAATTGCATACATAGTTCTCGGTTTTCGACAAAATAGTAAAAATAATCAAGAATACATACTCGGCCACTTTCTCCTTCTCCTTCTTCCACCTATCATTCCATCAATTGCGAAGAAACAAATCAAAACACCATCACCTTGCTCGCTCACCCTGACATCTTTCCAAGATTCCACCAACATCCAAAGCATTTAGATGAAGACGATTTCTCCAAAACACTTCATTGCAAGTGGAGTCGTAAACATTGCCGATAAATACATACCAACCTACGTAGATAATGTCACGCCCTCCTTTGATATACATACCTTTACTATCTCCCCGTCTTCACCATTTCCAGGCTCCCGGCAATTCCTCTGTGTGTGTAACCCTAGAATCTAGTACATTCAATCCATCCTAACCACACTCATTCACTCATTCACTCATCTTCACGCCCTCGTTCCTACCTCCTTCTATCTACCCACTCTCTGTTCAACATTCTACATTCTAATTCTCCCTCCCTCAGTCAACACTCATACCCATCCCTAATCTTCCAATTTCCGCGACCCCAAGCGCTTCTATCAATCTAATATATACATTGATCCATTACCCAAGACACAGGATCTATACTTGAACGGGATAGCAAGGCTTGAACTTGATTCTGTATTGAATTTCATTCACGGTGCTGTTCCTGGATTGATCAGGTGACGTTGATAGCTATCTGGAACGCCAGCACCATGCTATCCAAACGACATTTCGATGGCGTCAATGTACACTACTCGAGGCTTGGTGTAGATCTGCTCCGGATGAACGTCTAAGTAGAGTGGGCTGCCGAGGCACACGCACCCATACACACTGCCTCATTCCTAGAGAATCATGAGCTGCACTTGACCAGTCCCTTTATCCACCCTTCTTCTCCACCATCTCAATATGCTGTACCTTCGGCCGCTGATCCTGCGTATCCGTCGAATCCACATCCAGCATCTCTACATCCCTAAGCGAGACCGTGCCATGAGGCGCCTTCTGCTGTTGCATCTGTGACCGACCCTGCTCTATCCCAGTATCCATCACCTCGCCCCCAACCGTATCGCTAGACGCGTTACTAATGCCTGCCCACGAATCGATCCCACCATTATACTCATTTGACTCGTAATCATTCGTGTTCGGGGTCAAAGTGGCCGAAGACGCGGCCGTCATGTTCATCTGCTCATTCAACTCTTTAGCACTCACGTGATCCCAATCGTCCTGAGCAAACGGGTCCAGGGTCGGGTCTTGGTAGTCGGGCGGGGCTTGATCCCAATCACCTATTACCTTGAGACCTTGGTCGGCATCTTGGTAATCGTAGCTACCATCCAGCTCTTTCTCGAAAGCCTGATTGTCCTCCTTCAAGAAGCTGCTGAGCGCTTCAGGCAGTAGGACAGGTCTCTCATTCAGCGCTTCATCATTTGCGTATACTAATAATGCGCTTCGATGCTCCGACTTAGCTTTCTCTAGCACTGATGTCTCGTTGAGACGTTCTCGGAGAATGTAAACATCTGAGGTCGCGGTGGAATATTCAAGCCGCCACCAATCATCCTTGGAATTTGCATCGGGATGTTTGACATAGTACACGTTCGAGAACGTGGAAACACCACAGAGCTTATAAGGCCGTGTCTGGAATGGAAGTGGTTTTGACGACTCAGCATCACTGCCGTCCTCTAGATTTTCCATGGTTGTCTGACTAGTACTGTCGAGTGGCATCTTGAAGTCTTTAGTCATCTGTTCCAGTGCTTCATAGATTTTCGACTTTTGAGCATCTAGGATATCCAGTTTACGCTTGATGCTGTCGTACACAGACTGTAAGTGAGCAATAACGGCAAGGTCCTTGGGGTCGTCGATCAAAGTCTCAGGTTTTGGCTTGAAAGCTTTCATGCTTGTTTCGAGGAGCTGTAGTGTGTCTAGCGCTTGTCCATTCCGTACTGTTCTAGCCTTGTGAACCCTCAACTTGCCAGCTCTGGCTTCGATTTCCTGAATCTGCTCTAGAAATATCTTCTTCTCCTGATGCATTGCATCGATGATAATCTTATTCTCTTCGAGGTACCGGTCAGCATAGAAAATAGGAGGAACGATACAGTTCAGGGCGGTTGCATTCGACTTGGAGTTTTCTAAACGGAAGATGAGCACATTGCTAGGGACAGCGATATGGGCTTTGTCATTCCCGGATTCGAAAAGCTCGTTATCAATGACGGTATAGAGGTCCGTCACACCGCTGGGCGGCTCGTAGATTATACTAGCATCGAGAAGAAATGACTCCCTAGTCACACCACCGATATCAAAGGCTGTGCGGAGAATTCCCGTCAAAGATTTTTTGGTCGCGTTCTCGTAAGCCTCGCCCCATTTGAGTAAAAACTTCAGAAGATCGTTTTCGATGCTCGAGTCAAGATCGGGTCTCTCAATGCCCCATGCATCAAGCTGCTGCAATCCACCAACGCTTCCGTAGGCCCGATTGGTTGCATCTAAGAATGCCATTAAACGCTGTGTCTCGTGAATGAGCTCCAGGTTTTGAGTGGTGGTATCGTCAGAACCGTACTCGATGGTGCGTGCGGGCGCAGATGGATTGCCTTTCCACCATTCATCGCCAGCGGAATAGTTAGAGAGAGAGATCTCGGGGGCCAAGAAAATATTCCGAATTGAGGGTATTGTATGAAGAATGGTCAATAACGCAGGGAAGTAGTTGCCGCTCGGCGTGGGCTTAACAATAACTGGGCCGTCCTCTTCGCGCTTCCGTGCGGAGGGCACTGCATCGGGAATCATCTCAGTACTAGTTGAATGAAGTACCAAGGCCCAATTGTTATCGTAGTTGTCTCGATTTGCAGGGCCGAAGAAGGGCTTGGAGTTTCCTGCGTTGCCAATAATACCAGATTCCTGCATTTCCTCAATGCCTGTGTTGCTGGTAAGTATCCATTCCCTCTGCAGCGCATCTATCTTTGCAAGACTGACTTTGTACAGGTACGTCTCCGTGAGCAGGTGAGGCTGCAGAGCGGATGCTTGTCCGTGAGGGCGGTCGGCTGGGTGGTACGCTATGAGTGGTGCTGTGGGGGTAGTTTTCAACACCGTCGGCATGTACAATGTTAAAAGCTGTAGCACGTGCGGGTCAGTCCAGTCCACCATTTAGAAGTGCGGGAGGTGAGATGTACTTACATGGAAGACCGTTATAATCTGGCTCCCCAGACCTGCCTGCTGAGAATGCGCTCACGTCATAGGAGAGATCTTCAGGCTGCAGAGCTCAAGTTAGAATTCAGGTGTGTTGCAGTCCAACAATTCGGGAGACGGACCTGAATGCAGCCGGCGGGATTATCGAAGTACTTGTTGATAGCTGCATCTAGTGAGCCGGATTGCTGTTAATAGAAAATATCAGCAGGTGTTCCATTGTGCTTGGGGGAAAGTGACTCCTACCCGTATGAGCGTCCGGGCCTGATCGGGCGAGAGCTGGTCCTGGATGAAGCCCAGCAGCGTGGAGACGTCCTCGTCAGACATGACGACAGCTGCTCGTGGTAGAGGCGTAGGGAAAGGACCGGTAGGTGGTAGTGGGAAGGGTGAGGGTGGACGGGGAAGGTGTTTGTCGCAACAGCAGGCGTTGATGTTGATGTAGGACCAGCAGCGCCAACAGTGGCGGGGAAGCAGCTGGGCAGGCGAAGACAATCAAGTACTTCGCAGCGAGCCGCTACCGAACAGGTTGGATGCAGGACGCGCAAATGAAGATTGCCATGCCTTGTACTGTGGGAAGAGCAGTGGTATCGTGGAGTGTAGGGGGTAGGTGGTGGTCTGTTGAGAGTTGTGGTGGGACTGGTGCCGTCACCCGCTGAGCTCTCGGAAGCAAGCAAACATGGCAAACCAACCTATCGCGGTCCCCACGAGGGAAGCCCGTGAGCCCGCAAGTCGTACGTACTATGTAAGCAAAGCCAAGCAACCCCGGAGCCCAAGCCCAAGCCTGAACCAAGCCACCGGCCATCAATCCACATCCAATCCATCTATAGATCAACAAAACAATCTCACCATACAAAAAGCCCGTAATGTTCATATGTGTAATAGCAGCAGCAGCCACATAGCCACTCTCCATCATCTCAAACCCATGCACTATCTACACTATCCAGCACCATCCTCCCATCCTCCCATCTTCCCATCTTCCCATCTCCATACTCAAAAGATTAAAGAAGTAAACAAGGAGCAGTGCCATGCAAAATCCGTCACAAGCATCCTCTCCGGAATACCACCAGTAGATATCGTATCGCTGTCAAACGCCATCCAAATGCAACATATAAACAAGATCCGACCAGACCGATGCAAAAACACGTCTAATATCCCAAAACAAAACACAAAGCCCCAAATGCAAGACCAAACTATACCCACTATTTCGCCATATTGCTTTGTTTCGACCGATTTCGCCATCCTCAATCCACCTTAGATGGCACTGGCGGCGGTCGTCGAAACATCTCCATGTTCTCCGAAAACGACATCTCCATGTCTTTTTCCAACGGTGTCAAGGTATCACGGCGTTCCATGTTGTCAACTCCAGCTCCTAGTTGTACCTCTTTCTCTGCCGTGGGCGTGCTTTCAAATGTAACCTTTTGTACGATTTGGCTGAAACTGTTCGCTGTGTCGGGTCGTTCAAATTCTTCGTCGTTCACCTCCATCGTCGTTGAAATGCCATTCGCAAGGTTGTAGTTTCGCTGCAGATATTGTTGCAGTCTGTACTCTTGTCGCCCCCAGCTTTCGTCGACTAGATTCAGCGCAGCTTTGATGTCTTGATCGGAGAGGATAATCGAAGGCGCTCGCTCTCTCGTGGTTTTGCCAGATACTTTGTTGGCAAGTTTGCTGCGCATAGAGTTCGGTCGTGTCTGAGATTCTTTCAAGGCTTCGTCGCGCATCTGCTTGACCTGATCCTCGGTTTGTTTGAGTGCCATGTTCCGGCTCTCCTGCATCGTTGGCAGGTATAGCAACGAAGTGTTCCGGTGGAGGGAATTGACCAGATCCGTGAAACCACTCAGTGCTATACCATTATTTTCGCAATAGAGCTCCTGCAGTGTCTTGTTGACTTTAAGGACGTCGGCAAGAGTACTTGCACCCTGCAGGCCGAGTCGTTGATCTTGGGAGCATCAGCAACACATTCAGTTCTTTGCGTCGTCACAAAAACTCACATCTGATGAATAGAACACGCAAGGTTCGATTCCTTTGAAGCCCCCTGAGAGCTCTGTTGATACCGACACCTAGCTTCGTTGTCTCCAGTCGAGAGTCTTCACCACTGATATCCAACCATTCGAGCGTTCGATTTTCGGCAAACATCTTCTCCAGGGAATATATGGTTGGCTCCGAAGCATCCGAAGGTAACGAAGCCCGCGATATGTCTAATTGGCGAATGGTATTGTTGACTGTGAGAGAATTTATCATCGCTCGGAAGTCAGATTCGCGCTCGAACTCGATTAACCTCACCGTGAGGTTGCTTGGAGCAAGCCCAGCGGATATTGCGTTTGTGAAATCTATAAGACTCTCCTCGATGTTATTTTCGCTCACGTCGAGGTGTAGTTCTCGAGCCTTTCCGGGATGTTCGGTCATAGCATGTAGGAGGTATGCGATGTTCTTGCCAGTAAGATAGCAGTGGTCCAATTTAAGCTCTCGTAGAGCCCCGGACTGCTTGTAGTTCACGAGATAACTGATAAAATATTAGTTGTGCAGTTCAACTCATACTTGTGTGAATAAACCTACCTAGCTATCGCATCCACCATCGCGGAATTCAACGACGTGCCGCTGAGTACTAACTCCTGCAGTCTCCAGGCTTGAAAAGTCTCGAAGGAGATCAAAGGCTCGGGTCCCGAAGTTCGTGCCAACCGAGAAAGATTGAGTTTTGTCAGATATCCAAAGACTCCAATCTGCGAATCAAAAATGGTAGGAGATAATCGGACAGGGTTCGAGGATATATCCAGTGCTTCTAGGGTGCTCTCTTGAGGGCGAAGGGAGTCCAGAATAAGAGAGAGTGTACGGTCAGTAAGGCCGCAGCCACTTAGTTCCAGCGCACGCAAATGACATGACCGCTCCACGGCGGCCGCGACCAGGTAGTCAATGTCCGTTTCGCCAAGTTGAATCGAATTCAAGGCTATCCAATCGACGTTGGTAGTTTGATGTTTGCATAGCGGGAACAGAGCTTCCACTATGCCGCATCCAACATCTCTTGCAGAGCCTGACAAGCTGGTATGATCCTTTGGTTTTCTGGTAATGCATGCCGAGAAGTCTAATCTCCTAAGCCTACGACTTGTGACTGCGAGGGCACGTATCTCTTGCACAAGCAAGCAGGATCTTCCAAGCTCTTCGGCATCCATTCGAACAGGCGTCCCACGTTTTGTCTTCGTGCACACATGTTCGGAACCGTATTCATCCATCAGCCCGTTCAAAACATCCAGATGAACATCTTTGAACGATATGGCAGCATAGTTCTCGTTGTAGCGGAGAGAACGCATAACAGCAAGTAGTTCGAGTGCAGTATAATGGTTGCGCCGGAGACCGACGGGGCGCAGCAGTTCAAATCGGGGGTAATCTTCCGGCGGGTATGATACTTGATAACGAATGTTCTCGGGTTTGACATTGTAGGCGATGCAGTAGCCGGTAAGAGTCCGATCCAGAGAGTCTTGATCGATTTGGCGAGGACTGCTCTGGCGGAATATATCATGCTTTACGTCATCCGGTACAATAAAGTGATAAGGTCGTGACTCCCATTCGGGTCGCAAGTTTTCCTCGACATATCGCAACCGAACTGCAATGTCATGTGAGGCCAAGGAGGCGAGGTGGAGGACTCTCGGCTTCTGCAATGGCAGACTAGTTGAAATTAGAGAAACTCAAAAGCGAAGAAAATGATAGTCACGCACCGAAATGTCAACTCAAATGTGTCATCGAATTCGCTAACTCGCAACTCGGTGATGTTGAGAATCCCGTAAGAGGATTGGGTGTTGTACGAGCCGAGGGCAGGGCTAGAGGATCGATGTGCTGGAGGCTTGAACAGCGGAATCAAGTGGACCTTATGAACACCGATAGCGATGAAACAGACAGACGCGATGGCTTTGGAGATATCGTCTGAGGAGGCTCTGTTTGCAGCCTTTGTGACTGGACGCTGGACTACCTTGTAGATTGCATAGTGCGGAGGTACATAGTCACGCTCAGCTTCCACGACGCGGGCAGCTAGATGGGAATTGTAGGCAGATAAAGGGTTTGAATCAGTGAGTCTCACACGGTTCGCAGCATCTCTAATTTTGGTAAGCCATGTTTGCATTTCATCCAGGTCGCCAAATTGCAAAGTCATGGAGGAGGCATGGTTGGTTTCGTCGTCTAGGTAGGAGACCTCGAAAGCGAAATGTGGCCTCCCATCATCGAGGTGGTACACGGCCACTATCTGCCGAAGGTGGGTGCCCAGGTCACGATCTCCCGATGTGTCAGAAGCAGCAGAAGGGAACTCGTGAGAAGATCCAGCTGAAGGGCTTTGACTGTGGCGGTAGGAAGACGCACGGTTGAATCGGGCAGCGACACTGTTGTAGGACCATGGTTAGACTCATTCTAGGACGAGAAAAAAAGGGCAAACATACGTAGTAAAGGCTTCGGCTGCTTTGACGTGATTCTTGAACCTTATCAAGTGTGACTCTGTTAATACCAGATATTCCTTCTTCTTTCTGAACATAGAGCTGCTAGTTTGGACTTCCCCATGATGGAGAACCTGGCGATTGCGTAGAGCTTCGTCGATGGGAGTCCAATTGCCGGAGAGAGTGCGGCTGCGGCCTGATGTTGCAGTGGGGGAAGAGGAGTCGTCGCCGTCTGGTAGCTGCAAGCCCCGGAAAGAGCCGAACATGGAGCTTGCCCGACTCCCACCTCCCCGCGATAGAGGTGGCTTGACTGGAGACGCTGGACTGACGACGATGGGGCTGCCCTTGGTGCCCTGGGCCAATTCGTCGTCGCCGTTCTGGGTGGAAGCTGTAGAGAGCGTGGTCATGAAGGAAGCAGTCCGCCGCTTCCGCAGCAGGTTGGCGGGCTCCAGGTCATCGTTTGAGATTTGGAGCCCCCCAAGGCCAAAGAAGCTCCTTCGCTTGCTTTCCTTGGACATGTTGTGCGCGCCAGTTGGTAGGTAGGTATGCGCCGCCCCGCGGGAGCTCAGCAGAGGAAGGCCAGAATGCTCATACGGAGTTGGGAAGAGAGTAGACGGCGGGGCTACAGGCGGAAGGGCGGACGGAGCTGGGAGCGAGGAGGGACGGAGGAGAGCGAGGAGCTACGAGAAGCTGCACAGAGGTGCGAAACACAAGAGCAGTCAGACGGCTCCAGCGCGATCTGGAGCGAGCGAAGGTTACAAAAAGAGAAGAAGTTGGACGCGGCCAATCAGCGGCGCAATTATCAACTCGCAATCATCGAGGAGGGCAGCGGGCCGGGGGGAGGTCTGGAGAGGAAATTCGCGGGTGGAGAGAGGGAATTGGGTCTCGTTCTTTTCTCATTTGTAAACAAGAAGCTGAGAGAATGACATGAGGGCGCGCGCAATAGTCATTCCGAGGCACAGGATGGTCGAGGGGCTCAGGTTCGAGAATACGAGTGAATGAACGAGAAAGAGACAAGAGCGAGCGCTGGAAAGGAACGGTGCGGCGCCGCGCTGAACCAGTGACGACGAGCCAGTGGCGGAGCGGGCGCGGTATTTTGCAATGATGATTCCGCACGCACAGGTCAAGACAACAGACAGGCGGAGAAAAACAAGGACGACAATCGTTAGGGTGTCGGGGATAGATGCAGATGAGTAATGAAGGGATGGACTAAGAGTGGTGAGTGGACGAGAGGGACGTGGAGTGCATATGCAGCAGACTAATTCCACATACAATACTTGTATGTGCCCACCATGCCCTTGGAGGAGTCGACTACCATCCGGCGACCTGATCTGCCTCGCAGCTCGCAGGAGAGCCGAGCCAGGGGACGACGCGGATAGGCTGTCTGTATGGTAAGTGTTGTATGTATGCGGTATGTGGTATGCGGTATGCGGTGTGTGCGGCGATCGAATCGGTTGATTGATGGTGTTGACGGGATTGTGTCGCTTGTCTCTCGTCATTTCATGTCCCCCCAGCCTGCCGCACGTCTCGGATCGTCCCAGCGGCCCCCCCTGCCCCTCAGGGCGGATTCCGGAGAAACTGTTCTTCCGACATGCTCACTTTTTTCTCCCATGCTTGCGGCGACGACAACCAGTTGACAGCTCCCGAGTCCCAAGGCGTGCGCTCCCATGTTTCCTCAATTGACGTAGACCGTCTCTCGCCACCCCCTACACACCACCCATCCCTTCGATGTTAATTCGAAATCTCCAGTTTGCCCTTCGGCCGCACCCTCCCTCCCTCTGTCTCTCATGTTCCGCCCGTTGCTCCACGCCGCTGCCGCCTACACGGCTCCTTAGTACGTCGGCGAGTCGACGAAAAGATGCAGTCGAAAGCGTCATAAAGGCAGCCGTGACCAGGAATAAGGCAAAGGAAAAGGCTGCTAAAAAAGCAAAGATAAAGGCCAAAACTGGCAAGGAGCGCAAGGAACAGGACGATGTTATAAAAAAGGTGACGACAAGGTCCAGAACACGAAAGAGTTCTGGGGGTCGCGATGCAGACACCGACGAAGCTTCGAGCGCGGAATCCGCCTTGAAAAGGAAAAAACGCAAGCCTGAGGCGGGTGTGTCTCTCAAGGAAGCACTTCTTTCAGCCGGCTCTGTGTTGAGGTTAAATAAGCCCAGGGCTCCTAGGACATATAAGCCCTCAGCTGAAAGCATGTTCGAGACACTGCCAATACAGGAAGTTGCAGCAAAAGACCTACAATTTGAACCCATCGATCATGATATCCCTCCTATTCCCATGCTGTCGCACGGTCTCGACCGAGTCTTGTTCAACCCTGGTGTCTATCGTCTGCAAGATCCCCGATCACGCGTTTACAACTTCGACCCTTACCTGGAGAAAATCATGCCAGCCACCGAGTTTGACTTCGATGCTCTTGACGAATACCAAACTTCGTCAAAAGATCAGACTCTACTCGACCTGACGCGAAGACTGGGCACAAAGTTCACAGGCTCTACCTCCAGCATGTCGTCGGCCTTGTCCCAGTTCCATTTCCTGCTCTCCGCCTTCCGTAAACTCGATCATAGCCACCTATCCCGAACGTTCCCCGATCCAAGCATTAACTTCTCCAAAATCACCCAAGGTCCCAGCGCCATATTCCTTCGGTGGAAGGACGGCATCTACGCCATTGACGCCGACAAGTCATTCGACACCCCAAATATCATGAGTTGGCTCGGCCAGTCCCTAGAAAAACTTCTTACCAATACACCCTCTGAATTTGAGAGGTTTCGGAAGTCAAATACCGAAGCCGCCCCCACAGACGATCAATCAGGCAGGTGTTTTCATTATTCGCGACTCGGGAACTTCCTGATGCGCTCGCAATTAGATGCACACGACCCGCGATTGCCAGGCTCGGGCGTCTTTGATCTCAAGACTCGTGCGGTCGTCTCGATTCGAATGGACCATCAGAATTACGAACAAGGCGCCGGCTACCAATTGCGCTACGATCAGGGTGAATGGGAGTCGTACGAGCGGGAGTTCTATGATATGTGCCGAGCAACTTTGCTCAAATACTCGCTGCAAGTTCGCATGGGTCGTATGGATGGCATATTTGTGGCGTACCACAACATCGAACGGATATTCGGTTTCCAATACGTGAGTTTGGCCGATATGGATAAGGTACTTCACGGCCAGCCCGATCCAACTTTGGGCGATCAAGAGTTTAGATTAAGCGTTCGACTTCTCGATGATCTCCTGCAGCGAGCAACGGCAAAGTTTCCAGAGACTGTGAGTTTACTTCCGAGTGTTGTTTGATACATACTGACCACTGCAGTCCATTCGGTTACACTTTGCAACTCATGGAGACACCAAAAGCACCAAAAATAGCCGCAAAAGTACCGATTCCGACGAGGGTCCTAACAAGGTTGCGTGGATGTCAATTTTTGCAGAACCCGTTACCGAAGAAGAAGTGGAGTCAATTCAGAATGCAAAATCCGAGATCTACAAGAATTTCGAGCGGGACCATATTGGTGTGCGGCAAGATGACCCTGAAATGCAAGCGGAATGGCACAACATTCAAGAAGTCATAGATGAGGAAGTTGACAAGAATGAGGAAGATTTGATAGAAGAAGTTGAGCAAGAAGACGAGCGTGAGGCGAATGAGAAGGTCGAGGACATAGATGATGTCGACGAAGTCGAAGAAGAAGCTTCCGAAGAGATGGAGGAGGTCGAGCAGGTGGAACAAACCGAGCTGGAGAAGGACGAAAACAGCCCAGATCTAGTTGCCGATGCAGCAGAAGAAACTGTGGACAGTGATGAAAACACAGATCACGGAGCAGTAATTTCCAAAGCACCTCCAACTGGCCCATTGATGGGTTGGACCCTGTCAGTGCGTCATCGCGTGAATGGAACGTACTGCGAACGGCCCAAGAAATTATCTCCAGGAGACGACTGGACAATCGAGTACGTTGTGAAAGAAATGGAAGCGGATGCTTGCAGACGCAACTACGAGAAGACAAAACAGACGAGAGTGGAATTATTCGCGAGGGACGAGGAAGAGTTGAACAAAACCCTGGAGCGATATCGTAGCGAAATATCGAGATTCACCCAGAAAGGCCGGCGATGGAGAGAGGCGCAAGACAAGATCGATGAAAAGATGGGACAGAGGGTATTCCAGCCTCTCGGCCCAGGTAGCGAGGCTCAGAACGCGACAACGAAAGATGTGTAAGATAATATTCGGCGGTGTTGTTGCTCCGATCGGGTCCTTGACAACTAACGATTATGGAATGTGTTATTTGGCCAACGAAACCTTCGTCACCCTCAAAGATAGCTCGAAGATCAGTTCGGAGACGACTATACCGCCAAATACCCCTTGGATACCCCGATCATTGTATAAGTACTCTAGCGAATGTGAAAATGGATTGTAATGGGATATAATGGTGTAACACATATGCTATTACGGCTGTAAAATACGTATACAACGACAGGAAATCGCATAGATGCCGTTAAGGCTGTATCATAGTCACGAAACAAATCTAACAAATATGAAAGTAAATGCTAAGCAAAAACGACCGAATTTTTTTTTCAATTTGCAAGTCCATATCTATCTCATGCGTGCTCGTTGTAGAACCAACCCGCGACCCAATTCCCTGATTGGTCACGGAGATCCTCTAAATGCACTAAAATACATCACCTTATGCGACATTGCCCTTCCCTGCATCCTCGCCAACACTATGTCCATCCTGCACTTTGACATCACCAAACATCAACATCTAGAAACACACCATTGCCAAATATCCAACCTCAATCGCCATACAATAATCCAAAGACAAGTTCGTTTTAAAGATAATTTCGGAACATGACGCGACAACACGGCAGCCTGACCAGAGATGACGAAACGAATGAAGCCGCCTGGGAAGCTACGAGAGGCGCTGTGAGCGGTGCTTCGAAAGTATGCGACTATTTCCTATTATTTTGTTCTTTGATGTGCCCATCTCCCATCTTCTTTCTCTCTCTGCACTTCAGCGTATGATGTAACGAGTCGGGTTCGTTATCATGGCTGGCATGACATCGGCGAAGAGTCTTGATTGCGCCTTTCCCGATTCGTCGCTTAGAAGGAAGAAGTGATATTTGCGATGAAAATAAGAGATATACTAGGGCGATGGAATTCTGAGATGGATAGGGAGATATGAATGCTGATACCATTTTTTTCATTTTCTAGTGGGGTGCATTCATGGCAGCCGCAGGCGGTGTCGCATATGCCTTTTCGCCCATGTATCGAGGTCTCACGTTTCAATTCAAAGTGTAAGTCTCCATCCCCATCACACCTTTCCGTCTCTCCCCCTTCCTCCCTTCAAACCACAATTTACTGACATCTCCAGCTACATCCAAATGTCCGGCATGATCTTTGGCGGCATGATCGAAGCAGACAGACGGATGCGTACATACGAACATACGATAAGACATCATAAGCGGATGGCCCGCGATATGGAGGTTTGGAGGAGATATGAGGAGGATTATGAGAGTAGGGGAACGCCGGGGGTAGGAGGGGAGGGGAATGTTAGGGGGCCTGAGGTTTGAGGGATGGGTATTGATGGAAAGGTAGGAGCAGGGGAGTGAGAGTGGGAGGAAGATTGTCATATTTCGAGTGTATTTTTATGTGTACGGAATATCGAGAGGGGAATATTTCGGTCTTCTGTTGTTCAAGAATGTTAAATGTTTCGGGAGAAGATGATGATTCAACGTGTCAATGCCGCTGATGTTCATAATTCTTTACGCATGGATACCAACTCACTGCTCTCTGTTACTAAGGCATCCCACCGCAGCCGGACATGGTGGGGCAACTTGCCAGTCTCAAAAGCATTGACCAATCGGAGAATGGTAAGGCCGCCCCTGCCTGTGCCGCCTTATTCCTTCGTCGAAAGCTGCCACATTTCCTTCTTCTTTCTTCTCTCCAGGCTGCACCGCAGCTCCACAATCCACACTCCCTCATCACCACTCGTCCTACACTCCATCCCAACACACATCACACTCGTTGAAGCTCGACCATCATCATGGCTGAAGTTTTCTGGACCTTGCCGCCAGTCTCGAGGTATACCACAGCTTGCCATGAGCTCGTGTTGTGGTCGCGCAAATTCTAATCTTCCACTCCAGGACCATCACTGCTGCTGCGGTAGCTGTTTCGGCGCTGGGCTACTCGGGTATCATTGACTTGGAGAAGTATCTCTGGTACACTCCATATGTCTTCACACTCAAGATCCTCCCACCACAGGTGTGGAGGTTGGTGTCGGCGTTCCTGGTCACAGGGCCCAGAATAGGCATCATCATGGACCCGTACTTCCGTACGCCTCACCTGCATTTGCCCTGAAGATCGCTCTGACTTACAGCCTTCCAGTCTACATGTATGGCAGCGGCCTCGAGACTGAGTCGTCGCGGTTCCCGCAGCCTGGCGACTTCTTCGTGTACACTGTGTTTGTGGGAGCACTGATTGTGGTAAGTCTTGAGCGTAGCTGTGCGATTTATTCATTCGTCTGCGACATTCCTCAATGCCGTTTGACACAAACCACCTCGAAATATCTGCCCGCCCAGCCATTATCTCTAGCTGAAGCGGTTCCTGGAATCGAGGAAGATTACCCTTGCACATCACGCAGTCCCGTCATTCGCAAAACAACTAGGGGCTGTGGGGTGTGTGAGCATGGTGGAAAAGCCTTTGAGAAGCACAGCGGACTCTTCAATTTCGCTGTGCGGTGTTGGCTCCCTACATATCTTGTTGTTCATGTTCACCTTCTTACTATGTGAAAATTTGAGCGTTGCAAATTCTGTACCTGGAGCATCTTTGCTAACGGGATTCAAGGCTCTCGCAGGTTGTGTCCTGAATGCTTATAGCTTCCTCACGCCGCTCTCCCTCGCCTTCGCGCACACGTATGCCCAGGACAATCCCAATCGCAAAGTGTCTTTTTTTATCATTACTTTCGATGCCAAGTACCTCCCATGGGCAATGCTGTTGATGACTTTTGTCATGGAAGGACCGACCCGTACTATGCAACAGGGCTGTGGTCTACTCGCCGCACACTGCTATGATTTCCTTACTCGCATCTGGCCTGCGTTCGGTGGCGGAAAGAACTACATTGTCACTCCACAAATTGTCAAGGCTTGGTTTGGCGCAAACGCCGGGACTGAGCAGCGGCGATCATACGGTACTGCGAGGCAAGGACGCCCCCAGGAGGAGCCAGCCGATGCCAGGTCGACTGGCCGCAGCACTGGTTTTGGTGGTCAGGGTTTTGGACCTGGACGTCGTCTTGGAGAATAGGATGGGGTCTAGACTTGTAGGCTGGAATGTCTGCAATTCTGAAGAGGCTACGAAATTGGCTGGATAGGATAAGGAGGATATGTACGATGGAACACGAGATAGTAATATCGAGACATACCAAATACCAAAAATATATACAAGTTCATAACATTCTCATCACAGATCTACATCTTGTCTACTCATACATGTATTCGATTTATTCAATCACCACCTTCACTTCCCCTTTTGTTCCTCACTTATTCTGACTTGGCCCACCCACAGCCTTCTCCACCTGTCCAGCAATCCCATTCTTGCTCGCATCAAACTGACCCCCGATGACACCATCCTTACTGAAGGGACCCCCGACTTTCTCGCCGATCTGCCCAATGGCACCGTCGGGATTGAACTTGGAACCGATGGCACCGCCGGAGGAGATTACTGACGGCTGGGTTTGCTAGGGCAAAGTTATATGGATGATTCAGGAGGGAGGGGTTAAGGCAAGAGGGGATATTCCTTACGTTTGTAGTTCCTGTGTTCAAGCCTGGAGTAGTGCCTGCGCCGAGTTTATTTGAGGAGTCTAGGGGTGCGTTTTGGTTGGTTGAGGATGAGGATGACATTTTCGGTTTTGTCTTGTGTTTAGTGTTTGGTTTTGGTGGTGGTGTGGTTGAGGTGCGATGATATTGGGGGTTTGATGGAGATGTTGTGTAGAGGATGGGATGGTTGGAGGGGTATATATGTTAGGGTACTTATATACGTGTATAGGTATGAACGGTGGGATTGGATTGATTGGGTGAGTGATAAGGTGTGTGGATCATGGGGATGATGTAGTTGGGTGGACATGGTGATGTCATGATTGCAAACGTCATGGAGTGGATGGGGGTGAGGGGGATGGGGTAGAAGGATGACAGGGGTTTTTTTTTGGTCCAGGGTTCTTGGAGGTATGGATGATAGAAGGTGGAGGGCTGAGGATGGAGGGTGAGAATGTGGGGGTTGGTGATGGTGTTGGTGGTTGTGTTTCGGTGATGGGGAGATAGAGTGAAATTGAGTGTGTTTCGTTCTCATGGATAACTACATGTTAATTAATAGTTGTTAACGGAGTACTAATGCATGTCATGCTGCATTCTTAATTCGAAGATGTTGTACAATTGGTGAATTCATTGGTGCAATTGCGCTTCTTCAATGCTTCTCGTCCATTATCCTGTCATACTTTCTCAACCACCACCCTTCCGTCCCATCCTGACCTTGGGAAAACTCAGCGGTATCTTCAACGTCGCAATATTGTGATTGACAGCCTCGGCCTTTGTAATACCAAGGATCTTTTTATCGGATTCGGTGGGGAGCGTAATGCGACAGCCGACCTCTTGGAAGTATTGTTTGATTCTGTAGCTAGTGGTTAGCATATGCCCTTTGCTTTTTAATCATCTGGTACAAGTTGTTGGGTATCATACTCTTTGTTCTCAAGCTTAAGATCGTCGCGGAGATCGTTGACGTCGACTTTGAAGTTGTCAACGATCAAGGCTGCAGCGGCGACGTGCGTCATGAGATTGTCGATATGCCATCGGGTCATCTCGTTGTTCCTGGATCGTGTCAGTCCGTGCAACATATTAAGTGACCCTACGTTGAAAACTTACTTCGAAGCAAATTTCCGTTGTATACCGATCGCCACTGCGTTTGGTGTGTCCTTGCCTAGCAGCTCTGGCAGCTTCTCCTTGAACGGCACCAATTTTGCACCACGACCTTTCGACTTCAGCGATGCGTTAAAGTTAATGCAGAGCAGGATAAATTTGAGGACTTTGAGTTTTTGAATGTCGTTGTTCTTGGCCAGCTTGAGGATACGTCTTGCGACAAACTTGCTGGCCACTTCCACACCTGCGCCCTCTTTCGCCGAGTCAACCCAGTCCTTGATTGGTATGAGACCCATAAGCTCCTTGCCCACCAGACTATCCACGGTATAGACATCTGAGGGAAACTCAGCGGCGAGGTTCGGGCGAGGCCGCGGTTTAGAATTGTCGACTGCAGCTTCCATCTCCTGTTTTGTAGGCATCGAAGACGTAGCAGCGTTGAAGTCCTTGAGCACAGCATCCGTGACTGAGGTGTTCTGTGACGGCGCATTCGGATCACTCCCTCTACCACGCGAAATGGCATTCTGTGTGATGGCCTCAATCGCCTTCTTGGACTTCTTCGACCCAAATTCCGAGGTGAGCGCATAGCGCTTTGCAGCCATTGTTTGAGCCGCTTTGGCAGTCTCCTCCCGTAGCTCATCGATCTCGCTTCGTAACGTGCTTCGAACAGTCAATCTGGGAACCTCCACCAGCTTCAGCTTTTGTGTCGCCGGGTCGAAAACGCCGACATAGTCTTTGAGAAAGCTTTCTGAGCTTCCATCCTTCTCCTCCTGGGCTATATAATCGAGGCGCGGGTGTTCGGATGATTGGAGAACGAAGTCGGTTTTGCTGCCGCCGGGGAAGATCTTGGTACATTTGTATGGCGCAAATGCGATGTTTTTAGGCTGTGTAAGTCCTGGAGTAACAGCTTCAAGATATTAGATACCACTGAAAGCTCATGAATACTTGGACTGTAATCGCATACCTAGGATTGGGCCCATTGGATCTGAACTCTTCACGAATTGAACCTTCACATCGCCTGTTGGTGATTGGTTCGCACTCTTTTTCTTCGGCCGCTCGCTTCCGTCATCTTGTCTTTTTCTCTTCTCGCTGCTCATGTTGGTAAAGGCCGTGGTTGTTTCGGTGATATGGAAATAAGATGCAACGTTCTTCCTCGCATCCAAAAATTTTTGGATCTCCAAATCTTGGCACAGAACTGCGACTAGGGTCCGAGGCGGGAGAGCGCTACATGTGGCTCGGATTCACCCGCTTGTGGCGGTGCCTTCCGAACCTGGTCGCCATGCCAATGACGTCTGGCGCGACGCGACGTTCGCGTCCCCCGCTACTTGCAGACCTTGATTAATCCAGATGTCTCCATCATTCTCAGGCTTCCAAATCTGCCTCTAATTTTCGTCTCCATCCGTTCTGTGTTTATTTTTTGCTTCTCACTTGTTTATATTGTACTTTCTGCTCTCGTCTGGGTCCTCAGCCATCATGTCAGGGATTCTTACCAGCCTTCAAGGCATACTGGGAACTGTGCGAAGCCAGTTCCTCACAATTCTGGACCGCATATTTCCGCCAGAGCAGCGGGCAGAGATGCTTGAGAAGCTCAAGACCTTTGCTATCAACAATCCCAAGTTAGCTGTACGCAAATGACCATATATTCCCTTATTAGACTCATGCTAATTCAACGATAGGCCTTTTTAACCGCGCAGATTGCATTCACTGGATTCCCTCTGCTCATGTTCATTGCGTTTAGCATAACTGTGTTTCTTTTCGCCCTCATTGCGGCCCTTCTGATTGGGCTCATCGCAGCCCTGCTTTTCACTGTCCTCATGGTCGCAGTTGCTCTCATCGTTGTCTTGCCGACTATATTCCTCACCACCTTTTTCGCAACCTTTGTATTTCTGTGGGGCCTTGGTGGGTTTTACCTTTTGAAATGGTTTAATGAAGGAGCTGGAGCAGCCCCAGATGGAAAAGCCATCGGTGACAAGCTCAATAGCTTGACTGGCGGAAGAATGGGCTGGCTCATGGATGGAACGCGCAAAAAGGTTAATGATGCAAAATCAGGTGTTGATCAAACACCAACAACACACGGAAGCGATGCAAATGGTAACACGAAAAACGGACGCACAAAGAACGGGGATGAGAAGAAAGAGAACGGATCTGCAACTTCGACTGGTGTGTCTGACGCCGAAAAGGATGTGGGCGAGGGTAAAGAGACAGTCACAAAACGCCCGCCAAAATTGAATCAAGCTGCAACAAATACAGCAAAGAGCACCGCTGGCAACTCAAACGAATAGTAATAATGCGACATTTCCTTTCGACCCGTTCTAGTAATCTCCCTAATCCGGATACATCAATTTCGGCTGATAGATTGTACTCATAACTATGTTTCGCTACACGTCTTTTACCTTGTGTAGGGTTTATAATCGGCGGCTGGATTAGATGACGAAAGAGCCGCGTGTTCTAAAGCCTGACTTGACAGTATGGATTGTGTGAAGAGCTTAAGTATCTTACTAACTGGCCTGAAGTAAGCGGGGATATATACGTACACTTGACAAATTACCTCAAAACATGGTCACGCTGGCTTGATACAGTAATCCACTATTCGGATGTCTATCATATTTCAGGGATTCCTTTGACCATCCTGCAGAGATTACCATGATTGCACGGTCATATGGTTGTGACGTCGTAAAATGGCCTAGTACACGACGACCCTATCATCATCCATTTGTCGAGCTCGTGGATAACATCAGCCTCACAAATTCATTTCTCATGATCCAGCCGCAAAGGTTTCCCAAACACGACTGCAACAGGGTTTGCACTGTCTGCGCTGATACCTACCGTCAGATCCGTTATGGTGGAGTTGCTGAGGTTACAGGTCCATTGTTACGGGTTGCCTGACAGCATGCTCACTTAGCGTTCCACCGAAAGTTGAATGTCCCACAAGTTACCTCAATTTAAGCAAATCGGCCAGTGTCGATCCGCGCGTGCTCCACGGATCGACATTGCAGCTTAGATTGTGCCCGCTACGAGGAACTATAAATCTCATATCGATTTCTCTATGTTCAATCGCAACGTTTGATCATCTTATCTCATCGACATCATTTTCTCCTGCAAATTCCGTAGCTATCTAGTGATTTCTCTGCTAGAGTCGCATTTCACCATGCTGACTTCAAGTCTTCTCCTGACTCCTCTAATATTTACCGGCGTAAATGCGATTCCATCCCGCACAGTATACTACCACAGTGGCGGGTGCGGAAAAGCGCCGCCAGGCGATGTTAGCCCTGGGATATCAATCAACCAAACAATCGACAGCCAAAGCGGCGCGTCTCCAAGAAAATACCGCATTCACCTACCGGAATCATACCAAAACAACGTTTCGGTACCCTTAATTCTATCGTACCACGGCAGATCTCGTGACTCTAAGTACCAAGAGATTCTATCTCAATTCTCCAACTCCTCTTACGGCTTTGAGGGGATTTCAGTCTATCCTGAAGGCGTACCGGTGAGCCCCATCTTACTAGACTCGTAATTAGCAACCTTGCTAAATCTTTCCAAAGTTCGGTCCCAGAAACACGAAACAATGGGAAGGCGATCCAGACTCTCATAACATATCCGACACGATCTTCACTATAGAACTTATCCAATACCTCTCCGAAGCCTACTGCATCGACCCAAACCGCATCTACGCGACTGGAAAATCTAATGGCGGAGGCTTCACCAACGTGCTTGCATGTGACCCTACCACATCTGGCCTCATCGCCGCTTTCGCTCCCGTATCAGGTGCTTTCTATCTCGAAAACAAGACCCAGGAACTTCCTCCCTGCACCCCCGCAGAATCACGATCCGTAATCCCCATCCTCGATTTCCACGGCTGGTTAGACGATACGATCCCATATCTCGGTGGCATCAACCAGCGCCAAAACGCAAATTCCACCAACATCGTGAAGTATGTTGATGAATGGGCTAAGCGCAACAGTTTTGAGGTGAACGCGAATGTGACAACCACGCTATGCGGAGAAGACAAGAAGGTCACAAGGTATGCGTGGGACAATACAGTGGTGCACTATAATTTGAGCAATTTGGAACATGACTGGCCGAGTTCGTTCCCGAATTTGGATACGAATTTGACGACTTGTCGGGAGGCGGAGGCAACGAAGGTTATTTTGGATTGGTTTAGGGGGTGGAGTTTGTTGGGAGCAAGGGATGGTGGGCGTGTAGCGAAGGTATAGGTCGAAACTCGGACCTAGAGATGGTATTGATGATGATGTTCAGTTATGAGTACACATTCAGTCAAGTTTATAACTTTACTCTTCATTAATCCCGTCAAATTTCACTCCTGCTCTGTGCCCTCCTTTTCTTCTCTCTCTACTACAACATCATCCTTCCCTAACAGCTCCTCCACGACCGGCCACAAAACCCCATCCCAGACCGCATATCCCTTCTCATCCAAATGCACGTGGTCCACCAACATATCCTTCCCCACAACCCCCCTCGCACAAACCCATACCACCCTCTCCTCCCCGAGCTCCTCATTCACTTCTCCCACAACCCGTTCTAACATCTCATTCGCCCTCTCCACAACCTCATCCCCAACATCCAATCTATAAAACAAATCACACGCCACAACGCGACTCCGCGGCGCAATTCTTAAACAAGTCTCCACCAGCACTCTCCAACTCTGCACATCCTTTTCGCGTAACCCGTGTTTCGGATGCAGATTATTAGTCCCAGAGGCCAGGACCCAGACCCTGATATCTTTATTCGGATTTGCCGTTTTGAGAATTGAATACATGCCCGAATCGAAGCGAAAAAGAACGTTTTCGTTCTTGTCGCCGCCGCAGCCGGCGTTCCAGGATTGGGCGTATGTGGCGAGGCGCGTGGTGGAGCCTGTTGTTTTGAGGCGCTCGAGCATCGAGTTGCCGATGTAGATTGTGGTCATTGGGGAGGTTGAGGTTAGGTTTGGGAGGGAGAGGTTGAGAGAGAGGCGTTTGTTAAGTTCTGGGAGGTGGATGGTGGTGTAGGTTGTCGAGGAGCGGGGTTTGGGTTTGGAATGTATTTGGAGGAGTGGGAAGAAAGTGTCGTCTGGGAGGGATAGAATGGTTGGTTGTTGGTTTGGTAAGGTGTGGGTAGGTTGAAAGGCCATCTTGGGCGACGTGAACGAGGTGTAGCGTGCTTGGAGGTTGTTCTTGTTTGTGAATGTAGTTGGTGTAATAAATTTTGAGACGGAGTCGAAAATTATCGTCAGGCATGAAAGTTATGTCTAGATCAGCACAGCAAACAACACGCTTCCTTATATATTCATAGTCTGTATAAATAAATAGCTAGGCTATCATGTACATCATTAGCTGATTGAAGGAAGCCCAGTGCGAATTGACAAGGGCGGAGGGCTGAGTGGAGATCTGTATGTGGCTGAGCACTCCTTGGCCGATCTCTAAAAGTATTAGTATTTAGGCATATCTGCAGCTTCAACTGATACCTCACACACACTAAAGGGCGGCCGGCATACCGATATAATTGGGTTGAAGAGAGGAAGTTTGCGCAAGACATCTGAGCAATAGTGTTTTTGCAAAACCATAACTGTTTGCTATTGGACAGTATTCTGGGAGTTCGTCCATTGTATTTGATTATCTAAGCCGAATTGTGCGTCTCTTCAATTTTTTCATCGTTCTTAAATATCTCTTATAACAATCTGCTTCTCCGTAATAACTGTATGTCGCGGTTCCAACTCGCTCCCAATCCTGGTTGATTCTATGAACCATTAACATTTGGACGACGTAGAAGCCATTGCATCCAAGAACAATCGCTTTGACTTTACTTGGATTAAAACGCCCCCCCTTTTCCAGATCCTTGTTTCTATCCAGCCCCATCCGAATGTGTTCCCCTCGTATCATACGATTAGGAGAAAAAGGACATCTTAAACCACTACGATAGCCCCACTCCCCATAGGCCTTTTTCTCAAGCGGGAAGGGGAGAATGGCCGCTTGGATGATGAGAACAGGGGATATCTTTGCGTTGACTGGAATGGGCAGATCAAAACCATGCTCAGAGGAAGTTTCAGCGTGTGTGAGACACACGGTTCTTTCGCCATTGATTTTCACGCTAATTTTTGCTTGAGTCGAGTCTGAGGTAATTGGGGAGCAGTTTAGAAACAGGGTATCCTTTGACGGTACCTTTGATGCACTGAGCCAAGACCAACTCGGGAAGTCGGACTGGCGATCCTGATCTAAAGGGTCCGTTTCCCAAGAAAGTGAAGAATTTATCAAGTACGAACTGTCGGTCAAGTATGGCAAACCGTAAATCTGAAAGACAGGTGGATGCTGAGTCTCGAAATGGCTCAGAACGCCTCGAATTGCGTTGAATCTATCTGACTCAAAAGATAGTTCCCGGACAACATACTCTTTAATGTGGGAATTAAAGAGTTCCACATTGGTTCGGCCGAAATGAGATTCTGGATACGGATTTGATTCCAGAGCCATCATAGCAACTTGATGGTTTTTGAATTGGCCAGTGAAATTGTCGTGAGGGGGGAATGTATATTTTTGTCCGTTTGGACTATGTGATACGAATGCATGCTTTCCGTTGCACTGCATGTAAATGTGATGAGTTGTGAACACTAGTTTCCGGGGTGATAATACGGCTTCCTGATAAGTCCAACCACGAGAGTTCCATTTTGACCGCTTTATGGCTAAGCGTGGTACAGGTACTAATGTATGCAAATATGGACCCAGCCTGAAACCTGAATCCAGAGAGTTTGTACGGGAAGACACTCCTTGAAGCCCGCCTACTATGCTCATATCCGCGGCAGCTACGATCGTCACCTCGGCGCCAGCGTAAATGTAGTTCATATGATTGATTTGACGGTACTTCTCTTCTGCATCATCTTGATTAATGCAATAACGGTCAACCTACATAAGATGAAAGTGGTTAGACTAGCTGTAAAGTTCTTTTCTACGAAGAAAGTGCATACCCATAGATATTGATAGCCAAGTCGGATGGTCACTTCCATCGCATCCTTAATAACCATCGGGGCGTTTAATAATGTTTGGTGAGAAGTATTCCCAACACCCAAATGGGTTGGTACATCCCACACATAGCTCAACGCCAAATAGCTCGCATCGAAGGGAGTAAGGACAACCACAGCGTTGTGACAGTCGATGAAGCTGAGCTGAATCGAACGCTGAGCCGTATGGGGTGGACATGTTGAAACATGATTTTCATGACAGTCTGCCAACCATCTTGAGATGCATTCATAGTCTTGTTGATCAAGTTGGCGGCTATCGGCTTCCATCAGGTTATCGTCATTGGGAGTCGAAATAAGGGAGATTAAACTATCGAAATGGCCGTTCCCCGGCTCGTCGATTACTTGACTGAGATCTGACCATACAGCGTAGGTGACCACTGACAGTCTTCGTGTGGTTGAAGTCAGTCCGAGGATGTCAGTTGCCAACGAAATCAGGTAGAAAGGCGTTCCCGAAAAAAGCGGAGGATCTAAAGAACTAGCAAAATATTCACAGCTCTTACAATCCGAGAAAGACAATAGATCTCCAAGTCTAATAACAAGTACCTGATCGTCAAGAAGCTCATTTAACTGAATCCCCGGCAGAACATCGTTTGCGAGCTTGCAACAATGTTCACACAACGAATCTTCAGAACGTGAGTCTTTTAATATCTTTGGGGTAATATTTTTTGGTAGCGTATGTTCATATTTTAGGATATGTTTGTCCTCCCACGAGCTAAGTGACCCATCTGACATGCATGTTCTGATGTCGCCGATAAAGAATTCTGTCAGACTATCCGGGTCGGGAATTGCTTGGTCCATGGTGGTTTATACGGAGTGTTGGAACGTACGGCGTAAACGTTGAGTGAAAAAAGGATAGCAGGAAAGAACAAAAAACGAAGGTCGTCGAAGAAGACAAGGCTGAAATGAAGCTGACATGCATGTGGCTGTGCAGTACAGGACCACCTAGACTGGTGCACCAAGTAGGCAGTCAGGTAGCCCAGCCGCGCCTCTCGAGGCGATATTTCGCACCAATACAAATCCGACGAGGGCACTTCTAACTCGCACGCTATCAGCAACATCAAACAGTGCTTAATGCGATAAGTTTATAAGGTCTCAGTTTCGAGCAACAGATGGAAAGGTCTTTACATTGCCGCGCCGAGCCATCTGATCACAAATTAGTGTACGGTAATGACGGGAGATATTGCATTTGATGCCAAAAGAGGGATTCTTTTATGTGATGCAGGATCTCTATGCCAAGTATTATACACCCCTAATCATTCAAAATTTCCAATGTACCCAATTGAAGAACGTCGTGCTGGACCCAGGAACCAAAAAGACGTCGGCGCATGAAAGTCGAAAAGCGCCAACCCATGGTGGGGCTTTCTTGTTACTCATCCTTGACACCACCACGGCCAGCTCGCTCGGCGGCCTCAATGCTCTTCTTATCTGTCTTGATTTCTCCACCTTGCATAGCACCCATAAAGCCAGCCGCCGCCTTCCAGGGCCTCTGAAGTTCTCCGGTGGCGGGCTGGCCGAGCAAGTGGATCTTGATCAGGTTGCCCTCGAAAACACCCTTCACGGGGAGTACAGACTGGATGAGCAAAGGATTGGTGTATTTCATATAGAAGTGCATGACAGCCATCATGCCGACACCCATGAGCTGGGTCTTGAAGAGGGAGCGGAGCTGTTGCAAATCGTATGCTTTGACGGTGGTGGCGACGAACTTGGGCTCCTCGCCGGATCCCATCGGAGCAGGCTCCACGTACTTGACAACGGTCATATCTTTACTGCAATCAGCAACAATTCTTCAAGGGTTGACACGAAACCCGCGGCATAGAAAGGAATGATTGCGCACCGTTCTTTTGATTGATCTTGCTCTGCACGTATAGATAGATACCAGCAATAATGAGGTTGGATACGACGTAGAGGGCGCGGACGCCGTTCAGAACGTTTGGATCATCGAAGGGTACCCTCTTGGAGATTTGCATAAACGCCCTGTTATGTCATTAGTGGCCAGTCCGTGTCCGGTTGGATGATGCTGTATCATACAGGATAATCACCAGGTTGGTACTGTAATTGATGATTAGCCATTGAGTGACGCGATGATTGAACTCTGACGACTT
The DNA here is from genome assembly GCA_020744415.1 of Dendryphion nanum. NCBI lineage: Eukaryota > Fungi > Ascomycota > Dothideomycetes > Pleosporales > Torulaceae > Dendryphion > Dendryphion nanum. Next base: position 1,588,079 of record JAGMWT010000009.1, read on the forward strand.
ACATCTGCGGATTGATGGCCATTGTTGCTAGTTGTCGAGAGAGAGATAGACTATGAGCAGTTGCGCTGCGCGTCTTGATGAGCCTGCCTGTGCGGATGTGAGTCTACGAAGAGCAGGATGAAGGGGGAGATCAGGGCGTGGGTTGGTGTTGAAGTTGTCGTGGGAAAAGCGGAAAGAGATGTCTTGGCGGCAGAAAATCAAAAGGCCACCTTCCAGGGCTGGACCGAGGCTAACCCTTTATGGAAATGACACACTGACGTTCACTTCTAGGCCCGTCCACGCCTTTCTCTGAACACATTTAACAATTCGTCCATCCGTCAACTGCTCTGAGTATAGGGGTCTATACTATCAATTACAATACCTGGACATGTTCAATTCAAATGGAATGCAAGAGGGCCATCCATCGCCCATATCGTCTGCTAGACAACACCGTACCCGTCTTCCCACGACTCATCTTACAAGCCGGCTTCAGAATTGCGTCCATCAATCGAATTAGGGAGCGCTGTCTATTGTGTAACAATGCCTCTTCTGGCTCTGGGATACGTCGGCATCGATTGTTCAAGGAACTCAGAACTCTTGTTTATGTTGTCGCACATGATCCATGAAGCTCATTGCTGATTAACCCTATCCCCATAGCAAAAGAGTCAGATTTCATGTCCCACCCACCACATCTACCACATCGTACCACAAGAGGGCACTGCCTCAGCTCGACACGCGATGGAATCTCAGCCTTGTGCGCAAGAGGTCTAAAGAGGGAATCTTCCCCACGCACGTCACGCCCAGTGCGCATAGCGCAGGACAAATCCAACAAGCCCTAGCAAGGGACCCCAAAATTTCCGCTGCTTGGAACCTCAATGCACTGCCATTTAGTAGAGATAGAATTGTTGCGGCCATGTTCTCCTGATTCTTCCCTCGTTCCCTATTTTTTTCCCCTTATCTATCATTGAATTATGCTTTCATTTCCTACTGCTTCTCTCTTACTTTTTATTGCAATTACCAATATCCCTACAGGATTAGCCGCGAAAGAATGCTATTTGCCCAATGGGTTACCTCCCCCAGCTGCATCCGATGAATTGATACCCTGCAAGGCGTACGGGACAGTGCATAGCGCATGCTGCAAGAATGGACAAGCCTGTAGCAGCAACGGCTTGTGTCAAGCTCCCCACGAGCGAGACAGATTTTGGAGAGGTGGTTGCACGGATATCACATTCAATGACCCAGCATGCCCTCGCTATTGTCTTGTGAACGGTCCGAAGGCCCAATGTCACTCTCGATCCTCTGTTCTGACTCGATGTAGGCCAAAAAACTGCCCCTGTTCTTGCGTTTCAGTGCACGGAGACAACATTCTGTTGTACGAGTGAGGGGCTGGTCGATTCGGGCAGCAATACCACTTGTTGTCATTTGCCAGAACGGGTTTTCACCGCAGGCGTGGTCCTTCCGTATACCATTATCACAGCCGTTTCCACATCTTTGACAACACATGCGTCCACTGCAACCACGGTGTCCTCAGCAGCCACCACAACCTCTACCAATCCAACAGCTTCGTCGAATTCAGTTTCCACCACTTCAACGCCGAACAATGTGTCAATAGCCGTTGTCGTCTTCGTTTCAGTCATCTTTTTGCTCATGGCAGGGGTTCTTTTCCTATTTTGGAGAAATCGGCGCCAAAAGAAAAACAATCCTGTGTATCAAAAAGAAACCGAACTGCCTGGCTCTGATCCAGCACTAACACCCTTTTGGGGTAGCGGTAACGAGCAGAGAGGTGCTCAAGAGATGGATGAAAGTGTGGGTATCCTTGAAATGCACAGTTCACAACGGTACGAAATGCACAGTTTACAGCGGTATGAAATACAAGGTTTGCAGCGGCACGAAATACAAGGCTTACAGCAGTACGAAATATACACTTCACACCGGCATGAGATTGGAAACAATAGCCCGGTAGTTGAACTTTCAACGAGTGGTGGGAGACGGATGCAGAGATGGTCCAACTGGAGATCGGTTTTTCGATAACAACAATGAACTCTAACTCGGGTTCTTCATTTCAATCGACAACACCCAAAGACAACTCAATTACCTGACACAAATTAAAGTCATCGAATGCTGTTTGTAGTGGCCAAAAGTTGGTCGCAAAAAAAAAAGGGGTGAAATGATCGTTTCACGAAGCATACAGCATTTGGCCGCCTCTACTGTACCTTCGTAACCCATGCGGCGAGAGAAGAATACATATGAACTCATTGATAGCCACCACAGGGCAACACAATGTTTCCATAATTGACTTTGAACAAAACGCGGAGCCAACGCGGAAAAGTTCCGCTCAAATTTCACCTTAACCCCTGCAGCCGACAGTTTCCTAGACTTCGTCAACTGATCAATCCGATAAGGAAAATGATCTGAAATCTTGGTACAAGATATCAATTGCCCCATCCAATCATTATATGCTAAGGCGTCGCTCTTACGGATACATTATCAACGCCCTTCATCCCGAAAGTCCATCTGCATGTCCAGCTAGCTTTTTACCCGATCTGGTAGGTCCATGCGACCACTTTCTACCCACCCCTCTCAAGATCCCATTCAATCTTCCGAATGGGCGATTACTTGCATTTTGGGCCTTCTGATTGCGTATCTGGGAACTGATAGGAACTCTGAGGACATGGAAGCGAAAGCTTAGGCAATCTAAAGTTCCAGAAGGTTGCCCACCGTTGGCTTCTCATCGGGTTAGCTCCAAAATCCTGAGCCACGGCCCGATACCGTTCATACGACTCCATCTCAACCCCACTTTTGAACTAGGCGACTATAAAGTAGCGGAACTACCGCTTCTTGTTATCTTCATCTTTCACTAACACGCGGTGTGATTCCGAGCCAGCTATATTTTTATCTGAAGATTCCTCACAGTTAGGCAACAAGAAACACATCACCAGTTTGTCAGTTGAACAACACACAACACCGGCTCGTCGGTTTTTAGTCTTCAAATAGAAGCGTAATCACAATATCTAACGCCTTCATCATGGCTCCTCACCCATTGCGCACACTGGACGTCGACGAGACGCGGGTTGCCCGAGATGTCATCCTTTCACAACACCCCGATACAGTTGTCGATTTTCGAGAAATCTATCTTCAAGAACCCAACAAAGAGCACATGAAGAAATTCCTCGCAGCAGAGCATTCAGCTACACCTGGAAAGTCACCGAACTCGAAACGACCACCGCGACTTGCAAAGTGCCAGTACGATGTCATTGGCAGTGACAAGATACCAGAATATCATGAATCTGTTGTCGATGTGGAGCAGAAGACGCGTGTCAAGCATGAGGTTATTGGGAAAGATAACCAAGCCTCACTGACACTCTGGGAGTTTCAAATACTCGTTGGTAAGTTTAATGATCATGGAGGTGGAGCTCAACTAATATAAAGTACCAGAGGCATGCAAGAAATCAGACATGTTCCAAAAAGCCGTTGCAGAATTCAAACTTCCAGAGGGCTTTGAACTAGTCGTGGAACCGTGGTATGTGTCCTCGCTACTCCCAAGTCATACCGAACTAAAATCTTGTCAGGCCTTATGGCGGTCTCGATCTTGGTGCAGAAAACAGACGTTACTTCCAAGGTCTATGTTTTGCTCAAGACACCCGCAATGGAAACGCAGACTCCAACTTCTACGCCTACCCTCTCCCCCTGATTCCTATCCTCGATGCACATAAGAAAGAAATCGTCCGCATCGACCGTCTTGCCACAGGCGGCAAAGGAGATTCACTGACCGCAAAGACACACTCCGAACGCGTCCTGGATCACTGCCAATCCGCCGAATACGTACCAGAACTTCTTCCCGGAGGAACTCGTAAAGACATGAAGCCGATTAATATAACGCAACCCGAAGGTACATCGTTCAAAGTCTCTGATGAATCATTGATTGAATGGCAAAAGTGGCGATTTCGTGTATCGTTCAATCCTCGGGAGGGTGCTGTGCTTCACGACATCCACTACGATGGAAGGAGTGTGCTGTATCGTCTTTCTATCAGTGAAATGACTGTACCGTACGGTGATCCAAGACCGCCGTTCCACCGCAAACAGGCATTCGACTTTGGAGATGGTGGTGCGGGAAATTGTGCGAACAATCTGTCCCTTGGATGTGATTGTCTTGGTGTGATCAAGTATTTTGATGGTGTTGTCGTTGATTCAAGTGGTGAGCCAACCGTTCATCCGAATGTAGTCTGTCTACACGAGCAGGACAATGGTATTGGTTGGAAAGTAAGTGTACAACGATATAATACGATGGCAATGCTGACAATTCATAGCACACGAATTGGCGAACAGGACGAGCTGTTGTGACTCGCCAGCGAGTACTGATCGGTATAGATTCTCAGCTCCCTTCGATTAATCTATGCTCTAACAATACATCACAGTTCAATTTATCATCACCCTCGCAAATTACGAATACGTATTCGCCTACCACCTCGATACCGCTGGCGGCATAACAATCGAAACCCGGGCTACCGGCATCGTCAGCGTCGTAAACATCGACCCAGGCAAGACCTCCGACTACGGCAATGTCGTATCAGGTGGCGTCCTAGCCCAAAACCACCAACATATCTTTGCCGCCCGTAAGTTCCTCTTCTCTATCTTCCCACTAATTACACCCAATCCTAACCAGAATGTACAATAGGCATCGACCCCGCAATTGACGGCCACACCAACACCGCCCTCTACGAGGAATCGCACCCCGCCCCCGTCTCCCCCACCACAAACCCCAACGGAAATTTCTACGAAATCCGCAAAACGCCCATCACCCATTCAGCCGGCCTTGACGCCGCGCCCCTCCACAACCGCGTTTTTAAAATCACAAACCCCGCCTCTCTAAACCCCATCTCCGGCCGTCCCGTAGCCTACAAATTCACGCCACCACCAACACAGAAGCTACTCGCGGCCCCAGGATCGATTCAGAGTAATCGTGCCCTGTTTACGCAGCACCATGTTTGGGTCACCAAGTATCGCGATGATGAGCTGTACGCAGCAGGAAGGTTTACGCTGCAGAGTCAGTTGGAAAAAGGAGGCGTGGCGGATATGGTGAAGCGGAATGACAATGTTGAAAATGAGGATTTGGTCGTTTGGAGTGTATTTGGGTTGACGCATAATCCTCGAGTGGAGGATTGGCCTGTCATGTAAGTGGGATTGAGATTCGGCGAGAGTGAAGTAAGCTAATGAGTGCGTGAATAGGCCGGTGGATATATTCAGGGTCGAGTTAAAGCCGTCGGATTTCTTTACGGCGAATCCGGCCATCGATGTGCCGTCGACGAAGAATGAGGCGTCGGTGTTGGTGGAGAAGGAGTGCTGTGCGGCGGGGAAGCTGTGATAGGAGGGTTATGGACGCTTTCCTGGATTCAGATATGTCTTTGGGTTTGGATAGAAGATGTGCTTGGGGTTAAAGATGTCATGAGATTGTTTACATGACCATGAGCGACAAGATCAGTGGGTATTGTCTATAAAACTAGTTTTTTTCAAAATAAACAAGAATCTTCGGAAGAATTCTGTGCGGTAAGACGCGCACATTTGACTCTCAAGTGGAACATGTACTACTCGAGATGAGGTCAGAGAAGGTTACACAACCGAAATAAATTCGATAGAGTGAAAGATAAAGCGGAGTGAGGCCACATGACCCATCTGAAATAGCTCACGTTCAACAGCCTATGCTTATGGGACTAAGGCCGGAGGTGGATCGAAGCCTATGAAGCGCAATTTGATAGAATAAGGTCTTCATTGGAATACCACTCTTGACATGCACGATGGTATTGTAAGCAAATGGATATGTCTGTCCTTTTTAACCTATCGACAACTATACTGATTTCACATGAGCCTTCCTCAACTCCTCCTATCCTCCGAATCCCAAATATATCACATCAACGTATGAGTCATCGACCGCACGCCTATGATTTATGCGACTCTTTCACTATGTCGCCTTGCTACCCTGCACCATTGCATGTCAACCAACTGTATAATTCTCAGAAATCCCGAGAGCTATTCCGTGCATATTTCTTGTACTGCTCATTCTCCATGTTCCTATGAATTGAGAGCTGTGAAAGTCGACAACCTCGAAGAGTAATTTTAAGAGCATTCTGGGGACTTAGTCGACGCAGGACAGCAAGTACGCGGGGCGCATGCGGCGCATTTGGCTCTGCCGGCCGCTGCACTTTAGCCTCACAGATCTGAACATTGGAGGACATAATGTTAGACAAGCGAAGAGGTTGTTTTGTTATGTTGAATATGTGGAGATCTTGCACAATGTCGTTGTGGGTAGATATATTGGATGGTGGTACGGTGGCAGCCACCGGGACATGATCCTCGTTGTCTACTATGCAATTTTTTCTAGCAAAAAACATATGACTCCACCATGGGAGAATAACAAGCTTGTGCCACTGCGTCGTCATCGACAGAAAGATATGAGTGCCCGATCGCTGTAGAGACACAATTTGCGTTCTTACGTGTCGCCATCCTTGCTAACTTTTCGTTCTGCTCGAGAAGTTTCTTTCTCTCTAGTTCCATGCCCTGCTTCTTGTCTTGCATTATGCGGATCTGGGAACGGAGACTGCGAATTTCGTTCATCAGGAAGAATGAGCTGAAAGATTCTTCTAGATGGACCGCCTGATCGACTGTAGTCTGGCTGATGATTGGAGGAGTAATTGGGCTTTGCACTTCGTGACTGGATCGGGTGGAAATGCTCGGGCTGAGAGTTGAATTTGGATAGATGCCATCTCGATCAAGAGGTACCTGTCGCTTTTTCCGCATGACCTCGAAATTGAAACGTATCTTTGCTTCTTCCTCCTCCGAGAAGTCGATTTTGTGAGCTTCTACACCCTCTAACGCCGCAAGCTTTGTATCAACGATGACGGCGATGAACTCAGCCAAACTTTTCGCGGCGAATGTCTGCGTCGGCACCCACATGTCAGACATCGCCGTGGGTTTTAATCCTTTAATCAAAGATTGCAAGCTTAAGAGTGCCTCTTGGACAAAGCGTAGAAACGCAAGCTCTGTGATGGTGGAGAGGTTCGCTTGGCGGATGATACTGGTAAACAAGGAAGATCCCATTTTGTGCGGATCTCCAAGTCGAACAAGAAGTTCATAGACCAAAGAAGGTGATAACTCAAGCTGCTCGCAAATGCCATGGAGATGGACGAACACGAGATCGCCGTGGGTCACGCTAGCTAAATATTGTCCCAACGCAATCCACCCGCGCACTTCCTTTGAATGGATGTGGTTGTACCGGCGTGAAGGGGATGGGGGATATTTAGAAATGTCGTAAAAGAGAATCCAAATCATCATGTTGCTTAGATTCTCGACATTCAGTGTACTAACGAAGGCTACTACTAGAGGTGATGGATCTAGTCGTTCGACTTGTATAGGAGGAAGTGAAATAGATCTTGGGGGCTTAAGACGAAAGAAGGAACGAATGCATCTTTGCTTGGGGCGATCGCTGTTCTCATTATGTTGTTTCGATTGATCGCCCGTGCGCACTACTTCAAAAGAGCCCATGCCAGAGAATTGTGTCGCGGTGAGTGGTCTTTAAAGGATGACTAGTGAGAAAGATTGCTTGTGTTTCCGAGTGGGAATTGAGGCTGAGGATTGAGCGAGAAGAAAGACAGTCAATGTGATAGTTGTTGGGGCAGCATGCGAACCAAGGAGATGAGCGTAGGCGGACTACCATTCACTCAAGGTTAGGTGAAGGCGGTCATGAGCCGACCAATAAGAGCCGCAAGATTTATTTACCCACTCTTCTTAGTGTCGGTTGTGTTGCTAGTAGTTTTGGTAGTGGCAGTCTTTGATTAGAGGAAGAAAATTATTGAATTTATCTTCTCGATTTTTATTGGGGAGTGTAGCTGTCGGTGGTGGTGGTTATAACGTGCATTGGCAGGAAGGTGGCTGTATAGTCGAATATGTCGAGGCGTAGAACGTGCGGGGGAAGGAAGGCACATTTGTGGTTACTCGAAGTGAAGTGAATAGTGGGGACAGGTAGCAGTTAAGTAGACCTACCACAGCGGTGGAGCGTTTTGTGGCTTGTTGGAAAAAGAGGGTGGAATTGTATTTGGAGTAATCATGGTAGAGGACCCGTGGACATTTAAGGCTTCACTCAGCCGGCATCGCAGTTGACATCATCCCAATTTACTTGATATCGCGCACTTTGAGTGAGTGGAAGACGTCGCTGTCACTAAGACACATGTCAGGATAGTCTCGTTGAGTTATCATTCCCATGGACTAACGATGTCATGTTGGCGCTGACGACAAATGTCCATCGCCAGAGCTATTCGACGAAACACGTCAAGTGTGTTGTGTGCTGTTCGATATCAACGTGTCCTATAATCCACATGGAGAAGATGAAGACTTCACCAGTCGACTGGTCATTATCCAATGGGACGCGCAGGTGCCTAATCTTCCTCATGGGCTATCTCTTCACCGCTGAAGAGCTGAGGAAGGTAGAATTTGGTATTCTCGTACACCACAAAGGTGACGATAGTGGTGGGAATAACTCGAATAGTGTTGGGTACAACTCTGAGTAGCTTTAGCAGTTTTCGCAGATTTAGATTATGAATCGCCAATACCCTTTGTAGAAGGCCATGAAACCTTCATTCCTCCATGTTTTCCTAAGCACATCTACAAGCCCCGAGTATTGACTGGCAGCATCATATTGCTGCATCCTAGCCCTTATGGGCTGGTACGGGTATGTAATGGCTCCCGCCAGTAGTTTCGATCCACCACTCATGTATATGAAGTCCCAGTTCGAAAGATTCTGTTGCCCACCAACCTGGTCGCCTCTTCGACTCTTCATCTCTTCGTAGATCGCAAATTGCACTGCACCATGGGCAACACCTAAAGTCGACGGAATGAATCCAGCCCAGAGGCCCTTGATACCGCGCGTCATATAAACGTGTTTGAGGCCAGTCCACATATCCCTGTATGCTTCGGGATGGTTTGCGCCACGCTCCAACATTCGAGTTTTAACAACCCAGATCGGATTGGTACAGGCTCCTGTCAACAGACCTGCAACTATTGACGCAGAGAAAAATTCAAAAGTGGATAAACGTTCGCCATGACCGCGTCTGGCCTGCATCAAGTCCTTCATATTGCGGTAAAAAAGAAAGTATAAGCCCCACCCAAGGGAATTCCCTAGCATATTTGGCCACAACCCTCGATAAAGCGCCCGCATGCCACCCTCATCTCGTACTACATTGCGGAATATTCGGAAGGAGTCGCCAGGTCTCGAGGCCGTCTTTGTGTTGACTATTCGTAGTTAGCTGATGAACCGAGACAAAGAAGCAAAGCTGTTTCTTACGCTGGAGGCGATTTTTCAGTAAATCAAGCGGATGTGCGGCCAGACAAGATACAACACCAGCACTAAAGCCCGCAGCACTTTCTATAACTGAAGGGGAGATATTAGGACCTTTATTGCCCTCGATTGGCGGCAGCGCGCGGGGCATTGTTGTAAGTTCTGGCCGAGCGGCGGATAGCCTCGCATTGTTTACCGATAGCTCATGGAGTTTAATTATTGGTATAGATTGAGAGGAAGAATTCGAGGCGTTATGGTTCATGTCATCTCATGTTGGCTACAAGACGCTTGGTGAGGAGGGTTTGATTTCTCGCTCGTCGATGTCTTCAAAATTCGGAGTCGCGTCCACGTGGGGGACGTCGGGACCGGAACGCGACCTAACCTCCGACGTCATCGAGCATTACTCATCCGAACTAAGAATACTTATTACTTTCACACTCATTAGCACCAGCTTCCATCCGCTAGCTATAATTAAGTATTTGATAGATTTGTTCTGCCGAAAGTATCATAAATCTGATAGCACTAGAGAAATTGTCTGTATTGACATGTGCTTTCCCCGCTTCACTTAAGTCTGCAATTCGCTCACCCCCAGCTATCACGTGAAAGACGCATGAACAATTTATCGTGGCAATTGGAATAAAACCAACAAGAAAATGAATCTGAGTGATCGAGATGGAAATTAATCAATCCGAAAATGCTTCTCTGTAATTGTTAATGGCAATCAAACCAACCCATACTTAGCGTAATTTTCACTGACTGAGACAGGCAAAACTTAGGCAGAATATGAACTACTAGTATGAACCTACGATTGAAGCTGACTACAGTATTGCAATGCACACATAGTTATCCTTCCACAGAGTCTGACAATCGTTGCCGACTCCTGGGTTCCATTTGTAGAAATTCGCCAGCGAAATGCCGGCTTTTTGCGCGATCGCGGCACAACCATCCCCATCAACAACCTTCTTAAACGTTTTACAACTCTTTGTCATTCCAGACTGATATGGTGTAGGAGTAGTAACACCATTACCTCGTGTGGTAGTTGATTTCTTGAGTGTCGTTGTTGGGGCAGGGTTGTGACCAATAATACTCACGCACACATAGTAGCCCAGCTGGAGTGAAGCACAGGTGTTGCCAACGCTAGGATTCCAGCTGTAAAACTGAGAAAGACTGATGCTGAATTTTGAGGCAACTGCTTCACATCCATCTCCAGTAACCACTTTGTAGAATGTGTCGCAATTTTGTACCATGCCATTCTGAATGGGCGTCGGAGTGGCGATGCCGTTGGTTGGCTTTGTACTGGTCGGTTTTGGGCTAGTCGTCGGTCGAACAGAGGAAGATGGACCGACGCCAATGATAGATACACAGACATAGACGTCTTTCCACAGACTGCCGCAGCTGTTACCCACGGCAGGATTCCAGGAATAGAACTGCGAGAGGCTGATGCCGTACTTTGAAGCGATGACCGCACATCCGTCTCCGTCCACCACGAAATGGAAAGCATCGCAGTTGCTCGCAATACCGCTTTGGACTGGCGATGGCGTTGCGATGCCATTGGTCGGTTTTGTGCTGGTCGTTGATCGAATAGTGGAAGATGGACCGACGCCAATGATAGATACACAGACATAAACGTCTTTCCAAAGACTGCCGCAGTTGCTACCAACGCCGGTGTTCCATGAATAAAATTGCGACAAACTTATACCATACTTGGAGGCAATGATTGCGCAGCCGTCACCTTCAACCACAAAATGGAATGCATCGCAGTTTCCAACCATACCTGATTGAATGGGAGTTGGTGTCGCAATTCCATTGGTAGCGGTAGGAGTTGGAGACCTGGTAGTACTGGGAATGGGGTTAAAGCCCGGGACTCCAGTGCAAAGCTACGATGGAGTCAGTGAGAATATTTGACCTTTTTACACGTTTAAACTGACATATGTGTCTTTCCATAAGAATTGGCACTGATCTCCAACACCGGTGTTCCACGTATAAAGGTCCTTGAGAGTCAAGCCAGGGTATTTGTTAATGAACGTTCCACAGTTGTCACCGTCCTTCACTAAGTCCCACCTATTACAGTTGGGAACCTGTCCAGGTTGAGTTGGCCCAGGCGGCCCACCAGTAGATGTAGGGCTTCCTGTGGACGAAGGGATTGACGAAGTGGTCACTGGTGGAGGTTCGCCAAATGCTTCAACACAGTAAGACCTTCCAACCTCAAAGCCCCCACACTGAGCCGTGATGGATGGGTTCTGAAATGATCAGTTAGCGATTGCAGGGATGTAGTCCGCAAGAGTTTGTCCGACTTACCCATCTCCTAAAGGTCTCAAGGCTGATAGCCCAGGCTGCGGGCATATCATTGCATGGTATCGAACCGTCGTTATCGTACCACCAGGTGCAACTCCGGACTGTGTTTGGGTCTGTTGGAAAACCAGGCTTCTCATCTCGTCGGAGTTTGACATTCTCCTGACCCCATGAGGTCAGAAACAACGATGCAAGAATAAGGTTGTTACGAAGCATGTTGGAAATGATTGCTTGCAGTGAGTCTTTCCCCAAGCACCCTGCGCACTATTTAAGTCGGCGGCTATTGATCGAACCAAAGCCTCGTTTCCACATCTGTTGAAGAATTTTTCATATACTGAATTCTTCCAGGAATGCATTTACAACACGTCCGACTGAATTCGTGTAAGGCTCCCGGACTTTCAATGCTGGTTCACGAGAATATTGATTTCACACCCTTCTGGATAGCAATTAGCACTAGCGAGATAGTTGGCTTGAAGGACGTACGGTAACATATACCCGGGTATGTACCTACATAGAGAAGGATTCGATTGCCTTGTGGTAAAGAATCCTGTTGTAATGTTCAACTGTTTAATTACAATACAGTATGCAGGGTAATGTAAATTCCTCTTGGCCGTCCGTGCACACGTAGGGCGATAACTTCACATCACTTCCAGTGTCAGAAAATTGGGTAGTTTGACCAACGTACAACTTTCCCCGTACAAACATATCACCGCCTATAACCATCACACAAACTATACAACTCACTCCCCCAAACATGTGCACGACCCAAGATGATCTGGAAATCCCGGAATTCGGGCAATGCGCCTTCGATCACTTCATTATGGTATATTTTCCCCAATACCTTCCGCTACAATAACGCGCTAAGCTTTGATGGTTATACTGGAAGATTCCTTCATTGACACTGCTCAGGAAAAATGGGATGCATCATCCCAATTGACGAGATCAGAACAACACAGATTCCTTGTAGCCTCCTGGCTCAACCTCGGTATATATGGCCGCAATGTAAGCCTTCCAGGTTCCAGATCTGTCTCACTCACCGGTCCCTACACCACTTTCTAAAGTTCAGTGAACATTCACCCACACCAATGGCAACAAAGCTTACAAGCAATAAGGTTTATTTCCAGCACATGATCAATACGTGGGACGGTGCAGTTCCTGAAAATGTGCCTAAAGATTTGTTATCAGATGATGATAGAATTACCAACATAGGATCGAGCAATGTGGCATGGATCAGGACCTGGTACGGCAATGAGGGAAAGGGATTGGAAGATGGAGAAACTATCACACGTTCTTCAGCAGATGAATCTTACCGTCGTCTGTATCGCAGGGCTATCTTGTGCTTGGACGAAGGACAAGATGAGTCAGACTTGGCCGAGCCAAACGAAATTCCTATCGGTCGGCACGATTGTCACGATGATGACCCGGAAGCGCTTGGAATGGCAGAATCCAATTCGGACGAAGAAATAGTCACGCCGGGAGAAATTCCACTGTTTGCCCTGAGCATGTTTATGAAAGTCCCGGACACTCTTGATGGGCTTTCCATGTCAAGTTTTTGGCGTGATGACGATGAAGAGGCGAAAAAAGAGATGAAAGAGCAGCTTCCATTACGTCAGCATTTTCTTCTTTTTGTGGCAGATCGTGAGGCCTGTGAACGAGGATGGGTACTTCAAGTTGCACTGAACCACAAGGGCCAGGTATTGCCCTACCGTGTCAGAGGCAGGGCTGCTTGGACCAAAAATCATGTTGTTCACTGGATTGCTATGGGTCGCAATCTTGACGCCACTGATGAGCAGGAAGACACTATCGTCTATTCGGCAGATGGACAGGTGTATGCGGAAACTGGGAACGGATGGGATTGATTTAAGAAGAATTTTCTCTTTGACTTTGTTAATGTCTTTCTACATATCGAAACAGTTCAAGATTTAGTGCTGGTGGTGATGATTCATATCAGCAACATGCTTTTTAAAGTGACGTTGATGTTTTCGTGGTTCATTCAAATCCTGGATGTTGTCTTGTTCATCATCGACGTATTCGATGCCTAGCGCTTGTCAGGACCATGTGTTACTATATCTCTCCACCAAAAACTTACTTTTGACATTGAACATCTCTTCTTGAGTCGGTGTTTCTCCTCTTGCTATTTTGGCAACTGCTTTTGCGTTGTCAAACTTTACCACGCATCCGCCCATCCTGGGATATTTACCCCACAGATGGTCGACAAAGCCGTCTTCCTTGACGCAATACGCATTATACTTTAGAGGTGTGTATTTGGGGTTGTCCAAAAAGTTTATTGCAGCCACTACCTTCGAGATATCGGTTTGGGTGACAAGGTCGCCTGTTGTGATGGCATGGTTCAGAGGTGCGTAGGTGTGTCCTCCCGGAGCGGATCCGTCATCGGAGTCGAAAACATGCATCGTGAATTTCTTTTTGTTGATTTTGTCCCAATTCCAAGCTTTATCACGATTGGATTCTCCGCGTCTGGTACTACCATACAATGCACTGTTAGTTGCCCAATCTGTATCCCATTTTTTTCTGTCCTTCTTTGGCTTGTCGTTGGAATCCTGCCAGTAGACCTCTTGTTCAATATTTCTTAAAAGCAGGCTGTTTGAACCGCCTTGATAGTTTTGTTGGTAGCCTGGTACACATGCTCGGGAATTTTTCTGTTGAGTGATTAGCAGAAGTTTAGAAAGTGGGAGGGTATTTGTCCTCACGGTTGCGTCACCGCCCTCCTGGACACTGCATTGTCAGCTACACAACACTAAACGAATTGGCATGACTCACGCGTTGAATGGAAACTCATCGCAACTGAGCCAGTTGCTATTTCCTCTTCTCCCATGTTGTACCTTGATCGCATCTGAGTAAATGTCTGAGATCTTGCCACAGGCATCAGACCATTCCGTCTCTTTGGGAACCTTTGAACCACCAATAGAGGTATATTCTTTTCCCATTTGAGCTCCACAGACGTTGCCACGATTGGAGGTTCCTGACTTTCCTAAATCATTGTATGTTAGTGTAATAGGACCCTCACCACCACCTCCGAAATCGTTGAAATAGTCCAGGATATTATGGCAGATTCCCTTGAAAGTTTCTTCGTTTTCTCCCGTTCTGTCGGGGAAGTACTTGCAGTTATACATGAAAGCCGGTATAGAATTTTGACATGGTGTGTCCTTATCAGTGTCCATGGGATCGGGATCGGGATCTTCGTCGACTCTGCGCTGTTTGTTGCCAGCGGGCTTCTTCGGTGGAACCCACTCACATGAACCGCTAGAGCATTCTCCGGATTTGCATTTTCCCCCATCGTTGCAAGTGAAGATTTTGGCTTTATTGCCGATAGTGGGATGATCCTCAACAGGCGCTCGCTTGTGGAGCGATGATCGCGAAAGAGCACCGCCTGCTGCATACCAGTTGTCACTGAGTTGATACGTTGAGTTGAAGATCGGCTCAAACTTCTCGACATAGGTGTCAGCTCCATCAGAGACGAATGGGTTGCGCTTGCCAATAGCGACTTTTCCGTGATGCTCATATAGAATCTTTTCTCTCCCCTGTTCTTTGTCCCATAGATAAAATGGTTTCAAGGCATAGGTGCCGAGCCATTTAAAGTTGGCAACTCCACCGATGCCAAAGTTGTAGATGTATTTGATGAAGATGTGGTATGAGACTGCTGGATTGTTGCCGATGCCTCCTGTGCCTTCTCCGGTGACTTCGAATCGGAAAGTGTTGTTGACGAAGCCGACAATTTGAGCATTGACGATATCTCCCTTGATTTTTGGACTGGTGACCTTGATACCGAGATTCACCTCTGGGGTTATCAACAGGTCGACACCGACAGTTGCCTTCACTGAAGCGTCTAGAATTGGGACAAAATCTATAAACCAATGTTAAATATATCGTAACTTCTCATAGTCTTCGGATGCTTACTAGTTCCTTTGCTGCCTTCTTCTTTATCCTGAGCTGGTATAGGCAGTTTGGTGTACTCGTTGGCTTCTGGGACCTGGGGAAAATATACTTCGTACTTGGGAAATGTCACCTTTGCGCCAGCTCTCAGCTGACCAGCTATGGTCGCTCTCGCTTTCATCTGTCCCCAAAGGTCTAACGTTGGACCAATAGCCGCAACGCCCTTGATAGCAAGACCTGGATAGGACAATGTGTCGATAATCTTGAGTCGGTCCGATATCCATTCCATCTCTGCATTTCCGGCAATCTCGAGGATAGCTTCCGCGGTTGGTTCCATCTCGAAATACGTATAGATAGAATCGACTGCCAGTGGCACGATAGTACCAGATGCATAGTAAGCCCACCTAGCATTCATATCAAATTTCGCGTCAAGGATGACATCCAGCCCGGCCTTGAGGTTCACATTGCCCCGGGCACATGAGACGCGCTTGTGATATAAGAGCAGGCGCTTTCTAATGCTGAATGGTAGCTTTCCAGCATCCGATGTTTCAACCTTCGTCATCTTTTTACACCAGTCGATAAAAGAGCCCCACCACCGTTTGTCGTGGCGGGTGTGGGGGTTGGTTCTCTTGCTGTTGCCGGACCCCTTGCCAGACTTTTTGCCGGTCATCTCATCCCAATAAGGAACGAGATTGGTATAGTCAATTCGCACGTTCACTGTTGCATCTTGGCGCTTGATAGCTGCAAAATCATAGTCAAACTTCAAACTATAAACTTTAGATGTATGCTCAGTGAAAGATCTTTTCTTGAGATGATATTTGGGAAGCTTGCGTTCTTCCACATGCTCCATCGCAATAATGCGAGCATATGGTCCAGATCTATCGCTAAATCAGCACTTATGGTAGAGTTTTGGTAAGTAGACATTGCTTACCCAATGTGGGGGGGAAGGCTGATAATTGTGTCGAAGGCATCTCCCTTGAAGACGTTTTCGCAGCTCTCTTCGTGATCCTTGCGGCAGTAGATCAGGTGAGTGCCCTCTTCGTGTTCAAATGTCCAGTCCATGATATCGAGGTTATCACGCTGTAGTGTCTCACGCTTGCTGATAGGCTTCCCGGTCCCGTCATGTTCATGCACAAAAGTGAAGTCATGTGCAAACCGTGCTTGAAGGGCCACCTCATCGCCATCGAAGACAACAAATCCGTATGGGTCTTCCCCAATATCAGTTTCATCGGGGCCATGCGGATCTTTATCGTTGTTCCCGTAATTGTCCTTATAAGAATAAAGGATGTCCGATCCAGACCGAGACGGATTCTTGAAAATCATTTTAGGGTCAAATGGAGTATCAACGTCTCGAAGAGGATTACAGCAGAAGCGATGCTCAAGGCCAGGAGTGTAAAAGGCGCATGGCGCAGGGATAGAACCGGGGCGCTCAGGCAAGGTTGCTTTTGTGATGGTAATCTGACCTTTCGGGCACTTCGAATCCATGCACTGCTGCGAAGAGATCTGAAAGTATTGAGTCTTGGTGCCGCTCTTTGTAGGAATTGGAACTGTAGGTTTCCACTGACAGTCGTCATAGATACCTGAAATCGTTACAAATGCTATAAAATCGTGACAGAAATGGGGCAAACAACTTACCACCAATTGGACAGCAGTATGATTGCATCTGGCCTTCTGGGCACGGCTTTCCTCCTTCTTCGTTTCCACGATAAGTGATCCAACCTCCCTTAGGACACTTAACTTCATCTTGGCATTCTGAAAAAGCACATTGTTGCAAAAGTTCAGCTGAGTCACAGCATAGTGATCGCGCTCCACTCGCACATATCGCACCACCTTGGTACGTTGTGTATCGATCAGTCACCAGTTCATATCGACCCGTACCGCACGTTTTCTGACCAAGTCCACCATTACAATATAATGAGCTTCTTTCAGGAGCACCCTGCCACTTGCAATTGATGGCTGGGCTCTTTGCAGAGCAGCAAACAGTTTTCCACTGACCTGTTTTGCACCCTGAGGCTTCATGGGCGAGGGCGGGAGTTCGATAGAAGTTTTCTGGTGCACCGCCCGGCGCATGAAGTCTCTCAATTGCAACATCTCCCTTTTCGCACGTGTTGAACTTGCTGTCTTCGCTGTCCGGACCGGAGCAACCCATGGTGACATAGCAGCTGTCTCCTGTAAGACCTCCAAGTTCTTCGGCGAGTCCTATCTTCTCATCGTCTGACAATATGCCGCCATCGATCAGAGCGTCAGAAACGAACGAGTCGCCCAAGAGACCGGATAATGCCTTAAAATCTTTAGTATCTTGATCAATAGCCCAGATCATGACACCTCCAAAACATTCATTGTCGAGTATCTCTCGTTTTTTAACCCAGCTTTTATCGTCGTCGTAGGTAATCCATTGGTCCTCCTCGTAAACCATATAAGTCACACCATGCTTCTCGTCATATTCGATCCGCTTGTCATTAAGTCGATTCTGCCGCGCAACAATTTCGGCGAAAGTGAGAATACCAGCCTCTCGAGAACACTCCCCTCTGACACCCGCATCGGAGAAAATACACCACGGTTTACTGCATGATGCATCTGCAAGAGTGAATGAACGTCCGTAAAACCCCACACCAAGATTTACTTTTGAGAGGTCGATATTATTGCGCCGAAGCAGGTCTAGACCCATCTCGATTTCGGTAATGTTGGTATGCCCTAGCACATAAGGGCCAGTATATGGATTTTCCTTGTCCCATCTACCATGGATATCGTAACTCATGATATTAAACCAATCAACGCTGCTTTCCATGCTCTTTAGATCAAAGTGCTGAAGATACCAATAGCTAGCAGGGATAGCGATGGACAGAGTCCAGGAGGGGTTATAACTCATGAACTTTCGCTTTATAGCCGATAGAACAAGGACGTAATTGTCATAGTCTTCTGGACGACCACCGCGATCGTCGGCACGGGCTTTGGTTTTTGTCAGCCATGACTTTACATTAAACTATTAAATACTTACGATACTCCCAGTCCAAGTCAATACCATCTAACCCATAAGTTTCCAGTGTCTTGACAACACTGTCAACGAAAATTTGCCGCCGTTCAGAAGTCGAAGCCATTTTAGTCCAGGCATCTCTTGTTGGCCCTAGACGATTAGCATTATTAGAAGAGTCGCGGCCATGAATTGGTGATATTTACCTGGGTCACTGAAAGTCCAACCGCCTAGAGAGAGTATTACTTGAAGGCCAGGACTGCGTCTTTTCAACTTGACGACCCTAGATAGGATACCCGAAGAATCGATGGTTATTTTACTATCATCATTGATACCACCAAACGCGACGTTAATATGGGTAACGGCCTTGACAGGTATATCCTCAGGTCTGAAAGAGTCGCATTCTCGAGTATCCGCCCAGGATTCGTAGTAGGCGATACGGCGTTTTCTCCAAGATGATGGACATTTTTGCCGCGTCGGTTGGTCGCAATTGCTTTGACAGCTCTCATTTTTGTTGGAAGACGTTTGGCAGAATTCCTCTGTTGTACCACAGAAACCCCAGCGACTGCAGCAGACCTTCAATGGGCACTCCAGTCCACTTGGCTTCGCATACTGTCCGCACTCTGCAGTTGCATTGCAGGTGTCAACACAATTGTCTTTTCCACACCAATCAGGGCCGAAACCACAACTTCCAGATTTGGAGCAACATCCTACCTTGCACGGATGTTCAGTGTCGCAATAAAAGCCTTGTTGAGAAGAAACGAACGTGGTGAGGGAAACACATAGTAAGAGAATAAGGAATAACTGTAAAGATAGACGAATGTCCATTGTGGTGAACAAAATGTCAATTTACGTAGACGGTAGCAGATGGTGTCAATGCCGTGCCTAAACCATCGTAAATCGGACCATCTATTAGAGAAAAAGTATCTTTGACATGGGAAACCATCTTGGCATCTTACCGGAGAACTTACCCCTTTTCAAGCGCATGTTCGAATTTAGTGTAGCATCGCTAGAAGGGGGGGGGGGGGGGGGGGGGGGGGGGATCCTCGGAAGTCGACGTCGATAGAGACTAGGATGAGCTGCTTCCCATGCTTGGGGTAATTCTTTCCCTAGGTAGATACAAACCGAGTAGAATGCCAGCATGCAAACTGCAGCAAAACAGTATAGTGCGTAATGCCATCTTATTGCATAATAATCTAAGAGACGACTCCAAGAAGAAGTTTCATTGAGGATAAAGTAATGATCTTCCTAAGTTTTTTGATAAATTTCATGTTGAAAGTTTACGGTTTTTTATGCTTGACAGGGGTGAGACATTCATCTATCGTTCCGCAAGGAGACCTTGCAGGCCCCGCCGGTACCTGCAGCTGTTGAGAACATTCCAAGGGTCTCATCTATCCGCAATTAAAGAGCGCATACATTGTAGGGAACTTCAATCTCCGAATGTGTAATTAAGACTTCCGTGCTGGCTAGAATATCATTGGACAAGGACACTACCACATCCTATGGTAACCAATCCGATAAGCTCAATAGAGAATTATGCACGCTATTTGGCATGTACGCACTTCAACTCACCTTTGTAATTGATGAGGCTTCTCCGGAATGAGCTGGGCCACCACTTTCTAATAACAAATCTCGCATCATGTGCCTATAAATGGACGATGCGATCGCGAAGGCGAATTAGGCAAATTTTGAGGCTTAATCAGTAAAACTCCAACAAGTCATGCACCAATGGGAACAGAAAAGATATGTTGTATGCAATAAAAGTTACTTTAGTAGGTTAAGGGTAGTAACACTGTATGCATCCATCATATTTGGTCTATCTTGTTCTTTGGTTACTCATCGATCAGGCTTTTGGAAATAGGCTAAAGTATGGACACCTGAGGTTTCTCCATTCTCAAATTTAAATGTAGCGATATGATCAAGCAGTTCGCAGAAGGTTGCCAAGATGGTCGCATAGCACTTTTGGACGGGATGATGGCTGGTAAGGTGTCCCAGATCTGAGCTCGAGAGGTTCCTCCACTCCCATAATTCCCTCGTATTGGCTTCTGAAGTGTAAGTTGGACAGACAAGCCCATTTTAATATCAATATGGATAACGACCCCTGAGCTTCTTGTATCACATTGCGTCCGTATTCTTTAGGGATGATGCGAGACTGCGAGTACGGACAATGAGACTTCCCTGGCAGGTTGCATTATTGGTTCGGAGTCATGGGCGGGTGATCGCCCATGTTCAATTCTCATTCTTGTAGTTCTCCTGGGTAACATTCCCTAGTGGGTGAGCATTTTCTGCATCTCTTACCTTCACACTCAAATTTCCTAATCACTGTCTCTATCTTATCCTGCATCTCAAGGAAAACACAATTCCGTTCTTCCATCGCAATGCGTGCCCATGGACTCGTTATTCCTACATTTGTTACGATTGTTACTACACTCTCGGTAATTCCGGGAACCGGATTTCTCCCTTCAACTGTTCGCGCTGCTTGTAGGGCAGCTCTGGCTGAGAAAATCACTGGATGCTCAGAGGAACTAAACACGCCCGTGCAATGGATTCCAACGACTTCATTGAATGATATATGTACTAATGGTTGTAGCGGGGCTTTAGGTTTGATGTATACAAAGGCAGTACCTGCATGCGGAACTGTAGGCGTTAACATTACTCAAAACGGAACCTCCCGGATACTTGTGCCATTGGATCTCGCAGCTGAGTTGGTGTGGCGCTACAATGCCACTTGTCTCCAAGATATGTTACTATAATCTCAATCATGAATCTGTAGCTAACATATGAACAGTAGTGCACGCGACGGGGGATTCTGCAAAGAAAAGTTGCAGAATCTAACAGAAAAGCAATTATGCTCAGATTGCTACATGAAGAAAGTTCAACTAGACATACAAGAACCCCTAAATATGATCAAGGACTATACCCCGGAGGATTTCAACTCGTTGAAGCAATCTTGCGGTATCCCAACAACGTTGTATCCTATTAAGCCCACAACTCCTGTTCCAACACCCACTCCAGAGTAAGTCACATATCAAGAACTTCATTGTACATTTCTAAGTCGGAATAGACCAAAATGCCAGAAGAAAATAACCGTAAGGGCAGGCGACACAATCAATTCTATTGCAAAAAGCAATTCAGTTGCAACCGATCGTCTCTTATCCTGGAATTCAAATATTCCTACCTCTATAAACAAGACACTCGTTGGTAGCGAAAAGATTTGCCTTGACAATGTTCCCCAATGTTTGATTCGCCAGGTTGCTCAAGGCGATACTTGCGACTCTTTAATCACAACAGGGGGAAAAGGTATTGACAGCGTAATGTTCAGGAGTTGGAATCCTTCTGTAGGTCATGATTGTCGCAATCTTCCTTCCATGGTCGGTAAATATGTCTGCATCGGACCCCCTGGGCAGACTGGGCCGTTTGTACCTGTTGAAGGAACTCCAAAGCCGACAATTTCAACTACGATGACACCAGAACCGACATATTCATGGGGTACAGTGCCAAACGTAGCCACCCAGTCAATGAATTTTACTACAAGCTGGATTTTACCAACGAAAAAATTGGCGATTCCCACCAACAAAAGTCCCCACGCACCAAATGATGTGATATCTGCGATCATTGCTCGACTTTCACATTGCCCATTCAACAACGAGCTTGAGGATGAATGGGATAAAGGACTTCCTGAAGATGAGTATCGTATACACTCGTGGGATCTTTCTGAGGAATGCAATGAAGCATGGGAGCCTTACTGTCAGCCTGATCCTAAGGTTTCCATACTGCCTAGCCCCACTAGTATTGCGTCGACATGCTATCCTACTGTCTCGACAATAACCCCAGAAGGTGGAGTCAAGGCTCCCGCGCCAACAAATAATGGATCCCCAGTTGATTGTAACAAATGGCACGTGGTCGGAGCTGGAGACAATTGTGCTGTGGTAGAAGCAAAGTACAAGATTAGTCACGCATCTTTCCGTACATTGAATCCCGCCATCAACGATGTTTGCAACAATTTAATCACCCAAATGGCTTATTGTGTGCGCATATGGGTCCCGGAGCCAGAAATCACCCTGTCTACTGCGATCTCAACCCAAGCAAGTCGAACATCCGCATCAATGGTGTCTCGAACATCATCAGCTAGCGGTCCACCTGGGCCAACAGAATCAGGCACCAACCCCACTTGTACAAAGTGGCATGTTCACAAGCAAGGTAAACTCAAGAAAAATTCACCTTTGAAGCTAATTAGTGAACGCCATTGACATTGTAATAGGGGACACATGCGATTCTATTTCCGCACAATATGGAATTATCATAAGTCGTTTCCGCCAGTTGAACCGGGCAGTGAACGCAGCCTGCACCAACCTAAAGAACGGAAATGCGTACTGTGTTGGTTGAGAGTATTGGAAGAAGTATTGTAGGTTTGCCAGTAAGGGTCGATCTGAGACTGAAATAGCGACATTGTTTATACCATATGCTCTCCTACATGCTTATCATATGCCATGCTGAATAGGACTCTTATCTGTCGCGAAAGGTGATATTGTGGGCCCCGGGAGTGCACCACAAGTTCACATAGCCATGTAGCTCCTTCAAGTCTTAGCATGTAGATTAGTTCTTCTCTACCAAATTCTTACAGCTTTCCACTTTATATATCGAATTCTAATTCTATATTTTCGCCTATCGTCACAATATTGGCGCGAAGAACGCTCACGTCGCTTGCACTTTACGCTTTAGGAATAAATACGACAGTGGCGGATGAGACAGAAACCCACTTCAAAGAGCCTCGAACGCGAGGAGATGCATGATCCCACTCAAGATAGTACAAAAGGGTCGATAATTCTCATTCATCCCATGTGTATTGTTTTGCGGCAGGTCGGATAAGCGTATAGACTTAGTCGGAAGCGGGGTACTGTTGCCACTAAACCCAAAAGGGGTCCAGATTCCAGTCGTTATCACGGCCTCTGACAGCTCGAAATCGCAGAAACAAAGTGGAGTCGAACGATAGTCTGCCTCTTTATTCCATGGTAGGCAAGGCATCACCGGCCATTTAGGGTCGTTGAAAATGTGCTGTGTCAAGGGAGGAGGCGTCCTTCACTGACATAATGATCAGTAAAAGTATTTGATCCCTCTGTGTCCCCTCTCACTGATCTCAAACTCCCAACTCCAACTCCCACACACCTCTCTGATTTAGCTTTTTTTGAGTTTGAAACAATGGCCCTTGATCGCCTCAAGCAAGCGGCGGCACACGTTACTGGCCTGGGCGAGCCACCTCACCCGCTCGATCCCCTATCAGCAGCCGAGATCGAGCAAGCCGTCGCTACTATCCGAAAAGAGCATAGCGGCCTTTTCTACAATGCGGTTACATTGTGGGAGCCTCGCAAAGTCGAGTTGATGGCTTGGGTCAAAGATCCAAAGAATACTCCTCGACCGCACAGAGTCGCAGATGTCGTCGCAATCGGCAGAGGAAGCAAGGTCTACGATGGAATTGTGGATTTAAACGAGGGCAAAATATTGAGCTGGGAGTATACCCCTGGCGTTCAGCCTCTGGTAAGTACAATTCGAATAAAGAAACACAAAGATCCTAATTTCAAAAACAGATCACCATGGAAGATCTCCAGATCGTGGAGACGATTGTACGAAAAGATCCCAAGGTTATCGAACAGTGTGGAATTGTTGGCATTCCTCCTGAAGATATGCACAAAGTGTATTGCGATCGTAAGTCCGAGCTTTGATCCAAATTTGATCCAGTACTTATGATCTGTTAGCGTGGACCATTGGGTACGATGAGCGCTTTGGAAACAATGTGCGATTACAACAAGCACTGATGTACTACCGGCCACATGTAGACGACAGCCAATATTCGTTCCCATTGGACTTTTGCCCGATCTTCAATGCAGACACTCAAGAAATCATCCACATTGACATTCCCCCAGTTCGGAGACCATTGAACAAGGCTGCGCCAAACAACTACCATGCTGCTGCTATTGAAGCCGAAGGTGGTTTCCGCACGGATATCAAGCCCATCAATATCACACAGCCCGAAGGCGTCTCGTTCACGATGGACGGTCGAACGATTAGCTGGCAGAACTGGAAAGTTCATGTTGGTTTCAATTATCGTGAAGGCATTGTTTTGTCCAATATTACTTTCAACGACAAGGGCAACGAAAGACCGATCTTTTGGCGACTTTCGCTTGCAGAAATGGTTGTGCCATATGGAAACCCGGAGCATCCCCATCAGCGCAAACATGCTTTTGACTTGGGCGAATACGGCGGCGGCTACATGACCAACTCGCTCAGCTTGGGTTGTGATTGCAAAGGTGCAATTCATTACATGGACGCAAACTTCGTGAACCGGGCAGGAGATGCTACAACGATCAAGAATGCGATCTGCATCCATGAAGAAGATGCTGGAATTCTCTTTAAGCACACCGATTTCCGCGACGACAGTGTAACCGTCACACGTGCACGCAAACTCATCATCTCACACATTTTCACTGCTGCCAACTACGAATACTGTGTATACTGGATCTTCCACCAAGACGGAACTGTCCAACTCGAGATCAAGCTCACTGGTATCTTAAACACATATGCCATGAATCCAGGGGAGGACACCCACGGCTGGGGAACCGAAGTGTACCCCGGCGTCAATGCCCACAACCATCAACATCTTTTCTGCCTCCGCATTGATCCCAATATCGACGGCTCAGAAAACTCCGTCTTCATGGTCGATGCCGCCCGCGGGTCAGGCAATATTGGAAGCGCAGAAAACAAATACGGAAATGCCTTCTACGCAAAGAAGACGCGTTTAGAAACCCCCGAACAATCCAAAACCGATTACAACGGCGCAACGAGCCGAACGTGGGAAATGTGCAATGAAACGAAACTAAACCCCTATAGCCACAAGCCTGTGTCATACAAGCTGGTCAGTAGAGAGGTCCCAGAATTGCTTCCCAAGGAAGGAGGTCTAGTATGGAAACGTGCCGGTTTCGCTCGCCATGCCGTGCACGTCACACCCTGTGAGTCCCACCCATATCCAACACATTCTTTTCACATCCTAATAATCCCCCAGACAACGACGAACAAATCCACCCCGCCGGCAGGCACGTCCCGCAAACCTCCGGCGAACCATCCGCCGGTATCCCCTCTTGGATTGCCGACAACCCTTCCGCCAACCTTGTCAACAGCGACGTCGTTCTCTGGCACACATTCGGCATCACGCATTTCCCATCACCAGAGGACTTCCCCGTCATGCCGGCAGAGCCAATGACACTGTTGTTGCGGCCGAGAAACTTCTTCACGAGGAATCCGTGCCTAGATGTGCCGCCGAGTTATTGCAGTGTGCCCAGTGGGGTGCGGCAGGGGAATACTTTGGTGGATAAATTGAGTCGGTTGGCGTTTGGGGAGAAGGAGGAGAAGAAGTGCTGTTCGTGATTGTAAGGGAGGGCTGCGGTGGTAAAGGGAATTTCTTCGAGATTCTTTCTTCGAAAATTGTAGATATTTAATTAGCGTGTTTTATACTTTATAGTGGTTGATATCTTATGGATTATGTTTGGATGCTATTTTACATTGTCGGGTTAATTCTGCTTTTGCTCTTGAAAGTGGAAATTGACCGTGATCAACGAATAGTATAGGACGAAGTACTTTGATACATTCAGAGTCGATCGTATGAAATGGGGTGCAGATAATTAAATTAGTAAAAGGAGCTATAGAGCTATAAACCCACCCAGAGCCAGAAAAAACGGCAGAATGCCCTGGAGTGGCCGAGAATCTCCAGAAAACCCAGTACTACTAGGTTGATTTATACTTCGGCTTCCTGTTGTCGAAGTTGGCAACCTTGTAGTTCCGGTTGTGCTTGATTGATTACGTGGTGGAAACGGTGACGCTTGCCAAGACCCAGAGACATTTCTGAAATAAATGGTGCTATCATTACTGTACCTGAACCCTGGCGATGAATCATTTTCGGTGATCAATTCGATATTGGGCACGCTTGATGAATAAGTGGCGTTGCGAACTCCTTGGAATGTGAGATCCAGTGTGTTTCCTGCTATGGTGGTCTTGATAGCCGCAGTCCCAGTGAAGTTTGAAAAGCTAATTTGGTATGTCCAGGAGATGGATTCATTCCTCATTCGCTGTTAGTTTCATTTATAGCGTTATCGATGTTTTCCATACCATGCTGCAAGCTGGTCATTCCAACTGAAAAAAAGTTGGGAGCAACCACTGGCAATGTCGACCCTGTTGACGGCGGCTCTTCTAGTCTCATTGCGAATATAACTCTTTTCATCGCCAACCACCGAATAACCATCTGCATCTCCAACTTTCGTTTTCTTTACGGTAGATTTCTTTAAATCTAGGAGGATTTCGGGAACATAGTGGTAACTGGAGTCCAAGTACCTGCAGGGATTGCCATCGCTATTCCAACATGAGTAGGCCGAGCTTGCAAAATCGAGATTATAGATATCGTTATTGGTCCATCCACCAATATTTGAGACTGTCTCGGTCGCCAAATGGTACAGTTCGAAAAAGAACGGGTTTGGGTCCCAGGATGGATTTACTCCGACGTAGAGATATGATTTATTGTATGGACCCATGTTATCCGTTACGCAATTTGGGCCGGGCGGGTAGGTCGTGAAGCCAGAGACTGTTCCATCAAAACGCATAAATTGTGAAGCACCTCGCCCTGGGCTAGTGGATTGGGCAACTACGATGCATGAGAGCGCGAAGGACGCGACGAGCGCGCACTTGATAGACAGCATGGCGGGTTACATCCTAAGGGAAGTTGAGGGGGCTGTTGGCGCTTAAAAAGAAACGCTACGACTTCATATACCCTGCTCCATGCGTCCCGCTTGAATGGTGGAAAACAAGGCATGGCTCGTATTTCGCATTCTTTACTAAATCCCTCCAGATTCCCAAAATTGGGGGGTCGCAATACGAATCCATCTAAGCAATGCGAACTGGCAGACTACGCATAGAAAGAACAATAAAAACAATCGCTAATACAGAGCACGAGAGAACTTAGAAAGAGATTTCATCAATTCGAGGTTGGGTCGGTAACGTCTCTTGAAGGTACTTGGGCTCGCGGTTGTGCACTAACCTCAAAATGCACTAGCGCCATTGACACTCCACGCGCAGTTGCTCGCCTGGGTATCAACGTCCCCTCAACACATTTTGAAGCACCAAACGCGCTCCCATGACTATAGAACTACGGAGAATCATTCTGAGCTAGATTCAAATACAGACCTAAATTGCCGCCTCCCTTTGCTTCTCGCATCCAATCAACGCCCACACACTTCGAGAGAGTGGAGACTGTGAGGGCGACGAGGTCCTCCTGACGGATGCTCCCGAGGTCAGGACTCAGTTACAGTGCTTGATTGACAGAAGGTTGAACATAATCCTTAGATAGTGATGAATGCATGCCCGCAGAGTAGAGAAACACATGTCTAGGCGGTCATTGGCGGGCCAAAACTTGACATACACTTAAAACAAGCCAGTAACTAGCAAACGTCAAGAGGACAGATGCACTAGATACTTCTGTCGAGTATAATTCATTCACCTCGAGCTTATAATCATCTATACACCTGAGTAGAGTATCAAACAACATAAGCGTATTCTTCCAGATAATTTCGAGACTGACCGACCGCAACAGAAAGAATAGGACCACAAAAAGAACATATGTACTATGACAATGCTTGATATCTGTGGTTGAATTTTGGTCTCTGCTAATTGACCACCCACAAATATAGCTAGTGTATTGGACTTTGCGGAGCGACTCGACACGTGGTCCGCGCGAGTTGTTGTCATCGATGCCTAAAGAGGTGACTTGGTAAGAGTAGATAGAGATTGTAAATCAACGTTTATAAAAGCTGAAAGACCGGTAAACGAGCACAGCATTCACCTGAAAGTGAATATCGCCAGCGATTGCAGAAAGTATAGATTGGGATATTACCTGGAGCGATGTATAATTTAGGTATTAGTATAGATAGGATAAGAGAGTCTCCTCCTCCCCCTCCAATGCACACGAAACTTGCTTCTAAGTGCAATATCCGGTTACAATTATAATAACAACAATGGAAGCAGGCTCTACACTCTCTCTGTGGCATGTGATGCTGCTAAAAGTCTCTTGAGGCAAATCCAAGGTGAAATAATTTTCTCGGCCACTCATGGACTCTTTAATCAAATGATGCACGTTCCGCTAAAATCTGTTTCACTTCTTGAGACTGGCCGCTGTTAGGCTCCAGTGCATAATCACTTGAAAACGCGTTGCTGTGGTGAAATTTCACTGCGCGGGCTTTTGTTGTTCCAACAGCTGCTCCACGAGGCCGATATAAAAACACCCCACCTTCCCTAATTTGCTTTCCTTCCACCCACTTTGCACCTAGTTCATCGAAATCTCAAATATCCACCGAACTGATGCATTTTCTCACTGTATATCCTCTCAACACCTATTCCGGGCTGGAACTCTCTCTTCGTTCAACTTCCCACCTCCCCGGTGTCACCAATATGGACAACAATAACAAGGCTAGGTTGTCTCACTCGAACACGCAGACCATGGATAAAGACTCCTCTCGTCGGACCTGGCAAGATCGTCAGCGTGAGCGCGTAGATAAACTCTATGCGCGGCTCGGCGTGAAGCAAGGAAAGAATTATGCGATTAAACCTCAGCCAACTTCGAACAAGACAGACGGTACGTCCTTCAGTGTAGGCACTGTATGTATATACCAGCTAACATATTTCTCCAGATATGCCCGCAACAATCGTGAAGTCGAGGACTCGTTCACGTCTCTCCACACTGAAGAAAAAGGTCCTGACCAAGCTACCAATGGTGGCCCATGTTCGACGAGATCAAGGTAAGTCTCAGTTTATCAAATATCATTCTCCAATTACTGAGATGAGGACAGCTTCCAAGGAAAACGGTAGCCCCCAGGATGAAAGTAAAGGCGCTATAGTTGCTCAAACTTGCAGCGAGCAAAGTAGGTCTCTATTAGTATGTGGTCTCATCTAATCGCTAACATTCAGGAAGGTTGCGAGGAGACAGACACTCACCATGATGAGACCATAGTCCCTATGGTGGCTCAAGCTTCCCCCGATCAAAGTAAGTCTTATTCTTCTTAGGTACAATCCAATCGCTAATATTCGGATAGACTCCAGCAATGAGGATAATTGCCGAGACGCATCCGAACTTCCTATGGTGTCTCAAGCTTTCCCCGGCCAAAGTACGTGTCGTTCATTGTATGCTGTAATTTAATCGCTAATATTAGGTCAGATTCTACCAATGAACAAAGTCGTCTAGGCAATCCCGAGATCGTAACCCCCATTCCTACCATCATTCCTATCGAGGTCATGTACAAGGTCACATGTGCAGATAATCCAGAAACTTCAGACACTGTCGATTCTGAGGGCGTCGGCGATCTTGAAATAGTCAGCGTCACCACCGAAGAGACCGTTATTCCTTCTACTTTTGGGTCTCATGCTGGAAGCCTCGCAGACAATCATGCCGCCGTTAAGATCCATTGCGAAATTGCAGTGAAAGTAAAAGCCATATCAAGCGAACCAGAGGCTACTGGTGAAGAATTAAAGGCCGTTGAAGGGGAAAGCTCGGAACCGGAACAGAAGAGTATGTGTTTAGAGAACATCCAGGCCGAGTTAGAATGGAACCTTCTTGAACTCAAGGAGCAATGTTCTGACTTGACGCTGGATAACTTGGGACTAAACAAGCATCGATTAGATCTGGAACATCAGCTTTCAGAGAAAGACAACGAGATTGCACAGTTAAAAGCTCGATTGGACGAACAGTATGATCAGCAGTATGTGGAGCGCAGCGAGAACGACGAGCTAAAGACAGACATCGCTCGAATTCAAGACGAACTCAAAGCAGCAGACTTGAAGGAGGTGGGATTTCAACAGAAGCTGGACAAGGCTCTCAAGGATATCGAGGGGTGGAGGCGCAATCATCGAGGGCATCTGAAGACAAAGAAGGACCTGAAAGTCGAGATCAAAGACCTGACAAACAGGCTCGACGAACAGCAGGAAGAGAAGGAAGCCCTCGAGCTTACTGCCCAGGATCTTCAAGATCACGCCGACAACCTGAACAAAACTATCACAGAAACTCGTATTTTTTACGAAAATCGGATTGAAGAACACATTCGCGGTACACAGGCAATGGAGCAGCAGATCCAAGAACTAATTGCCGAGATATCCGCTCGGAAAACCCACACAGGCATCGCTCATTCGAAGCTAGTCGATAAGATAGAGCAGCAGCAGGGCCTCATGGAAGACATGGCCGCATGGCTCAAGCTCGGAAAGCCCAGTACTTTTGAGCAAGTTCAGTGCTTCTTCGACGAAGTTCACAAGCGAGATGAGAAGATCAAAGCTTTGGAAGATGAAGTCGCTGTAACCAAACAGCACCTCGCCGCTTCTCTATCCGAAATTGATGAGATTAGGACCGTCCGGGATCGAAGCGCAAAGCGGGAATCCGAGCATTTTGCTAAAGTGGACGGCTTGATGGAAGAGAAAGAATTTTTTGAGGCGAGGAGCAAATCAGCCCTGGCCACTATCGCGTTCATGAGGTTAGAATTTAAGGGCTTGAGTGCCGGGATGTCTGAGATACAGGCTTCTTCACCAGCCCTTGATGCTGCTATCGAGATTCCATTCCTCGCCTCGAACGCGTGCATCCGGCTCGCCGACGTAGTCACTGCCAAAATGTCACTCGAGGAAGATTTGAAGACTTCGAAAGATGAACTTTCAAAGCTCACTCAAATACTCTTCACTCACCGAATGGAAGAAAGGTCCCGCCAAGCCGCGCTCGCCCAAGCTCAACTAGAAGCCCGAACTGCCCAGCAGAACATGGAGTTGTATAAATACAGCGCCGACACACTCCTCGAAAACCCCGAGCTCATTGGGGAGAATCGAGATCTAATGTTGAGGCTTCAAGCCGGCTCAGACTCAATCATGCGCTCAGCGCTCACCAACGCTGAGCTCCAAGGGAGGATCGGCTACCTACAGCAGACGCTCCACAACATCGGAGACTGGTACGTCGATCAGACCATCAACATCGTGCCAGCCCTGCACAAGAAGATTGCAGGACTCATGGCAGAGAAGGGCGAGGATTATATCGTCCCTGCTCAGGAACATCCCAACCCGAACGTGGATATCAAGATGTTGTTGCGCCAGGCAATCATGGCAGGCGCATGGGATCAGGAACTTCCCAACGACCTTGTACCTTTCAACCCCACCCACAACCCCGGCCGTATTCCCGCGACGTATGAGCGTGTGAAGGCTCTTCTGCCCCTTGGCTGGGAAGTTCTCTATAACGTCGACAAGGTGTTTATGAAACCCATGTTCGAGCAGTTCACCGGACAGGACTCGCAGGAACGCGCCGAAGCCGGGAGGCAGGCCGAGCACGAGTACTACTGCGCTCAGCTTGGTTTTGATGAGAACCAGTACCACACGGTGCTCCACACAACGGTGAACGAGGAAACCGGAGAGGCTGTTATTGAGCTGGAGATCGAGATGGGCGAAGATACCGAAACCAAGCAGATCGATATCATCACGGAGTGTACTGACGACGAGATCGACTACGATAAGTACTGATGGTGGCTCACTGAGTTGACAGGAACTGGTAAGTGTTGAAGGCGACTCTAGTACTGTTGGCTCGTTGATCGCTAACATATTGTGCAGTTTGACGGACGCGAGTGGTTCGATTTTTGAACTGGCTTGTGTAGATTGACCGGTTTGGTAGAGATCAATTATCAATGGTGACTATTGGACGCGAAGGAACTGGTAAGTGCTCACTTCTCTTCTTCACCGGCTCGTATGGATTACTAACAAAGTACACAGCTTGTACGGAGCCTTCGTCGACCGAATCCCTCCACTCTCCAGCGATTGCTTGTAATCACGTATGTGTATGGTTTAAAAATTCATTGAGAGGACTTGGAAGCTGTCGGAACAGCACGGAGAGTTTGGAGTTGTATACCCATGAATCAGTGGCAAGCGCCAGTGGCCAACAATAGCTTGCATAGCGTCTGTATCCAGCAGATTAATGCAGAAAGCCTAATCAATAGAGAGAAAAGTTTATTTCCACTTGATGTCTAGATGGCTATGTAATGCTTGGTAGCTTATCTATCGCCTGCTTGATGGTTGTACAGCAGATGCATCTAATAACATGAAGCTATCTGGCATGAGCTTTTGCTGTCCATAGCCAGCTGATTGGAAATGCAAAAAGAAATCGATGTTACAAGCTTTGACATTCTGGCATAAGTACGTATATAGGATGATAATTTTTCATTCTTATCGCAGTTATCTGTATATAACCCTACGTGCTGCATGTTCTGCCTCCATTAAACCTTTTGTCAGCAATATAATGCTTATTATATTGTATTATTTCGACCTTCCCTTCTGCCTTTCATCCAATCAAACATTTATCGGCAATATCTCATAGCTACCTGTCCCGCAACAGCCTTGTTCAATTCAAAAGATGGAAAATCCCATGCAATGCTTACTAAGCCACCGCATCGACCAAATGCCGAGGTCCATTCCCCAACCCCATCGCATATACACAACTATCCGTTCGCGCCAGCATACCCTGTATCGATATCCTCACTCAAGAATACGATAATAAAACCGTTCAGAATACGGAAAAATGGCAGATAGAGAAGCAGATCGTCAAAAAGCTATGCGCGCGGTTCGCGCCATGTTTGAGCGGTATAAGCGGCTTTCCGAGTTAAGGCCAACGGAACATGTGGTATGTATTTGATGTATTGCTAGTGCCAAATTGGTGTAAGAGGGGTGGGAGTTGACATTTTCTTGCAGGATTTCGATCGCGAGGTCATGGAAAGGCTGGAGCTTGTGGATGCGGGGCTTGATGGGTCGGTTGTGTATGAGTTGGATATTATACCCGGGTTCTCGAATTTGAATGGTAAACCACTTCCACCTCTTTCCTTTCGGTTCAGATACGTATAGATTTTTAACTATTTTAATAGATGTGATGCACGGTGGCGCGGCGGGGGTAATATTCGACATGTCCACCACTACTGCACTTTGTCCCATCGGGCGGCCAGGCTCTTGGGAGTTCATGGGCGGCGTCACACGCTCGCTGAACATATCTTATCTCAAAGCTGTGCCGATTGGGACGAGAGTGAGGTTGACTTCGAAAGTTGTGGCAGTGGGGAAGCAAATGGCAATGATTCGAGGTGACATGACGAGTCTGGATGGGAAGACGACGTATTGTACGGTTGAGCATCACAAGGTCAATGCGCCGGTCCTGGAGCATTTGAGGGGCGTGAGAATAGAGTGGGATGACGAGTTTGATAAAGATTGGGGAGTCAAGGAAGGGCAGGGGATGGGTCAGAGAAAGGGAGATAATAAGGCGAAAGCGAAGATCTAAAGATGTAACGATTTGAAAGAGAAAGACGCCGTGTTGTATGCTTGAAGAATTTGTACAATAGATATACAGGTCATAAAAATTTCCATATTGATCCAGGTTACTTTTTCTTATGGAACTTCTTGGAATCTACGAAGTATCAGTTAGCTCAAAGATAATTCGTTCTCGATAAGTGTTTGGCATACCAGCAGCTGTTCTCTTCTTCTTGGGAGGCGTCTTGCCTCTACTCCGTGCAATGATCTGTTTCTCTATCCAGTCCTCCTCTTTCTCGTCCCATATTTCATTATAAGGATATAGGGCGCGCAGGTGTTTGAGTGTGCCTATCCTTGGGGGATAGTATGATGCGACCGCAGCACCCTTGAGGCGCTGGTGAAGGATGGCCGTGCCCATGCGGAGGCGATTGGGGTTGAAGGTGGTGTTAAAAACGCGGCACTGGACCTTGCGAGTTGTTAGAGTGATGGGCCAGAGCACTATGATGGACGATTTACCTTCATGAGGTCCAGCACGCGGGTGCGCGCCACTGATGCGCCTGCCATTGATCAATGCAGATGTGCAGTACTAGCACGTGGTGAGGGGTGAAATGGCTGACGTGCGGAGGAGCTGCGGAGGTGTCGCGGAGGTGAATTGCTGTGAAAATCTATCTTGGCGCGCTAGTCTGAACGAGAACTAGCGTTGGACAGCTCCAGGAACTTTTTCGACGACAGCGACAATAGGCAGCCCCTCACCGCCAGCGGTCCTCTCACAATCGCCAACCTCGTCATCCCTCGATTGTTCATTTGCTCATTTGCTTATTTTAATTCTCTGGTCACTTTAAACTTGCGCAATGGCTACCCCCGAGAAGCGGGGGCGCCCTTTCAATCACTACGGTGGTGGTGGCTCTCACGGATCACAACAGGCCAAACGACACAAGACACACGACAACAGTACTACACCCCAAGATAACCGCCAGGGATTCAAGCATTCATATGGTCGTGGCGCGCGAGATCAGATTGAGAGTGAACTCGAGCGACATCCGGATCCTGCCAATTGTGAGCCGTGCAAACTGGCGGCCTCTGAGCGACAGTCCGGCATGATCGCATTGCTGGACCAGCTCGTATACGAAGAGGCGGGACCTAACGCGGACAAGGAAATACTCCATTATGCGCGACAACTACGAGATCGTCTAGCAGCTCGAGCCAACGAATTGCTTCCCTCGGCCGCAAAACAAGAAGTCGACATCAAGCACCGCGCAACTGGCGCCAATGTCTTCATCCCCGCCTTTGTAGAACGAAAGCTCAACCTTGCGAAGAAATTCCCTCCTCTCCCTCCCATCTCGGAGCCTTACCTCGAAGAAGCCGTTTTTACTCATACTTCCGCCAATGCGACCACAGTCCCGCGCCGTCTCAACAGTGCACAGCCCGACCAAATCAGCTACGAACGCCTCGAATTCATGGGGGACGCCTATATCGAGCTCCTTGCTACGCGCCTCATCTACTCCCGCTTTCCACACATGGATGTTTCCCGCCAATCCCAGCTTCGTGAGATCCTAGTAAAAAATGAAACTCTCCAAGTCTACTCCCAAGGCTATGGCTTCCCGGACCGCCTGAAGCACGGGGGACACATCAATGTTGGTGCGCAGAAAACATGGATCAAAGTGCAGGCGGACATTTTCGAAGCATACATCGGCGCGCTCGTGCTCTCCGACCCAGAGCACGGTTTCGCGATTGCGGAAGCCTGGCTTACAGAACTCTGGGCACCACACATTCTCAACTTCAAAGAGGCGCCAGTAGAGAACGCACATGCGCGGGAGCAACTAAACAAACTGGTTGCAATGAAAGGCGTTAGGCTCGCCTTCGATCCTGAGAAACCCATGGAAATGATAAACGGCATTCAGCGCTTCTATATCGGCTGCTACCTAACCGGCTGGGGCTACGAGCACCATTGGCTCGGGCACGGCGAGGGACAAAACAAGAGCCAAGCATGTATTCTTGCGGCCATGGATGCAATGGAGAATAACAAGGAATTCATTCAAGAACTAAACAGAAAGAAGTTGGAAATTTATCCGCCAACTCCCAAGGCTCAAGATGGAGAGAAGACGGAGGTTAAAGATGAAAAAAATATGGGGGAGAAGGATGGAAAGAAGGAAGTCACCAGTGCTGCGGACGGGGAGGTTGATGTTGCAAATCCAGAGGAGGAGAAGAAAGAGAAGAAGAAGCGCAGGAAGGAGAGGAAGGAAAAAGAGCGGGCAGAAAAGGGCAAGGATGGGAGCAGTCATTGAGGTATCTGTCCTCTGGCCATTTCGGAATTGTCTGCTTCGATATGGAATGATCGCGGTTTCAGGTCACGAAGCCGTAGGATGGGAGTGGCTTTTCAGATATCCATTCTCAACCGAACCGAAAGTTTCCATCTTATCACAGAGAGGCCTAGATGTCAGATTTTGGAGTAGCTGCGTTTTATCATCGTCAGATTGTATTTGCGGGATATGACCGGCTTCGTTCACGAAGAGCATAGCAAGTATGTGTGACATGATGTGGTCGTCGACATAGCTGTCATGATGTGAAAGTATTCACTATCTGAACCGTTCCACATATGATTATAAGAATAAAGAGTCTTTTGATGATACACAGTTACATTCCTCTATGCCCAGTTACACCAAACCATTTCCGAACAGGTGCCATCCCAGGCGTCGAACAACAAGAAAAACCAAAAGAAAAACCAAAAGAAACCATCTACACCCTAACTTCCACCCTCCCCCTCTCCTCCCCCTCAACCCCCCACTCCCCACCTCCCCGACAGCATCCGCCCATCCTTCCTTCTCCCACTCCCCTAAAATCCTCTCCAGCCGCTGACTCCCCGTCGCCTTCCATACCTCCTCCACCGCCTCCCTACTCAATGCAAACGGCCTCGCCGTCACATTCGGCACATACCTCCCCACCAGCTTCTCCGGCTCCATCCAATCGACGCGGATATTGCGTTCGAGTACCTCGCGGAAAGCGGCGAGATTGGGTCGTAAGAAGGAGGAGTGGAAGGGGACGTCGATGCCGGCGAGGGGGATGGTAGCGGTGCCACGGGTTAGGGTGGGTTGAGAGGATAACGAAGAGGAAGAAGTGATTGAGGAGGTGATGAGGGAGGGCAGGGTGGAGAGGGGGGTAGGGTGTGGGGAGGAGGCTAGGGCGTTACAGACGTCCGTCAGGATGGCGAGGTTTGAGAGGGTGCCCGCGCAGACGTATTGGCGACCCTCGACGTTGTAGTTGACGATTTCCAACAATCCACCCTCAGTCTGCAGGGCAATAGTCTTAACCACGTCTTCGAGTGTGGATACTGTGAACCCTGCACACACACGCGACGGATCCACCGCCATCATCCCAAACGCACTGCGGCCCTCCTCATCACGCTCAACCGCAACTTGCATACTCAACCCGCGATAGAAGACGATGGACAGCATCTGTTCAAGAGGCATCAAATCCGCAACCGCCCCCAACGCCGCATATTCCCCCAACGAATGCCCCGCATACCTACTCCTTCCATGCACAAGCCCTCTCGCCACCATGTCTTCATACGCAGCCTTTGCGACCACAGTTAGCGCCGGCTGCGCGAATTCTGTCGAAAACAGCAAGCCCTTGGGATGTCGGTATGTGTAGGAGGAGGCTGTGGGCGCGATATTGAAGAAGGGTTTTGTGACGCGGGTGCCTGTGGGAGAAATGGAGTCGTAGGTCATGTTTAGATAGTTATTCCGGATTCGGGCTCCACGGGGACCGCCGAAGTGGATTTTTAGAGTTTTGGGGTTGTGCTGGATTATGTGGGTGAGGAGGAAGCCTGGGGGAGTGTTAGAGGGGGTTGGGATTGGAGGAAAGGGAAAGAGGGAAATAAGTACCATATGTCTCATCAAAATGTTTATCAGCAACATCCCATACTTTCCTCGCCGCCGCACTCGTCGCTCGCAAATCCATCCCCATCCCCACCTCCTGACTGCCCTGGCCTGTGAACACGAAAGCTGTTTCAACGGGCTCGACTTCGCATTCGCCTGCGAAGACTTTCTCCTGGCTAGCAACATTGCGGGCTTCGATTTTGATGATTTTATTGCCTTTTTGCATGGCGATGTGGTCAAGGTGCACTTCGATACTGTCGCCACTCTTAATCATGCCAGCAAAGGAGGCGCTGAAGTTGCGCATGGAGGAGAGGTTGTTTTCGGCACAGCGCATTTCGACGATGGAGCGGATTATGGCAGAGGTGTGCATGCCGTGGGTTATGGGGCCGGGGAGACCTGCGTATCGCGCGAATGCTGGCGAGACGTGGATGGGATTAAAGTCGAGGGAGATGCGGGAGTATTCAGCGTTGGAGGAGGGGGCTGAGAAGACGAAGCCCTCTTCTGATGTGTCGAGCGTGATGGGTCGGTCAAGGGCGACGCGGTTGGTGATGATACTGCCGTGACGGTCGAGGTAGCCAGTCACTGGGTTGTTATTCACTGTGCCAGATGAGTTGGACAGAGAGTCGTAGTGGACGGTGCCAATCTCGATAGGCAGCTTGGATTCCTTCGTCGTGGCATACACCTTGCCTGTAGTGTGGATGTGACTGTGAACAGCTTTGGATTTGAGGGCAGAGAATGTTTCAAGTTCGAACACGAGCGTCTTCTCAGCCAGTTCATCAACTTCGAGGGACTCATGGAAGGTGATCCACTCCTTTGAGAGAAGCAAATTCGCCAGACTCGCAGACCCGAACTGAACCTCGCGCAGATCTTCTTTGCGAGTCGTGAAGCACTCAGAGAAGTTGGTATATGTGCCGCGGTAGAAGAACTCAGATACGACATCCATGACCGGCACATCATCTCTGGTAATGGTAGCACAGACCTCGACTGTCTTACCCGTATCGCCAATAGAGACTGACGTAACACGTGCATGACTTTCTGTGTTGTCGCCAACTTGCAGCGGAGTAACACCGTCGTACATGCGGAACTTGTTGGACAGATGAACAAGTTTGAGCAAGTCGCCCTGAACCAGCAACAGCGCTTTCATGATCGACTTCCACCCAACAACGATAGCGATGTCCATTGGAGCCAAACCCCCACTGTCCATGCGTCTCATGCCGCCTCCGATAGTAGCCATGAATCTTTCGACGAGATCCTCTGTGATGGTGAGCTCTCCGCCGTCAGCCTTGTATGCGTGGAGTCCAGCGGGTAAAATAGGCGTCTTGTAGACCTGACCAACCCAAAGCTGCTTGTAGAAGTCGCAGATCCGCTCAGTGCGTCCTTCCGTACTCTCGTGCAGCAGTGCATGAGGCGTTTCTGGATGGTACGAGAAGCGGAACTCGAGCGAGAGAGGCTCAATGTTTGCATTCTCATAGCAATACATGCGCAAGATGATCTTGTTTCCAGGTTCAGTCGCAATGGAAAGATCAGTCTGGTTTGTGCCATTGCTGCTCATTGTGATGGAGACGTAGTTGTGGCGGAGCTTGTCGGTTATCATGACTGATAAGTTGTGGGCTGGTGCAAAGGCCTGTCGAATGGGGTTGGGAATCATAGAATGGCCACTCATGACGCTCTTGCTCTTGAAGACGGCATACCTCCATGACAACTTCTTGCCAGCGAGTAGATCGAACCACGAATCTGGAGAGGGTAACTCCTTCATATCGGCCGGGATCTTGAATGTTGTCGCATTGGGTTCAATAACGATGGACAAACCTTGTTGCCGTGCAGACTTGCGAGACGAATGATGGCCGAAGAATTCGACTGTCGGAATAGCTTTGCGTGACCCGCCATAGGTTTGTTGCAGGATACGATCCAAATGGCCATCATTGATTCTATCGAGAATCTCTTTGATCGGCTCATTGATGTTCTGCGGTGTCGAGTGCATAACGGCCACCGGGCCTTGAAGAATACATGTTCGCTGTACATCTTCGTCAACGACCGCGTCGACAAATTCTGACTGCCAGAGCGAATCCTTCTTGAACGACGTCTCAAAGTTGGCGTCGAGAACAGCGATAAACGGAACGGGCTTTTGGCCCGCACGACGGCAGATGCTCAAGAAGTAATCCTGGTCCTCTTGATTAATTAACTGCGTCTTGCTCTCCTGGTAAGCGTGAGCCAGATGACGCAGCGATTCGAAAGGCTCGTCAAAGTCCGCGTAACTCGTGAATATAGGCTGAGTGAGTTCCCAGTTCGACAATGGTAGACGCTCTTCGATGCGACGGACGAAGTCACCGAAGATGCGGACATATGAAGGATCGATCCATTGCGAGCGCTTGCTAAGGTAAAGCAGGTTCACCATACGCCTAGCAACATCTTGATAAGTCATACTCTTCAAATCGACAGCCTTGCCGCTGGAGAAGTCGTAGCCAAACCACACCTTTTGAAAGTCCCTATTGAGACGCTCAATAATGTAGTCCTTGCTCTTGAGAATCTCATCAAGCTGTTTGTTCTTCGGAAGTGAGAAGATTTTCTTATCAAATTCGGCCCACAACTGCACGCCGCGAGTCGCAATCTTGTGAATTGGTTGACCCATTTCCGACTTGACAGTCAGAATGCCCTTGCACTTCTGCCACATCGCATCTTCTACTCCTTGGCACGCGGCAATAGCTTGTTTGGCGGCGAGCGACGTATGAGCTTCTTTAGCTACCATCATTCGGCTGCCGAAGAGTACACCATCGAAAGGCATTGGCGGTTGATGAAACCTTGACGCCCAGGAACCTGTCAAGTATGGGTATGTATCTTCTGGGCCGCCAAAACCACTACCAGCTACGAGGATGATGTTAGGGCATCTTCGAATCGACGCATAGGTTTGGAGGATCGGATCGTGAAAATCTTCGCTTGAATGATGGCCTCCGCCTCGGCCTCCTGTCCATTGCATCATGATAGGAAATGAGGGATGTGCCTTGGCGATAGTGAGAACCGCTTGTATAGCATCCATATTGCCAGGTTTAAAGGAGATGTGCTTTAGACCAATATCTTCGATATATCCAGACGCCACCTCTAGTGATGGGACACCCGCGCCAAGCGTGATGCCATCAATCAAAGTTCCTTGTGCAATCAGGTTCTTGATTAGGGGAATTTGCCATTGAATAGACCTTGGGGCAGAATAGATGAGGTTCAGCGTGATGCCTTTGCCGGCTGGAATTAGTTGCTCGATGGTGCGGATTGCCTTGACGAGAGCGTCTTCCTTGTGGTAACCTCCAGCTGCCAACTCGACGTGGTATCCAGCGTTAATCACAGCCGCAACAAAATCGGGATGAACTGTTGTAGGCGTCATACCTGCGACCATAAGTGGTGGCGTACCCAGAAGTTGGCTCATCTTCGTGCTGACAATAGTTCGTCCAGATGCATCTGAGAGAAGCGTAGGCTCAAAGTCATGCAGCCAGTCGGCGGAGCGGCGGGACGATGCAT
The DNA here is from genome assembly GCA_020744415.1 of Dendryphion nanum. Classification (NCBI taxonomy): domain Eukaryota; kingdom Fungi; phylum Ascomycota; class Dothideomycetes; order Pleosporales; family Torulaceae; genus Dendryphion; species Dendryphion nanum. The sequence continues at coordinate 1,629,255 of JAGMWT010000009.1, forward strand.
TCGAAGGAACATCAAAGAGGTCAGGTTTGTATCCAACATGCGGAAGTTGGCCTTGAAGCGGACCAGCAAGAATGACTCGAGTTCCAGTGCCCTCTTTAGAGCGGTGCAAAAGGGTCCCTACGCCCGAGGACTCACCTGGTCCAAAATCGATGATGCAGCTACGAGTCGGGAAAGTGGTCGCGCATGGCCAGTCGACCATTTGTGTGGTAATACTGTCTGCGAGAATCGGAAATAGTGCCTCTTCCTCCACTTCTCGTAGATCAGCACCTGTCTTCGAGTCATAGACGGAAATAAGAAGATCGCTGGGTTTGATGACGATGTTATGTCGCACCATGTCATCTATAATCTTTTGTCGCGATTCGGCGAGGTAGAATGTGTGAAAAGGTGCAGTGATGGGCAAGTAGCGAGTGATTAGTGGCTTGACATTGGCCTTGATCTGTTTTTTCTTAACATCCTCAAGCCATGCGGCAAAGCTTTTGAGTGACTCCGGAGGGCCACCCGTAACAATATTACTCGGGCCATTCACGAGGGCGATGGCGATTTGTTGGTTGTCAGGAAGATGCTTGTTGAATGCATTTATCTGTTTTTCAAGCTCCGCTCGTTGTAAATGCATGATGTTCATCATGGGTGTGGGCTCTTCTGAAGGGTCCGCCTCGTCTTGGACCATCTTCTGCCAGGTAGTCTTCCGCGGGAACTGTTGTTGACTGCGGCAACCGACGCAAAACAGAGCGATCAAACAAGATCGAAAGGCGCCTTCAAAATCGTCCCAGGTCCTGCAAGTGGCAATGCCAGCTGCAACAATAATGCCCTGACTATGACCTGTTGATCCCGCCAGATTCTCGACCACCTCACCAGGAGTGAGCTGCCAAATCTTGCATGCAATATAGAAATGGCACAGCTGGCCGAGTGCAATTAACGGAAAGCTGACAGGTGCCGAGAGAAGATATTCGGAATCGGGAGTCGTTTCAGGCCTCTTGAGCCAGCCGAAGAAGTCGAGGCCGAGAGGGTACTGATCGATAACAGTTTCATCCTGGAGGAGCTGATCGAAAATCATGGAACCAAAATCGAGGATATCATCTAGCAAGCTTCCGTATGTCCGGTATAGATCTCGTAGTTCCTGGAAGTAGTGTTGTGTGTTGCCCTGACCACCGAAAACCGTATAGGTGGGCGTTCGTTCCGAAGGGTGGGAAGCCGCAAAGAAATGTGGTATCCGGCTTCCAGTCGACCGCCGCATCAAATGCATGGCCTCAAAATATGACTTAATGATATCCTGCTTGCTCTCCAGCTCGGACTCTTGCTGTTCGGCCGCTCGTGTGTGGATATCCTTGCCCTGTAGGTGGTCGCTATTAAGTTTGTCGACAACCTTTGAGAAGAGTTCCGATGACATGGTGGTGGCCTTGTCGTCGCGGCCAGCTAGATACCGCAGGAACTGCGCTAGCAGCTGCAGATCTGAACATGGCTCTTGGATCTTGTTTTCTGAGTTCTCTGAGAAACATGCGAGGAAGTTGTTGCGCATCCGACATGCGAATAGTCGTAAGTGTTCCGGGACGGGTAAGGCAAATTGGTTGCCGTTGTATGTGCACTCCACGATGTATTCTTCCTCCTTCTCGATGACATTGAGACTACCTTGGAGGCTACCACCAAGACGTGGGGACGCAAACCCGAGTACATCCATTGCTGCTGTGGATGTGAGTACTAAGGGGTTGATACGGGAGTATAGTGTGAAAGAAGTTATTCAAGAAGGCAGCGACGAGAGGAAGGACTCTGTGTGGGGTATCGCAAACGAATGAATCGTATACATGTACAAAGGAGAAGAAACCCGTAAGAAAGAGAAATCGCTGCACGTAGATAATAAGATTGAAGGACTCAATTGCCTGTCGCAACGATATATCTCTTGACACCTGTCTCACGCCTCGGGCCCTTCTAAGCAGTCGAGCATGGCCTACATAGCTAGGTGCTTATTCTGCTATATTCGGGATACAGATGCCGGGTTAACGCTTGTAGCATGGGGCTGAGGTTTGTTCCCCGGGCGAGGGTCCCAGACGGCTGTGCCTTTGGCCTGTGCGACGATGTAGACATACTGGACCTATCTGAGTCGCTGGGTAGCTATTTCGCGTCTGATTTGGCAGAACGGATAGCGCCAGTGATGTTGGATAAGAGGTTGGAGGGTAAATGGATGAGCCCCTGCAGCAGGCCATAGCCCGGTATACAGGATGGGATGGGGGTGGAGGTTCAATTTGGCCCGTGCACCCCGCCTCAGTCTCACGTGCAGCAGCGTGCATTAGCTCACTTTCCACCCCCTTGTCACGCGCGGGGACCGATATAGCACCTTTCTATGCGCAGCAACCCCAAAAGCTCTCCGCTTACGACATTCTGATTTGCGACCCGCGTCCTCGGTGAAAGTGCATAGTAGCTGCGGGGAACATCCTGTCCAAGCTTTAAGCTTATCTTGCCATCAGCACCACTCAGCAGGTCGCGTCTCAACGGCCCTCTCCGCTGCGCAACCTCGATTAGGTCCCGCTCCGCCGTCCGTATATCAGCTCAAAGTGCCATCGCAGTCAATTTCCGCTCGTGATGGTGGACAGGGGGCGGAGAAGTGGTGCAGGAGATGTGCCTAGCACGATTGGGTACACGCCGCACGTTGAGGTTGGGCTGGTGCGGAATTGCTGAATTTCTGGTGGCAGGGAGAAACGTGTTGGTCGAAGATTAGATTGGAATTGCTGGCGGAATTGGAAGCCTCGTGTGTTGTTTATTCTGTTCTTGCTACTATGTAGAGGCTGCTTCTAGGTTAATGGACGATGATTTGTTCTATATGAATGTGGTCTGGTGTTGGAAACTGGTAATTCCTCTATCACAACTTATTCATGAAATAAAACTTGCTGGTCTGTGTTCTGTTACTGTAGAATAATACGAAAACACTCGAGAGAATTACACAAATCTAGTTAGTATGGCCGATGTGATGCTTGGAATAGATTCAGGGGATTAGGCTCTGTATGGAGGGATGAATTGTAATCCATGTTCTCGTGAATGCTACACTTGCAATGAAAGCAACGGCAACACAATTAGCAAAATATGAGAATCTTTGAAGTACCAGATGAATTACGTATGAAGAAGATCGAATACAAATGTACATAATAGATTTTCGGGAAACTTGCCAACATATTCTAACCCAGTGCATTTCCCGCAATTCAGAAATATCCAATAAACAACCCTGAAACTCAACAAATATATACAAATTCAAAGTAAAAATCCAATATCGGCATCAACATCTACAATTGCATATCCATGGGCAATCTCATATCCACATTCGTCAAAAACTCCGTCTCCTGCTCTTTAGTGTAAGGTGGCTGCTCCTTCGCCCTGAACATCGAATTCGTCATCATCGATTGGTGGAAGTGATGATACGCTTTGTTTTGCCTCTTGCTCACTTTGTTGCAATAAGCTGCATACGCGTCTTTGCCAACAGCAGCGAAGAGATATTTGGGATTGATGCCGATCGCTTGCGCTCCTTTCTGGCCAAACCCAAAAGAGCTCACGATAAAGGCTTTGACATCTTGGCTGGTAGGAATAGTCTCACTGGGAAAGGCAATGTGATCAAACTTCTCGAGTGCGTTGTCGATATTGTCGGCATTGCGGTTGCCGGGGATCAGGCCTGTCTCCATGATCTGGAGACAGCCATTGAGCATCCAAGCGGCGGCGGCACCTTTGGGATGGCCCGTTAGGTGCTTTTGGAACACGGCAAGAACGGGATTGCCCTTGGTGCGACCGAGCTGTGTCATTTGCTCTTGGATCACATCACACTCATTGAGTTCATTCTTGATGGTGGAAGTGCCATGGAAGGAAGCCACCTGGATGTCATCCACGGTCAATCCCCATGTAGCCAATGCGCCGCGCATAGGGGAGATCTTGCTGTCGCGTTTCCAGAACTCATTTCCATAGCTATTGAGCACCTCAGATCGCTGCTTCTTGCTTTCAGAGATGATGGCGTCCATACGGTGCTGGCGGTATTCTTCAATGTTAAAATCGACTTGGCCCGACTTGTAGGATGAGATTTCCTGGACGAGATACTCGATTTCGGATTGCTCGGTCTCCTCAATTTGGCTCATGCGTACATCGATTTGACGCTTGCGGAAACTCATGTTGAGCAGCGGGCTCTCAAAATTCCCCTTAGAACCACCGGCACTGAATCCAATGATACCGCGACCTGGAGCTGGCAGAGACCTTCCAGCTTTGTCGGCAGCTGTTCGAGTTGCGGCAATGACTCCGTGAATAGGAAGACCCATCTCAAGAGCAAGCTTAGCGTTAGTCAGGATCTGGATACCAGCACCCTCAGATTCGACAAAGCCACTGCGGGTGCTAGTTGCTGGGCGACTCATCTCAGCAGCAGTCCTACCGCGAGCAAAGTCTTCTTCGCAGTTATTGGTAGCTTTCATATTAGCGAATTCATATGCCACATCTTTGCCGAGAATGTCGTAGCCACCAACGAAAACGGTTTTGGCCTTGCCGCTCGCAATAAGCTCAAAGCCAACATCGAGCGACTCAAGAGCAGTTGCACAAGCGCCAACAGGAGTGTTGTTGGGTCCGCAAGATGAGAGAAGCAACATATTGATCCAGGCACTACCTGTATTGATAAACGACTCAGCCAATACATCGTTTTGTACAGGTCGGTCCATAAATCGCTCCTTGTACATGCTCTGGAGTGAAGATGCTCCGCCAAAGCCGGATCCTACACACACGCCAAGTTGGCTGACGTGAATGTACTTGTAGAACTCATAAGGATCCGTGACGCCCGCAGAGAGGAGCGCCTCGGCTGTGCAAACAAGGGCATACAGAGTAACGGGGTCGACTTGGTTAATAATGTCCTCAGAAATTCCGTACGTCTTTGCACACCAATCGGTCGGGACCTGGCCACCAACGGTACGGTCAAAAACAAGAGCTTTGGGTACCATAACTCGGGCTCCCTTGTGGAGGATGACCATACAATTGTCGCCACCAGGTAGTGGTTTAACGGTAACTTTGTTGCCATTTTCACGTATAAGGTCAGCTGCCGTTTCCTTGCTCACTTCGAATGGCTCAAAGTCGTGCTGCAGGTCGATTTCATGAAGTACACCCCGTGACTTGGGGTCAGTTCCATCAAGAGGCCGAGGGTCAAGGATGCGGAGACCAGTGTGCTTAAGGATATGATCTTCGTATTTAGTCTTGATGGAACTGTCGGAGATGGGTGTCTTGGTGTCTTTCTCAATCCAGCCAGTATATGGCAATCCCTCCGCACTCTGGTATTCAATGAGGCCCATGATCCAAGCCATCTCGATGAAACCCTCGAGAGTGAATTTGCCCATTGACTCCATTTGCCAACGAGTTCGGGAGCTGCCAAGTGGACCGACTTCGCCAAAGCCGACCACGACGACCACCTTTTCGAGATCGACCATACCTTCAAGTGAAGAGAGATGCTCTATCTCAGATGAGTAGTCGGGCAGGCGAGGGAAATCGAACTTGATATTAGCACGCTTCTTGAAGGGTGCAAGAGAGCTGGATGGTGAAGTGGCAATAGGGCCATCAAAGTCGGCTTTCTGCTCCTTGATAAGAGCACGGCGGCTCGAGGAAATGTCGGAAATTTCTTTCCGGATTGCAGCTACCTCCTCCTTAAGATTTGGGAAAGTGCTCATGCCACCACTCAAGTCGGCCAAGAGTGGTTCTGTCTGGGAGAAATCGAGGAGTGGGTTCACCATGAGACCCATGATATTAACAGCCATTTCATCTTGCGAGAATGTTTTGACACCAAGTGCTTCGACACCTTCGGCAACCATATCATTGTCGTTCATGAGGCCAGTGCCACGGGTCCAGCCAATAACGGCACCGCATACAGACAAATACTCAGCCCAATCCTCGGTGTGCCACTTGTTGAGAAGACCCTCAAGACCGAGCTTAGACTCGGAGTAGAGGCCGTCTCCACCAAAGACACCGTGATTGGGGGAGAGGGGCAGAATGACCTGGGCAGGACGAGTCGTAATACGGCGCGCTTCTTTAGCTTTCTTCACTGCACCAAGAAGGCGGAGGGTGTTCGTAAGCATCATCCGGTGGGCGAGTTCAGACTTTGGTCCTAGCTCAATGCCATTTGCTGTCTCTGAAATAGCGGCAAAGGGAATAACGTGATCGATATCCCACTCGGCATCATTCAAGCTGTATATGTAGTCGACCAGGGCTTCGGTGTCCTGGTTGCTTCCAGCGTTATAAGGTAGAACCATAAGACTAGAACCTTTGGACCCAAATTTGGAAAACATGGCCTGGAAAAACTTGGTGGCTTTAGCATAAGAGCTCGTGGTGACAATGACTTTTGCTCCTCCGGAAAGGAGACCTTGAACAATCTTAGCGCCAATAGAGCCTTTGCCCGCTCCAGTGACGAGCACATTCTTGCCTCCAAAGTTGAGACCAGAGGAAGTGGCACGATCGAGGATGTTTGCGTACTCAGTGCTGAGATCCTCGGAATCGTTCCATGCACCTTTTGTCTTTTGCTGAATCTGGGGATAGTAGCTGTCTCGAACACTCGTACGGCCCGACAGCGAAATGACATCGGAATCAGAGGAGTTACTGGGAGTCAAGGATGGAGTCATGGTAGGTGTCATAGCTGGAGTAGGAGGCAACAACCCAAGTCCGACCGCTGGGGGAAGATGAGGCTTGTTCTTTGCCGCGATAGCGGCCTCGAAGGCCCTGGACTCGGCAGTCTGAACTGGAGCGCGCGCTGGCGACCGCGCTCGAACACAAGGCGTCTCCACAAAGTTAACAGTCCCCTTAGCATCGATAGTGGTTTGTGGAGCTGTAGTGTTGCTTGATGCAACATAAGTGGGTTCCTCTTTCATAGCGGTGGTGCAGTCTTCCAGGAGGTCCTCAAACCAAAGCTCCATGGCAATGGAGCGTGCATTCTGCTTCTTCATGTCAGCCACTATATGGCGGAGCACGTTGATGAGACGCTTGCTGGAGCGGTTGACGAGCTGATGGCGGCGTCTCGAGACCTCTTCAGACTCCAGTCGCATGTATCCCTGGCGGATGCCATGATATATTTTGAAGAGATCCTGCAGCGCCCAGTTCCAGAAAGAGTCATAGACGCGGGCCTTGCGGCGGTCGAAGTAGGGCTTTATGCCATTGGCGTACTCATTACCGTGCTCCAGGTTCCATAGATCGAGCTCGTTCTGCATGTTCTGCATGTCACTCTTGAGCTGCGTGATCTCCTCAGTGGCGGCATTGGAGTTCTCGCCTAAGTGGCGGGCATATGCCTCGTACACTTCTCGATGGAAGTCGTTTGAGCGCTTGTTAAGCGACTCGAGGGCCTTCGGGTCGATGGTAACGGTATTGGATGATGTGCCAGAAGTGGCTTGGGCCTTGTTGATTACGATGCCCGTGGCAGCAATATAGGAGTGGACGAGGTTAGACCAAAACTGTTTTGCCTCTGGATCGGAGGTCAAGCGCGCGGCAGGTGGACCATGGAGAGCAGTGAGAATGATGCTGTCCTGGCGGCCAGTTGCAAAGCCATATTCACTCTGCAGAAATTCGCGTGCCTTGTTCTGGTTGAAGCCGCCAGGCATCTTGGAGCTAAAGAACTTGTCGGCCAGCGACTTGGTGCGCTTTCCTAGGGAGCCAGAGCATGTTTTCTGGAGAAGCGAACAGAGATCATTCAAGGGAAGCTCCTCTGCACCGTCAGGAGCTCCGCCAAACTCGGCATCGAGGTCTCCCGTGATTTCATTCTGGAGTGTGGATCGCCCTCCAGTGAGGGCTTTGATCGACTGGTCAAACGCGACCTCCTTGGCCGGCTTCTTCAGTGCGATCGAGACGATAGTTCGTACGGCATCGGCGGCAGTAACGGGTGCGTCTTCGATCGGGCCTGCAACGATGGGTGCAGGGGTTGTGGAAGATCCAGATGATGCAGATAGTGATGATGTCGACTGTGGTGGTGTTGGTGTTGCCGCTGAGGTCTGAGCGGCACTGGGGGCGGGGCTGCTTGGCACTGCCTCCTTCTTTGGCTTCAGCACCTTTTCTTGTCCAACGAAGTAAATCGCATCGCGATTCTTCTTCATCGATAGGAACTCGCGCGAGATGTTGTTGGCCGTGTCATATGGCCTGTGGACCAAATCGCGCGTCCTTTTCATCATGGTCGTCAACGTCTCCGCGGGCCCAATCTCGACCGTCTTTCGGGTTTTGAACTCGGACAGGAGCAAGTCCTGCGTCTCGGTCCATCTTACTGGCGAACAGAACTGATGTCTGCGGTAGAAGTCAGCATTTTTCGTCTTTATTTCTTTCCGATTGTTTCTTCGAAGAATGGAACTCTTTGGGAAATTGATTCTTCCAGATTGGCGGGCAATACTCACGCAAGCAGCTCGATGAGCAGTGTGTGGCACAACTGCTGTTGCTTTGTGATATTTTCGTAAGTATTCATATTTGCAGCAATAGATAGAGTTCCGGAGCTTCAGGTTCTATGTTATGATACAGAGTCGATAAGAAAGAAAGAAGAAAGAAGTCTAGAAAGGTCGTAAGTAGGTATGGGTACAACGAAAGACGAACACTATTCAAGAAGATGTTTTGAACGATTGGCAGCTACTCGAAGAAGCTCATGGAGATACTGTTTATCAAGGTCACGGCCTTTGTGGTAGTTATCTATCCCGTATGCAACCCCGGCCTGAGATGCGACTATCCCTCGTCACCCATTTTGGTCTCTCTCACACACCGCGCTAACCCAATCAGGTCATAGGTCCACTCCGCCCCAACTGTCCGCTGCATGGTCCGCTGGTGGCTGACAAGAGAGACCCTCCGCCCAAGTCACAGCTCATATCCCCTTGTGTTCTAATCTGGGGTACGATTAGCGTATTTGAAACTTCTCAGCCTCCGACCCTAAGGTCATAGAAGGTTACACCACACTTGCACCAATCCATAGACCATACCACCACGTGCTTTCATCAGCATGGTCTCACCCCACGTGGCGGAAGTGCCACCATTAGCCAGGGGTTTGCAAAGTCCCTGGCGGGCCTCCGATGACTTCAGGACCTCTCAAACACACGCCAGCGGAATATCTTGGACGTCCGTCACGAATTCACAGTGGCCTGCCCAGTCCTGTACAGCGGATATGCTGCTGGCTGACGTGAAGTATCACCACCAGGAGCTGTGAAATTGTCAAAATTTCTACAACACGCGCCAATGGTGGCACGACATTCCATTTTGGGCTTGACTTGATGCTGTTCAACCCCAGCTGTCCATTGTTATGCGCTACGCAGTACGGATTTAGTAGCACCGCAGCATAAATCATCAATTCTCTATCCGTGGATCGTTAAGGGGTGAATCATGGATCCAGATTGTCAGTGCTCTTGTGCGTCCGGTCGCCTATGCTGTGGTTGTGACAATGCCCCTTTTCAAGGCCTATGAGGCAGAAGATTTGATATCATCCTGAGCCAGTAGACACGAACCGGATTACCGAGTCCGGGTTTGGTCACTTCAGTATATAATAGCATATCACTCGAAAGATTGGCCTCATCAAGCCTCCTATACCCAACCATACACCCACCTTTCTTTCTCTTGTTTCATTGCTTTCATCCGTTCACTATGTCCAAATATATCGATATTGTTCCTCCTGTGGCTCCCTCGCTAAAGGCGATTGCATCTATAGCTTCATCTGCAGAATGCAGACGAGTTCTATATCTTGCATCTTCGATTATCGCAACTGGCCTTATCGTTTACTTTATTTCCCACTTCATCTACAATGTCTTCTTCCATCCTTATGCGAAGTACCCAGGGCCATTTCTGGCCAAGTTTACCGATCTTTATGCTGGCTACCATGCTTGGAAAGGTGACATTCACCTTGACATGCACCGATGCCACTTGAAGTATGGTGACAAGGTGCGATACGCGCCAAACCGCCTAAACTTCAACAATGTCACTGGCCTCAAGAGTACGTCGTACATTCTGCTTTATCTATACCTTTTCTAACTCTTTAGATATCTATGCCCAAGGCAAACCCTATCTAAAGAGCAAAAACTACGCAGCTATGGTGCACCAGGCTACCAACACACTCACGGTCCGTGACCGTAAGGATCACGGTCGTCGTCGACGTGTGATCCAGCAGGGTCTCTCCGATGCTACTCTACGCGCATTCGAGCCCTACATGTACGAAATCATCAACCGCTTCTGCGACCGTCTGGTCCAGACTAGCGAAGAGGAGGCTGCTTTGGCGGCAAAAGGCGAATCTACTGAGACGGCACATAAGACAGCAACTTGGAAGTCTACTCGCAATATGTCGGAATGGTGCAATTACCTCGCCTTCGATCTCATGGCCACCTTCATCTTCAGTGGCAAGTACAACATGCTTGAACGAAATCAATACCGTTATGTGGTCAAGTGTATCGAAGAGTCCAACATCCGTGTTTCTACTATCCTTCAGGCACCCTGCCTCAAGAATTTCCGCATCGACAAGCTCTTGTTCCCTCGAGCCATTATTGCTCGAAACATGTTCTTGAATTTTGTAGGCAAGCTTCTCAGAGACACCAAGAAGAACGATCGCTCTCAACGAAAGGACCTCTTTGAGATGCTCTCGCATGCCAAAGATCCAGAATCTGGTCGAGGCTTCTCTCCTGAGGAAATCGTTGCTGAGAGCGTGACCCTTGTCGTGGCTGGTATGTTCTATATCCCCTAGTTCTAGTCCTACAAGCTAATCCTACTAGGCGCCGACACCTCCGCCACCGCCATGGCTGCTATCTTCTTCTATCTCTCGCGTAACCCTGACGCATATGCTCGTGCCGCCACTGAAGTCCGCTCTACCTTCTCTAGCATAGAAGAAATCCTAGGTGGTGCCCGCCTCAACAGCTGCCGGTACTTGCGTGCCTGCATTGACGAAGCCATGCGCATGTCCCCATCAGTCGGACAATCGCTCGTCCGCGAAGCCCCCGTCGGGGGCACAACCGTAGACGGAGAATTCATCCCAGGCGGCTGCGACGTCGGCGTTCCTATCTACGCAATCCACCACAACGAAGCTTATTACCCCGATCCCTTTAACTACAACCCCGAGCGATGGATGGTCGAAAAGGAAGGCGCTTCTCAGCAAATCCTCGACCAATACACCGCTTACAATCCGTTCTCTGTGGGACCGCGGTCGTGCATGGGTAAGGGTGTTGCGCTTGTAGAGATGATGGCGACTTTTGCGGTCGTCATGTTCAGACTCGATTTCAAAATGGCGGAAGATGATACTGCTGGAGGGAAGCCGAATGCCAAGGAGTTTGGGAGACATCGGTCGAACGAGTATCAACTCAAGGATCATATTACGTCGGCAAAGGAGGGCCCAATGTTGAGGTTTAGGCCGAGGGTTGACGTGAAAGTTAACTAACCCACTCAATCACTCCTTTGTTTTTCTCACGATTGTTTTCAAGTTGTATATATTTTTCTTAGCGCAGTAAAGCTTTAGGTTTGGTATAGATATCAGTAGTATTTTAGTTTGTTAAACAAGAGTTGTTTTTCCAGAATCTTCTCCCAAGTTTTTTGTTTTTTTGAAATCTACGTGTTTGATTTCGAACAGGAATGCTTTACACAGCCAGTCCTACCAGGTCTGACCGTGTAAAGATGTGGGGTGGGTATCGCGCAGGCGTTAAGCTTTCAGGCACGCCACGTTACTGAGTATATTTAGTAACACGAAAAACTTTGCACAATAGAATGCAAGGGTTTGTAGAGCCTTGATGGATTCAACTGTGTCCAGGGTCGTCTGCCTCTCTCGGTGAAACACTCTCTCAAAGAGAAAAAATCGAAATTATCGACAGTACGTTGAATCAGTCGTGTTGCAAAATACGCCCCGTGCCGTGTGACTGTTTTGGTACTAGCGCCTCATTGTATCATCACCGAACTTCACCATGGGTTTGGCAACGTTTCGCTTCCTCCTTCATCCGCCCGTTTCATCTATGTGATCACTCTATCAAACATCATCGCGAACTCCTTCCACATGGTTTCCATGCATATTCGCACCAAGATTGACGGGTGTGTCCCGTAGTCCGATGGCTCTTACGGCGCAGGCACCACGGCCCAGAACCGCACAGGCCTTGAGTGAGGGACCAGGGGCTGGGGGCCATCAGCCTCCACACCACGTTCTTCTAACCTCTATTGCAATGTCCCCTTTTTTTGTGCTGATTATTGATGCATGGAAGATTCCGCTGTTGCTGATGGGCGGAAACCTTGGCCGTTGTGCCTGCATCTGAGGCCTGACGGGACACGACCAGGGTCAGCCCAGCGCTAAGAAATTCCGCCGTACCACCAAAACGTCAGCTCTGCGAGTTCACCCAGCACTATTCTAGTTCACAGTGGCCAGGTACCAGATGTGTCCGAAAATACCAATTTCCATCCCGCTAGACTATCTTCGACGGATCTGTGGCTTGTTGTTACACTCGGTACCCGGTTTCACAGTGCCTACTGCCTCTAACCTTCGTTTCCAACGTCACTATGTGGGATTCTGACTGCGAATTCTACACTCCACCAATCTTAGCATGCTACCGTTTTGACAAATGCCACTTTTGGCCCGGCCGTCTTGAGGTGATGACAGCTGCGCACTGTACACGTCCCTTTCCTGCTGCACAGCACCAGGCTCAGCACCGGCCGGTCTATCTCGGGTCTGCTCTATTGCACTCTGACGGAATACGTAGGGATCCCACATATGATAGGGTCCAGTAGTCATTCTAGTTTGTGTTCTGTCCCTTTTCCGCTCGTTCTTTTGCATTTCAGCGTCTTGGGAGTTTGATTGCTCCGTCAAGATGTCGTTTTTCAATCAGTGCACTATCGATACCCAGAAGGACTTTGGGCCTTCGAATAAGTTTTGTTATGGAGGGTTTGATTTTACATTGTTCTTTGAGGAGACGATATTGTCGATAATTCCTTTTCTTGTTGTTCTTCCTATCCTCATTCTTCGATTATACAGATTGCACAAGGCTCGCATAGTGGTTGATGGGGCACGATGGCATGCCGCAAAGCAGGTTTGTATACCACTCTAATCTTTTGCTTTATGCTAAGTGACGCAGGCTGCATACATTCTCTTCGGGGCTATTCAAGTCCTGTCCCTAGGTGCTATGGCTATGCCCGGAACTGTCAAGACAAGTGCCTCTATTACCTCCGTTGTGATCAACCTCTTGGCTACATTTACCTTGGCCGTTGTATCAAACTTTGAACACTATCGAAACACTCGGCCTTCATCGCCCATTGGCATCTACCTCGTTCTCAGCTTCTTCTTTGATATTGCACGGATACGGACACTGTTCCAAACTCATGATGGCAGGCCGCTTGGTTCCATGCTACTGGTCGCCACGCTCATTAAGTTTGGACTCATTGTTCTTGAACTCAAGGAAAAGCGTAGCTGGCTTTTGAATCCGAACGAATGGCGCGCACCAGAGTATACTGCCAACTTCTTCAACCGTCTTACCTTCTTTTGGGTCAATCCAATGCTTCTCAAGGGTTACTCCAAGCCCATCCAAGAGCATGACCTGTTCGAAGTGCAAGATCATATTGTGGGGGAGAAGGAAATTCTTATGTTGGCAGAGAAATGGGACAAGTGTGAGTCAAATTACATTGAAAATATAACAAACCTAACTATTGGCAGCACCCGATCATGACAAACCCAACGCGCTTTTCAAGCTCGCTTTCAAGCACCACTGGAAGAGCTTCGCATCTGTAATTTTGCCTCGATTGTGTTTCACGGGATTCAACTTTAGTCAGCCATTCTTACTACAGCGTACACTACGATACTTGACTACGTACGACTATGCTAATCGAGAATCTGTGGGTTACGGACTCATTGCGGCTTATATATTAGTATATACAGGTTTCGGTGTATGTATGGCCTTTCACCTACCGAAATTTATATACTGAACGCATCTTAGCTCACCAATGCACTACATCAACACCGCAACTACCGAACTATCTCTAAACTCCGTGGCTCTCTCATCGGTATCATATACAAGAAAACTTTGACCATGAGCACCTCCGCCCTGGCTGAGTCTGAAGCCGTGACGCTCATGAATGCCGACGTAGAGCGAATCACAGTCGGTCTTCGTCAATCACAGGAGTTGTGGGCCAGCCTCTATGAAATTGCACTCGCAGTTGCTCTACTCTACAAGCAAATCAGCTGGGCCGCTCTAACACCATTGGCCGTAATCATTGCGTGTACTTCTGCTGCTATCGGCGCGTCTCCTAAGTTGGCATCGTCGCAAAAGACATGGCTGGACAAAATCCAGGCCCGCGTTGACGCTACAGCCTCCATGTTAGGTTCTATCAAGGCCGTTAAGATGACTGGCTTGACTCCAGACTTGGGAGCTCGTATTCGCGATCTTCGCGAGGAGGAGATTTCGACCGCGAGCACGTTCCGTGGCATGTTAGTCAAGATCACCACCTTCTCATTTGCGAGTACTTCACTCAGCCCCGTTTTTGCCCTTGGAACATATATTTTTATGTCCAAGTATCAAGGCTACCCAGTTCTGACATTGGAGCGCGCCTTGACGTCGCTCGTTTTGATGAATCTCCTTCTTGAACCAGTTGCCTTTTTCATCACAGCTCTCTCTGGTCTTATCAACACTATGAGCTGCATGGAGCGCATCCGCAAATATCTCAATACAGAACTCCGAAATGAGCCCAGTCTCTACAGACCACGAACTGCAATACGTTCTGGTATATCCTTCACACCCACCAACCAATCCGAACATACTTTGGCGCCTATTTCCGAAGCGACACCTCTCAGCCCCAATGAAAAGCAGGCCCAATTCAATGAAACCGAAATCAATGAAACCGAAATCTCAGACGATGCTACTCTCGCATCGTTGAACGATAGGCGCGACTGTATCGTGGCGGAGAATGCGAGCTGCGGTTGGGATAGGGAGAAAGTTCCCACTCTCATGAACCTCAACTTCAAAATTCGCGAAGGGAGCCTGACGATGGTCGTCGGCCCTGTGAGTAGCGGGAAATCGACCCTTCTCAAAGCTCTCCTCGGGGAGACTCCAGCAGCTAAAGGCCTGCAACGATCCTTCTACACAGAAGTTGCCTTCTGCAGTCAGTCGGCATGGCTCGTGAATGGAACACTGAAAAACAACATCATTCACGGTAGTGACTACGACGACAAGTGGTACAACTGTGTCGTTCAAGCCTGCGATCTAGAAACCGATATCGCGAATATGCCTCTTGGAGATGAAACTATCGTGGGTAGCAAGGGTCTGAGTCTTTCGGGTGGTCAACAACAGCGTGTTGCTCTAGCCCGCGCTATTTATTTCCGCAGATCTATTGTCATGATCGACGACGTTATGTGTGGTCTCGACGCATCAACCGAAGAACACGTTTTCGAAAATGTACTAGGCGATAATGGTCTTTTGCGAGGAGCTGATACGACTGTGATCTTCGTCACTAATGCAGTCCACCGTCTCTCGCAAGCCGACCACATCATTGCTCTAGGCGCCGACGGTACCATCACAGAGCAGGGCACGTTCGAGGAGCTTTATCATCTGGATGGCTACGTGGGTAATCTCTCTTACGGCGAGCGTTCCACGTTCAAGCAGGGCGATAAACAGAAGATCAAAGGGTTCAAGCAATCACTAGTACATTCAAAAGAGGGGGAATCTATTGACGAAGAGACCGCCGCTGGAGACATGACAGTATACGCATACTATATACGCACATTCGGATGGTTACGGTGGTCGGTCTTCTGCTTCTTCTGCGCCCTCTACGGATTCGGAACAGCATTTCCTAACGTGTGGGTCAAGTGGTGGGCAAGCCATAATCAAGAGAATCCCGGCACCAAGATTGGCTACTACCTGGGCATGTACGCCTTCTTGGCTTTGCTTGGTCTCGGGGCTCTTGTTGTTGCTTGCTGGCTGCTCATTATGACCATGACTCCTGCTGCTGGTCGCAAGCTTCACGAACGCCTACTGAACACTGTTCTCAACGCTCCCATGTCCTTTTTCGCATCAACCGACACTGGTATCACAACGAACCGCTTTAGTCAGGACTTGGAACTCATTGACATGGAGTTACCCGTGGCTCTCATTCGAACAGCCATGATGTTTTTCGTACTGCTCGCACAGCTTCTGGTCATTCTGGCTTCGGCCAAGTATGTTGGTATTGCAATGCCAGCGACCGTCCTTGTCATCTATTTCCTCCAGGTATTCTATTTACGCACATCTCGCCGTCTCCGTCTACTTGATATCGAAACCAAGGCGTATCTCGGGACGCAGTTCCTTGAACTTTTGAGTGGACTGGTTACTGTGCGTGCTTTCCAGTGGGAGTATCAACATCTTTCACGTTTTCTCGATATGCTGAAGAAGGCCCAAAGACCTTTCTATCTCCTCTACTGCATTCAACGCTGGCTCAACATGGTTCTTGATCTCATTGTGGGCAGTCTTGCTATTATGCTCGTTACCATCGCCATCAGAACGAAAGGCACCGTCGATCCTGGCATGACCGGCCTCGCTCTCACTAATCTCGTAGGTTTCAGCCAAATGCTCAAACAACTCATCACCAACTGGACACTCCTCGAAACTTCCATGGGTGCACTCGCCCGCATCCGCAGCTTCGAGTCCGCCGTAGAATCCGAGAACCTCCCTGGCGAAGATCATATCGCACCTGAGCATTGGCCCAAATTTGGCGGAATCCAATTCCGCGAGGTTATTGCCACTCATAAGAAAGCCAAAAAGCCCACACTTAATAACATCTCCTTCGCCATCCCCCCAGGCACCAAACTCGCTCTCGTCGGTCGTTCCGGCTCAGGCAAATCGAGCCTCATATCCGCCCTCCTCCGCCTCATGGACATCCAAAGCGGCAGCATCGTCATCGACGGCATCGACATCGCCACCTTACCCCGTCAAGTAGTCCGGAGCCGTGTCATTGCTCTCCCCCAAGATCCCTACATTCTTGCCGGCACAGTCCGCGAGAATGTAGACACACTCCACACAGTCCCCGATGAGCAAATCATCCAAGCCCTGCGAAAAGTGCAACTTGACCATCTCCTCGACGACCCTGAAATCGGCCTACACGCTAAATTGACGCCCGAAATGCTCTCCCAAGGCCAATGTCAACTCCTCTGCCTCGCCCGCGCTATGATGCGCAAATCCAGCATCCTAATCCTCGACGAAGCAACCGCATCCGTGGACGTGCACACAGACGCGCTGATGCAAGAACTGATTCGCACGGAATTCAAACACCACACCATTATCGCGGCAGCGCATCGACTGGACACTATCATCGACTTCGATGCTGTGTTGGTGCTAGATGCGGGGCGGATTCTGGAAAGCGATAATCCGGAGAATTTGATCAGGAGGGAAGGGTCGGCGTTCAAGGAGCTGTATGAGGTGCAGAAGGGGGTTGTGAAGGAGTGGCAGGAGAGTACGTTGGATTTGATTGGGGAGGCAAGTGAGAGGGTTAGTTTAATGAATGGGAAGGAGGGAGGGAGTTAAGGGAGTTGTTTCTTGTTGTATATATTGATTTGACATTTTGAGTTTTGCATTGGGTGGTGTTTTAGAGAGAGATACCAGATGATACGGTCATTACACTTTCCTTTAATTCTGTTAATTCTCTATAGGTGAGGGGTGGAAGGAGAGAAAGGGTCTGTACATAGCGTAGGAATTTCCTGTTGTATAAATTAGAATTGCGCTTTATCAATAATTGTATTTTGACTACAGTGTTCTCCTATTTACATCCTGAATAATCAATTGCGCTATTACGATTCCACTTCGGGAGCACATATTTAATTCAATAGCTGCATTTACATAATCGTGTCCGAGGCTCTTCTCTTTGAATTTCGAAACTATGTTTTCTGGCAAATTGCTATCTGGTTTGAATTCTCGGCCGCGTTTGTTGGGACTTTGGAATCGAGATAGCAGGACAGTGCTACAATATCATGCCTTTTTGGAAAGAAATCCTAGGCAAGCATGTCACATAACAAATTACTTTAGGCACTCGGTTTATAAAAGAACTTGTATAAGGAACTAAGAGTTTTGTACAGTTGTTTAGTAGTTTTCTTGTGTGTCTGCTGATCTTGTTTATGCAGGT
The DNA here is from genome assembly GCA_020744415.1 of Dendryphion nanum. NCBI lineage: Eukaryota > Fungi > Ascomycota > Dothideomycetes > Pleosporales > Torulaceae > Dendryphion > Dendryphion nanum. The sequence goes on from JAGMWT010000009.1 coordinate 1,647,291, forward strand.
ACATTCTTGACATTCAAGCCCTGCAAGAAAACAACTCATAGTTTAGATGAAAATAAAATTATAACCTTCCACCCAACGCTCTGAATTATTTCTAACTTCACAATATTATTTCTTTTTTGCGTTAAAAATCCAGTAAAATATTTTAACACCTATATCTCACGAAATGCATGCAAGATTGTATTGTCGCGGATGAAAAGGAACACAATGCTGTTGCGCCTCCAACGCAAAACGTCCAGCCGCTTACAAATATGCTTTGATACTCACACGCCTCTACAAACAATTCCTCCCAACCCTCCATCCATAATTCATGTCCACATCAAAATCTACTTACCAAACTTGCACATGCCATTTTCCCTTCTTCGCACTCGGCACCCATCACATGACAATCCGCGCTAGCATCCTTCTCAAATCATAGTCCAAACTACTACCACACAGCCCACCCCACCTCCTCTCAGCTCCCCGAAATACCCACTCTTAACTTACCCGAACCAAACAAAAGTCCCAACAAGCCACACCCTACAGCCAAATACACCCACACTAAACGCGCTTCTTACAGCATGAGCCCCCGGCCCCAGCAAAATCCCGGGAGCGGAAGTACATATTGCCTGTCCTATGTTGCAACGCTGCTAGACTGAAAACATCTGTTGATAAAGCATAGTACCCTGGTATAGAAAGCCCAGTACCAGGAACAAAAAAGACGGCGGAAAAGCGCAGGGATGCGCTATGCGACCGATGCGATGCCAGCGCAGGTGTCTGACCGCCTCTTCGAAGGCCAATTACACCTAGATTTGTAGTGGCGGCGGAATAGAGACATGAAAGGGGCGGAGGACGCTGCATACCAGTATGCATACCAACAAACTACCCAGCCCAGTCGGCGACTATCCTTTTCCACAGAATCAACAGCTTTGTGCGGGCTGCGGGGAAAAAAAGAAAGAAAGAAAAAATGGCGCTGGGTAACGGAGACCGAAAGTCCCCATCCCTTCTTTTCTAGCCCCCGAAATGTTATCTACTATTCGCTTCACTATCTCTCCCCTTTCCCGCCTTCTTGCCTTCTCTCTCTCGCTCAGCGAAATCGCCAACCCCGGCTCCGGCTCCGTCTCCACCCCCTGCAAAGCGGGAGGTGGAATCCTATGAATAACCGCCCTACTGGCCCCCCCAGCCCCAGGTCCTATACCCCAGATGCCAGCGGAGCGGAACACAGCCCGGCGGAACAGGGGGGCGACCGGCGCTCAATCAATTCTCGCATGGCGGATACGGTCGGTCGGACGGTCGGTCGGTGTTGGGGGTGCGAAGTCCGTGTGGATGCGAAACAGCTGCGCATGCGTGTGCGCATGGGCGGTGCTTACGTTACGCCTTGTGGAGGAGTGTGTAGCTTTTTGGGAGAGGATGTCGTGTTGTTTGACTTTGACTGGACAATGGGTGCTCGGATCCACGGCAGGCAAGACGGGGAATATGGGAAAATATCGTAGTAATTGCATGATTGGGTGGCAATGTATGGATATCCTTTTACTCACAAAACAGCCACCGCTTGAACAGTTGTTATTGTTGTCATAGCGCACTTGATTTGATGATCGGCCTTTTTGAGGATCTATCTGACCAATTAGCGCTTATGAGATGTCGAAAATTCAGCTAGTCAACATCTGCTTTCCACAACGCTTCCGTGCCCTGCCAAGTAGAGTCGCGCGAGTCGGTAATAGAAAGGACGAGCATAACTGGTAGGAGTCAGGAGGCAAGGCCAATTTGACGAATATTTAGTTTTTTGCGGTTATATGTTGCCAGTGAGGGTTTAGATTCGATAGCTGGAACGGGAGATACGATTCCGTGCCAGCAGGTGAGGCTATGTCGTTACGTATCCATCTACCTACTAGTGTTAGTGTTGAGTTGCATAAAAATTTGAATAGATATGTGCGATTGTGTTGCTTGATCTAGCTGTTTAGTTCGGGTGATATAGACAAGATAATTAATCAGATTCAATATGCGCTTCGCCATTGTTATTTCAACGAAGTAAATCTTGGAATGCATGCAATTGATCAACACATGAAATCATTTAATGAATTACTAAGGTATTGAAGGTACATACAGTATGTGCTACATTAATCGCGCGCTTACATGAAGTAAAGAATTCAACATGCCATACAAGCAAAACCATTCTTGTTGTAATTCATAATGGCTCCATCCTAATCGCACGATTCTGTCACCGACTCCATCTTCAACTCCATCCTTAACTCCATTCCGCAGCGGACCGCATCGCGAACCTATTCCCTTTCCAAAGTTCCAAACCACGCTCCGGAACTCAGCCCTTTCGACGAAGCTGTGGCAGCGGGGGGACTTCAAGCCTCGCACCAAGTCCGAGACGTGCGGTTGAAAGAGGAAAAGAAGAGCGGTGCTGCAGGCAAGAGGGCGAAGATAGAGCGTTAGCAAGGAGGGAAGAAGGCGAGGGAGATAGGTGAAGATCGCATGTACAGTGTATACTGCATTATACCGCGCCGCTGCATACAATTGTCTTATCTTCCTTGTACTAATAGGGTACGATTTGCAATGGTTATGTTCGTCCTGCGGTGATGTTTTTCGCCCTGCGGCAATCGGTGAGAACAAGCACTGCACATGAGATAAAACATATGTCGCTCGTTTACTGAAAGGAGGAGATGGGAATCACTGTACCATACTATACTGTGCCACATTCAGATTGTTCGTCCTCCATCAACCGATATGATATCATAATCGATGATCTTTTTCGCCTTGCGATGGTCGTTCTCGTCATGTGAAATTAATCGTAACCTAGAGGATATGTTGAACTAGGTTGAGCTAGGAAGTCAGATTTTCTCATGTTTTGTTTTGGTTGCTGGAGGTGGGAAATGGGTCTTTGGATGCGGTAAGGTGCGTAAGAAATGCAGAGATCGGCAAGGCGTAGGGTGGAAGAAGGAGGTGGAATTGAATTGAACTGAGCTAAAGTGTTGTTGGAGAAAAGGTGATGATCTTTGAAAGTTATAATAGTTCCGAGAGTTAAATTGCGGTGTCAAGAGAGGAGGGTACATAATGGGTTGTTTTATTTTGGAGGGAGGCTGTGGGGTTGGATTGTTTGGATTGGTGCAAGTAGTAGGGTGTTGGCTGGGGCTGACATGGGAATTTCAAAAAGTCGAGGAAGTGTGAACAGCTCATACTCAGACAACGCAGAGCAATAGACATTGAAATTTCTCGAAATTTATCACTGGAAAAACAGCAAAGTAGGAATCGGAATTCAGGGTTTGTAGTAGTAATATTTTTGATTTTTAAACGTATCAAGCCCGGTCAGCGAGCAAAATCCGCTCTCTAATATGGTATCCTCCAAACAAACGCACTCCGCAATTATGTACCGAATGAAAACAAGAAACAAGAGGGTTCTACATATATATATTGTACAATCTTCCCGTAAACGCCATCCTCTTAAATGAAGGGGTGCAGCGAACACTTCGCAACACCGCACATTCATTCATAACACCTAGCTCTCAGAGCCAAGTATCGCTCCTTCTCCCTTGATGGAAAAAGGTTGAAACTCTACACGTGCTGGTATGATGTGTCTGTGCGTCTATTCTTCCATTCCTGTTCCTGGCTATTCAGAGCAATGTTCTCGCTCGAGTTGTCCATGGACTTCAAACTCCTGATTCCCTGGCCAGCTGGGACCCAGAGGGTGCCGAAAACACGCCCGGGATGGAAGAAAGTCATGGCGGTCACGGCGAGGATGATCAGAGGTCCTTCAAAAATCATAAAAGTCGCCTCATCTGCATATTGTCAGCGTAAGAACCAATACATGGCGAGATCAACAAACTAACCGTTAGCGAGATGTCCAGAGAAACCTTCCCAGAGCTCCGCGACACGGTATACGCATCGCACAAAGATGAGAAGCGTAGCGACGAACAAGCTCCACTGGAACAAGGAGAAAGTGCGTGTGTTGCGGAGAGATTCGTAGAGCGGGGGTTGAGTGCGGGATAGAGATCCGGAGAGACGGGCACGTCTATGGCGGAGAACGAAGTCTCCCCAGATGATGAAGAAGAAGACCATGGACACGACTTGTGAGATAAGACCGCCAATCATGATATTGGTGCCCTGCTTGGCTGCAGCCGCGTCTCGGCCTGTTGCGGCCATGCCGCCACCGATGGCTTGGAGGACAAGCGCGAGGAGGTCGAAGCCGACGAAGATGTATGTGTACAACTTCGGCTTAAGACGCGAGTTCTCAGAGCCTTTGGCAACAATAACGCGGCTGAGGCAGAGATAGATACCGGCAGTAAGGAGAGCTGGGGAGATGGTAAGGCAGATGAGGTTGCTGATAATTGTTAGAATATAGGAACTTGAGCTTTCGAAGGGAGACTACTTACACCAAGAAGTTGTTCATGATGAAAGGGTTCTGATTGAGCATGATACGGCCAATATAGCCAATAATCTCACCAAAGATACCAGTAGCAACGACACCCATATATCCCCAAGTCTTGTTACGGATACCATACCACAGCTGCCCGCCGAAGAGGGCGAAAAAGCAGAGCAGGTAGATGATATTGCCGGCCATGGAGGGGCGGTACTTGATAGTCGCCCACTCCATAGGGCATCCGCCCTCGCCCAGAGGTTTCTGCCATGTACCCTTGCAGTATTTACGGGCGCGGCCAATGTATGCTGGGTCTGTGGAGGTGATGTTGATGTTGTCGGTGTCTATTTCCATGCCCTGAATGATTTTGATTGCACGGACTGTGAGGTGTAGTGCGGAATCCATGGCTAAAGCGTGTGAACAGGTTGTGTAGGGATGAGGTGGGTAGTGACGGGTAGGAAACAGGCAGGCCCGAGTTGAAGGCCTTGAGAAAGAAGGGAGGTGCTGAGGTGGAGGCTGAGGTAGAGGCGAGTGTTGTTGTATGTATACACAGAAGTACTGGAATGATATGTGTCTGTCGAGGCTGGCGTCGAAGTGTGTCTTATAGGAGCTTTGCGAAATGATGGCCAGATGATCGACCCTGGCACGTTCAAGGATCCATATGGAACTCGATGCGGCGTAGCCCTACGCTGCGGTTTGGGCTGCCTCGAATGGCTGCTGTGCACCGTCGTCGTGTTCACAATAGTAGCACTTCACGTTGCACAGGGCGGTTTCAGTACCAAGGAATGCACCATAGACCAGAGACCATATTAGCCTGCAGGCATTGGGACCGTTGGAACCGCTCCTTTCAGTTTCATCTACGGGTGTCCGATCGCCGTGCGTGCGACCGTCACCGGGCAAAGAAGGGAGAGACTGGGCGCAGGCGACGCGGCCCATTGGTCCAAAGCTGCATACTGATGAACGTGCGGTGTAGAATTAGTACATGCAGCATGGGAGAGATGGTATGTACATGGCGGTGAAAAGCCAAGTCGTGTTCAAGCATTGCGTGCGCCTGCTTGCCGCTGGGCTGAGGCGAGGGACCGGCGGGCTAAGGAGTAACGAGTCGGACAAGGGGGTGCAATGCGCCGTGCGGGCACAGACATCTCCGCCATTTGCCAAGGGTGGAAAAGTGAGATGGGACGGGAGGAAAGGAGATGGTGATTTGATGGGAGGCTAGCGGTGGAGGTTGAGCGGGAGGATGAGTGGGAGGATCTGCACTGTGCTGTGCCGCCTGGGCGTTATTTACAGACCCCGGGCCTAATGCACCCCATTCCCCATCTGCGATGACTAAGATCTGGACATTTCAGCGTGTCTATTTGGACACTAGCAACGGAGAACTTGAAGACGCGGGGAAGACACGAATCTAACGCTTTCTTAATCACACACATCATGTTTGTTTCGGAACCAATCCAATCTGCGTCGAAGCTATGACCTTGTGTTCGTGGACTCCTTCCCTCCACTTTAAATCATTTCCCAATGCCTGAGTTTTGAGATCCGGAGACCCTGGTGTCGAAATGCAATTGTGGAAATAGTAGTTGTATAGAATTTCGCATCGTGTTGCCTATCATGTTCTTCTAAAGTGGACCGGGCAGTTACGTCCAGGTGTTTATTGCTTTAACTGCAATTGTTGGGCAAATGCATAGTACTGAAAGACGTTATATGATGAATGTGCCCCTTACTATCCAATCGACGCCCTGCCTCATGCAAACAGAGCGGAATTCAAAGGATGCCTTGGGGATTCAGCAGCGTCATCTAAAAAACTTTATTCATGCAACAGATCATATTTCTGTGTGACGAACTTGTAGCTTCAGCCAGAACTACCAAATAACACTTTGTCGCACTCGCCAAAGATCATGTCATAATTTATGGTGCAATTTATAGCGCAATTGGTGTTCCCGTGGTTACGTCCAACGGAATGTCCCTAGAGTGCATGTATCAAGGCTGTGTGTACGCCAATGAAATAGCCTATCTACATGCTAGAGTAGAGTGCAACTATTCTTAGGTTAGTAACTTTGCACACCCCTGTCTAGCACGATCGGGGCCTTGGCGGGGGCGCACTGTCCACACTCATCAGCATACCCCGACCGCTACCTCAGCACAGCACACCCTCAACCCGCATCGCGCATACAGATTGGTACAGTCAAGTCATCGGGGTCCATTATTTCGCGCTGAAGCTGGAGAAAGGGCAATCAAGCTCGCCTCAGCCTTATTCTCCAGCCAACCACAGGCACCCACACCCTGGCCCTCGCGTTTGCTTACCTGTGTCGCGAATCTAGCGCTCACGTTTCATCGCCCCTACCCTCGTGGCTTCCCGGGATATTCACCATCTGTCGTCTACCGAGATGGAATCCCTCTCTCTTGCATGGCCCCTTCTTTAGTGACCCATTGGTCCCCGTTGGGTTACCAGCCACTCAGGTCGGGGCTATGGTGGTACTAAATATTTCTATTTCCGAATGCAGTTCTAGCGTAGATACAGGAACAGGTATAGTATCATACTGAAGGTCTTTCTTCAAGTCTTTTTTTCTCTGCTATTTTCTTGCTTCTCCCATTCACAAGAGTCGTTTCTACACACGCGTCAGGCTTTTCGTCATACCTTCAATCGTTTTAGACCTATACCCAAATAGACTCTACTGCTTCATTGCACTCTAGACTGTGTCATATTTCTCACCTGACTGCTCATTCTACACATATACGTCATTTTCAATTGAGACATTGGATCGACTTAGACGACTATTTTCTTTAAGATACCCACCCGTACGTTCCATGTTCCCCAATGCCGTATGGTTAATAATAATAATGATTACACCAGACGTTATACTAAACCTCACACATGATGGGCTCCGTCACAGATTCTACTGCCGCTGTTTGGCTTTGGAACCAGGAGGTTCCTTCATTCATCGAAGAGACTGTTGCCCAGCTTGTCCAGAAGCAAGTAAAGCTTCGACCAAATGCCGTCGCCGTCGATGCGCATGATGGAACATGGACATATGCAGAAATTGACGAGGCCTCTAACCGCCTCGCTCACTACCTAGTTGGACTGGGTGTAAAACCAGAAGACGTTGTGCCACTGTGTTTCGAGAAGTCCCGGTGGGCTATCGTTGCAATCCTCGCAGTGCTCAAGGCTGGTGCAGCCTATGTATTTCTCGACCCATCACATCCAGTGGATCGACGACAATATATTGTCTCAGAAGTGGAAGCGAAAGTCATTGTTTCTTCAGCTTCACAAACGCATCTCTATGAGAACGACTTCCCACCGACATTTACTCTCTGCCAGGAGTCCATCGAGACACTGCCCGAACAATGCACGTCACCAGCATCTGGCGCAAAGCCATCCAACTTGCTTTACATTATCTTCACATCTGGAAGTACCGGAAAGCCCAAAGGATGCTTGATTGAGAACAGAGCCTTCCTAAGTGGCTCAATACGACATGCCGAACGAGCGGAGATCAACGAAACTACACGCATTCTTCAACTTGCATCATATACTTTTGATGTTTCATGTCTTGAGATATTGACCGCTTTGGTGCACGGCGCTTGCATCTGCACTCCTGACATGGCACTAATGGCAAACGGCCCCGCCTATATTGTCAATGAATACAAGATTACCTGGACGTTTATGACACCTTCGCTGGTTAAGCTCATGACGCCCAGCATGGTGCCAACTCTCAAGACGCTAGCCCTAGGAGGCGAGCCGCTCGCGAAGGTGGATGTAGAGACATGGGCTGACCATGTACGACTCATCAACGGCTATGGGCCATCAGAATGTTCTGTGGCCGCCACTGGGTACGTAGTTATCAGAACGACCCCTAAAATGTGTATTTCCCATACTAACATGACCCAAGAAACACAGAAATGACACCAGATACCGATCCTGCCAACATCGGATACCCAGTTGGAGGAATCTGCTGGATTGTCGATGCCGAGGACCACGACGTATTGCTTTCCCCCGATCAGGTTGGCGAGCTCTTAATCGAAGGTCCGATCCTTGCTCGTGGATATCTGAAAAACAAGGAAAAAACAGACGAAGTCTTTATCGAACGTCCTGCATGGGGGCCTACAACGAAGACGGGCGAAAACCGACGTTTCTACAAGACTGGTGATCTCGCCAAATTTCTGCCAGATGGATCCATTTACTTCATTGGCCGGAAAGACACTCAGGTAAGTGGATATCCTTGAAAACGAATCCAGCCTTCTAGGATGTTATAAGTAACAATTTGAATTAGGTCAAGCTACGAGGACTGCGTATTGAATTGGGTGAGATTGAGCACAACATTGGTACGCACCCTCAGGTCCACCATCAGATGGTGATTCTGCCGAAGAAAGGACTCTTCGCGAACCGTCTGGTCGCGCTCGTTTCGCTCAAAGATCACCTTGTCGAAACTTTGGAAGCCTTGGAGGCAAATGCCTATGTACACGAGGAAATGCACAGCGATGCCATCCAAGGACACTTGAAATCGATTCGCGAGGGTCTAGCCTCTAAGGTCCCAGAGTACATGGTCCCCGAGACATGGATTGTCGTCGAGCGATTTCCCATTCTCTTATCTGGGAAACTTAACCGTTCGCTTATTAGCAAATGGGTAGCCGAGGCTGATAGTGATTTGTATCGACAAGTTGTCGGCATCGAGTTCGAGGAATCTGCCGAGGAAGGAGATGTGGACAGTAACGAGGAGAAGCTACGCAATGTGGTGTCCGAGGTTCTGAATCTCCAGCTTGCCAACGTCAGCCTAGGCAAGTCCTTCCTCAGTTTAGGCGGCGACTCGATTACCGCTATGCAAGTCATGGCTCGGTGCAGAGGCGCTGGACTTGCTGTGAGCGTAAAAGATATCCTCCGCAGCAAGTCGATCGCCGACCTCGCTCTCTGTGTCAAGGCCGCTGGCGAAACGTCATACTCGACCGAGGAGAAATTTGATGCTCCTTTCGAATTGTCTCCAGTCCAGCGCATGTACTTCGATATAATATCCGAAGAGATCGACGACGCAGGAAAAACACGCTTCAACCAAAGCTTCTTCCTAAAGGTCGAGCGGTCAGTCGCCGGCCCAAATGTCGCCAAAGCGCTCGAGCTGGTTGCTGTTCAGCATTCAATGCTTCGTGTCCGGTTTGTCCAGGAGAACGGAAATTGGATGCAGGTTATCCCATCCCAACTTTCAGATTCATTCAACTTTTCTGTCCGCAATATCGATTCCGCGAAAGATGCTTACCCCATTATGGCCGCAACACAACAATCGCTGGATACACAGAAGGGACCTATATTTGCCGTGGTGCTCTTCCAAACCGCGTCTGAAGGCCAATTCCTCTTTCTGGTCGCGCATCACGTCATGATTGACCTGGTCTCATGGCGCATTATCCTCCGCGACCTTGAAGAGATCCTGACAACTGGTCTATTGTCTGCACCCAAGCCAATCCCTTTCCAAAATTGGCTTTCACTCCAAGCAGACCACGCGAAGGCAACCGATGTTGACAGTGTTCTTCCATATACCATTCCTTCCCCCGACTTCGATTATTGGGGCATGGACAAACAAACGAACCGCATGTGCGATACCGCTGAGACTATCATCCAACTCGACTTTGCCCAAACTAGGGATCTACTTGAGGGATCGGGCCACTCTGCATTCGGTACTGAGCCAATAGATTTACTCCTAGCATCGCTTGTCTTCTCGTTCAACAAGACCTTCGCCGACCGCGCTGTTCCAGCCCTTTTCCGTGAAGGTCATGGTCGTGAACCTTGGGATGACGATCTGGACATCTCCAGCACCGTTGGTTGGTTTACCACTATGTATCCTCTTTATGTGGATTCAAAGAATTTGAGCTTGCTTGATGTCATCAAGCGAGCTAAGGATGTACGCTATAGTGTTCCATCAAATGGTCGACCATACTTTGCCTCCCGATACCTTAACGACGCTGGAATTGCCAAGTTCGGGAATCATGGACAAGTTGAACTCTCTTTCGACTACCTCGGTCTGTACCAGCAGATGGAGCGTTCTGATGCCCTTTTGACACAGGTGTCTGGCTACCAAGCAATTTTTGAGGATGTTGGCACTGAGGCACCTCGATTTGCGCTTGTTGAAATTACAGCCGAAGTCCGTCAGGGACAGATGCAACTTTTATTCGTCTACAATAAGCATATGGAGGGTCAAGAAAGAATCCAGTCCTGGATTCAGGAGACCAAACAATGCTTAGTGAACAGTTTGGAGCAATTGGAGAACCGACAACAGGAAAAGACGCTTTCTGATTTTCCCCTGCTGAAACTGAGTTATGAAGATCTTGACAGCCTTGTGCAAACTAAGCTCCCAGAGATTGGTATCTCTGATATTGAGCGTGTTGAAAGTATCTACCCTAGCTCTCCCATGCAACATGGCTTGCTCATCAGCCAGGTTCGCGCGGAGTCAGGGGCCTATGAGTATAATCACACGCTTAAGGTGGAGACAAGGAATTCCTCCGATCTGCTGGACATGGAGAATCTGGAAACGGCCTGGAGTAAGCTTGTGCAGCGCCACACATCTCTACGAACTGTGTTCATCGAGAGTGTAAGCCATGCTGGGCTTTATGACCAGGTCGTACTCAAGACAATTGATCCAAATATTCATGTCCATGTATGTGAAGAGGGCGAGGTTGAGAGGGTCTTCAACTCAGGGGAAAAGCTTACGTTCTGTCCTGGAGGAGCTTTACACCGCTTCACCATTTGTCAGACTTCACCTACCACGGCCATGTGCAAATTTGAAATTAACCACGCCATCATCGATGGGTCTTCCATTGCCAACATCATGGCTGATTTCATCATGGCGTATGATGGACGCATGTCTGATCGCAACGGCTTTGCATTCGGGGAGTATATCAGACATGTCCTGGAGCGTCCTCTCAGCGTCGCTACCGACTTCTGGAAGGAGTACCTCAACGATGTCAATCCCAGCTTCTTCCCGCTCATGGCTCACTGGGAGGATGCTGTTGATCCAGTTCGCAAGCTTGAATCCATCACAGTAGAAGTTGGCATGACTCCCGCTGACTTGACTAACTTCTGCAACGAGAAGAATGTGACTTTGGTCAACATCTTCCAACTCGCATGGGGATTGGTTCTCAAGAAATACATTGGCACCGACGATGTTTGCTTTGGTTACCTCTCCTCTGGGCGTGACGCCCCATTGGACGGGATCGAGCAGGGTGTCGGCGCCTTCATCACAATGCTTGTTAGCCGTATGGTGCTCAATGATTCTACAACCATATCAGCCGCCCTCGACAAGGTTGCCGATGATTTGATTCGCACTCTTCCCAACCAACACTGCGGCCTTGCCGAAATTCATCACGCTCTTAAACTCGGAAGCCAACCTCTCTTCAATTCTATCATCTCATTCCACAGGGAGACTGATCACGAGATGCTGTCTGACTCAAGCATAAAAATAGAGGCGATTAAAGGCTACGACCCTACTGAGTATGCCTTATCACTCGACGTGGGTGTCACCGAGACCAAAATTGATGTTACTCTCCAGTTTTGGACATCAGACTTTACGCCTGCACAAGCCCAAAATATTGGCGCAACACTCGCTGAGGCAGTCAAAGCTACAATCCAGCAGTCAGACAAGCTCATCGGTACTGTCGATCTTGTCAGTTCTGCACATATTGCTCAGCTCCGTCGAATCACTTCTGAGTATCCGCAATACGTCAATGAATGCGTGCATCATGCTATTGAAGCTCGCGCTCAAGCAACGCCCGACGCGGAAGCTATATGCTCGTTCGATGGCAGCTGGACGTACAAGGAGCTCAACGACCAAGCTAATCGTCTCGCACACTACCTTGTTTCTTTCGGCGTTGGCCCTGAGGTCATTGTACCCTACGTCTTCAACAAGTCTGGCTGGGCTACTGTCTCGATCCTCGCAATTCTAAAAGCAGGCGGGGCGGGTGTAGCTTTCGATCCCAGCCATCCAATCGAGCGCATCGAGGGGCTTATTGAACAAACGGAGTCGACTATCATTCTCGCATCGGCCTGGAACGTCAAGCTTTTCGACAACTCCTCTAATCTCAATAAAGTCATTGGAGTCGACGCCGATCTCATCGCCAGTCTTCCGGAAGCCACTGGTCCAGCAAATACTACCGTAAACCCCGAAAATGCTTGTTTTGTTGTATTCACTTCAGGTACAACGGGCAAGCCCAAAGGCATAATCCTCGAGCACCGCAATCTTCGAACATGCTGCACATCCATGAGCGATGTGCTTGCATTCGGCCCCGAAACCAGGGCATTGCAGTTTGCCGCTTACAACTTCGACGTTTCGCTTCAGGATATCTTGACGACTTTGCAAACGGGCGGAACCATTTGCGTCATTTCGGACGAAGAAAGGATGAATGATCTTGCTACTGGAATCAATCGTACCCGAGCTAATTGGGCGGATTTGACAGCTACTGTCAGTGGAATGCTTAAGCCGGCTGATGTCCCGACTTTGAAAAGACTCAACAATGGTGGCGAGCCGCTTAATCGCGATGTTGTGGAGACTTGGGCTGATTATGTTGAGTTCTACAACTTGTATGGCCCTGCTGAAACAACAGTGAACCAAACTTCGAGTGTGCGCCTTTCGCGAACATCCCCCGCATCGAACATTGGCCCCGCTTACGGAACTCATGTTTGGATTGTCAACGACCAGGACCACAACCGCTTGGTTCCAATGGGTTGCGCGGGCGAGATTTTGATTGAAGGCCCGCTTCTCGCTCGTGGATATCTGAAAGAGCCTGGCAAGACTGCCGCTGCTTTCATTGAAAACCCCACCTGGGTTGCCGACTTTCCTGATGCAAATGCCATTCAGCCACGCCGTTTCTACAAGAGCGGTGATATCGGTTGTCTCAATACCGACGGTTCCATCACCATTGTCGGTCGTCGCGATGCACAGGTCAAAATCAATGGCCAGCGTGTCGAGTTGGATGAGATTATGTACCAGGCGCAATTGATCTTGCCAGAAGACTATTCCATCGTTATTGATGCAGTTGCAATCGAGGAGCACACAAAGAGTAAGACTATTGTTGGATTCATCACTAACTCGGCATTCGCCAAACATAGGACCTCCGAGAACCAGAGTACCTTCGAGATCGACGACGACCTGAGGCGCGTGTTGAAAGAACTCCAAGGCTCTTTGGCCAAGGTGTTGCCCTTCTACATGATTCCATCTCTATTCGTCCCCGTCTTCAACATTCCCTACACAACTTCCGGAAAGTTGGCACGACCCATTTTGCGCCAGATTGTGGCTGTATTCGACAAAGAGCAGGTTTCTCACTACATGCTTCGTTCTGCGTCAGCTGACCAGCCTCGTACCTCTATGGAGAAGACCATCCAGTCGCTGTTCAGTGAGATTCTTAGCATCGATGGCCAGACCATTAGCCGCGATGATAACTTCTTTGGACTGGGCGGGGATTCTGTCGGTGGCATGAAGATGGTGGCTGCGGCGAGGAAACATGGCGTGACGATTCGTGTCGCTGACATCTTCAAATATCCTATTCTCAGTGAGTTGGCTGCGATTGTGGATGTTTCACAAACGGAGGCCTTGGTAGGGGGCCCAACTTTCTCCTACAGTGATGAAATGTTGGCAGAAACCGCAGCTCAGTGCAATATTACGACTACCAACATCGAAGATGTCTACCCTACATCCGCGCTTCAAGAGGGTATGATGGCATTGGGATTGCGCAAGGAAGGTGCCTATATCGCTCAAAAGGCATTCCGTCTCCCCGGAAGTTTGGATATCGCCAAATTTCAGGACGCATGGGCTACGGTCATTGATGTCGAGCCAATCCTCCGGACTCGCATTGTCTCTTCAGCTACTGGCAATCTGCAGGTCGTGACCACGCTACCTTTATCGTGGCATGAGTCCGATGATTTGGAGACTTATCTCGCCACGGATCTCTCTTCCGCCTTCAACTATGGAGAAGTTCTTATGCGACTTGCCATCGTCAACAAGGAGTACTTTGTCTGGACTGCTCATCACGCAATCTACGATGGGTGGTCAGTCACCCTTCTCTTCGAAAAAGTCGCCAAAGCCTATTATGGAGAAATGATTGAACAATCGACACCTTTCAAGAATTTTATCCAAAGTCTTACTGAAGTCCCCGAGTCCGCTCATGTCGAATTCTGGACGAACCAATTCTTGACCCAAGGAAGTTTCCCCACCAGCTACCCTGAAGTTGGCCTTGGATATGCAGCTGCATCCAAGAAGATCCTGTCTATTGAAGGCTCTTCTCCGGCAGTTTCATCCAATATCTTGCCATCAACCATTAAAAGAGCCGCATGGGCTCTGACTCTTGCGACTTATGCCGACTCCGAAGATGTTGTCTTTGCGCAGACTCTTGCCGGTCGCAACATTGCGCTGGAGGGAATCGATAAGCTTATGGGTCCCACCATTACAACTGTCCCCGTTCGCGTTCTGGCTCCTAAGGAGGGCATCTCCATCAAGCAATTCCTCGACAACGTGCAAGACCAATCCATCGCCTCTATCGAATTCGAGCACTTTGGACTCCAGAATATTCGCGACGTGAGCGCAGAAGCCCGCACCACGATCGACAGCATCACCAACCTATTCGTCATTCAACCCTCAGAAGAGAGCGGGGACAGCATTCTCGACATGGAGGCGATTCAACGCCCCGAAGACAACTTCGACACCTATCCTCTAGTCGTACTATGCAATGTTGGCATAAACAATGACTTCACCATTGAGGCCATGTACGACGATGCAATCATTCCCACCGAGCAAATGACGCGCATGCTACACCAGTTCGAACATTTCGTACAAGAACTATCAGGAGATGCAACACGGCCCATTGAACAAATGAGCCTTCTCAACAAATACGACTTCACGGATGTTACAACTTGGAATGCTGAGCTCCCAGAAGGCGATAACTCACGCATCCCCGATCTGATCGCACAGAATGTCCGCAATAGGCCTGATGCTGAGGCAGTGTGCGCTTGGGACGGTTCTTTGACCTACCGTGAGCTCGATATCGTAACTTCGAAGATTGCAAACCATCTCCTCACGCTCGGAGTGGGCCCTGAGGTCAAAGTCGGGTTGTGTTTCGACAAGTCGATGTGGAATATTGTTTCCATGTTCGCTGTCATGCGCACTGGCGGTGTCTGTGTTCAGCTACTGCCAAACTACCCAATGCCTCGTATGCTAAGCATTCTTGAGGATATTGAGGCCGATGTCGTGCTTGTTTCGCCTCAGCATGCATCAATTTTTGAAGGTGTTGTTTCCAGCATCCTCTCAATCGAGCAAGCATTCGTCGACGCGCTTCCCGCCACCTATAGTACCTTCCAGGCCCCGGAGTACGGCCCCGAAAGCGCAGCATTCATCGTCTTCACTTCTGGTAGCACCGGTAAACCAAAGGGGGTCATCATCGAACATCGCGGTTTCTGCACCATGGCTAGGTACCAGCTCCCACAGATTCTTCTTCACCCCGATTCGCGCGTTCTTCAATTCGCCACACATACCTTTGACATCTGCCTATTCGAGAGTTTCTCTCCACTCGTCAAGGGCGCATGTGTTTGCGTTCCTTCCGAATACGATCGCATGAACAACCTCGTCCATGCTATCAATACGCTCAATGTTGATTGGATCATCATGGTTTCCACTGTTGCTGATACTTTCCATCCTGATCAAGTTCCTGGACTCAAATCAATCATTCTTGGTGGTGAGCCTCTACGTGCCGATATCCACGCTCGATGGGCTCCTCGCGTCAATCTCTTTAACGACTACGGCCCAGCCGAGTGCTCGATCCTGGCCGTTATGACGCGCTCTTATCTCGATACGCCTTGCTCCATGATTGGTAAGGCCCAAGGTGGTCGTGCTTGGGTGGTCGACAAGGCTGATCACAATCGTCTTGTTCCTGTTGGCTGTGTGGGTGAACTTCTCATTGAAGGACCTCTCCTAGCACGCGGTTACCTCAAGAATCCCACGAAGACGAACGAGTCTTATATTTATAATCCAGCCTGGGCTTCTCAGGTCTCGCCCAATCCAACAAGACTCTATAAGACTGGAGATCTGGTTCGCTATGTTAAGGACGGCAATATGCTCTGTCTAGGTCGCAAAGATACCCAAATCAAGATCCGCGGCCTCCGTGTCGAGTTAGGAGAGATCGAACACCACGTCAAGACAAGCTCCTTCGGTACTCAGAAACAAGCCGTTGAAAAGATTCTCCTCAATGGAGATGTGGAAAATGCTGCTCTTGCGGCTTTCGTCGTTCCATCCACTGACGATATCGTCGATGCCGCTGAAGAAGTACTTCCATTGACCGCAACGTTGAATGCCAAGTTCCTCAAGCTCAAGGAGCATATTGCGCAATCACTTCAGGCATATATGGTTCCATCGCTGTATATCCCGCTTCGCAAAATGCCGGAAACACAGACGAACAAGATCGATCGGAATGCTCTCAAGCGCATCGGCGCTGCTTTGACTGCCGAGCAGATTCAACAATACTCCCTTGGAGGCGACGAAGATAATTCCACCAAACGTGCTCCGTCCACGCCTATGGAAGTTGCTTTGCAGGCACTCTGGGCAGACTTACTTCGTGTCGAGCCTGCTGCTATTGGTGCTGATGATAGCTTTTTCAGCAAAGGGGGTGATTCGATCAAGGCTATGCGTCTCACTTCGCTTGCTCGAGTGTCTGGCATCAAACTCATCGTCGCCGACATTTTCAAGAATCCGGTCCTGAGCGACATGGCTGCTGCGGCGGTTTTGGAAGTGGAGGAAGTTTCCGCGCTCATTGCGCCCTTCTCATTGATCCCGGCTGACGAAGAGCTAATTGATGATGTTGCTGCGATGTGCAATCTTACTGTTGATGATGTGGAGGATGTTTATCCTTGCACGCCTCTTCAGGAGGGACTCATGGAGCTTGCAACTCAGCAGAAGGGAGCATATACCGCTCAGCGAGTTTTCCGTATTCAGGAAGATCTCGACATCGAGCGCTTCAAAAGTGCTTGGAGTCAGCTGGTTGCTCTTCACCCAATCCTACGCACTCGAATCGTTCTCTCGAACACTGGAGCTGTTCAAGTCGTTGTCAAGGAAAATGTTAAGTGGCAGACCGAAACTAGCCTTAACGATTACCTCACGAAAGATAAGTCTGAGTTTGTTCAGTACGGTAGCCCGCTCGCTCGCTATGCCCTTGACGCCGAGCACCGCCACTTCATCTGGACAGTCCACCACGCTCTTTACGATGGACACAGCGCTATCACTCTCATGGAACAGCTCGAGGCTCTCTACAACGGAGCTCATATCAATGCCGCACCAGGTTACAATCGCTTTATCAAGTTCATTACCGATGTCAACGCGGAAGAAACAAAGACATTCTGGAAGAAGCAGTTGGGCCAGGGTACAGCGAACAGTTTTCCGTCGCTCCCATCTGCTACTTATCAGCCATCGCCGGACCGTGAGGTTACACGAAGCATCGAAATTGCCCGCGATACCGATAAGGGCTTCATGCTATCCACCATCTTGCGCGCAGCCTGGGCGATCGTAACGGGACGTTACATGGGATCTGAGGATGTGGCTTTTGCCGCGACGAACTCAGGACGCAATGCTCCTGTTCGCGATATTGAAACTATCGTTGGTCCCACCATCACCACAGTGCCTATCCAACTGCAAATCAACTCCGCTCAAAGCATCGCCGACTTCCTCGCCACTGTGCAACAACAATCAACCGAGATGATTCCTTTCGAGCATGCCGGTGTACAGAATATCTATGCCATGACTGGCGAGAAACAGAATCTCAAGAATCTTTTCGTTATCCAGCAACCACTTGGCGAGCCTGAAACAAGCTCACTTCTTGAGGAAGTACTTGACAAGGAACTTCTCCGCGGATTCCACATCTACGCCGCTGTTGTTGAATGCATGGTGACTAGTGAGAATTCGGTCGATATCGAGTTGCAATTCGACCACAAGGCGCTTCCTGAAGCTTCTGCACGAATCATCTTGGATCAGTTTGAGCATGTTGTTCACCAACTTGTTGGCGCGTCGTCGTCTACTCTCCTTAAGAATATCGATCTCGTTACCCCGGCGCACCAGCAACAAATGATCGAATGGAACAACTTAGTCGACATGGAAGACGTTGAGAATTGCGTTCACAACATCTTCCGCGAACAAGTCAAACTCCGTCCCAATGCCACAGCTGTTACTTCCTGGGATGGCGAATTCACATACAAGCAGCTCGATGAGCTCACTGACAAGCTTGCTTCATATCTGGTATCCAAGGGTGTGAAGCCTGAGTACCTGACTCCTATGTGCTTCGACAAGAGCATGTACACTGTTGTCGCGATGATGGCTACGCTCAAGGCTGGCGGCGCTTGTGTGCATCTTGGTCGCAATTCGCCCATCGCGCGCATGAGCGAGATCATTGAACAAACAGGGTCTAACTTTGTTCTCACTGACAACATTCACGCACACAAGTTTGATAGAGTGGTCGACACGATTGTTGTTGATCAGGCATTGCTTGATTCTCTCACGATGAGTACGCTTCTGCCGGTCGTGTCGCCGAATAATCCGGCGTTTGTGTTGTTTACGTCTGGAAGTACTGGGAAACCGAAGGGTGTGGTGGTGGAGCATGGATCGCTTTGTACGAGCTCGAGAGCGCATGGGACGAATCGCAAGGTTGGACCTTGCACGAGATTGTTGCAGTTTGCGGCGTATACATTTGACGTGGTAAGTAAACCCCGGATAAGACTGATGAAAAGGATCTTTACTGATAATCATGACACAACAGTCCGTCGCCGACATTTTCACGACTCTCCAACGCGGTGGATGCATCTGCGTTCCATCCGAGGATGAGCGAATCAACGACTTAGCCGGTGCTATCAATCGCATGAACTGCAACTACGGTTTCCTCACACCTACGGTTGCAGGCATGCTCGACCCCAAGACTGTGCCTGGCCTCAAGAGGCTTATCCTCGGTGGCGAGCTACTCACCCAGGACAACGTCCAACGATGGGCTCCCGTCGCCGATCTCATCATCTCATACGGAATGACAGAGTGCAGCATTCACTGTGTCGACGCTGTACCTCTTACAGTTGACAGCGATCCCGCTGATCTCGGTCGACCATCAGGATGCCATATGTGGATCGTCGATCCGGAAGACCATAACAAACTTGCCCCGATCGGTGCCGTTGGCGAGCTTGTCATCGAGGGCCGTATGGTGTCTCGTGGATATCTCGGCGACAAAGCAAAGACTGATGCTGCTTTTGTTAACGATCCAATTTGGGCCCGGGGATCGGGTAAGACGAGGCGAATGTATAAGACGGGGGATCTTTGTAGGTATAGTGCTGAGGGAACTATTTGCTATGTTAGTCGCAAGGACTTTCAAGTCAAGGTAAGCTGCCCTTTAACAGTGATGAGTATGTTAGACTAAACTAATATCTTTCCCAGCATCATGGTCAGCGAATTGAACTCAGCGAGATCGAACATCATATTGTGGCCGATACGCGTGTCAAGCAAGCGGTCGTCCTACTTCCCAAAACAGGATATCTACAAAAGAGGCTCGTGGCAGTCCTTTCGCTCGAGTCTCTCGCAATGGATCTTAGCCCGGAAACGCAACTAGCTCTGATCTCTGGGCTCGACAAAGGTGTCGCCGACTTGCAGATCTCAGCTGTGCGCAACTATCTCGTCACCAAGGTTCCGGACTACATGGTCCCGGCTGTCTGGATCGTGACCCGCGCTATGCCATTAACGCCTAACAACAAGATGGACCGGGTCACTACGACTAAGTGGCTCGTAGAGATGAGTGACAAGACTTACGAAGAGATAATTGGAGGCGAGGAAGAGGAGGGTGGTGCGCCGGCTACCGAACAACAACAACGCTTGCACGACATTCTTACCGGCGTGCTTGGTCTTCCGAGGATCAATATGAATCGCTCATTCCTAGATCTGGGAGGGGATTCGATTACGGCTATGCAGTTGCGGGCTAAGAGCCAGGCTGCGGGCATTTCGTTCACGGTTCGGGATATCTTGACTTGTGAGAGTATCTCGCATCTTGCTGTCGTGGCCAAATTCATTGGGGAAGATGGCGATGAGAAGGCGGGCAAGCCTTTCGCTCTTACTGAATGGCAGAAGAGCGTGGTCGATTCTCAAGGTCAGACTCTGTTTGTCAACTTGGAGTCTTCGACTACTGTTCCCAAGCTCGTCCGAGCTGTTGAGGGACTTATTCAGCAACACGCTATGTTCCGGGCTCGATTCTCTCGCGACAACTACGGACAGTGGAGTCAGACTATTACCAAGGAATTTGCCTCTTCGTATACCTTTGAGGCTCACAGTGTCGCTACAACTTCCGATGTTAAGGCTTTACTTTCGAGCGCTGGATCTAAGTTGAACATCGAGACTGGCCCCTTGTTTGCTGTTCAACTTTACGACGTGAACAGTGAGTCTGGCCAAGGACTGGGTCTTACAGCACATCCACTCATCGCCGACACTGCTTCCGTGCGCATTATTGTCCAGGATCTTCGCCAACTGCTTGAAGGTCATATCATTACGACTGAAAAGGGCTCTTCGTACCCTTCCCTGATTGAACACACCAAGCCAATCATCAATGTCGAGGCCCCAAGCATCGATCTCACTGCGTGGGGCGTTGAAGACAAACAGGTGGTATCCGACCTGGTCGAACAAAAGATTACGCTACCTTCCGGTATCACTTCGACACTCTTGGGTACTGCCAATGAAGCTCTCGGTACCAAGCCTGGCGATATCTTGGTTGCGGTTCTTGCGAAGGTATGGAATACCATCTTTGGCCGCCCCGCATCCATCGCGGTGAAAGAAGACCATCGTGGCCCTCGCACTGTGGGCCAATTCAATCGCATCCGCCAACTTCCCGAAACGTCGACCACCGAGTTCGTACAGCTCTTGGCTGAGATCAAAGATGGTCGTGTCTCGGGGAACCTGAGTTCGTCTTTGGCACAGCCACTCCCTACTGTTGTCGAGATGCTCGTTGAGTCTATCGATTATACCACCTTTGGCGACGAGGAAGCTATCCAAGTTCCTCAGAATGCCATGCCAGCTGCTGTTCTGACTGTGTCTGCCACTGTTGCCAATGGTGAGATCACTGTCAAGTTTACATACAGCTCTCATCTCGCCCAGCACCAACAGGAAACTCTTTCCAGTTTCATTCACATCGTTGAAGATTCCATTCCCAGCTTCGCTTCCATTCTCTCCTCTTCTCCACGCAAACTCACACTCTCGGACTTCCCTCTCCTAAATCTCGAAAATTCTCAACTTCACAATCTCGAAAAAATACTCTCCGATCTCAATGTTCCCGTCTCCAACATCTCCGCCATTGTTCCCTGCACCCCTCTCCAACAACGCATGCTCAATAGCCAGAAGCAGACTCCCGGATCCTACGAGTCTGACACTGCGCATAAAATTACTCCCGGACCCAACACCAACATCGAAATCGCCAAACTCCAATCTGCCTGGACCCAAGTCACAGCTCGCCATGAAGCCCTCCGCACAGTCTTTATCCCCAGCGTCTCCCGCGCCTTCGAATCGGACCAACTGATTCTTAAATCTTACACTCCTACCGTCTCCCTCATCCACTGCGACGACCTTAACATCGACCGCATAATCCAAAGCCACCAAACCGTCTCTCACTCCTCCTACAAACCACATGTAGCCTTCACTCTCTTCCGCACCCGCTCAGATATCTACTGCAAACTCGAGATAAGCCACGCACTCCAAGACGGCATGTCAACTCGCGTGATCTACCGCGACCTCGTCCTTGCATACCAAAACCTTCTTCCAGCCTCCACTCCCGCACCCGGGTTCCAAGAATATGTTTCCTGGCTCTCATCTCAAGACCACCAACCCAGCCACGATTTCTGGAACAACTACCTGAGCACGATCCCGCAACCCAGCCTAATCCCCCGCAAGACTACCAAAACCGGAGGAGAAAAAGGCTCCAACATTCTCGTCCCCGTCACGCTGGACATTTCTCCCAAGGAAATCGCAAAAGTCTGCCGCGCCCACAAAATAACTACCGCAACGCTTTTCCAAGCCGCCTGGGCCGCTGTTCTTCGTTCCTTTTCCTCCTCAGACGACGTGGTCTTCGGCTATCTAACAGCGAACCGCGATCTTGATATTGCGGACGTGAATGAACTCGTGGGTCCTATGATCAACATGCTCGCGTGTCGACTTTCGGTTCCAGAGACTGTAGCTACAGAGCGGTTGTTGAGGGATACTCATGAGTCGTTCCTGTCCACGCTACCGCATCAGCATTCTTTTGTTGGCGCGGCGAATGGGATTGAAGCATCTACTGGAGAACTTCCTTTCAACTCTGTGCTTTCGGTGGAGTATGCGGGCGAGGAGGACGCGAGCTATTATCCTGTTGCGGAGTGCGAGGGAGATTTGGGATTTGACACGCTTTGGGGGAGCAGGGCGCCGGAGTTTGATGTTGTGTTGGGGGTACTTATGGGGGGAACGGGTGTGGAGGTGCAAGTGGGATACTGGGATGGGGTTGTCGAGGGGGATGTAGTGAAGGAGGTGGTGAGGGTTTATAAGGGGATTGTGGAGGGGATTGTTGGTGGGGTAGTGGAGGTTAAGGTTTAGGGGGTGATGGGTTGGGATGGGATGACATTGCATTTCTGTTTAAATTTGTTTGATTGTCAGTGTTGGGTTTCTGGGAATTAGGCTTTTCTGTTGGTGTTTTTTTTCTGGTCTTGTTCTATTCTGGAGTCATGTTAGGTTCTGGTTTCTGGAGTTCTCTAATGAGTCTATACATATCTTTCACATCAATAGAAAGTAAAAGGAATAGTCTACTCTACTCATCGTTCCTGCGTCTTTTCCCTTGCATGGAGTCTGGAAACTTACTTCCACTAGCCTTTCTCGGTATACAGGCAAAGGGCTAGGTTTAAAGCTATGTGATGTGGTGAGTTCCTCATACCAGCTAGCGCAGAGGTCGAATGGACGGAGGAAAGCAGTATGCAAGATCATTGATTAAGATTTCTAGAAATAAGGGTTGCTACTTGATGTGCTGCTGCTCGGGTTTGGAAGTCACGCAAGAGGTAGGGTCGACATATCGTTTGTTGTGGGAGGATTGTGGTTCGTGAAATGCGTGTATCTTTTGTCATGCATGTAGATTTGGGTCTGGATCCCCGACGGGTGGGCACGTGCGTGGTATGAGTGTACCATGGGACATGAAATTGGGCTACTAGATTACGACCTGGAACTGTGCTGGTCGTTCGTTACAAAACAGAGGGGTATACGCGCTCAGCTGTCTGTCTGTGAGACATCTTAAATTCGAGAGTACGAGTTCTTTCAAGGTAAAGAATGGGAGCATGCATGGTTCCATGTACGAAGCTATCTTTTTGAGTATTTCATATCGATAACTAGCATCTACTTCAATCTTGTATCTAAAAGATCTTCAAGGTAAACTGGAAATTGCCGATTAGGTACCTAGATACCGAGCAGGCATGTGATACGGATGTAATATGAACCATGGTTCCCCATCTTCAATCAAGTGAGCTCTATATTGTCGATGCACTAGATGAATTTTTTGTCGGTGCGGCGAGATGCTTAGTCGTAGGTCAAAAGTATCCTTTGTAGAGTCACCTTCAGCTCGGACTCATCTACACACTGGACAATACCACAGTATATGTCTTTTAGGTTCTTGATGGATCACGATAGGGTTTGTGCATATTTGAGGTCAATCATAACATTGAATGACGTGCGGTCATATTTGTATATGTAGAGAAAAATAGTCAGCGTGGATGGCTATAACAGATGATGAATAATACGCGTGGACTGTCATGTACGGATATCTGTAACAGGTGATGATATTGATGAAGGATACAATCTGGATTTATGACGTAAGATTAAAGAATAAAGACTGAGACCAGCCATTAGATACCACTGACACGACCTGGTATAGGATGAAGACTCACAATCGGAGTCATAGAGAGTGCTGCTCGCTATATAAAAGAGCCAGAATCCAGCATTTCACGGTTTTACTTTCAATATCATTGCTATAGCTTTCCAAATATTTGCTCTTGATCTACATAATCGCAGAGAAAACGTGTCCAAACATCGGGAATCAAGACATCAAAACAAACCTTAGAAAACCAACATGGATGTAAACGAGCTACTTAATACACCGAGCCCTCAAGGCACGACAGAAGACGTCGCGGACGCGTCGAGAGCCCAGAAAAGGGTAGCAGCTTTTTCTAATACGCCAAGCCCGGAATCAAAAGGTGCGGCCACTGCGAGCTCGTCGAAACGGTCCAAAGGAAAGGAGAGAGCGATTGACCCGCCCAGTTCTCCGGAGGCTGCACCAACAGTTACAGGCTCCTCAAAATCGATACCTATACGAAACTTGCTTAATACGCCCAGTCCACAGCCTGCCAACGCTCCAGCTTCGACCCCCTATACCGCAACTGATGGACCCACATGGCATTCAGCGTATCTCGATGACATCATAGATTTTGCTCTTGGTGCCAAACCTCTAAGATTCCGCATTGAGCACGACAATAAGGTACAGACGAAGATGAGGGAAATGATAATGCGAGCAGCCAGCAATACAAAAATTTCCCTTCAATCTCCAGCTACAGAGATCGAGAATTTCAAGACAATGGTCAGAGGCGCCGCTTTGGTCATACACCAAGAAAGTTTCCTTTCTCCAGAAACCATGGCAGACGTCGAAGTTTACCGCAAAGCGTTTAAACCCATTAGTTCGCAATTTCCCGATCAAACCGGAGGCCGCTCCCTCGCAAAATCTTATCTCAGAGCCCAAGCACCAGCTTTATGCAAGGCATGTGAGGGCAACGGAATTCACAGTATTCTGAATCCCCAAGCTACACTGGGCGATATCAGACCATGTCTTGCGTGCAAGTATACCATATACGATCCTTGGACTGGGCGAATGCATGTGCCTAAGGAATATTCGGACCGGCGGGAGATCGCGGGTTGGGCATTACCTGGTCCTAATCAAGTGTCATCCTGGATTTGTTTAGATTGTAAAGGCGCAGTGATACGACCAAGCGGTCAAGTAGGAATATACATTAACGATTCTAACGATTGGTTTTGTAGGAGTAATTGGTGTCGATCGAAAGTGGATATGTCCCTCGAGGATCTTATGTCTCGCGGAGATCGAGGGAAAGGAATAGCTATTATCTGAGATCTCAGAGATTTGCAAAAAGCAGGCGTTCCAACTCTGGCTTTATCTCTTCATCGATGAAAATTTTCTTCGTAACACTGCCTCTTTCTTATTTCGGTTGTCCTTCTTCGAATTATATATGCTAGACCATCTTTGCTTTACCATTTCTACCAATCTTAGATTAATATAAATTGTGAGGATTAAAACCACGACAATCCACCAATTCCACTGAGGATTAATGCTGGTTCTTGTTGGTCGTACGTATATACTTGGAAACTTGATATCGAACAACAAACTTCAAAAGACAGAGAAACTTTGTACAGCCACTCGTTTTATTCTTTCTTCCAGACTTTAGTACACCTTGAAGATATAATATTCACTATTATCCCACAGATTATCTAGAATCCTTCAGTAGTACCAACGTGTTAAGAACACCAAGGTTCGCGTGCTGTTTCAATATATCAAGTGTCATCTTATTCGATCTCATCTTTCCTATCGTAATACTGCATACTTGCCCAATATATCGATATGCATTGATAATATAGAGTTATATTGCTAACTTAGCAAGTGCCGGTGTGTTCATACTCCTAAAGTAGCTTGAATAAGCTCTTACAACTTAGGTAGATGAAGCTCAATCAACCACTCTACGTTCTACAGTCACTAAAGAGTCATACCTAATTCAACATAGGCGCTGTTCGTTTCGTGTACTCTGGTATCCGTACTTTGGCTGCTATTGCGGGTTGTCTGGTCAAGGAGAGACTGATGCGGCACAAATAATTCAAGAAAAAAAAATTAAGTGGAAGACAACTAAGTATCACTCTTTCTAGGAAACAGTCAACGCTGCTAATAGGCCTATTTATTTTCGAATATCTTGATTGCTCTCTTTAGTTTTCTAGTGGCAAACTGGGTATCTGGTCGGTGCTGGCGAGGGGGTATTCCCCTGTAATTTTAGTCTTTTTCTTTGTTAGTATTTTAATTTGTTTTATCCGTAACAATCAAGATGTGTGCTCTACTTTGGACTGTAGTGGACGATTTTCTCGCGCTCGTTCCTTCGTGGATAGGTATAGACTGAACCGGAGTTCGATACATTGTCCCATAATCTTCATCATCAGTAAGCTTTGTATGAAGTGTAGATATGAAGTAGATAAAGAGGAACTTGATTGGGGATTTTCCATTGTTCTGAGAGGCTGCGTCAAGTAAAGAGGCTAGTACAAACCATGAGCTATCTAATCAACGCATGTGGTATCTCCAGGGTTACTCTCACATAAAAAAGTCCCATGAATGACAATATCTAGTCGAGTACCATGGTCGCCTTCTTCGGAATTCAGCCATGTCAAAACTGGACACATCTACAAGTATATTTCCCGCGCTTGAGAACGAATTCCAACGTTCTCCCTCTTCCGGCGAACATTTCACAGCAACTGAACAAGGAGTAAGATGCCTTCATCAATCCAGCACGTCCAAAAATGATGCGCCAGGATTTGCCATCGCCATCACACCATTACTCTCTATGCTAAGACTTCGTAGCGCAAAACACAGACAAAAACGTCTCCTAGGTCGCAAAAGTGTCTCTCGATGCATCATACCTACCCTTCTCTCTCGCCGCTTCTTCTCTCAATCTAATGCCATGAGCCTCGATGATACCTCGGTATCTCAAAGGCACTAAATCCTCACCCAGGTTGTTCCACGTTTGATAACCTGTCGGCCAGTGTGTAAAGGGCTTGCACCAATCCTTTTCTTTGCCATACTCTTTTCTGAAAAATGGCTTCATCGCATCGTCCAGTGCCATGTAAAGCGGTTTTCTTCCGGCACAAACGGCTGCGATAATGTGTTCGTGTGCACGTAGATGACGGCCAAATACTACCAAGTCCAACATCCAGAAACCAACTATCCAGACCGGACGAGGTGTCTCCCGGGAGATTGTCGTCTCGTTGCGCTTGGTTTTGTCACACCGGTGGTTTGCGTATGCGCTAAGAATATCCATTATATAACCTTCGCAAAGACGAAGAAGAAGGGCGGGCTTGACAATGTTCTCTGCAAGGGCTTCGCGGTCACTTTCCTGTGAATTGTCCCAGCGTGTCTCGCCTAGTCTCTTATATAAATCTTTGCTGATCAAAGCTAGGCGCAGCAATTCGGCTTTCTCGTCATCATCGAGTATCGAGTGACTGGCGGAAATGGAGTTAGGTGATTGACCAAGTGCATTGTTCAGAGTAGTAAAGTCCGCGTCGAAAGTGAAGGCCATGAGCTCGATGATATAGCGACCAAATTGTTCTAATATACGTCTCCGAGGGGCAGGGACAAACACCCTTGAAGAATCAGCCTCGCTGTATGGAGGTGGTGGCTGGTCCATGGCAGGATAAAGCAGAGATGATTCGTTTTGTAGGGGTGATGGTACAGCTTATGAGGTACCGTAGAAGAAAAATACCGATCTTTTGGAGAAAACTTTTCTGTCGTGAAATTACTTCCGAGAAAGACATAGAACTTACTTATACTGGCGTTAGCTGACTGATGACTCGTCCACTTGCAGTCGTGTGGTCACATGAACGCCCAGCAATTCCCTGTTCAACAACTTGCTGTTCAACAATTTTCGGGGAGTTGGGTAAATAAATAGCCAATTGGATGGACGTGGTTAGCAAGTAGAACGGTTCTTGTTAGCAGGTTATTATTAATTGGACAAACAGTAGTAGCTAGTAACCCCGGAGGATAAAACCACGACTATTTATTAAATCACTCCACCGAGGACTATTTCGTGTTCCTTTTGACCTCTCATGTCGAGACAGGCCCAAAGAAAAAGAACTAAGCTTTGATACGAAATGGTATCTTTTTGTCAACGTACCCTTTTACAAAAGCAGGTTCTACACGTCAAAACATAGTTTTGATACTACGCCCCTTCTTTGAAAATGGATCATACTTCTCTAAACGCAGAATCGGTCAGGCCTCGCGCCTGCGTCAGATGAATCGATGTGGAAGTTGCGTTTTGGAAGTTGCATCTGGAGGGTGTGCCTTCCGGGCCTGTGAAAGCAACCTCATTATTTCTTGCCAGTGTTTCTATTTGTTTTCTTCTTCTCTCTAGACAAAACCCAAAAGTCTCCATAGTATGTATTCATTTGCTTCTCTTATCCAATTGTGTACTCATGCTAATGTTGTATGTAGATCATCATGAACGAGCCTCCGCAACCACAAACATGGTGGGGAATAATTCTTGGCACACTCTTCGGTCTTTTTGGCAGCCCTGTCTTCAACACAATCGTTTACGCGCTCTGTTTTTTTTGGGATTTTCCGGAATCTCCGGTGGTGGTTCGAGAGAAATTGGACCGCATATGATATGTGGGAGCAAGACCGGGCGGCAAGGGAGGGGGATATAGCGGCGCCAGACACAATGGCGACGATTGAAATGGCGGTAATGGCTAAAATAGCCAGCGAAAAGGCCGCCAGCCAGCGAGAAATGAAAGCGGCGATAGAAACGGCGGTGAGGGCTGGGATGGAGGAGGTGAGGAGGGAGGCGCGGGAGGCGGAGGAGAATAGGAAAATCTTGCGGTGGGTAAGGGTTGGGAGGGAGTTGGAGAGGGGGGAGGCACTGGCGGAAGTGGAGAGGGAGAGGCAGAGGTGGATTGAGGAGGGGAGGGAGGAGGAGAGGCGCAGGTGGAAGCTGGTGCTTGACCAGAACAAGCAGTTACTTGGTGCCTTACAGGCTTTGTTGGACGAGACAACAACTCCATTATCGTAAAATATAAATATTAGCAAAGTACTTCCTCATCAATACATCTAAACAATCCCCCAACTATCCGTCCCTCTCTCCCCAGTCTGAATGATCAAGAATTAGTCACTGCGCTTCTCCACCGACTCATCGGCTCAGTGATTAGAGGAGCTGCGTCAAGCCAGTCTATCCATCCCCCCTTTCTCCAACACCACGCACGCTCACTTTCTCACTAAAACAAGAATGATATCGGAAATATACAATTCCCAGGGGGTTTCTCTAATGATCTACGATACTTCACCACCTCCTCTCCCTCACTTTCCCCAATCAATACATACAATCCTGTAGGTTCTCACAACCCCCTGAACTCTTTTTCATTTCCCCTGTCTGCCACCTTCTACTCTCTCCTTTTCGTCCATGAAAAATTAAGAAAACGCCGATGCAATGAAAGCTACACAAAACTCAAATTTTACCACCCAACCCAAGAAAGAAGGAAAGAAAAGAAAACCAACCATTCAACAAAGGAAAACAATAAAAAAACAAGAATCTCTCTCTTTCTCTCTGCTTTTTTTTCAACAACAGCAAGAAACTTTTCATCCCCCGACGTGTACACAATCCCCTTCTATCTTCTTTTCTTATCACGATCCCTCACTACCCCTTGCCTCAGAAGCCTTCCTCGCTTCCGTCTCCAACACCCCCAACTCTCCACTCATCTCGCACATGCCCCAGAAAACACCCTTCTCCCCCTTCTGTAACAGCTCCCACGGATCTCCAAACTCCACTACAGTGCCCTTGTCTAGTACAAGTACTTTATCGTAGTCGATGATCGTCTGGAGACGATGCGCAATCGTGATGGTCGTATTTTTGATCTCGCGGATGGTTTCTTGAATCTTGCCGTCAGTCGCGTAATCGATCGAGGCCGTTGCTTCGTCCATAAGGAGCACTTTGGGCGCTTTGAGCAGGGCGCGTGCGAGACAGAGGAGTTGGCGTTGGCCTTGGGAGAGATTGGAGCCGGATTCGGCGACAGGCGAGTTGAGGTTGCGGAAGGGGTTTTTATTGTCGGTTTGTGCGGGGAGAACGGGTTGGGTGTTTGTGATCGTGGTGCCGTCAGGCATAATGAGAACAGTGTCGTTCTCGGTTTCTCCACGGCGCCAATCCGGGTTGGCGAGGATGGAGGATGGGTTGGTAGTAGCAGGGCCGTGAGCAGCGTTCATGTCAGCCACGGCAGCACCGGTGGTTGGGTCCGGAATCTCGACGGCCTGGGGAGTGTTGGAGTCTTCCGGAGTGCCGCTGATAGATGTCGCAGTGGATGTAGAGGAGATGAGATGGACTTCACGGAGAGCCTGGAAGATTTCCTCGTCTGTG
Source organism: Dendryphion nanum (assembly GCA_020744415.1). Lineage (NCBI taxonomy): Eukaryota > Fungi > Ascomycota > Dothideomycetes > Pleosporales > Torulaceae > Dendryphion > Dendryphion nanum. The sequence continues at coordinate 1,677,809 of JAGMWT010000009.1, forward strand.
AAGAGGGAGAAGGGATCAAGATTGCTCCGGATTGTGCCTGTAAAGAGAGTAGGATCTAGATTATGTTAGTCCAAGCCAATACTTCTAGAAACGTGGAGTTCTTACCTTGCGGTACCATGACAATATTCTCCCGCAAGTCCTGCAGGCCAATCAATCCGACATCTACATCGTCAATTAAGATTTTGCCTTCTTCCGCCTCCAGTGCTCGGAACAAAGCTAAAGCCAGGGAGCTCTTGCCAGCACCTGTTCGGCCAACCACCCCGACCTTCTCGCCTGGAAGGACCTTGAAAGTGACATTCTTCAATACTTTCTCGAAATCAGGCCTGTAACGAGTGCTGTAGTTGATGAACTCCACGGAGCCTTGACTTGGCCAGTTGGAAGCAGGCCTGTTCTCGGGTACGACAGGTGCAGATTCCTGTTCAACATCTAGATACTCCTTGATACGCTCGACCGAGTTCATGTTCTGTTCGTTGGCTGAATAAAGACGGACAAACCAAAGAACATTTTCAGTAAAGGTTACGGCATATGTGAGAGCCAATCCTGCAGCCCCAGCGTCGATCTTGCCCACGCTTCGGACGACGAAAACACCCGCAAAGAAAGACACCATGGCACCGACCACGTCCACACGAAATGCGAGCCACCTGTTAGCGGCCCACAAGTAGATGAAGGGACGATGTTGAGTGTTGATTTTGCTCAAATTCTCGCGGACGAAGCGCCTCTCATCCCCGTACGCACGAATAGTCGTCATGCCAGTGAGCGTTTCGCCAAATTGTTGGTATAGGGGACTCCGATGCACAGACTCGAGACGCTTAAGATCGCGCGAGGAGCTGAGGTAGAAGCGACCGATTGCGGCATAAAGAACTGTAATGAAGGCACCGGCGATTAAGAATCCGGGCGTGATGACGGAGATGAGTATAACGATCGTGATGATTGAAGCCAGACAGTGAACAACACCAATAGCAACAGGCGCAACTTCTTGATCGACCGCCTCGATGTCTTTTGAAAATCGATTCATGAGCTGGCCCAGGGGAGTCTGATCGAAGAAGCGGAATTTGGCGTGTGTGATCTTCTGGATGAGTCTCTCGTGTATCCGGCGAGAAGCCGCAAGAGAGCCACCGAAAAGAAATCCCTCTCTTATGAAGGTGACGAACATGAAGATGACTCCCAAGATAGCGTAAACACCAAGGAAATAATTGGAATCAACTTCGGAGTTGGATGCGGCTAGCTGTGTCTGCATAGCATTGTAACTGTAATGCCTCTCCTCTGTGTGATTGAAGAAAAATGGGAAATTCCAACTGCACGTTCCACTTTTAAGACAAGTGCCCATTCCATTCATTGTAGGAACGTGAGTGATCGGCAACTGCGAGTGGGAGCCGTAGGCGTTCACCTTTCTTTCGGCGAATGCGTTTGCCCATACCCGAATCCATACATTTGTAGACACAGAAGAAATTTGCTGAGCACCGAACGAGATAGCTGCACCAACCCAGTAGTACCATGGACCCATAGCCCTCAGATACATGAGTATGATGCCGATTTTGACTCCACCTTCGGCCTTGGTTTCTTCTTGAGAGTTGACAGGCTTCTTAGCTTCGGTAGCATCGCCAGCATCGCCATTGGCATGGTGGACTTCACCCAATGCTTCCTCGCCGCCAACGTCGGAGGGGACCCTTGACGGAACTCGTGATGCACCCCGTGAAGCTGGTCGAGATTTAGTTAAGTCTTCGGTGAGCTTTCCCGAGTCGATGACTTCAGTTGCTGTGCCCTGGGCAACTATTCTGCCGTTGTCGAGCACAACGCCGAATTCCGCCTGAGGCAGACATAGGCTAACGTTGTGTGTAATGAGAATGCAAGTACGGTTGTACATAAGCGGACCCATTAGCGCTTGATCGAAAATCCACTTCGCAGTGTGAGAGTCAACGGCACTGAGCACATCGTCGAGGAGAACGTGGCGAGCCTTGCTGTACAGCGCACGAGCAAGTGAGATACGCTGTTTTTGTCCTCCAGAGAGTGTAACACCCTTCTCACCAACAATGGTCTGATCGCCCCCATCGAGGATTTCGAGGTCCCTTTGGAGAGAACAGGCAACAATGACATCCTTATATCTTTTCGCATCCCAGTCGCTCGCAAACGTAATATTGTCCTTAATGGTGCCATTGACGAGCCAGGCTTGTTGAGCGCAGTATGCGACACTCTCGGTAAGACCAGTCTCTCGGTTTTCGTGAAGGTCCTCACGACTGCCAGCACCGGGTAAATAAATGTCACCCTTAAGCTTAGTCATCTCTCCAAGTAAGGCCATCAAAAGCGACGTCTTTCCCGAGCCTGTTGGACCAACGACAACATTGAGCTCACCAACTTTGAACTTGAGATCTAGATCCATCAGCTTGAAAGCATCAACAGCAGCTTTGTCTGTCAAATCTTTCGAACCCCAGCTGAAATTGCCGCCTTCGAAACCAATTACAGGCTGGCCATTTTCGTCGCGTTTCTGTGAAATTAATTGAGTATATTTTTCGGTCTCCGGCTCGTTCAGATATTCTTCAATGCGGTCGACAGACACTTTCGATTCCTGTACGTGGGCGATCATATCGGCCAATTGATCGAGGGGAATGCGAAGAATCTGGAACAAGGATAATGCAGTGAAAGCAACCGATGGGATGAGCTCCTTGTTTTCGACCTTGGTATAGACGAAGAAGGAAAGGAAAGTGATTAGAATGGGAGAGCCTGACCAAATGGTCGCTGCCACAGCCCACAAAATATACCTCTGTCTTAGATGCTTGAGTTCCGTGTATCGCTTCTCATTAACGAGACCAACGAATCGCTGTTCCCAAGCAAAGAACTTGATGATGCGAATGTTTCCAAGGACCTCGTTGGTCGAATGTATTCTTGCGTCGGTGGCTGCTAAGATCAGAGTCTGAAATTTGGTGAATTGCTTCGCAACATAGAGATTAATTGGCAACAGTACAATCATCATTCCGATGCCTGCGATAGAGCTGTAGCCCATGACCTGATACAGAAGAAAAACTGCCATGACGACTTGAACCGGGGTATTCGCCCAGAGGAAATGCAGGTATGCAGACACTTCGCTGACTTTAAATGCATCCACAGCCATCAGGTTTATGATAGCGCCAGTGGTCACTTGTGCATCAGCGTCAGGCTTCGGGTCGTCTTGCTTTTGGCTTTTGCCAGGCTCCTCGTTGGCCTTCTTTTTCTTCCTCCCGAAGGTCATCATCCTCTTAATACCTTTACGTTCCTTCTTTTGATCGTCGCTCTTCTTCTCGGCACCAAGCACCTTGTCTGAGCCCGATGCAACCCGACGTTTAAGGGCTTTAGCATAGATTTCTCCAATAATGATTGCCCTTATGCGGATGCAAATCTTACGACCAATCCACAAAGCCTGTCCCTCAGAAAGTGCAGAAGCGCATCCCGAGATGAAGAGTAATGTCACGTAGAACCATGCTGCGTTCCTCGGAGTGTGATCTGGCTCCTCGATGTACTCTAAGATGGCCTTCAAGAGGAGGGTAGGGGCAAACGTCAGGAATCCTGAAAAGACGGCCCAGCCTCCTTGTATAAGGAGACCTCGCTTGAAATGTCCGAGGAGGTGATAAGCCAGAGCGCTTGTTTTCTTCACCTGCCGATAGTTTGCAATGACTGCACCTGCCTTGTCCCTCGCAGTAAGATTCCACACATCGGAGAGTTCGTATGTTTTCTTGAATCCAGTCCAGACAATGCCATCGACCCATGTGAAAGTGGCCAATGAAAGAACACTCGCAGTGGTTTCCCTAGCGGGTAGAATGTCGCCTTCGTACTCCAATTCTACAGCCTTGTTGCCTTTGCGAGATGTCAGAGCAATGAGGAGAAGCAAACTTGTCAAGGCGAAATCTATTATGATAAAGTTCTGGGAAAGATGAGACCGCGGGTGAAGCATAGCCGACCGGAAGACGAAAATGGTAAAGCACCATTGGAAGCCGTATATGTATGCAGTATGATACCAGAGCCGTGGAAAAGACCATCTACTCGTGCTAGAGAAGAGCAAGCGCAACGAAGCCAAAACGGCGATGTAGGTCCATACTGCTATGCTCGCGATTGCGGCTGTCCTGCCCTTGTGCCCATGCGCTGCCGTAAAGAGTACTGCGACATGGACGCCTAGCTCTGCCAACACAGCTGCCTCCTCGAGAACAACGACAGTAACTTCCCCTCGTGGCTTGTCAACGGCCTTGATGGAAACCGTCTGCCTGGAAACCGTGCGATGCAAGGCCAGGGGTTCACTATGCTCTAACCCATCCTCTGTATCCGAGTCGGTCTCCTCGTCATGATATCGCGGCTGTGGTGCGGACCAGACATCCTGCACCTCGTCTATGGCTGAGTAATCGTGCTTTGACTTGGAAGGATACGATGCTTGGTATATCTGAAAGAAAAGGTAAAGGAGCGACGTTCCGCAGACAATTAGAGGTAGTAATGCTTGGAGATAGCTGTAAGCGCGGTTAGCGTCGAAGTTCATGGTCAATGACGAAATGTAGCAGATTTTTTTGGGAAAAAAAAAGAAGCTCGCTCAATAAGCAGAACAAGGGAAATGAGTTTGCATGCATTATTTTCTGGCGGAACATTTATATTGATCGCATTAATCGCCTCCAGATTATGGCTCGGTGGCCTCTTGCAGCTTGCAAGTTGGGGCGTGGGCCAGCGCCATGTTGGTCGACGCATTGGAGGCGGTGGTTGTGGTGGTGAGCATGTATGTGCATGCACGGCGTGTAACAGCAGCGAACATGTAGTACTTGGATAGCTAGGAAGAACTTACTCTTGCTGAAAACATGGAGAGAAATCGTCGAGCCTCCAAAAAGGGCCTTTGCAGTGGGCGAATTTAGCCATGCGCCGAGAGCTCCCAATCGTGGAGAGTACACGGATTTTGGGAGAAAACGAGGCGGTGGTGAGGGTGGTGGTGGGTGGAGGCGGAGGAGGAGGAGGTGGAGGTGGAGGAGTGAATGTCTCAAGTCGCCGAAGATTGTGGTTCGCGCAATTCGGACTATGAATGGAGGCACGCGGGGGCGAGCATTGGAACGCGGAGGAAGGCGCGGCGAGGGAGGAAGAGAGGAGAGGAGAGGAGAGGAAAGATGGCAGAGGAGAGATGGCAGCGGCGATGGCAGGCAAACAACGCAATTGAAAATCCGAACAATTAAGATGAGCCTTTGAGGAGTTATGAGGGATGTCCCCAGAAGGCGAGAGGTTGGCGAGGAAGACGCTGCGGGCTCCACTTGGTTTGCGCGCGAGTCGAAGTATTCTGGAGGTTCGTTCACGCGGGTCGGGACTATCGGCGCTGCTGCTGATGATGTAATGGTACCAAGGGCCAATGGCTAATGCGACTGGAGGAAGCGAGCGCGAACGCTTAGACGGTAGAGACCGTTGCCGTTGCGCGTTGCGCTTCTGTCCCAAACGTTGCTTGTGCTTGTCGTTGCCGTTCCGCGGCTGTTGGGATCTGATAAGGCCCGAATTCGTATCACCCGTTGCGGAGGAGCTGAGCTTGATGGTTGGCTGGTTTCTCCCCCTTCTTCAATCACGGTACTACAGGTACAAACACGCCGACATGCGTGCATACAACTAGCTTGGGAGAACCGAGAAGACCGACTCGATAGTGTATGAGAGAGAGAGAGAGAGAGAGAGAGAGAGAGAGAGCAGAAGATAATCCTAGAAGCGGAGTACTATGTAAGAAGCAGCTGTCGTTCCCCAAGCTCGGTTATAATCCTCACCCGAATCTCACAATCCGTTACTCACACTTCGGCCCAACGCCCTTTCGAACCAGCTCCAGTTCCAGCTGCCTCACTCACCGCCCACAGTGAGTCAACAGAGGGCAAGATATGCGTTCAGATGGGTTAGATCGCTCAATCGTTTACTCTTCCCCCAGCTTGCTGCACTCTGCACACGCCCGGGCCACACACGCCCTCGGCCTAGTCACCTGCCGCTACCTAGCAAAGTCATGGCACATGGTAAAAGCCAGCCCCAAACTCCGGGGGCTGCATACTCAATCCCCATTCCGTTGCTGATCGCTGTCTACAAGCGCCCTTTCTGACCCCGTTAAACGAAGCAACCCATCCGTCGCTGCTGCTGGAATCACCATCATCATCATAAAGACTCATCTTTCACCCGACTTTGTTGGTCATAGCCATATCAAGTCCGGGATGCCTAACTCAGTTCAGCCGATGCGAGCCGCAACCCACCGTTCTGTTCTATCAAGATTGAATCTTACCTGGTCAGCATCCTATCTCGCATCGTGCAGAGACTTCTAGGCAGAAACCCCAGACCCCTCATGGACAATCGGTACAATACCGTTTGTGCTGAATGGGCGTGGCGGCTGCCCTTCTCCAAAGCCACATCCCAGCATGTGGTTCGGTTCATACAAAGTTAGTGTGCGTCGCAAACATATGCACACACCCAGTAACGAACAAACTACGTACTCCATGCGCCAACCACCATCCAACAGAATAGTCATATCCTTTATGACATTGTACACTGGATATGTGAGCTTAAACTACATCTAGATTGCTTGGCTAGGATGCGCATTCAACCATTTCGGATGATTGGCATGCGCCCACGTGACCGGAAACAATACCACATGCATCTACACCTAGACTATGGCAGGGGTTACGCTGGATCCGATAAGACAGCACTTCAAGCCCTGATGGCGAAATCATCCGCAAACAGGGGCAGCTTTTCGACAGCTTCCATCCCCCACCGCCATCCCGTTAGCAATCGACACACCTCTACAGGTCCAACTGGTGCAACGCCTGCATATCGTATCTTCTCCACCTGCAGACCGAGACCTCGCATCTGCGAAGTCGGAGGAGGAGTCGACCGGGGTAGCGGGTGTGATCCCACTGGCTGAGATACCACTTTCCTCTTGACATTTGGCTGCAGCTGGGATCCCTGAAATTATTGAGGAATCGTGCCGTCCCCGATACTCCGTTCATGTCACTCTCCTCAGACATACATTGTCGTTGTCACTGTCATTGTTTGTGTTTGTGCACGCCTGTTCTTTCAATAGCTCACTATAATTATTGATCCTCAAACTTCGAACAATCTGTAGGCTTTGATTCGTATCCATCACAGCTCCATGACTAAACAATAGGGAAACAGCGATTTCTGATTTGGGAAACAGTCAAGTTTGTTTTGTTGGAATTCATGATATCTACACAGTTTGAATGGGAAATATGTCGCCTGACTATTGTCGCGGCTTCGCTACTGGCTGCCACGCGGCGTACTTTGCCTTGACCCTATTGCTCATTTGTCAGAAGCTCCATCTTAGCCATCGGTCTGCGGATGCAACGTACGTATTGTAGGGTTTGTAGCCCGATCGGCTCCACGTCAACGTAGGCCGGTGCTCAAGTGGCTCCCAGACACGTGCTTTGCGTTGTAGGATTGGGTCCTCTGTCGGTGGTTTGTCGACCGAGTACGACATCCACGCGTGCCTATAAACTTCAGTTACAGTTGCGGAGATGGTTCGGGCGGATATCGTACCATCCGGGCTCAATCTGAGACCTGGGCGCACCAGTCAGTCACACGTCCACGACGAGAGGGCTGTTCAACCACGACTTACGGGTCATATTCTACATCCTTGTAGTCTACCCAGCGAGTTCGCACTGGAATTATGTATCATTAGCACCACAAGGAATGGATTCAATGGATCGCAACTCACAAGGAAGCTCCTCTGCCAGATTCTCGTAGAACTTGTTGCCGTACTTGTCCGCGCCAATAAAGGCACCAGATTTGGTGTCGCCTGTCCTATATCAGTCCTTGCTCTAGTTCCGGCCTGTCCTAAACCACGTACCGATATTCTACAATTGCGAGCCGTTCAATTAGTGACGGGGTCGTGGACAGCTGGAGCCGTGGGCGTCGAAGCGTACCTGAAGTTGGTGGCCGTAATCCTGTGTGGAGGGACCAATTAGCCTCGTCATTGCCTGTAGAGCTGTAATGGGTACTTACTTTGAGGCCAATCCTGCGGAGATTCCGCAACGTCCTGAGAATCGTCGACATTACGGCGGTGTTGGTGGGTCGAGGTGGGTTGAAGCTGTTCGGCAATGATGAGATGAGCGACTTGAACATGCCAAGATATTACCAAATAGTACTAGTGCCAATCAGCCACGCCTCAATTTCTGAAAACCCGGTTTCATCAAAACAAACCGTTTGTGTATCAATTGGGCTCGTCATGATAATACGAAGCCTGACCCGAGTACAAGCGCCCAGCCGCTGCCTCAGGTACATCGTCCAAACACCCCACCGCTTTGTTCGACCATTGCGAAGATTTTCAACAGCACATGCACCTCCTGCTTCTTCATCCGCACCTCAATCTCAAGCATCCATGCTCGCCACTATCACAACAGATCTCGATAAGATCGCACCTAGATTTGAGATCCAGCCTGATCAGATTCAAATCCTCAAAACTCCGGCTGAGTTCTATGAAACACTTAAAGTGCGTCTTTACTTCTGAAATAATCACGTGTGTGCTGCATTCCTTCAATGGATGTCTTTTGCGTTTCATTTAACGATGAATACGAACCTGTCACTTTCAATCTTGTGCAGCCATCATCTACCATTCATCGATGACTATTAACACACTTCACAGAACAAAATCTCCAATGCTCAATCACGAATTTACCTTAGCACTCTTTACATTGGCAAAACAGAGCACGAACTGATAACCACAATTCGCTCAGCCCTTCTGAAGAACCCTAATCTGAAGGTCTCTTTTCTCACTGACGCCCTTCGTGGAACACGTGAAAAACCCGATCCATGCTCTGCTTCACTTCTCATCCCCTTAATTTCCGAATTCGGCAGTGAACGGGTTGAAGTGCGTATGTTCCACACTCCCAACCTTACTGGCCTGAGGAAAAAAGTGGTTCCCAAAAGACTCAATGAAGGATGGGGTCTGCAACACATGAAGCTGTACGGAGTTGACGATGAAGTCATCATCTCTGGCGCGAACTTGTCAACGGATTATTTTACAAATCGTCAAGACCGATACCATCTGTTCAGTTCCGCGGAGCTGGCAAACTACTTCGCCAAGATTCACTCAAGCGTCTGTGATCTATCATTTGATATTCAGCCATCTTCCGAGTCTGGGGGATTCTCGATGAACTGGCCGCAAGCGAACTCCGCCCCTTCTCCCTTAGATTCGCCCAAGGGTTTCCGGTCTGCTTCAGCCAACCATCTTTCTCATCTCCTTACACCAGCAAATTCGCCTACCCGAGCTCCCTCTACCTCACCTTCGACATCTTCGACAACTTCGATTTATCCAGTACTATCCCTCGTTCCCTTGCTAGACACTTCAACCGAGCTCCCAGCCCTCACCACCCTGCTGACCCGCATCTCCCAACCCCCCTTCCACCCCTCCAGCTGGACATTCACCGCCGGATATTTCAACATGACTTCTTCCTTCAGACGACTTCTCCTTGCAACTAGGCCAACCAGCGGAACTGTCTTGACAGCCCATCCATTCGCCAACGGCTTCTACGGGTCCAAAGGCGTAAGCGGCATGCTTCCAGATGCGTACACCCATCTCGCCAAAATGTTCCTCAAGCGCGTGCGCCACGAAGGACTTGACTCCAGCATTCAATTAAAAGAATGGCAAAAGGGCAAGGTTAATGAAAAAGACGGATGGACATATCATGCCAAAGGACTTTGGATCACATTTCCATCTTCATCCTCGAGCTCTGATCCCTCACCTACATCACCGGAGAAAACTGAAGACCCCAGTGTGACTGTTGTAGGATCTTCCAACTACACCAAGCGCTCCTATGAGCTTGACCTCGAGGCCAACGTTATCATAACGACCTCTGACCCTGGGTTGCGACGACGACTAGGCGAAGAGGTTCGATGGCTGGGTGAGCACGCGAAGAAAGTCGACGAGACGGAGTTCGAGAAACCGGACCGCAAAGTGAGTATCAGCGTTAGGTTGTCCATGTGGCTTGTAAGAGTACTGGGTGGTGCGCTGTAAGATGGATACTTCAGATTAATGTAATTCTATTTTTCTCTTCATGTGTATGCTGGGCAAGACTGCTATCAGTGATAAAAATGTTATGCTAATCCGCCTTGCCTGCTCATGGTCTATTTTCTTTTCGATTCCCCGCACACATGAATTTCACTTCACTTTCACGATCCGCTTTCAAGCATCCTCTCTTCGCTTGGAATTTTTTATTCATGCACAAGCAAACGCGCTCTGTGCGCGTAGCGAGGCAGCTGCATTGTGTTGTTCTCTTTTACTTCTATTATCTTCCACCATCGTTGCACTGCGATCTCTGCTCCCTCAACCCACCGCAACAACCTTCTCTACTTTGGCAGCTCTGACAAACTCTTCTCGACGGTGTTGTCGTCTTTGTCTTTACATTCTTTCTCCTTCTTCCTTCGGCAGCCTCCGTATCCTTTCCTCTACTGTCGCATCATCTTGCTCAACAGCCTTTCCAGCTTCACCTCAAAAAGCTCAACCTGAGTCTCTGAGTGAGCCTAGAACGCCAGGTCGTTCCCAAGTCAATAACGTTGGACTATCGAGACCGCAAACATGTCATCATCCAAAGATGAAGCCGGAGAATCTAGAGATTCACGTGGAAGCCGCCACAATATGCGACGTCTCAAGGCAAAAGGTAAGTAATATTCTCCTTCAAAGCATAAACAAACCACTCCCAATACCAAAATCCGGATCCATTTCCCTTCCTTTCTCAACCCACCTTTCAGGCTTATGGTCGCCAATCGTATTTCCCTTCACATATTCTTACACCACCAACAACAACAACCAACTTACTGACAGCCACAGCCTCCAAATTCTTCAAATCCAAGCCAGACTTCAATGACAAAGATATTGATGCCGACATTGCTGAATCTCCCCACACCTCCAAATTCTCTAGCAATGCGAACCCCGAGGCCGTCTTTTCAAGCAGACATTTACCAATATATGATGAAATGGCCAACCGACAAAACGAATTCATCGAGCGTACCGAGTCCGACGACGACAATATGCAGACTGGAGATCTGCAAACTGATTCCTCCACTATCATTGAAGAATCTGACACCGAAGGCAGTGGGGATATCACGCCCAAAGCATCTCAAATATGTAAGTCTCTTCAGCTCTTTCACCGTCGCACTATGTTACTAACAAATCTGTTAGCCTTTCCCACTCCGTCGAATTTCGTCCCAGCCTCCAATCTTGTTCCTCCCTCAACGCCCGAATCACTCCGCAACAAAGTCTCCCGCATATTCCACCGGCCACTACCACCCCTGATATCAACCGTTCCCTCTTCTCCCCTTCCACCTCCACCACCAATTCCTCGACCTGCCCCTCCTCCTCGCCCACCCAGGCCCACGGAAGATGTGGACTGGGAGATCGTGGCGTTACAAGAAGACACGACTCATCGCACGTATCTCCCAATCTCCCCAATGATAACGGATTGGCGCGAGCCCAGCCCCTTCCCATCCATAGATTCCGTTTCCTCGCCAGCATCGAGCAAAGCTGCGGCAAGTGGACCTGTCCCCGTCTTCCCTTCTGCCCCTCGCACCCCCCTCACAGCCAGTCACCTTCTCCCCTTCGCAATTACTCCCTCCTCCGGCTCCACTCCTCCCTCGCACCCACTCGCCCATAGACAAGTAACACTTCTCAGCAGCTCCACATCTCCACCTACATCCTCCCCTCTTGCTCTGAGTCTTGTCAATACCTCGGATCTACCAGATCTTCCGAAGTCTCCGGATCCGGTGGATGGGGAAGAGGAGGAGCGAGAGGTGGATACTGGTCCAATGGGAAGAGATGGACTTTTTAGTATGGAAATGTTAGATCATGGACGGGGAATACGTATTGAGAGGATCAGTGATGGGGCTAATGGGGGTGTGAGGGGAATGCTGCTTGTTGATGGGTTAGGTTTCAGGTACTTCGTACCCGATGTCTGAATGTTAGCATGGTGCAGCTTTTTGCTTGGATGTATGGGCGGATTGGATCTTATTTTCCTTTCATTTTGTCTTGCACTGGGTTCGGGCAGATGAACTAGGGGTTGATGGATAGTCTTCCCTTTTCTCCTCTGCTCGTCTTCAGCGGGCGGGTAGTTGGGTCCTTAATCTTTGTGGTATCTGGTGCTGCTCTGCTTTCAAGAGTTCCAGGATTTGGAGGGTTCTTCCGTCTTGTTTCGAAAGTCTGGAGTCTTGATGGTACATCTTTGATAGGGTGGCTAGATTGCGTCTTTTCTTTCGAAGCTTCTCTTCGTCTGGCCTTATGCTGGCCTCAGGTGGATGAACACCCTGGTTATTTTTTCCCTCTTCTGTTGGTGTATGCTGGGGATTAAAAAGGTTCTAGAAATTTGTGGTTATTGGGGGGTGCGGTTCTTTTTAAAAGTTTTCGATCCTGCAGGAAGTATTTTCTGGCATGAGTCACTCAGTTCTATGATACTACTTTCATCTTGTGTTTTTTCCTAATTTGAATAGTCTGAATGATCCATGTGATTGTATCGTAAGAGTGCTGCCTGATAAGGTGGGCACATAGTTATCTTCACTGCTTTGGTAACTCGGGGGTGAAAATGAGGAGCCTAGCATCCTTTGGGGTTTCTATTAGCGCGTGTTTAAATGTGAGCCGTGAAAGTTTGTTAAAGATAATATCTTCAATTCTTTTAGACAAAGGTGGTATCAGACCTGAACCGGCGGATGCTATAGCTAGGTTCTCTTCAGAGTCCTACTTTTTATTTTCATACATTTCGTATTGATTATGATGCGCTCAAGAGTTGTGTATATAACTAATATGTAAGAAAATATTCAAAAGAATCATGTGACTGATTCTATTGAACCTACTTCCACCTCTTCAACTCAGTCTCACACACCCTGACTATGTCTACTATCTTATTTCACGCCACCAGTTTCCATAAAGTATGCTTATTTAAGACCCGCTGCCATATAAACCCTGCTAGAAGTCTATAAAATTCGTGGCGATCGTTTGGTGACACTCGCAGTAGACTTAATGACACTCCTACAGGCTGCGACGAGTCAAGTGAAAAATAGTCCATGCTGCTCCAATGATCACTCCTAAGAAAAGTAATCTTTTAGGAAGACGAACAACAAAGTCAACGATGAAAGCCGTTCCTCTCAAGTCTGTCATCGGCGTTCCAGCTGCCCGGTACGGATGTGTGATCGGATTCGAACGACGATTTGTCTGCGGAAGAAGGGGCTCATGTTCGGGCAGCACATGCCTTGGGTTGTTTCCTTCAGATCTGGGGGATAGAAACGAATCATGCCGCCTATTTGGAGGTATAGCAATAGTGGCAGGCATATAGGTGTAGCTATCCTCGGGCATGTTAACGCGAACGGGTCCTGGATGCGGATGCAACGCCATGCTCGACACGGTATATCTTTCCAAAATTTCTCTATACACAACCGGATTATATCCTTCCTGCATGGCATAAAGGACCAGCGTATGTAGAGAGTTTGGTTCAATTCTCCGACCCCTCTCATCCCATTTCCACAGCCGGGGCCATGTTGTTTGTAACCAGGCTTTGGGACATCGGTGAGGCGTAAGGACGTTGGCCCAGATCTGCTTGACGAACTCTTGGGATGCGCTCAATCGGAGACTAGGGGTCCCTTCGATCAAAGGAGGGGCTGGATGTATGGGAATATAGTTTCGGGGTTTGTGACCCCGACCTTTGACTTTGCGGTGGACTTTTTCCCCGCCGCTAAATGAAGTGAGCTAATTCAATATTAACTTCACACATTTCTGGATAGTAGGTACGGGGACACTCACAATCAGAATAGTGATACAGTTGATGTGCTTTTCCTCCCCAAGAACGAGGACAGAATGGCCGAAACATTTGTCTGGGACAGTGTTGTAGGGATCGACTACGTCGAATTCCTCGATATCTTTCTGTTTTGGTAACCATAATATGGTACCTGGAATAAAGTGGGTAGAGTCTAACATTTGCCTAGTTCCGAGTCGAATAAATCGAACATGGAATAAAGGGCATCCTACCTGGAAACACAGTGCTTAATGAACAACTCATGGTCGTTCCACTGCGTCTTCCCCATGCTTCGATGTGGCATTAAACAAGTCACCATAGCCACCATTGGTCGGGCTCGCAGCAAGGCAGATGTGCATAATTTAGTTAATATCAGGCATTCTGCTTACCGTGCCACAAAGTAGCGCTCGACCAGGTCACCATGCATAAAATTCAGTCTGCAGCCGGAAGAGAATCCAAGTTTCATAGGCCCAGAGACCTTGGGAAGATAAAAGCACGAACACTAGTAACTTTTTTCTACGCCACAGCAAATGCGCCCCCAAAGACTTAAGAAATGACCCAAAGTTCATGTGCCATGAGGATTTCGACGGTCGTCAGGAGCGTATCGTCTGCGCCACAGCCTTGGAATAGGCGCTGGACTCAAAATGGGAGCCTGCGCTTAGGGAACGACCAATACTCATTTTTGCGAGCCATCAGCCTATTTGACGGGAATAAGATCCTTGCGAGACTCTATGAGCCTTACAATGAAGAAGCTCGGCGGGCGAATGTATCTCTTGTAGATCGCACTCGGCTGTAGCTGCTTATCACGAAGGAAGACTCATAACGTGATTTTATTGAGGCAAGGCTTGCCGATGCGCCGATATTCTCGTCTGTGGGCATTCATTGTCCGAATCACTTGTGGCTACTCAGTCTCTCCCTCTACCTACCATCGTACTCCGTAAGGCATCTTGATAGCACTGTTGACTACTTTAACCCTCGGGCAAATGCATGGGTGGCGCAGGCTGGACATGAATCATGAAGACCCCGGGCTCAGTAATCCTGCCATTACCTCTGTAATGGTATACAGGTTAAGCTGAGGTGCTCAATCAATACACAATGAATATCAACACGGATTTTCATCAGGATATCATTCAACCGTTACCTTAACACATAAAGGCACTAGCCATATGGCCACTTTGATGCTTTACGTATTCCCTTTCCGTCATACTCATTATTCGGGCCAACAACAACCCGCACACTCGCGTCGGAGTCTATTTCCTGCCGGACGGGGCGTTGTCCACTGGAAACTATATTTCTGTTGGTGGTGCTGGCCGCACCCTCTATGTAAAGCGGGCTTTGCTTGTTATGTGCTGAGGTGACAACCCCAAGTTCGTTATAGTTTCATGTAGCTATAACTCGATCGAAGATGTTTAGTGCCTAGAATTTTGGCTGAACAACTGAAGCGCGGGCATTGAATCTAGGATTATATGCACTCTAGCAGTGAAAGTGACACTATTATAGTGGGGTGGTGTTAAACTCATACTCGGCAACAGAGCATGTACAATGGTTAGGGAATTTATATCAAACCCATGAGATGGCACCCATTTCTTTCACTATAAAGAACAAAATATCGCCCACAGAACATTGATCATAAGATCTAGTAATAATTTGGGAACACGGGAGCCATTTCGGGGCATATGTTGATCAGTTCAGAAACTAACCTTTTTGTTACGCTAAGCATGGTTTAGAAGATATGTAGTAATGTTTGCAACCCATCTAGCATTTGGCCTGTCCTTCTCGTTTATTATGGTCGCTTCGAAATGTGCTGCATCGTAAGTGAGCCGTTTCGTGCCCGTGTGACATGCAGCCAAGCACAGCAATATTTCTCCACATTCTCTCAGTGCTTGCGGAAAGTTTATTGTTGATTTGACCAAAAGAGACGCATTTATTGAAGGGATTGACCGCCTCTACACGGATGGATGTAGTAACTATAAATATTTGGAGATGATTTTGGACAGCACGTTGAAATGAAACAAGACCACGCCCTAGAAAAAGTCGTTCAACATAGGATGCCGACTCAATACGTGCAACGGCCGCAGTATCCACAAACATGTTCCAAGCAGCCTGTGTAGTCAGGCTCTCCCTGATCATCGCCATCAATATTAAAATTGAAATCTTCCCCATGGTATTCATCTAGCTCGACGCCATTTTCACCATATCCAGTATCGCTCTCGCTATCAGATAAGTAAGGAGCTTTTCGGTGGTTGTCCTCATTTGGATGGTCGTGATCTCGATCCTTATCGCATGAATCGACAGACTCCCACTTTGCCCTGAGCGAAGGCGGCAGGACTCGAGAAGCACCATCAACTTTTTTGTGAATCTTCAGGCAGTCGGTTGAAGGAGAGTAAACATCAATCCTGTGCTCGCTGTTAGCCTGAGCGAAGTCGACGATCTTGCGAACGAGTGCTGCTAATCGCTTCAAAGCAGCCTCGTTCTCAGTTTCCCATTCCTGGATTTCTTTCTTGACATTACGGACTTGAATATTATTTCTCTCAAATAGGCCTGCGCCATCGTGGTAGGCAGCGATAAAGTTTGGAATCTGCTTAACCCATAATGTTGGAATTTGTTCATCCATGTCGATTTGCTTATTGAACCTTCCGGACCTCGTTTTGAGATCGAATACCGAGTCCTGTGGGACCATAGAACCACTTTTCTTGATAGTAAGATCATCTTTGGTAGATGATTGTTGGCTGATTGTCGATGCTTCTAGCAGCGTTGTGATATCCCCATCATTTGAAGGCTTGGTTAGAGGGCTGTTCCCATCTTTCAGATATCCGTCACACTCGAACCGTACGATGTAGTGGAAGCCACCAAACTGGTACCGAATCATCCGCTGGTGCGTTTGTGAGCCTTTCACTTCGTTCTCCCAGGTTGTGTAGTTCTCTAGAAGCGCGGTCAGGTTCGTTACTGGACCAATGGCGAAAAAACTTTACCAGGAAATGTGTGACCATACCCTTTCACACCTTCAATAACCTCGTCGGGTGAATTCTCCGTCCGTACGAAAAAGACGGTCTTGTTCACCACTTCAACAACAAACCTGAACGGTTTGTCAATGCGCCGGACAAATCGAAGCAAG
Organism: Dendryphion nanum; assembly: GCA_020744415.1. Classification (NCBI taxonomy): domain Eukaryota; kingdom Fungi; phylum Ascomycota; class Dothideomycetes; order Pleosporales; family Torulaceae; genus Dendryphion; species Dendryphion nanum. The sequence goes on from JAGMWT010000009.1 coordinate 1,694,663, forward strand.
CTGCCCATGGTACTTCCGCAGGCAAACACGTCGACGCTCGATAATGAGAATTCTGGTTCAGCCTGTAGAAGTGTCCTCACAGCTGGTTCCGTGGGATAGCGTGGGAACCTTGCGGCATTTGGATCTCGAAAGTAATTGCCAGAGTCTGCTTTCAGTCGACGGGGAATGTTGAGCGGTGTCCACAAAGGAGGTTTTCCTAATCAAGAGTAAGTTACCATCGTCAATGTCAATTCTTAATTACAATGTACCTGGAACTGATATTGTCGGTTCCTTCTCGTTCAACCAATTGTATGAAGCTATGTACTGGCAATCAGTAATTCGTGGCGCTCCAATCCCAGTGATTAGTGCTTGGTCGAGAGCTGCGTTGTCGATTGTAGCTATGAGATCGCCCAACGGATGAAGGGTGACATTAGGAACATTGTCTGGTCTCAGTTTGTGCCTTGAGCCACCCCGATCAGCGTATCTGCCTCGATTGGAATATCCAGCTCTGCCCCTACGCGGACGTCCTGACGAGGCTGAACCATACGATGAGCCCCATCCGAACTCGCCTGTATGGCTTGTATTGGTCAACATTTTCAGATAACAATAGGTATGAAGGATGAAGGATGTAAGTAATGGGAATTGTTATTCTAGGACAAACAACAATGCAGATAAAAGGAGACGAAAACCTGATATATTTGATGTTGCCTTGAGCAGCAAGGCTGAGCGGTAGTTGCGGCGTGGGCAGCCGCCCATTGTTTGTTGCACAGCACAAGAATGATAGGCCTCAAATCACCTGGCGCGACCAAGAACCTAGGCTACGGCTATCGTTTCTTCGCCGCATGAAAGTCAATGCCGTTCTTCCAATCATCTTATTATTCGGGTACACAATCTAGCTTCGAGCACATTCGAACCGTGGATGCCTGCTTTGCATGGTTTTCTCTGGAATCTAAAAGTCGCGTTTTTCCCCTCTTTTGCACGGTAGCAAGAATTTTATGCTTCACTAGAAAGAATAAGAAAAAGTACTTTGAAACAACCTTTGCCATTCTTCCAACTTCGTCGCTTTCTAGGAAGCACTCGCCGCTCCTGATATCGCAGAAGTAACATCTCAGCCTGATTGCCCAGGTGGAACACAAACAAACTTTTCGGTGGTGCCGGTTCCGAGGCTGTCTTATCGCACCCCTTTCTTTATCAGTGGGATTATTGATCCATTTCACTTTTATTTTCTCCTTCGAACTCCGTTCTCATCCAACATTTGAAAGTCTCCAGAGGTCAATTCCCCTCCGTCATGTTGATCTTGGAAGATGCGTCCAGTCGGACGGCAAGACTATCTAAGTACTTCGAGCTTGTGGTGAAAGGCAAACGCGAATTGAAGACGGCTGCCGACGGATCTCGATTCCTGGAAGCTCTGTGTGACGGGGCTGATGCGTCCAAGAGATTGGAAGCAATCATCGCAGCACCAAAAGGGCTGGATGCCTGTGCCAAGGCCGTTCGCTTCTCGTTCGACCGACTATTCCTTATCGGCTCTAGTACAGATTTCCTTCTCTATCTCTCCGCGCCATGCCTCAAACAACTCGCCAGCGGTCACTTCCTCAACCGTGTCCTGGAGGCAATTGTCGAACCGCCATCCTTTTGGAATGCTCTCGTTGATGCGCATCAAAAGAGACAACTCACAAGCCCAGCCACCCAGGCATTCGCATGGTTACTCCTCGAGATCCTGTCATCTCACGCTGAAGGCCTGCCCGATGTCCGACTGGTCGCTCAACATGTCACCGACAATGTATCTTTTCTCGCTTCGCCAGAGTTGGAAGTTCGCAACCTCGGACACAAGATCAAGCATGTCTTGAACACGACCTCTACGGAATTGATCGAGGCTGGTGGCCGTCACGATAATGACTTCGTTGATTTTCGAGACATTAAAATTCTCCCTACCGCCGATGAATTTACTTCCAATGAGCGTCCATTCTATCGTACTGCAGACGCCGTTGCATCGGCCGAGTTGGATGTTAGAGCCGCCATTCACTTAGATAATCAATTTCGGCTGTTAAGAGAGAATCTTCTCGGCGAACTCCGAAGCGACTTTCAAATTGCAACTGGTCAGAAGAAGGGAAGCCGGAAGAACTTTGTCATACCAGGATTGAAACTAGAAGGAGTTGATTGCGGCCTGGTGACGAGGCGAAAGGCATGCTCTCTCAAGCTCATCTGCGAAAAGGACATTCCCCAGATGGCACGTCTGAGCACCCCTGCTGAGAGGAACAGATATGTCAAAGAAAACAAGAACTTCATCCGGCACCAGTCCTTCGGATGTTTGATCTCCGACGGAAATGTGCTTGCTTTCGCAACGGTGGATCGTGACGAAACTCTTCTTGCACACTCGCCACCCATTCTTGTTCTCCGCATTGAAGACACTGAGCCATTTGTCAAAGTACTTCTTGCCGGCAAGAGATCTCAAGACCTTCGCTTTGTACAAGTTGATACCGCTGTATTTGCATACGAGCCAATTCTCAAATGCCTTCAGAGAATTATTGAGTTGCCCCTTAAAGAACAGATAGTCGATCTGCTCCCTGGATCAAGCACGGCGGAAGCTGGGGTCATGCCCGCGGATATACTGGATCAAATTCGGGCAGACTGCCAAACCGACCTTTCCGGTGTACTGAAAATACAGAAGCCTGTTAAGCTGGATCAACCTCAAGCGGACTCGCTACTCAATGGCCTGACAAAGAGAGTCAGTCTTATTCAAGGCCCTCCTGGCACTGGAAAGTCGTTCATCGGAGCATTGCTTGCAAAGGCCATTCATGACTATACCAATGAAACTATCTTAGTTCTTTGCTATACAAACCATGCACTGGACCAATTCCTTGAGGATCTGCTTGACATTGGCATATCACCAGACTCGATCGTTCGTCTTGGCTCAAAGTCAACGCAGAGAACCAAACAATTGAATATATTTGAACAGAAGCGTACATATAAACACGATGCTGCTATGTGGAGAATGATTGATGAACAGAAGTCTCTTGCTGCAGGCTATCATGAGTCATTAGTCTCCAAAATAGCCAGCTATCGAAGTTTCCAAGTCTCAAATGATACTCTACTGGGATATCTAGAGTTCTCAGACGATTCTGAATTTTTTGACGCCTTCACCGTTCCACAGCAACCTGATGGCATGTCAGTTGTGGGTGCACGGGGGAAAACAATCAATAAATATTATCTCTTGGAGCAGTGGATCGCAGGACATGATGCTGGGCTGTTCAAGGATGTGGCTGTGCTCGAGTACCCTCATATCTGGCGAATGGATCGAACGACACGAACCACTAGTTTGGATAAATGGGTTAGCGATCTTCTCAAAGAGGAACTGGCTGATATTGGTAATCTTTTCGAAAAGTATAACAGTTGCCAAACTCGCCTTGAGCAACTGAACCGCGAAAGAGATACCCATTTGATCAAAAGCAAGCGCATTGTTGGATGCACTACCACAGCAGCTGCCATGAAAACTGACAGTATTTTGGGTGCGGCCCCTGGTGTCATTCTTGTGGAGGAGGCTGGTGAGATTTTGGAAAGTCATATTCTCACAGCGATGACTCCAAGGGTCAAGCAACTGGTGCTCATTGGAGACCATAAGCAGCTACGGCCTAAGATTGACAACTATGCTCTCACCATAGAAAAGGGCGATGGATACAATCTCAACATGTCACTCTTTGAGCGTCTGGTTACATGTAAGTTTCCACCAAGTTTGCTGACAACACAACACAGGATGCGACCGGAAATATCCACGCTTGTTCGAAAGCTCACTTATCCTGAACTTGAGGATGCTCCTAAGACTCGCAACAGGCCATCTCTCCGCGGATTCCAGAACACTGTCATGTTTGTTTCTCATAACCACCCTGAGCTAAACAGCCAAAGAATTGCCGATCGCCAGGACGAAAATGCCAAGTCTAGTCGCGAAAACAAGTATGAAGTTGAGATGGTTCTTAAATGTGTGCGATACCTTGGTCAACAAGGCTATCGTACCGATCAGATCGTTGTCCTTACTCCGTACCTCGGACAATTATTTATACTTCGCGACATGCTCTCAAAGGATAACGATCCAATCCTGAATGACTTAGACTCGTGGGACCTTATCCGTGCAGGTCTTCTTACGCCCGCAGCTTCCAACATCTCCAAGCACCCTATCAAAATTTCAACTATAGACAATTACCAGGGAGAGGAAAGCGATATTGTCATTGCTTCGTTGACCAGAAGTAATCCTAATGGAGAAATAGGCTTTATGGCAGCACCTCAGAGGGTTAACGTACTCCTTTCCCGCGCACGAAATGCGCTAATCATGATTGGGAACGCTGAGACATTCATGAGCAGCCGTAAAGGAAAAGAAGTCTGGATACCGCTCATGAAGCAACTCAAAGATGCTGGACATGTGTACGATGGCTTCCCTGTGAAATGCGAACGACACCCTGAGAAGGTTGCTTTTTTGAGCAAGAAAGAAGAATTTGACGAAATCTGTCCCGATGGAGGTTGCTCAGAACCCTGGTAAGTACTAGTAATAATCATGGCAGACATCCCCGGATTACCTCGGTGCTAATAACCCATAGTGGTACTATGCTCAGTTGCGAAATACACAAGTGCCCACAATTCTGTCATAACCTTATCGATCACTCTAAAGTGGCATGCACTGTAGTTATCAAATCGTTCTGTCCTGAAAAGCATACTATACGGCGAAAGTGCCACGACAAAGCTGCGGCGGTATGTCAAAAGTGCCAGGCCGAGGCCCGTAAAAAGGAAGAGCGGCGTCAAAGAGACCATAAGCTTGAACAAGAACGAGAAGCAAAAGAAAAGGCTTACGCACAAGAGTTGGCCAATGTGTTAGCTGAGATTGAACATGAACAACGCCGAATGAAGGCTGATATGGATGATCAAGAACGCCAGAACGTCCTAGCGCAACATCGAAGGGATCTTAAAAATCTCCGGAATGCAAAGAATTCGACGATTTTCCCGCAGATCGCAGGTAGTTCGCAAGACCATAGTTCTAACAAGCCCCATGCAAACCAACAGCCAACCCCCTCACGAAGTCCGTCGCCAGTCTTGAATAGTCAAGACGATACCAACACTCAGGACAATGGCGTCAATACTAGCCTCAGCACCTCTTGGGACCAAAGCAATGCTCGAGATGATTGGAATTACCAGAAGAACCTGGAAGGTCAAGATAACGAAGCTCTCGATGCGTTGGTTGGGATGATAGGTGAGAACACTGACAAAGATTATGATTCACATTCTTAACTGCAATATATAGGTCTTGAATCCGTGAAGCAGAAATTTTTAGACATCAAAGCAAAGGTGGATGCTATGCTTCGGCAGGGCGTGTCACTGAAAGACGAGAGATTCGGTGCTGCATTACTTGGCAATCCTGGAACTGGTAAGTTTTAGTCCCATACCACTATGACAATTCTGATCATTCATGATAGGAAAAACTACTGTGGCGCGGCTGTATGCAAAATTCCTATACAAAGTTGGCGCACTTCCAGGGGAACACTTTATCGAAACTTCTGGATCTGGCCTCGCAAATGATGGTGTGACCGCATGCAAAAAGCATATTGAGGGCCTCTTGAATAGCGGCGGAGGGGTGTTCTTCATTGATGAAGCGTATCAGCTTGTTTCTGGAAACAGTTCAGGTGGCGCGGCTGTGCTGGATTATCTTCTCGCAGAGATTGAGAACCTTACTGGTAAAGTTGTCTTTGTTCTTGCTGGCTACAACAAACAGATGGAAGCATTTTATGCGCACAACCCTGGAATCCCAGGTCGAATTCCTATAGAGATGAAGTTCAAGGACTATGAGGATGAAGAGCTCCTACACATTCTGGTGTATACCATCAACAAGAAGTACAAAGGATTGATGATGGTAGAAGACGGTATGCTTGGTCTCTATGCCCGCATAGTTGCCCGTCGTATCGGTCGCGGTCGAGGCCGTGAAGGGTTTGGCAACGCTCGTGAAGTCCAGAACCGGTTGGCGATAATTACGGAACGCCAAGCGAAACGGCTCAAAAAGGAGAGGAGGGCTGGCAAGGCTCCCAACGACAATTTGCTGACAAAAAAGGACCTCATCGGACCAGAACCACAGTTAGCACTCAAGGACAACTCTGCATGGATAAAACTACAGAAAATGATTGGACTAGGTACCGTCAAGCAATCTGTGAAGGTTTTGCTTGATACTTTACAATGTAACTACCAACGTGAGCTAGAAGAAAAGCCGATTATCGAGTACTCTTTGAACCGTTGCTTCATTGGCTCACCGGGAACGGGTAAAACTTCGGTTGCGAAATTGTACGGAAAGATACTGGCAGACCTCGGTATGCTTTCCAACGGAGAAGTCATTTTGAGGAACCCCTCAGACTTCATCGGCGAGTTTATTGGAAAATCGGAAGTGCAAACCAAAGCCATCCTTGCATCGACAGTCGGGAAAGTTCTCGTCATAGACGAGGCTTACATGCTGAGACCTAGCAATAACGGTAGTAGTGGTGCAGACGCCTTCAAAAACGGTGTGATCGATACCATTGTCGCGGAGGTTCAGAGTACGCCTGGAGAAGACCGATGTGTCTTGCTGTTGGGCTACAAAGATGAGATGGAAAACATGATCCGAGATGTTAACCCTGGCATGGCCCGACGCTTTCCCCTAGATTCTGCATTTGTTTTTGAAGACTTTGACGATCTCGAGCTAGGCAAGATTTTGGACATAAAACTTCAAGAGCAAGGATTTGGTGCAACAAATCAAGCCAAACAAGTGGCGATGGACGTGCTTCGACGAGCTCGTAATCGACCAAACTTTGGCAATGGTGGTGAAGTCAATATTCTTCTCGACAAAGCCAAACTGCATCATCAGAAGAACTTGTCTGGAGGAAAGACGAAACTCAAAGACACATTCGAACCGTTCGATTTCGACCCCGAGTTTGATAGGGGAGTCATGGCTTCCACCAACCTCCCCCTACTTTTCAAAGGTGTCATTGGATGTGATGACATCATCAAGCAACTCCAGGAGTACCAAATAACTGCGGCGAACATGAAAACCTTGGATATGGAGCCAAGAGATCAGATTCCTTTCAATTTCCTGTTCAAGGGACCCCCAGGTAAGAGTTCTTTCTATCCCTTCTTACCAAAAGTTTGCGCTAACCCGTATCTGCAGGGACAGGGAAAACGTCCACTGCCCGTCGCATGGGTAAAGTCTACTATGACATGGGCTTTCTATCTACTGCTGAGGTCGTAGATTGCTCTGCCACGGATATGATAGGGCAGTACATTGGGCATACAGGGCCCAAAGTTCAAAAACTTCTCGAAAAGGCGCTCGGAAAGATTCTGTTCATTGACGAGGCCTATCGATTAGCTGAAGGGAAATTTGCTACCGAAGCCATGGACGAGCTTGTTGATTGTCTTACCAAGCCGAAGTACGCGAAAAAACTCATTTGCATCCTGGCAGGATACGACAAAGACATGAATCGCTTGATGTCCGTCAACCCAGGATTAACGAGTCGTTTCCCAGAGACTCTTGTCTTTCGCTCACTCACGGCCGAGGAATGTTTCACACTATTGACAGATCTTCTTCAAGCGCGAAAAGCACCTCTCGACATTTCGGCCTTGACATCGCCAATAAGCACTTTTAAGAATGACGCTCTGCGAAAACTCAGGCAATTATCAGTTCTCCAGTCTTGGGGTAATGCTCGTGACATTCAAACCATCGAAAAAGATATCTTCAAAACCGTCATAACACGTGCAACACCACCCATTACGCGTCTTGTCATCACGGAAGCGATAGTCCTTGGTTCTATTGACAACATGATTTCTGAGCGTACAAATCGGGGCAATGTCGCCGGAACACATAGACGTGGAATTTCAAATTCAGGTAAATCCGACGAATCTCTGCCCCCTCCCCAGTCGGAGCCAGGTAATGCGACGAATTTTCAGACTCAAACTTCAGCCAACACCAAGACCCCCCCACCATCACCGCCAGGACCCCCAACGCCGTCATCTTCTGACAGCGAGGATGGAGACATTACCGAAGAAGTTCAGGCCCGTAGATCAGATTGGATCCGCGATGCCGGTATCAGCGATGCGATATGGCATCAACTCCAGCAGGACAAGGAGGCGGCAGAATACCGGGAGCGCGAACACCAACGCCTCGAACAAGACCGCATCCTACAACGGCAATTAGCCGAGCAAGAAGAGATTCGAGCCAAGGAAGAACTTGATAAACTTCGAAAGGCCCAACAGGATGCTAGAGATGCTGAGGAGCGCCAACGCATTGAAGCTGAGCGTATCAAGCACGAGCTAGAAAGACGTGCACGGGAGGAGAAGCAGGCACGGGTAGAGCAAGAGAGGCGGAAAAGAGAAGAATTAAAACAAAGAGAACTGCAGGCGCAAAAGAAGTTGAGAACTTTAGGTGTTTGTGTGCAAGGCTATGTATGGACTAAACAGGCCAACGGATATAGATGCGCTGGCGGCGCTCATTTTGTCACAAATGCGCAATTAGAGGTTTAGAGCGGATTGGGTGTAGACTGTAATCTTTCTCATCACGATAAAGGGAATACATTTGCTGTAACATCATTTGGATTATTTTCGCAGAAGTTCTATATCAATGAGCGATGAACAATCAAATGTTCTTGCTGGACAATGTTCGTTATGGACTAGTCGCATCCGCCTCACCTCCCATCTAGAGACAAACAGCAATAAACAACATTGTAGGGCTGAGTGTTCAGCAAATGGAAATGGATACAGATTTCGTGATGGTTATGTAATGTGGAAATATATTATGAATACAATACTTGATTGTGCTAAATTATTGACTCAGACAAGACTCCACCGCATCGGTATCATTTAGAACATTTGCAAATTGTTCTTGTCTCTCCTTTTTCTAGCAGTTAAATAAGTAGGTATGATATAGTCTATAGCTACATACTATAGACTAGTCACGTGTCTATGCTGTGTTTAGCGTTGTCTTTTCTTACATAGAAGTTCTTATCTTACTGGTATATTCCAGCCAATTTAAGCCTAAAAGATTCCACTAAAATCAGTAATGTGTAATCTGTCGCTGCTTTTGTTTATGATTCTATGGTAAACTGAACAAAGAGTGTATTTGGTACACGTACAATTACATGGATTTTGATATACATATATGTACATAATGGCCCTTCTCGCCACCCGTGTGACCGTTCTAAATATCCCATTGTCCAAGCCCCATAGCAACTTTCACACGACCCAGCGTGGCACCCGCAATCTCCTCTGCAGCACGTGCCGCAGCCGTGCTTTGGTCATACAAGAACGGTCTCTCATTGTCTGTTGCGATGACAGAACCATATTTCTCGCGGACAGGCTGCAGTTCGGCGTCAATTGCATCGGCGACCTTTTCCTTGAGGGCGCGCATGGAGAGGGTGGAGAGGTCTGATGCGAGATCGGCGGGAGAGGAAGCTATGGATTCGTCGAGATGGTACAGAATGTCTATTAGGTTCGATACACCTGGTCGTGCGCTGCGATCGTATGAAATCCCTTCGATAGAATCTGTGAGAGCAGATCTTATCTTCTTGGTGATATCGGCACGGGTGTCTGTAATGAGGATGCGGGAGTTTGGATTTGGATCCGATTTCGACATCTTCTTCGTTGGGTCTGCCAAGCTCATGACCCGCTTTGCAGGAGCGAGAATTGTCTCTGGAAGTGTGAAGATGGGTTCTCTGGAAGGGTATGCGTGATTGAAGGCGGATGCGAGGTCCCGGGTAAATTCAAGATGCTGGGCCTGATCTTCGCCGACGGGGACGTGGGTGGTGCGATAGAGGAGGATGTCTGCGGCTTGAAGCACAGGATAGGAGAAAAGACCCAATTTGAGAGATTCATGAGATTTGGAGTTCGAGTTGATGTCGAAGGGCGAAGCGGAGGAGGAGGGGGATAGAGACATCTTGCTCTTCCATTGGGTCATCCGGGAGAGGGAACCAGTGGATGCGATGCAGCTTAGAAGCCACATGAGCTCGGAATGGTGAGGTACTTGGGATTGGGAGAATATAACGCTCCTTCCTGGATCAATACCTACAGCCATGAGGCTGGCCATCATCTCTTTCCGCCATTGTTGGAGTAGACGTGGGTCTTGTTTAATGGTAACAGCATGGAGGTCGACTATCGAGAAAAGAAGCGATGTGTCCTGCGGCTTCGATTCATCCTGCAGCTTGACCCATTGTCGCAACGCACCCAGATAATTGCCTAGATGAGGAATGCCCGTTGGCTGTATGCCACTAAAGATGACCTTTGAAGCGTGGGGTGAGAAAGTGGTTGCGGTGGCTGGTGCTGTGTATCGAAAAGAACTATCTGCTCGGAATATGCTGCCTGAGATCGAGCGGCGAGAATTGACACATGATTGGGCAGTGGATGTTGCCCGTGGCGAGTGTAGAGGTCGGAGGTGCAGCATTGAATTGAGCGATGGACATTGGCGATATTTTGTCTCTCGGAGGGTTGACGTCTGACGTCGCTGAGCCACGACAGGGAAAGCGTGGCCAAGCGTTTTCCTCGTCATCGTGGCGCAGCCTTCGTCCGCCGCAAGTCCGCAACCAGAACATACAACACCACAACTCAACCACATTCACCACCACCCACCGACGGCGACACTTGTGATTCCCCCTTTCATTTCCACAACCACCACCATCCAGCTACAAAAACAACGCCCGATATTCTCTTCGAAATTCAAAGATACTCCTTGTTTAGCGACTTCTTTTTCCTCAGTCATCCGCAGTCATGTCGTGGACCGGTAGGCGCCCTCTCCCACTGCATCACCTGCGCAAAGATATGTGGGCTAATAGAGTGGACAAAAAGGATTCAAGAAAGCTGCCAATCGTGCAGGCACCCAGATTCTCATGAAAACGGGTCAAGTCGAACGCACAAATGATCGCGACTTCGAGACTGAGCTCCGGTAAGGCCGCTTCCTCCCCCTCTACCTTCACTTCACCCCACCTCCCACCTTTTGCGACACAACGCGCACCACCCAACCCACCTCCCACCACGTACCTTCTAGGACCTACACCCGAATACACTGTGCACGTCAGATACCGCCATCATGGCCTCACCTCTCCCCCACCTCCTGGAGCCATTCCCTTCCTACAACGACGACGACTTTGTACCCGAAGTCTCCGAGCCGGGCGATCACATCGAGGTGTCTACGAACAAACACGAGGATACCGCAATCAATCGTGAGGCCAACACACTCAGCAATGACTATTTCGAGTACGACAAGGACGGTCGACTTGATTTGCTGTTCATGGGCAGCGACAACGGCGATGAAAACAAATTAGAGAGCGAAGATGACGATGCCTTCTCCGGCAGCGAATCTGAGGCCGCTATGTACCGCGACATCCTCATATCCACCTTTCTGGACAAGCCAAGCCGCAGTTCCCCTTCCAATTGGCCCTTGTACCCCACGTTCGCCTGGAGGGACTTCAACGCTTTCGCTTCGCCAGCCCAGGCCCACCCAAACAACAATAATATCAACAATTACGATACCCATTCTAGGCGTGCGTCAGATCAACCCACTTCTGAGAAGTCTTCCCCCGGCTCACCTCGTCCCATCTGCATGAACACACCCTTTCAAGCATATATGTCCAAGTTTGATGACTATTGCACCGGAGCCAAGGCCGTGGACAAGCCGCTTCCTCTTCTTCCCATACCGGCCGACAATTTCCTCACGCGTGTCTCCAGGCGCATATTCACATCCTCTTCATTTTCTTCTACCAGCTCTTTAGATGGCTATTCATATGCTGACAATGATCCTTCGCGCAGGCGCTACCGCACTATGGAGACTGCGGCAAACAAGCTGCAGAAGGAAGCCAAGGGTTACCTTGACTCACTTCGTGCAATGACAGCATCTCAAATGCGTATCGCTGAGACCATCGACGCCTTCTACGGCGACGCTGGCACCAAGGACGGTGTATCCCGTTCATACAAGCAAGCAGTCACCGATCTCGATGCCGAAACGATCAAGGCTCTTGATGGCCCATACCGAACGACCGTCCTTGACCCTATTCAGCGCTTCTGTTCCTATTTCCCCGATATCAACTCATGCATCACCAAGAGGGAGCACAAGCAAATGGACTATGATCGTATGCGCGCGCAAGTCCGGAAACTCACGGACAAGCCCGACAAGGATGTGACGAAACTACCTCGCGCAGAGAAGGACGAACAGCTTGCCAAGGCCGCATATGATCAGCTCAACGACACGCTCACCTCCGAGCTTCCTCAGCTCATTGACCTCCGAGTGCCATACCTCGATCCTTCATTTGAAGCCCTCGTCAAGATCCAGCTGAGGTTCTGTGCGGAAGCATACTCGCGTATGGCGCAAGTACAGCAATACCTAGACGCAAACACAAGAGATCAATACGCACAAGGCGAGCTAGACGCACGCGTTGAAGAAGTCCTGCAGGAGATTCGCGATCTGAGCATTGCCGGAACCGTCTGATATGCGTGCACGACTTATTGCGATGATATGGTGTAAAACTTGGATTTGAGCGGCATGGAATGGATAGCTATGACGGGAGAAGGAGGGCATCTGGGCGTTTTAGGGTACTTGATACCTCTTGGATTCTTCTTGCTTGGATGTAGATTCCTTGCTGGAGAATCCTCTTTGACTTCGACAAGACACGTTTAGGGTATTAGGGACTGAAATGCATATGTTACTATTAGTTTGAATGAGTGCATTGTTCTTAGAGTGCCGTGATGATCAGTGCACCTAGTAAGACGCCTCTTGCGCCCGACTAGTCAGACTTACCAAAGAGCGCAGCACGGCGTAATGGGAACCTAGCCCGAGAACGGAGAAGATGTGTCCTGCGCGTGTTCGTGTGGCGAAAGCGCAGAGATCAGATTAGGTAGCGGCCAGATTTGCTAAACCTTCTCAATTCTAACGTCTATCTGCTTTCAGCGTCAATCGAGTCTCTTGCAATCTCGTTGTTCTGCCAAACTTGATTTCTTGAGACCAAAACTAAACAAGGACAAGAGTGAACTGACACATCGTTTCCTTCTTCTATTCCCTTACGTAACTATATGATACACCCCAACTTACCGTATCAATAAAACACGGCAATCTGTTGTTATAGTTGTAATGTGTAATTCTCATGAATTAGCACAACTCCCCCTTCTAATCGCACTCACACTCCCACCGCCGTCGCATTCTCTCATCTCGCACTCGCCTACACACCAATTGTATGTTACGTACACAAACACAAACACATATGAAAATGAGACTTGTATGCGACCAAGATATGCAACGGCTCGAAGGGGTTCGAATGGATTCAGATATGCGGCCAAGAGAATAGGAAATATGGTGAGGAGGAAGGGGGAGGGGCTTGTTGCGGGATTTTGGGGGGTAAAGTTGGGAATGTAGATGGAGGGGATAAGATGAAGAATCGGAGTGTGATTGAATTAGAGGGTGAATGATGGTAACTAAGTAAATCACTCAAAGTCTGTAAGGATTAAGTCTGACGTTTCATTTGGGTAGATTAGTAATCCGTATCCACTTGTAATGGAACAACCGCTGTAACGCAACAAATTACTAGTACTCTAACTTTGCAATACTCATAAGCCTGCACGCGTCTTAATTTATATAATACTACAATAACTCCTAAGCTATTACAGCTATACTAATAAAAAAACCTTTATATAGACGCCTGCACATAGGCTAACTTTATAAGGGCCTACCAGTACAATAGAAATGCGAAGAAGGTATGATCAGAGGAGCGCTCGATTTATCTAGGGCCATCATGCCGATTGGCACCTCTAATCAAAGCAATCACTGAACTAGGCTGGTATAATACGGTCCCGCACTTATATAATCGTCGATTTGCAATGTATACGATTAATCTACCGTGTGGCAGTGCGGTGGCGTAGCCAATCTCTCGGATTAATATAACACCCGACAATGGATTGGAGCAGTAGGGTTGAGAGTTCTGGCGCTCGTCAACGTATCGAATATTAGCATCAAACTTAGTTCTCTCTTCGCATACGCCTTTGAGGTATATTTTAATATATAATAGTATCTTACTATAGTAGCTATGATTATATAAAGATGCGCAATAATCTCGCCTTCTAGCTCTAAAGCTTGCTGTTAATACCTCTATTATAGCCTGTTCGATAAACTTCCAACGCTCCAGCGCTGCATCCAGCGCTGCATCCAACGCTCTAGCGTTCGGCAAAACTTCATCAAGCGCTGCATAATTTGCCCTCTGTTGGAGTATTTTAAAAATATAAAATACCTGCTTTTCCGCACCTATCAGAGGCCTCTATTTTTCCAACGCTCTGGACCGTTGGACGATTTTCTTCAACAAAAAATTTGGAGGGGTCTGAAAATGTTGGACGATTTGAGCGCCTATTCGAGCACCTCGAAGATGAGCCCTAGGAGATGAGCTCTAGGAGATGGAGCAGCATCTCTATCTCTATCTCTATCTCTCTCCATCTCCATCTCCATCTCCATCTCCATCTCCATCTCCATCTCCATCTCCATTACCATCACCGTCTCTCTCCATCTCCATTACCATCACCGTCTCTCTCCATCTCTGCCTCTCTCCATCTCCATTTCCATAGGGAGACTACTCAGGGAGATGGAGAGAGGGAGAGAGAGAGAGAGAGAGAGAGAGAGAGAGAGAGAGAAGATGGTTGAACTAATAGTACATAGTGGGGACCCGAGCTCTGTTTTCTATCAAATCTTTTCATGTAATTGATCCAACGCTACTATATGGACTTTGGCAAACGCGTTGGATAAAACATGTGATAAATCCAGCGCGTTGGACGATTTATAAGCATAACTAAGGCACGGAAAAGGAACATCCAACGCCAGGGTCCATCATCCAACGCGTTGAAAGTTTATCGAACAGGCTATTAATAGACTAAAGGCCTCTATAAGTCTACCTTGTCCTCCTGTTCTTAAGCCTGTTGCAACTAATTAATATACTTACTATTTCCTAGATAAGCCCGCAGGTTGAAACGGGACTACGCTCTCTACAATAGGGTAGGTGGGCCTTAGTAGTATAGTAGCGCAGAACGGGATTTGCATAATTTCAAGTATCCTGATTCAGTCCTGGACGGCTGGGTGATACAACTGTCGCACTACAACATGTTGGACAGATCCTTACACTGCAATCATTAGAACCGTAGAGAAGTGCTTGGGCTCTGATAGCGATAAGGAGTTTAGGGTTTTGTTCACAAAGTTAGACATAGGGGGACAGAGATATAAATATGTCTCCTAGTACTCCTACTTAGACTTATAAATAGTTATAATAAGGTTGAGCAGGAGCAGGCGGGCTATTCTCTCTACCTGCAACGACAAAGTTAAGAATAGCATAGCTAGAATAGATATTAGATATTTCTCATATGCAGTTTTACCTCGCTGTTGCTAGATGTAACAAGGGTTATTACACTTGAACTCAGAAGAAACCTGGTGCAGCCAAGGACACACCGATTAGGCCTAAGGATTAACGCTTCCTCTGCACATCGATCATCAGAGGAAGAGCGCGTATTCTGATATAATAATCTCCAAATCTACACTATTTTCGATAGTACTTAAAGATAACATCATCCAACATGCACCTTCGTTACGCCGATTACCAAGTAGCCTGGACATAGCTCCACACGGGTGTCGAGCTGTTGCGTGCCCGACTGATGCTAGAGGAGGAGCACCCCCAACGCACGACACAATTAATGACCATGTCGTAGTAATCGCGACTTGTCTGCATGGCCAGATGGGCAACGTCAACGCCGGGCGCTTAAGTTGGCCCATGTTCAAGACGTTTCCAATCAGGATGGCAATGCTCGTTGGTATTAGAGGTGAGACCCCCTGCTCAATGACCTTTAACAATACTCACCTCGGAGACGCTGTAGCCGGAGAGCCTAGTAACGGACAGTATCGATTAGCAGCTTAACTACCGCATCATGTCCGTTCTCTGTAGCCCACGATAGCGGCGTCCAGCCATTCTTGTCCTTTGCCTCTAGGTCAGCACCATTCTCAACTAGCAGCTTGACTACCGCGTCATGTCCCCTCTCTGCAGCCCACGATAGCGGCGTCCGACTGTATTCGCTGTCCTTTGCCTCCAGGTCAGCACCTTTCTCAACTAGCAGCTTGACTACCGCGTCATGTCCATTCTCTGCAGCCCACGATAGCAGCGTCTGACCGTAGATGTCCTTGGACTCTAGGTTAGCACCTTTCTTAAGTAGCAGCTTGACTACTGCATCATGTCCCCTCTCTGCAGCCCACGATAGCGGCGTCTGACCGTAGATGTCCTTAGACTCTAGGTTGGCATCTTTCTCGAGCATTAGCTTGACTACCGCGTCATGTCCCTTCTCTGCAGCCCACAATAGCGGCGTCCGGTCATTCTTGTCCTTTGCCTCTAGGTCGGCACCATTCTCAACTAGCAGCTTGACTACCGCGTCATGTCCCCTCTCTGCAGCCCACGATAGTGGCGTCCAACTGTATTCGCTGTCCTTTGCCTCTAGGTCGGCACCTTTCACAACTAGCAGCTTGACTACTGCATCATGTCCCCTCTCTGCAGCCCACGATAGCGGCGTCTGACCGTAGATGTCCTTAGACTCTAGGTTGGCATCTTTCTTAAGTAGCAGCTTGACTACTGCATCATGTCCCCTCTCTGCAGCCCACGATAGCGGCGTCTGACCGTAGATGTCCTTAGACTCTAGGTTGGCATCTTTCTCGAGCATTAGCTTGACTACTGCGTCATGTCCCTTCTTTGCAGCCCACAATAGCGGCGTCTGACCGTAGATGTCCTTAGACTCTAGGTCAGCACCTTTCTTAAGCAGCAGCTTAACTACTGCATTATGTCCGTTCTCTGCAGCCCACGATAGCGGCGTCTGGTTGTATTCACTGTCATTAGACTCCAGATCGGCACCTTTCTCGAGTAGTAGCTTGACTACCGCATCATGTCCGTTCTTTGCAGCCCACGATAGCGGTGTCTGACCGTATTCGCTGTCCTCTGCCTCCAGGTCATCAGCTTTGTTGAGCAGCGATAACACGATGGCTCTATGCCCAAAGTAGGATGCTACTAAAAGACCTGTAGAAAATCTAGTAAACCGCATCGATGTAGTCCTCCAATAAATTTCGAACCATATTGAATAAGCGTTTAAGTGAGGATCACAGATTCCCAAAGCGAGGGGTGCAATGGCAGCATCATCATTGCCGATGCAGGCTTTGTGTAGGTGAAGGCTCCAAAATTGAGCAGAATAGTCTATGAACGTCTGTTTATCGATGCGGCGATCGTCCTCGTTTGATTCTGCTAGATTGATGTCAGAGTTAAAGAAGTTAAGGTAGCGCACGCAGATGTCCGCAAGAACCGTGTGTGCATAACGGGCAGTGATGGAGTGATGCCACTTTAGCTCCGTGGGGATGCTGGTAGACGATGGCAGATCTGAAAGGAGAAACTCCCGAGCTGTTTGATGAAGGAAATAGACCTTGCTATGATAGATAGACACAAACAACCCACACCAAGATCTAAGACGTAACTTAAAGTACGCTTCTTCTTCCAAGTCAAGGTCGCGAGTAGACTCTGATTTGCTATCTATCTCCATAGCAATGTTCATTTCTGAGAGTGTTAGCGGCCTACTTGCTGCTAAAATAATACTCAAAGCCTTCTGAACTATGCTGCGTTCTTTGGACTTATTTAGGATCTGCTCGTACGCTTGGTTGATGCTGTTTGGAAGCGTTGCAATAGTAGACTCTACTCCCTTTGTTGTCATTTTGAATCCTTCTGCTCCTATGTACTCAAACACAAGATATACCCAGAGGTACGTACGGTGTGTGATTTGAAGCAACAAATCTTTCAAGTGACCTTTGACTTCGAGTGAGAGATCTTTCTCCCTGGCAAGCTGTTCAACTCGGTGTTGGATGACACAGCTTACTTCTAAGCTGATACTCTTTGACTCTTCCTCTCCCGGTATGCGGACGTATGGAAAGGTGGCCAATAGCCCCTTGAACTTGGACACGATCTGTTCATACGGGCGGCTCGTCAAGAGATACTTCAATCTGCTACTGCCCTTGCTATTGCGAAATTGGTCCTCTATGTTCTGTATTAGGTCCACGAACTCTACTTCGGCGCATTCATCCAGTGCATCCAAGACTATAATAATCGGTCCAGCCTGTGGATCTTGCACGGCATTTTGTAGGATAGTCCAGAGCGATTTTGTCGAGTTAATTAGACCTGGGCCGTCTTTGGCGAATTGCACCGTGGCGTGTTGGATCAGGAGTGGGTTCTTTATAAATAGTTGGTGGAGTAAAGCGCAAAGTGCTTGTCGAACTGTGTTCTGGTCCCCATCCTTGAAGAAGAAGTAGCAAATCGTTGCGGACCTCGGTAGTCCTTCGTCAATGAGATATTTCGCCAAAACTGATTTCCCACACCCAGGATCTGCCGAGACTAGCAATGGCCCCGAAACCTGTTCTAACCACGATTGAAAATTCCTATGGTTTAAAAACCACGCACATGTGCCTTCTACCCGGTGTTCTATACGATCTTTATACCACTCGTATGTTACGTCCTTGTCGCCGCTCGTAAGACGAAACAACTGAAGACACTTTTCTTGTTTGTCAGACAGCTTCTGTTTAACATCATGTTCCTGGATCTCAAGCTGCTTTTGTGCAATATTACGGTGTGCTTCTGCAACCTCTTTGAGGTCCGCCAAAACTGCAAAGATTAGTATTTATCATATCAAGTAGAGACAGTATTGACAGTCGATTTCCAGCCGAGCGGCTATTCTTTCAAAACATAGGTCATTCCCCGCCCCAGTTCATCTCGAGTCCACCAGTGTGAAATAACAAACAAACCTAAGAAAACCGAACTTTACTTACTCCCAAGTGCAGGCAATTGCTCTACCTCCTGTACTGGCACCACAGAGAGAACCTCTTTTGCAAATGCTGCAGCCACAGCAGCTGCGTGTTCCTGCCAGGCTTGGTTCTTGTGCGAGTCCGCGTAGTCGCATATCCCTCGGATGACGATGCACGGGAAGTCGTTCATCAGTCCTGCTGCCTCCATTTCGACACACAGAACATTCTGGTCAAAACGTTGGTTAAGATTGTCCCGGAACTTAGCGTCCTTGATGACCTGGTTACCAGATGCTATTAGTCCATAATGAACACGCATCTCTCTCGGCTTCCTTTTTATAACCCTAGCCGTATCGCAAAATCGGCAGTCGTTCTCTTCCTCATCTCCATCAGCTGCAGTGTTCATTGTGGGGTCTCCTGTTCGCTGAAGAACATGCTCTGCAGGAGCAACAGTCCACCAGCCCAAGAAGAATGCGAGAAATGCGAGGATTGGGCCCCATATCGTTGCAAACGTAACGTACCATCTGCTCTGGGTACGGTGGGGGTTACTTGGCGCGAAAAGTACGTCGTGAAGGGAATCAGATCTGATATACTTTGGCGCAAGCATCGGCCAGTTTCTTTTTAGATCAGCTAGATACTGAGGTATCTTCGATCCGTTCATTTCATGCTCAGTGTAGAGCAATCCTAGTGCTGCCAATAACACACTTGGCGGGTTGTTTAGAGACCCTGTTCGATTGAACTTCCCACCTTCCTCCGCCTTACCCATATCCCACTGAACGACCCCGGGAAAGCGATCGATCGGTTTACTAACCACAACATCACCTAGCCTAACTTTAGGAGGAATGCCACCACCAATTCCAACCATCAGGCCAAATCTGATTGAGGGAAAAGTGGCAATCATCCGAGTTGCGACGACGGCTGATGGACTATTGCCTATTCTACCAAACGGCAGACAGGCGATGACTATGTTGTGATTTCCGATAGACCCGAGGATGTAAATGCTGTGGTCATTCGGTGGTATCGGCAGAGGCTCGTGTTTCTGATCCAGCATTGCAATCGCCGCAGTCTGTTCTTTCGGTAGCGCGCAAACCCAACCCACCGTATAGGCATTTTGAGTCA
The DNA here is from genome assembly GCA_020744415.1 of Dendryphion nanum. NCBI lineage: Eukaryota > Fungi > Ascomycota > Dothideomycetes > Pleosporales > Torulaceae > Dendryphion > Dendryphion nanum. The sequence continues at coordinate 1,714,578 of JAGMWT010000009.1, forward strand.
ACCTTCTCAAATGAGATTTACAGTCCTGTCCCTTTATTGTTCCGTTCAATACAGAGTCTTCACCACCACTAATATACACGGTATTTCTTGACATCTTTAACGGTTTGGCGCAAGGCGCTGCGGGGTTGGGCCCGATGGTAGGGGCTTCTCAATCGATGTGTTGGGTCAATTTTTACAGAAAATCGATAGCCTTCGTTAATACAACTTCAGACTCTGACTATCAAACACCCAGTATCCCCGGAGTAGTGGGAGATGTGAGCGACGGAGGGGAGAGGAAAAGGCTGACTTTCCTGGGATAAGCACGGGGAATATGAACAACAATTGGTCCGTGCTTTCAAAGACATGACCTAAACCAAATCTGTCGCGTTCCTATAAAGTCACATGCTGTGTCCTAAATATAACACTTGTCAAGCAAAAACATCGATAACTAGTACTGACTGATACAGTAGTGCGACAGCTGTATCACCCAGCCGTCCCGAGGCTTTCCGTCTTCGCCGAAGCGCAGGACTGAATTGTTGAAGTTGAACGGTGCGTCCGCCAAGACTAGCTAGACAAGTAGACCCTTTCCGGTAGAGATCTCCATGTCTCTAACAATTCACTCTATTCTGTCAATATGAATCTTGATACTCCGAATTATGCAAATCCCTGTTCTACGCTACCATACCACTAAGGCCCGCCCACCCTATCTTAGAGAGCATAGTCGTGTTCCGACCAAGCTCATCTAGCTAATAGTTAGAATATTAATTAGTCATGACGGGCTTAAGAGCAGGAGGTCAATGTAGGCTTTAAGGATAGAAGACAGAATCATCGCGTATCTTCATGCAACAATAGCTACTGTAGTGGGATATTATTATACGTTACACTATATCCCGAGGGCGTATACGAAGAGATAACTGGGGATTTAATGCTAGATGTTCGACACGTTGCCTAATATTAACGAGTGCCAGGACTCTCCGACCCCGCTACTCCCGATCTATTGTCAGATTTTGTAATAATCCGAGCGATTGACTACGCCACTGTACTGCCACACGTCAGACTATTATTACTCGCATATGTTACAAACCAATGATTGCATAAGTGCAGGACTGTATTGCACTAGCTTAGTCTAGCGATTACGTTAATTAGAGGTACTAATTAGCGTGATAGCCCTGCACATATTAAGCGCTCCTTACAGTCTTATAGCAGATTATAACCTCTTAGCATTTTTAATATACTAGTAGGCCTTTATATGTTACTGTATTTATCGCAACATTAATACAAGTACAATAGTAGCCCTGCGTTAGGTAAGGTTTACTTTTACTATAGAGATAATGTAAGACCAAAAAGAACTGGTACCAATTCCACTGAGGATTGGTACCAGTTCTTTTTGGTCTTACAGATAAACTCTTTGCAAATTAGGCAAGCAAGCGTCTATACAAACGTGTTTTTTATATTAGTATAGCTATAAGGGCTTAGGAGTTATCTTTGTATATTATTCAAAGGTAATATTATACAAATTAAGACTTATACAGGCTTATAGATGCTACAAAGTTAGAATACTAGTAATTTGTTGCGTTTTAGCAGTTGTTCCATTATGATTGGATACGGGTTAACTTAGAACAGCGAGTTGATATACCTTGAGGACTACCATTGCACCGCACAATGCCTCAAATCACGCCCAATATTAGCTAGTATCTTCCAAAACCTTAACCCCATCAAGTGTGCACAAATCGGAACAATCATGAACTCTCATTCGTGCAAACTGCTTGTACAAACAAATAATAAGCCCTTTTTCTTACCGCACTAACTGTACTCTACCAATTTTCTTACTTCTAACATCTCCCCCAAATCATCTCCCCTTCCCCCTCTCCCTCTCTGATCCCCAACCCACACTCCCTCCGGCCTTCTCACTCCCTCCACCCACCAACGGCAAATAAACCTGTTTCCCGGGCCTCAATCCCGGCTTCCTCACCCCCCTCCCCACACAACCCTCACAAACCTTAACGTCCGGCGCATTCATGAACCCGCACTTTCCCTCACCTTTACCAACTAAACAATACCACGCATCACGGGCCGTAGCTTTCCCACTCGAATCTTTGCAGCGTGAATCCGTGCATCGTTCTTCGTAGAGGGAGTTGTGGAAGTCGTGAGGACTGTGACGGGATTGGTTGGGACAGATCCAGCCCCAAAGATTGAGGTCAGTAATGTAGACTGTAGGGTTACGGTAGGGGCATGTTGCCATGTTCGATACAGCGGGGGGTTGTTGATGACAAGCTGGTGTGAATTGGTGGGATATATAGGTGTCTGTAAGCTTGCAATGATGAGAGTCAAGAGTTTGGAGTGGAATAGGTTTGCGCAATAGCGTGGAGAAATATGATTCGGTGGTTGAATACGCCTTGGATGGTTCGCCTCATTCCTTTGTGGGTTCGAAGACGGATTTAGATCGCGGTACGGGGGGTGTCGGAATTATAAAACGTGTGGCAATTCCGGAGTCTTACACAGCCTCTTGTTTTGATATTGTGGATACTGTGGAGCCGTTGCTTGCCTGATTTTTGGAAGGTCGAATCATGTAAGGAAATAAGGTATCTTTTCATTCTTTTGAATATTCATTCTATCGACTCCTTTGGAAGTATGTGCGGTTCAACTTTCAATCGTCCAGTTGCACGTATTGCTTCGGAGATGGTCGCCCTCGAGCTCTTTGAAACATCCGTTCGCTAACACCATAGTCGTCTTGTCCCGGTTTCTGTGCCGTCGGTGAGATGGGCTGCCTTGACTTTCGTTTCCATGAATATTCCAGAAGTTGATGCTTTTTACAATGGCTTTCTGTCACTTTGCGGCAACTGGCTTTCGAGTCTCCAGGTGCGTTCGGAATGTGGTCCTGTTCACGCTCTTGGATTCGTCGCCGCCACACTTTCTTCATCATGGTTCCAAGTCTTTTGTTTTTCTTATTATTCGGCTTTCGAGGTTGCTCCATCAGAGGATACTCCTGGCATTCCTTGTTGTGTGTTGTATGTTTGGATCTTGAGTCCTTTCGACTATGCGCAATGTTTGCTTGGCAATGACATCGCTCACACAGCCACGTGTATATGCCGGCCTCTCGATTGAATACGCCCACGGTGTTCTTATTGTTGCTTTCTTTGCCGTTCATGGTGATGATTGAGTGCAGTGGTAGGATTTTAAGCGGTACGAAAACGCGAAGGAAGTCGTGGTGATTGAATCCCACACTTTGGGAGCAAAATTCGCGCGAGAGAAGAGGACAGAGTAGATGAGGCGTATGATGATGCGATTGTCTGCATTATATCTGTGCCTTCTCATGTCGTGCCACAGAAGCTGCGCCGCGGCGCATCGGTGTTATGAAACGTACGCCTCAACGTGGCGTCTTTGCCCGAGTATGGACCCGAGTAGTCATTTTTGCTGAAATCCGGGCTTCGAAAGAGTAGGATTCTGCACTCTTTTTCTTCTAGACTCATTTGTACTGATCATTGGTATCCTGGTGGACCATTATCACAATGTGGATCGTGAAGTGTTTCCCTTCATTGTCGTCACTGCCCGCCTCGCCTCGCCTCACAAAGAACACTGAACGATCATCGCAAAGCTGTTGATTGAATTTAATTCCATTCTCTCTCAAACTATACTCATAGTATGAATACTCCTATCTCGCATTTCTTATTTGTCGAAAATTCGTGTCGTTTTTGCGCATCACAATTAAACACAAGTATATTTCAGCCACCATCCCTGCAGGGATAATTTCAAGAAGATTTAGAAGAAGAACCCAAAAGACTCGAACTCTCCTCGCCTGCTAACACCTCTCTTTCAATCTCCCCAAATTCCTCACTGTCATACGGCAGAAGACATTCCTTGCACTGGATGCGCGGTAACTCGTTCCGCACATCATCACATCGAGGACATTGCCAATGACCATATGCGATTGATTGAGGCTCTGTTTGCTGATCGGAGAGAAGAGGCTGGGTATCCATTGTGTAGGAAGTGCTGTTGTTTTGGTGCTGTTATTATTTTGGTAGTCTAACTGTTGATGTCGAGAGTGGAAGCAGAAACGAGAACAGATTTGATGTGAAGAACGGATCTTTGATCTATGAACACTAGGTTCATACAGTGCCATTTATATCATACGAGGGCAATTCTGTAAGCTCCACGTTCCATGTTCGTTTTCATGTAGAGATTGCCACATAGGATGGCGAAGTGTTTACTCAATCCGCCCATTATTACGCCGTGTTTATTTAAGACACATGTCCGGAAAATAGGCGCCACCAACATGTTATAACTGACACAGTGATGAACATTGAAAGAGAAACACTGGCGTAAAATACACGGCAACCGATGAGAGACTTTCGAGAGAAGTGACAGATGTCGCTGCGAATACGGTTTTCATGGCGGCGAACAATGACAAGTTTGTCACCAATCATCTGGACTTTCAACTCCTTAAAACCTTTTTTCGCGACGAGTAAACAAAAGAGAATTTTTTCGTGATTTAATCTACGGCCCATATTTCCAACCCGCATATCCCATTAATCCACAACCCCCTCATCCCCACCCGAGCCTGCTCCATAATCTCCTCCAGCCTATCTCTCTCACCCTCTCCCTCTCCCTCTCCCCATCGCCATTTCTCTCCCTCACCATCTTGATGAACTTCTTCTGCTTCCTCCTCCTCTCCTTCAACTCCCCCAAACTCGGAATCACCATCTCACACTCCCCATTACTACAATTGTACCATGTATTTGGTTTCCCTGGCTGACAAAGACATCTCCAATCGCGCCGCTCAGTGTAACACCATTTAGCGCATATGGAATCGCTGGCGGAGTTGGGTTGCTTGCAGTTGTCGCAGCGCCAGTAATTATAGCTGAGATTGCAGGTTCGGCAATGCAGTTTTCCTATGTGCGGAACGCTGGTAGGGCATCCACACCACCATTTTGAACGGTGGAAATCGGGGTTGCGCTGCAACTTTTGGTGGGTGGAGATGTAGTGGTTCACATTTGGTGGGCGACGGGGATGGGTGTACAGACGCATGGTTGAGACATGTGCCGGGACCGAAAATTTCGGTCTATTGTTTATGAATGACGAGAAATGAGCATTTTCAAATCGATTTGGACGCCGAAAGAGTGGCGCGGCGTATGTGAGACCACGTTGTGATTTCTGGTGGGAAACGGCGTAGTAGCTGGTGGGTGAAATCCTCAGGGCGTCAGCAGGGTCTGAGGATGAGGAATATGGTGAATAATTGGCCAGGTTTTGGCCTCGAAGGAACTAGGATTGGGTTCTTGTGTGAGCTTGAATGGAATTGGCTTTCGTGGCATGATTGCTCGAGAAAGGAGCGTGACAATGCAGAAAGGAAAATAAGCTAAAATGGAACATGAACCATGGAAAAAGAATGTAATGGGGCACGGAATCATGAAACATCTAGAAAATCCTTCTATGAGCATGATTATGACCTGGATATCGACAAGCAAATTACAAATCACCTACAACTTTAACCTCGAACTACCCGCATCTAAATGGCCTTACCAGAATTTCTTTTTGCCTCAATATCATCGTGAAAGCAAGTCCTTGCACTAAAATAAGGAACAATCAAGCATGACTACGGTAGAATTTGATTATCAGTCACGTCTGCATCAATTACAGAATCAATATTTGTAGGTTCACAATGATGGGCTTACGCCGAGAGTCGTGAGAATAATCTTTACAAACAGAAGTGCCTGCATTATTCATGTGAAGGGAGAAGACCGATATTTCTGAGTTCAAAACGGCCGGGGAAATTTGTTATCACGAAAAAGAAAAGGACTACGGAATTGGTCGAATACAATCAAGTGGAGGGGTGTTTAACCGATGAACTAGTGGTGAATAATGACGTAAAGGGATCAATTGGTAGCAGGAGATGAACGATGCTCAGAAGCAGTCTCTACTCGTAATATTAAATGATTCGGGTGAACCTGTTTACTAGATGTTGAATTGAAAACCACAGTGATCTCTCTAAAAATTAAGTCAAGTCTTCATTACCCTCTCGAGTTTGAATTGACAAATGAGAAATATAGATCATCGCATGTCAGTAAAGTGAATGGAAGATATATAGTTCGCCATATATCCATGGTGAGGTAAAATTGAACAGATATGCGGCACAAAGGCGCAGGTGACACGCAGTCAACAATCATCCTTGACGAGTGCCGCATCACGCCGCACCAGCATCTCAAAAACATCCGATTCTGGAAAGTGAAGTGGAGCACACCTTTTACTATTGTCCAAAATTGTAGGCTCGATGGTTAGTCGCCACCTGCCTTCCCACAATTTTGAAATCATGGTATCTGGAGCGGAATGGCAAACCCAGTGTCTGATTGTGCCTTCCTATTAAGACCACGTTCGACCACAGACATATCGGTCTCTAAGCGATATAAGAAGTTCCTTTCTACAATCTACTGTGGTACAAAAAATTGAAACATGAGTTGTTTTCTCCTAATTGTACATCCATTGAAAGTGTTAGAAAAAGACCTTTGGAGTAATGACAGCCTCGGAAGTCCAGGCCTGCGTTGTTGTATCCCGAAGCACTACAGTAACATGGATGTTAGCAAGAATAAGAGTATAGCATAGAGAATTCTTCATTGTATTCATTGAAGGATTAGGATATATCTATTTACATATCTATCTTGGCAAGCCACAGGGGCAGTGCCTTCAAACACGCTCATGTCCACTTCTCTCCTTATCAACAAAACAACCAAAAAAATTGCATTGGGTCCACGGCTTTCAACTTGAGTTACCGACATAACATGCTAGGCGCAGCAAAAGCCACGAGGCTGTCAATACTCTATCTATCGTAGGCTGCGCGCCTGATTAAGCACCTACGCATGCATGCATGCATGTATGCACCTTGCAGAATCGCGCGTAAACGACCAGCCGATACCCGAATCGCGGAACAAGAGAGGCTCAGCGCGTCCACCATACCCCAAAACAACTATATGGCGCGGTTATTCGCGCGCGGCCCCATACGAATAATTGGAGAGATTGAAAAAAGGCAAATTCAATAGAAAAAGAAAGAATTACATTTCTATCTATGTACAGCCTTGCAAAGATGCCCAGAAATCTAAACCACTCTATGTAACCCGGATGCACCTCATCGACCCCAAGGCCACCTACCATTCTAGCCCCAATCAGCTATCCACACTCCCACGCAGATTCGCTTTTCCTATTCCAACAAACCTGCATTCCACCCTAACCTCCTCAACCCCAACCACAACCACCCCTCAATCAAACCGCCTCCTCAGTCTAACCCTAACATCCTCAACCGGACTCCTCGAAGCTCCTGCAAACCCCATATCCGGAATCTTGACCTTCCCTCCTTGAACGCTCTCCAAATCCCACATCACAAGCAAACTCGCCGCAAAAATAAGCACTTCCTTCTCTGCGAAATAGCGGCCTTTGCACTTATACATCCCGCCGCCAAACGTATACAAATTCTTCATCGTAACGCGCGGTTTTCCATCAACACCCATCTCAACAAACCGCTCCGGCATGAATTTCTCAGGCGAGGCGAAAATGCGAGAGTCCTTTTGCATGGTGCCGTTTGCGAGCACGAGCGTGGTGCCTGCGGGAATAGTATATGCCTGCGGACGCTTTTTGCCGAAGAGCGCAGCGTCGGCGGGGGATTCTTTGAGTGTGATGTCTTTAATGACTTGCCGGATTCCGAGACCGGACATGTTCATGCGCATGGTTTCATAGAAGGCAGCTTTGAGGAGAGGGCAGTTTTTGGTCAGGCCGTCGACGTCGATGGAGAGGGTGGGGAGGTTGTCGGGGCCCCGTAAGGAAGTAGGTGAGAGGTGGACATAGGGTGCGATTTCTGAGCGGATGGAGGAGAGGAGGGAGGGAAGGGCATGGATCTGGAGGAGCATCCAGAAGACGTTCTTATTGGAGTTGACGTTTACGCCCCAGAGGACGGATACGTCGTTTGTTTTTTGGAGGGTGGGGGAAGCTTTGTTGTCAACCCAGACTTTGACGCGGTCTTGCATGATTTGGGATATGTCGTCGAGAGCACCCCATTTGGCGCCAGGGTCGCGGCCAGCTTGTTTGGCCGCGACTGCGTTGTGCCATTCTTGCATTGCAACTGTGAGGCGGGAGCGACAGGCTATGGCGTGGCGACCGGCGCTGGTGAGTTTGGCGAAGGGAGTGAGGAGTTGGTGGACGCCTTCATCGAAGTCCCACATGTCGGTTTGGAGTGTGGGGTGGTTTTGGATGAGCGCTTTGCCCCAGAGCATGTCGATGACGATTTGGCCCATGTAGTGCACAATAAGTTGGTAGAGATTCGCATCACAGGAACCATCGGCGTTGAAATGGACTTTGGCTGCTTCTTCCCAGAGTTCCAGCGGTTTTCCCTCGACATCGGGATGGGACCAAGGGGCGGCAGTGATCAGACGAGCCGCTTCTACTTCCATGGCTCTCGCTGTTTTTCCAGTGGCTTCGTTTATGAAGTCCTCTTTGAGCATCAAGTTGAGAGCGCTATGGTGGCCATGAAAGGCCTTGTGTTCGTCTCGTGTTGCGTATTTGTCGTCGAAGGCCGTCTTCATGAACCATTCAAGAATCTTTTGCTTGTTGAGGATATTACCCCGCTGAGCAAAGACTTGCTGGACTAGAGAAGGCATATTGATGACATAGTACTTTGAAGAGCCCATTCGGTACGAAAAGATCCCATCGCCACTGTTATCTCTGTATTGTTGTTAGCATGGAGTCACAGTGATGCGTTACTCTTCAAGGCATGATATACCTATCACGGGCAATGGTTCCTTCGATATCTCTGGCAAACGAGATAGCAGACCCTACCCAAGGTAGCCAATATGCTATCCTATTAGGAGTTTTGGAATCGGCATTCTTGTTATTCTCAGCGATAGTACTTCGGAAGCCAGTGACTATTCTTGTGACAAAGCACGTGAGAACAAAGGCAGAAAATATCGAAACGAGAGGCGATGCAATTAGCACCTGAGAGTAGGAGTTGTCTTGAAAAGAACGTAGAAGACCCATTTTGGCATGAACTTGGTAGAAGAATTGAGAATACCACCTTGGAGGCTAGAGTGAGTGATTATAAGAAATGTATTGAGCAAAAATGATTGAAAAGATCAAAGCAGAATCCCGTATATCTTGTGGGCCTGTTACAGCCAAACTAACCAAAGAACAGTTGGACTTCTCCGTACCATACCATTCAGCAGGTAAGAATCTCACGCCAGATTCATCTATTCTGAAGCACATCGATCAGCAACCACACAGGCCATTGGCGGCGCAGTCCGACTAGTGTACTAGAGCCACGAGGTTAGCGACAGGGCTCAGTTTAGAGCGAAAATAACTGCAGCCGCGCCGGGCGTGGCGGGATCCCGCCAGCGGAACAGGCCAGCAGTGACAGACAAAAAGACGTATGTAACGAGCAAGGACATCCTGACGAGAGCGGAGGCTCAGCGGAAAGACAAGGATGTGCCCTGGGACCTATTTTCCAGGTCAGACCCAAGGATTCGGGTAGAACGGCAAATTTGTTTTCGTTGTCGGACGCCGTGTCTACACTGTGTTGAAACATGCCAGAAAATCGAGCTGTGTAGAGTGCTATTGCGCGAAGTGACACCAGCAACGAAAACATAGATTGTGCTTGTGTTCGGCTTCGCGCATAGCCGCCTCGCCGTGCCGCAGCCTGATGTCGCGATTGCGCCTAACATTTTCGTTAACCGACGAACCAAAAGTCACCATTGGATCGACATCAAGTATCCCGCTATGTGTAAGTACCGGGAATCAAGAGCTGAAATGTCAAAATCTTGGTTTCCGCTGACTGAGTCGATCGTTTCGGCCTCGCCCCGTTAGAAAGTAGGGGGCGTGCCTGAGGCCGAAGGGTAGCTGTGAAACGCGCGGTCTGGGGGATCTGTGGGAACATGGTGACCTGCATATGCGCCCCTAACTGTCTGCGGTGCAACGGGTTCGATCGATAATCAATGGGGTAGGTTGTAATTGTGCGATAGCGAGCGTTATCGTTCAATGTACTTCGTAAGCTGAATGAGAACTGCCCTGGCGGAGAATTTTATCTGACGTGTGAGGGACACGCACGGGCCACTTCGTCAACCCCATAGATCCCGCCAAAAGCCCCGGAGGGAAAATGGGTCGGATTTGGCGGATTTGTTGAGATGAATTAGGCAAACGATACAGAAAAACCATGTTCCGAGATAGAGACGAGGCCGAGATTCATCATGTTAGTTGTGTACATTTGGTATTCAGCCTATTGTCTATGTGATTGTAATTATATTTGGAAATGGTGCCGAATTGTGCAGCTGTACTCAAGCGTACACGGGCGCTTATCAAGCAGTGTGCATCGTTGGCCGAGTTAGTAATAGAGTTCCACCAATGATTTAGATGCAAGAAACCAGATTTTTCGATGTTAGACCGAATAAAAAACTCAATGTTTGGGATATGGAATGTGATATCATGCCTGCATGCACATGCACATAAAAGTAACAAGATATAGGTGCATATTGACAATGAAGAATTATTTAAAAAAACCCTAAACGAATGACGCGAAAAAAAGCCCTGCCTATCTACATAACGCAACCACCTATATTGTCTTTCAGTATATGTACATGGCAGGTCCAGCCTTGCCAACAAAGGTATCGTGAAGTGCGTCGAGAGTCCCAAAGTTTTGTGCCACTTCCAAATGACGCTTGCATTCTGCTTGAATCTCTTCCCAAGACATGTGACCATCTTTCCTGACCTGCGTGGTGCCCCTCTCCAATCCTTCGCTACCTTCAGGAGTTGGAGGCAGCGGCAGAAGACCGCACTCGGATAGAACAGATTCCGGGGCGCAAGTAACGCGACCTGATTTGAAAACGTACTTGGTGATTGCTGTTGCGTATATACGATCCTGCTGGCTCTCTGTACTGGCGTCGCACAACGCTTTCGTACTCTGGGTCCCGACAAGAAATTTCGTGGGATTGTTGGAGCCTGGCTTGGTGAAATGACTGACAACGTAAATCCACTTTTGGTCCCAGCAAAGAATGCGCGAGCTGATCTCGTAGCGAGAGAAAGGAGCGATCGCCTTCTTGAATATGCAAGAGGTTCCCCCGAGGTTGAACATCTTAGGTTTCAGTGTATCTTTGCCGCGCTTGACGGGCTTGACAACGTCTTTGAAGAGAGCGAGCATTAGCTCCGTGCGATTATCGTCCAGATCATTGAAGAAGGTACTATTAGATTTGTGCAGATTGTAGTCGATGTCTAGAAGTGGTGTATAGGAGGAAGTGACCACTGGCGCAAAGAGAGCTTCGCCGCCATGTTTCGCACTCGTCACCGTTAGTTGAGAGCGTCGAAGTAAGAAATGCCGTGCAAGTTGTGAGAAGAGTCGTCCCTACAGTCGATTAGAACATGAGCACTGGAGTAGGTGAGGGAACACTTTACGTGCCACATGAAGAGGAGACTCTTTGCGTTGCTCAAAAGAACAAGACCTAGTAGGCTGACGCCCACAATGGCTTGCGCTGGGTTTAAAGTAATGGTAAGCCCCGAATCGAGAATGGGTCCCATGAAGTACATGTCTGCTTTTGGTTCAAGAAGTAGATTCTGATAAGATAGAATGAACGAGCGAGATTTTGGAACGAAGAAATGATTGAGAAAGAAGAACAGTTGGCTGGAAAATCAGTTGGCGGTGAGTGTTTGACCGCCAGAACAAATTCGCCTCTGTTCACTATATAATTAACATTCGCTTGGATAGAAGCACTGCAATAATACTTTAGTCCGTCCGTATCGACTGGAACGCTCTCGTCATCAACTCAGCGGACTGAGCGTAGGGCTGCACAGTGCAACCCAAAAATGTATCCCACGTCCGCAACGTTTGAGATGACAGTGCTTTGTTTCGTTGGGAAGGAGGCCCTGTCAACCGACGGTCTACTGTCCCTACCATGGTTTGAATCAGACATAGCACTAGTGGAAGGGCATGGCTGATGGAAGGGCATGGCTGAGTAACGGGCCTGAAGATGGTCCGCAGAACTAGTGCTCAACATGCAAGATGGACACAGAGGCGTAGCCTCAAGAACAAAGAAGGCAGAGAATCAGGAGATTCGAATTGTTCATTCAAGTCGGTCGTATCAATGAACGTTGGCGGACTTCGGGAACTGCACCTAGGGACGTGCTGTTGGGATGAAGTTTGGAGAAGCAACGGAGTGACTGCACAGTGATGGTCGCCGGCCCCAACCCCACTGGTATCTACAGCCTTTACGCAGTCTTCACAGCATGTGCTGCCAGCTAGCCATTCCTCTCACTAGGCAATTCGGGGGCGGTGATAAAAGCTTGAGTACACACAGACCAGGCTGGAAGAGCGGTAGACCGGGGGTGGTGGACGTTGCGTGGGCGTCGCGTGGATAAGGCTACGGGTGGGGAGCAGAGGGATACATGGACATGGGGGACGTCGGGAGCAAGTTCACCCGCACTAACTAGAGACGAGCTAGTGGCTCCCTGGCCCCTCAAGGCGTTAGCCAGACGCTACTGCCAGCTCCTGGTCCAGCGCCACGCACCCGGAAAAAGATCGATCGTCTTTACCGTTTTTAGACCGAAGCCTTACCGTGGGGACCGTGCACGCCGTCCCAATCTCTCAACCTCTCTATTCTCTGCACCGCCGCTGAGGCCTGACGGGTCTGCGGCCGCCCCCTGCTCCTTGCTTCCTTTCGCTGCAACTTGCACATCATCAAACTTCGTGGTCAGCTTCGCCCTCTAAAATCTTCGCTCAGCGTGCTACCACCATGTGCAACCCCGGCTTCGTTCCAGGGTGGGGACATGGGCTGACGAGCCGTCTAGTCCATTCACAGCAACGAAGTCTCCGTACTACAGCATATGCGCCTGTAATTATTGGCCCCTTCTGGCGATGACTAACCGCACCATCCTGTACCCTGGACCCATTTTAGGAAACCTTCAATGACAATCCCCGTCTGTCTTGCTGTTCTGCTGTCGACACGGGCAGCCGGCACGGCTGACAAAGGCGAAGGCTGCCCTCTTCATTGGTGTCAGATTCGCATCCTCCTTTCATGACACAAAGTGGGTCAAATTAAGCTCCTTGGAATCGGCCCTGATTCACATTCCTAAAGGATTACCTGGGGATACCCCTCGGGGACTTTGCCGGCCATCTTTGCTGGCACATCCCATCACTCTTCTCTGCATAGGTGGTCAGGGCGGAGCCTCATGTGTTTATACACCTTCCATCCACAGGCGTTTCAGGTCCTCCTGCTACGGACTCTCGTTACCCAAACACCTTACCCTCATTCGATCAGCCCGCAGTTTACTAAGTCTATTTTTGAAACGAGGTAGGGGCCGTGCGAGGGTATTACCCCACGATATCTACACCAACACATCGTGTACACTGCCGACCAGACCACTACTTAGCATCCAAATCCGATACTTGAACTGGTCTCCCACTATTCGGACCCTCGAGTAATCTCATCAGCTTGACCATCCGCTTCATCCTCTCAAGCAAACATCACACAGCCTGATACCGGATATTACCCAACCATGGACGCAGATAGACGACTTGTAAAGGCCTTGGAGGCTGCAAATGACGCGCTTCAGCATCTTTCCATGTCACCAGACTTTGGATGCTTGGACTGCACGCATATCGATCGACTGCTTGCAAGAGTAGTTGACCTACCAACCGAGGGCAACCAACGCAACAGTCGACGAAACCTTCTTGTGATCCGGCAGTGGATGATTACAGAGGGACCTGGCGTTGTACTCCTTGAAGTTCTCGGACAACTGTACTGGCGGTTGGGCGAGCTCAACGGCAAGCAGTTTGAGAAGTTCAAGACGTCAATGCAACAACAGCAGCCGTATCTTTCCCTCATCCAAGATGCGACTGCCGTCTCGCTGGTTGTGCAGCGGATACGACATATTCAACGGTCCAAGTCAGACGCTTGTCAAGACTTTCTATGCGAACTTTCCGACCTCACTGGCATGAAGGGTATGTTTAAATAATGCAGAATCGGATCCTAGGCTAATCCACATAGTCGATTCCCCTATGGCAGAGATGGATGCTCTCCGAGCAATGTCGACCAGCCCATTCACTCCACAGTCAGTGGGCTCTTTCGATAGCATCTCATCTCAAGAAACTGGCTATACCAGTCTTATCAAGTATGTGCCCAATATGGGATCATGGAGTGGTGATATAGAACAACTTCTCATCGACTTCTACATCAACGGTATTTGCCCTGGTAGGACGCCAGCTACCATGTCAAACACCTACCTCTCTGCGCTTCAAACTGCAAACAGCTGCGAAAGCACTCGTTATGCACTTCTGAGCCTGAGTGCATCATACATCGGAGAATATCTTCACTCGGATAAGGAACGGTACCATCAGGCCGAACTCTACTACTCGACCCAAGCCCTCCAAGCTCTTGCCCAACAGATCGGTTCAGGGCAGAATTATGATGCTGCGCTTACCACAAGCATGCTCTTGATGCACCACGACGCAGTCCACAACGAGGAATCGCCGCTGTGCTGGTCAATCCATGCCAACATCTTTGACACGATCCCATCCGAGTTCTTCAACCACCACTCTGATGCAGCACTATTTATGCGAACCCAACTTGTTCTCGCACGAACATCGCAAACATCTTTCCAACTACAGAACACACAGCTGCACTCGCTCGAAACCCAGTCATGGTATGAAGGCACGCCACCAATCGAGACGAGCAAAATCTGCAGCATTCTGGGCCTATCGCCAGAACTCCTATTCATCATCTCCTCGATTACATCGCTGGCATCCGATGGTAAAGCGGCCATGACCCCGCACAAGCACATGTACGCCCAACTCCAAGAATCCCAGCTCCAAAGACTACGACAATGGAGCAACGAACCCCAAAGCGACGCTCAAGAAATCCTCCTCGCAACCGCCGAAGCTTTTAGACTCGCCGCTCTCATCTACCTGCGCTGTCGCGTTCTCGGGTAAGTTTTACATCCTAATCAGCATCATATTTCGCCCAACTCACAATCTCCCCAGTTCCACCCGCTTCCATCCCGCCATCATGGAACTCAACGACACCCTGACCCAAATTCTGCTCACTCTCCCCGTAAAAGGCTCTCTCTACACCGCCGTCTACCCCGTCTGGCCCCTCTTCATCGCCGCCGTGACAGCCAATTCAGATAAGCGCGACCGGCTCTACCAACGCGTCGTCCCCATTCGAGAAGGCGATAAGAACACTCTCCCCGCAGTCCTCAAGCGCATCTCTGGTTTACGCATCTGGCTTGCGAATCAGGATCAAACGTTACAGCGGCGAGAGGGGTGGTGGGACGAGATGTTGAAGCCGGGGAGTAGCACGGCTGCGATTTCGGCGAATCGACTGCTTTGTTTGGGATAGGTGAATTGTTGAAGATTTTGAAGGCATTGCATGTCTTCATATACCAGAAAACCGTACGGTTGAAATCCCATCTCCGTGTTCGGACATGAGCCACGATTATTGAGTCTCACGTTTGTCCGGAAAGGCGGTGGCGCTGAAAATTCCGGGTGCTTACTCCGACCGACTCATCTCTCTTTCTCTCTCTCTGTCTCTCTTTCTGTCTCTTTTTCTTTCTCTCTTTCTTCCTTGTTTATATTTTTCTCTATTCTTTTTATTGTACCATCACGATCACCTATTCTCGGAAAATTCGGGTCCAGAACGACATCTCCTTTTGTCTCATCAGACCTTCAATATCCTTAGATTTCTATATCTCGGCATTTCCTTTGACCTGGTTGTTACTGTTTGTGGCTATGACGGGGTTTGATTTGGTTTGGATTGGAGGCGCTTTGAAACGATTTATGTGGGATTATGAAGCATTTGAGGGATTCTTCGGCTTCGTGGCGCTCGTCTTTTCAAACCTGTTGGTTTACCTTTCGGTATATTGTCTATTGTACATAAATAAACTAGATCCTTTAATCGCAGTGTTGTCGCTATAGAAAGACAAGTGGTCTCATCGAGAAGGAGTGTAGAAGTTTCTTTTTCAATTTCTTATTTATGTATCTGCCTTTCTACAGCTCTCCATCTCTCTTCCTGTATATATATCTCCCTCGGGAACGTATGCAATCTATGTACATATCCATATACAACTTTACATTTCCAAACGAATTACTGCGCGACTTTGATCATTTGTGTAACGGTCAATCGCTCGTGTGTCTTTAGTGAGTAAGCCCGAATACGGACTGGGGAGGCTGGCGAGTGGCTGGTGTAATAGGTGTGAGACTGAGGATGGTAGGCCTTACTAAGTGGGGAGGGGAAGAGGGGATGGGATGGCGGTGGATGAGGAATTGGAAGGTGAGAATGTGGGTATCATGTGATAATGGGGACGCGTGCGTGGAATAGAGTTTAACTGTGAGTAAAGATTATCGGCGGAGGGTTCGCCTACCAGCTACCCGGAGGTTGCCATCAAACGGCCAGTCTATTCCAGTCCCATCATTCCCGCATACCAAACCTTCCCATTCATTTCCAGAACCTCTCTACAGCCATCATTCCTCACCCTTTCTTTTCTTTTCCACTCCTTCCCTTCCACCGAGGCCTCCCCTTCTGTGCACTCTATTCCCGCCCGCGCATCCATCTCACTTCCCCTCAATTTATTTCAACATTCGCCCCGAAACATCTGCCTCCAACGCCCCGTACCATCATCTCTCCTTTCTCAGTGCTCACCATCCCCTTCTCTCTCTATTATCCCCTCATTTCTTCAATAAAGCCCGCAAATATACCCCAAGTCCCAAAGTACACAAATGTACGACCTTAGCAAACCCACCAATCTCTCTTACTTTCATCCCGTAAATCGTACGACCATAATACGGCGCCATACCGTCCGCCAGGCGTACTGGGGGTCTAATTGGTGCTCCAAGCGAGATGGTGAGATCGGATCGGTAGGTTGCTGACAGTATGATCGGTGGCGAGGGATTTAGCCTGTGAGGTGATAAATGGGTTGGAGGGTTGTTGGAAGAGGGAGTTCACGATTTGGGGTAGATAGAGCAGGAAGTCGTGTGACATTGGTGGTGATTTTGGGAGGGGTTGTTTTGGGTTGGAGGATGGTGCGATACGTTTGGGTTACGGCGATGATGCCAAATGTGCAGTTTGATAGAGTGATATATTTTAGGACTATTTCGGTTCGTAAATTGACTTTTGGTCGTACAGCGATGTCTTTTGCTGACAATAATCTGCCTGTTTCGGTCACGGCGGCAAACCGGGTGGGTGTGTTGTCTGTCATGCAAGCGCGTTTGAATGCGAAAAAGTGAGACTATCAAACCTGAAATCTGCCTTGAAACAATGTCTCGAAAACAAGACGCGTACATACATTCGCACACCATTGCGTCTCCACAACATATCCAACTCCCACCATTCTATTCAATACCACAGTTCATATCAAACATCACACGAAATCCACTTAATACCAGATTAGAAACACCATGAACAAGATGACCAATGAGCAATTCCGACGATTCATATAGATTGCACCAATTAGAAGGGCTTCGGTAAATTCCAGAAACGAATGAGAGTCTGCACGTCATACACGCGAGTTGTCAGGAGTGCAGTGCAGTGCAGTGCATATTGGTCTGGCTGTTTGGGTCGTGAGCGGTGTGGTTTGGCGGTTGATGAGATCTGGAGACTTCTGACTGCATGCGTGGTAGGGCTAGCGGCTGCATACTGATTTATCGACGTGCTGACATCGTGGAGAATGAAAGACTCTGAATGTTTGAGTAGGTTGTAAATTGGAAGCTATGCTAAAAAATTTAGACGGGAAAGAATGGTAATTTTGACTGGATAAGAAGATGCTAAGGGAATAATCCTAAACTGTGACGCCATGAATGGAAAGTTTGCTCTATGCCTCAACCTGAATATCAACAGGTACATGCGCACCATTCCCAATAACATGTTCTACACCAATTACTTCGCTTTCCACCTCAACGATACTCACCTGCGTCTGCAACTTCTCTTTCCTCCTCTCCTCCAACAAATCCTCCTCCCTCACCATCTCCGTCCACCCAAACTTATCCTCCACAGTCCCCCTCATAACTCCCCTTAAACCCTGTGCCAACCTCGCCGTACACTCCCCAGTCTTCTCCCCATACAGGAACGTCTCCCCCGTACTCTCTCTCGCCAACAACCGAATTGGCAAAAGCGACGCCGCAGTCCCGACAGCAATGACCTCATCGAAGAACTTGCACTCGCTCCATGGAATCTCGCGCTTTTCTACTTTCCAGCCGTAGGACTCAGCAAGCGTGAGACAGGAGTCGGACGTTATGCTTTGCACGATGTTCTTGGAGTCGGGGACTACGACGATGACGTTGGAGCCGATTTTCTTGATCCCGATGAAGCCGGAGGTTGAGAATTCTTCTATGCAAGTCCGTGTTTGTGCGTCGAGATGGAGTGTGACGTGGAAACCTTTTGCGGCAGCTTTGGCAGTGTGGCGAATAACAGGAGCATAGTTGCCACCAACCTTTGCACCGCCAGTGCCGCGCGGAGCAGCACGGTCGAAGTCTTCGATCACGCAGGCGGGAAGAGGTTGAACGCCATGGTATGTCGTGCCTGGTTGGACATATACGGCGAATGTATACTCAGTAGGCGCAGAGAGCGAAATATGGCCACTGGATCCGAAGACGAGAGGTCGGATGTAAAGAAGAGCCTCTGATGAGTGTGGGGCAACCCATTCTGCATTTCGGGCTACAGCGAGCTTGACGCACTTAAGGAAGTGGGATTGCGGGACTTCAGGGATGGAAACGTAACTTGAGGAAGTGGCAAGGCGATCGGCGTGAGCCGTGGGACGGTAGATGAGGATGTTGCCGTCTGGGTTGCGATGCGCTTTGAGTCCTTCGTAGGCTTGTTGGCCGTAGTTCAGGGCGGGGGCTAGGCCGTGAATTTTGATGTATGGATCGGTGACGAATCTGGGCTCGCTCCATGAGCCGGTAGAGACTGTGTAGGTAGATTCGACATGGCCATTAACTGGAATATTGTAAGTGATGTAGATGGTAAACTTTGTGAAGGGATTCTACCTTTGTCTTGGATAGACAAACCGAGTTTGTTCCATTCAATGTTGTCAAGGGGTGCTGGCGGGAAAGACATTGTGATGAATAGATAATATGAGATGGAATTATGACTTAGAAAATTGATGTATAGTATCTCAGGAAATCTTAGGAAATTGATAGAGATTGATACAACTGCTACCAAACAGCAGGATCAGCGCGTATAAAAAGAATCTACACAAACAACAATCACCAGGCATATGCCAGTTCGAAAGTACTAAGACCAAAGTTCAGATCCAAGATTGTCCGCTTCGTTTAACACTATGCGCAGCCTTCCACTCAGCTCTCACCCAAATGCCAGCTCATCGACTCCGACGAAGCCATCTCTCCGAAGCATCGTCCCAGTGCTCATCGCAAGACCGCAAAGTGGTACTCAGCTGACCCCAGCATCGACCAGTTGACCAGGGCGGGCCAAGCATCTCCGGGAGGAATCCCGCTGTGCTCAAGCTCGAGCCCTTTCCGCCGACCGGGGTGTGCCCAGGTAACACACCATAGCCAGGCCCGCTGCAACGGCTGGGTGATGTGGGCGGTGATCGTTACTCTAGCGAGCGTACGTGAGATGTCAAAAGGTATTTTCGTCGGGGTCTAAAGTCTGGTATATGCAGTGCTGACCGGTGGTCGGACGGACACGGTGCTGACCTCGATGGCTGAAACTGGGTTGAGCGGCTGACGGGGTTGGGTTGGGGTGAGTGGAAGGCTGCGCCGAGTTGAACGGGGCACTAGGTGTGGCTTCGATGAATAAGCGACGGGTACTTTTACACACGTGACTATAGCATGCGATCAAGCAATGGATTGTACGAAATCTAGTCCTGTGGATTCATCATCAAATTGATCAGAAAATGGTAAACCCATATCAGTCATCGCACATCATTGGCAATAATCGTTTGCGCATCTAGGCGATTGTGATTTACGTGCGAATCTGTTGAGGACTAGCTCCAAGTTTGGAGATTGAGCAATTCAATTGAAAATTTTCCAGTTTGGAGGCTAAGTTCAGATATCTATTGTTATACGCGATATGGAAGTGTGTTCAAAGAGATTTCTCTACTCTTCGAGTCGCCGAAGTTTTGAGTAACATCAGAAATACTTGGTCGATTTTTCTGCGCAATCATGTGAAACACTTCACAAAAGCCAGGCACATGTTAATCAATCAAAGGCCAATTAACAATTTGCTGCGTACATGATTCTTTGATTGTCACCATGTATCTTTATTTAAATACTCAGGGGAGTGGTACGTTATAAAGATTACACTACATGTCATCTTTCTGCTCCTTTGTTCTGAAAATTGCAAAATGAAAAACTCAACAAATTGCAGCGGCAGGAGCACACACCAGTCGATAAAGTTATCAGATATCACAATGTTTGTGGTTGACTCGTAACTACTTAAACCTGATCAAAGCCACTTCGCACACCTACATGGAAATTTCCCCAAGCGTCGCTAGATGTCTAAATTTGAACAAATACGTGCAATGGAAAAGGAATGCAACTGGATTCAAGTCGTGGCTTGCCCTATTCCAGGCACTGCCTATTTAGTAGCTTACGAGATAGTGTCCTTAACCGTGTGATGGATATAGGTAGATGTTAGTTAGAGACAATATCTGGGGAATCGTGCAGCGAACTAGATAGCCACACGGATGATTTTGCATCTCTTCATAAATCTTGAAGTAATTTCTTACTGGAAGGGAAGTTGGTGGATAAATACATCAATTTCGAACATGTACAGTATGAGTCTTTTGGATAATGTGCTAAATCCTTGGTCTATAGATGTATATTTGAAGGCCACATACTTATTACATTCTCATCGGTCGTCCAGCAATTCAACCTCCAGCCTTTTACAGAATTGTTTTGGTAGGTTTCGATTAACTTATGTAGAGATTATGATCCCAGTATTGTATGAATACATAAATAGCTTCAATGAAACAGTTCCAGTACCCAATGTAGAGAAGAAATCCACACCTAAAAACCGAGAAAATACGGCAAAAGACAGTTTCATGAAACGATGTGACCCGATTATTTCACACCTTCTCACTGACATGACATCTCACTGTCACTGGAAGCTTCTCTGGTTTCACAAACCAATAGTTGATGGTTTTCCACTGCTCTTTCCGCATCCCTAGCGTCAGATCAAAGTTCTTCACAATCTCCGGAACAAGCTTGCACATCTCTAATGTTGAGATGTGGCGCCCGAGGCATGTTCTCGAGCCCAGCCCAAACTAGAAATCTAAGTTAGCTAACAACGTAACACTAGAAAGACAATGGACGAAGAAATAGCTTACAGGCATATAATACGCTTCCATAATCTTGTATCGCTCACCACCCTCTATCTTCGCTTCTTCCCATCTCTCTGGTCGGAATATATGAGCATCTTCCCCGAAGATACTCTTATCATAATGAGCGACCCAGCTATTGATTCCAATATTGGTACCGGCAGGAAGCCAATGCTCGCCCAACTCTACACCACCTTCTGGTACAACTCGCCATAGAGGAAGTCCAGTAGCCGGGTGCAACCGAAGTGCCTCCTTGATTACGGCCTGTAGATAGGGCATATCTTGTGATTCTTTGAAGGTAAGTCTTGTATGCGATGCCCCGTGATCTTCGATTTCTCGTCGTAGTTTTGATAAACTTTGTGGGGATGTTATGAGATGATAAATAACACTCGAGAGCGATACGGCTGTAGTGTCTGAGCCAGCGACGATATTGCTCATTCCCATCATGAAGACATGATATGGCGTTACTTTATCCGGATTTTGACGTTGTGCATCTGCCATCTTATCGAGAAAATCTTGAGGTGCTGTATCATTTGCTGGAGGTTCAACTTGGGATTGTAGACTTTGTTTCTCCTGGACAAATTTCCTCTCGTCAATCTTCCTCTGCACAAAAGACATCAGGTAGTTGCGACCGGCAGCTCCGGAGCCTGGAATCTTCTCCATGATCTTATACATGATAGGATGCAGTTTTGGGAAGATGCCAATCAAGGTGGAGTAGACCATCGAATTATCGAGGGCCGCAAGCATGCCGGCGACATCGTCGCCATGATCGAGAAATCCGAATCGTTCCGAGTATGTTATCTCACCAATAACATCAAATGCGTAGCATTGAAACCAGTGCACTAGGTCGATAGTGGTTCCTGAGCGAGCGAAATGATCCAGCTTGTCGAGAAAGATATCAATGCATTCATCCACATAAACCTCATAAGAGAGCAATGAGCTCATACTATAGAGGCCCTGGAATCTCTTTCGTGTTTCCGCATGTCTTTTAGAATTCTGGTCCGGGAAAAGAGTCCATCGCTCTGGACTAGGATGTTTCCAACCCTGATACCAATCTCCTTTTGGAAACTTGGATCCTATCCCGTAAACAGCCTTCTCTGGAGAGGAGATGGAGAAATACCCCGGTGCAACTCGGACAATTGGGCCGTACTTCTCGTGAAGTGCGATGTTCTCATGGTGGAATGAACCGGCGCGGACTCTGCGAAAATACCATAGGCGGGAGAAACGACTGAACCAAGGACCTGGGATTGCTCTCACAGGAGAAGCGAAAAGTTCCCATATTGAGTATACGACAATGTAGCAAAGCCCAACTGCAACTGCTACATACAAAGCTACCTGAGAATGCATCCTGTATGGAAGTGCTGAGAATGCAGTAGGAGCGATGTCAAGAAAAAAAGAAGGAATAGGAGAATTCGGCTCGATCGCTTTGCGCAGCGAGCATGAACCGCTATAAGCTATAATTCCATGATCTAGTTCGTGCGACGACCCATGCCCAGGTAAGATCAGAGCTCGATGATCGTCAAGGGTGTAGGTTTCCGCCCCAGAGGTTACAGCGCTCCGCTTTCGATCCCGTTCCGGACACTGTTTTTGTTAGGAAGCGCACGACAATCTGGAGTCAGTACGATTCTGTCATCGTACAGCCATTACGCAGCGGGACCAGGCTTCGGCAGAGACACGATTGGCCAGTTTATCCTCTATTCCCGCTATTCCCTATCCTCATCGCCGAACTGTTCCGCATTCCGCTACTTTTGGTGTGGATTCCGCGTTCCGCCTCATCATTGTTGTCTTCCGCGTTCCGCGTTCCGCATCGCCAAGTCAAAATATCCCGCTAATAGCAGCTCCTTCGTTTAATCTGGGGTATGGAGCAGTGAATTTGCGGGGAGTATGGGGTAGAAACCGAGTTTTTGGCTTTGGACTTACAGGTTGATCGAGTTTGCATATTCGGCAATTCAAGGGCGAGCTTCAGCCACAGCACTTCTGCCTCCCAAGATGTCGGAACGCGGTTGGGAATGACTCGATGTGCAAAGACGGCTATCCTCTCATAGTCGACGTTGTAGGTACTTATACAAGGGCAATCATCCGACGTAGATGACCATCCTAACCACTCAATCACAATGGCGGAAACACGCTCTAGAGAAAACACCAAGCCCAATACCGTCTTCCTCGAGATGGGCCCTGAACATGGGATTGACGATAAAGCTGGTCTTTCTGGCCAAGTGCTTACAGACGAGTAATTATTGCATATATATTTTCAAACCGAATTCTAATCCTTTGCAGGCATGGTCAATCTCTAATCCAATTCGACCCCGTCGTTGAACGCCGACTTGTGCGCAAGGTTGATCTTTACATTGTTCCGACCGTCGCATTGCTGTATATGTTTTGCTTCATTGATCGAGCGAATATTGGTATGTGTTTTGCACGACATACGTGATCAAAAACTGACAATCTGAAGGCAATGCAAGACTGGCGGGCTTCGAGAGAGATTTAGGCATGTCCGGCTACGATTATAACCAAGTCCTGTCGATCTTTTACATATCGTACATCATCTTTGAGATTCCATCAAACGTGGCATGCAAATTGCTAGGACCTGGTTGGTTTCTTCCTGGAACTACACTTGCTTTTGGAATCTTGACAGTTTGCTTCGCTTTCGTCCGCGATATTCAACAAGCCTGCGCTGTCCGCTTCCTTCTTGGCATATTTGAAGCTGGAATGCTTCCTGGAATTGCATTCTATCTGTCTCGTTGGTACAGACGCTCAGAGCTTGCTTTTCGCCTCGCATTATACATGGTAATGGCTCCATTGGCGGGTGCGTTTGGCGGACTTCTAGCATCTGGAATACTGAAACTGCACTCATTCGGATCGACACGCAGATGGGAAATGATTTTCGCTATCGAAGGAATCATAACCATTGGATTAGCGTTAATCAGCTTTTTCACACTCACTGATCGACCCGAGACGGCGCGGTGGTTGAGCGAAGAAGAAAAACAAATGCTACTCAATCGACTGAAATCAGAACGTGTTGGAACCACAGAAGTTCTTGACAAGATGGATAAGACAAGATTCCTACGGGGCATCTTCAATCCAGTGGTTATGTTAACCTCGTGGGTCTTTTTTCTCGCCTGTATTACTGTTCAAGGTTTCGCCTTCTTCGCACCTACTATCATTCGGACGATCTATCCAACCTCAACAGTCGTGCGCCAGCAACTCATGACAGTCCCACCGTACATCATTGGGGCGGTGGCTATTGTTGTTGTGAACTACGCCAGCTGGAAGACCGACAAGCGCAACATATACTTGGGCTTGAGTGCCCTTCCTTGTATGGCTGGTTATATCATCTTCCTTGCAACTACAAACTCCCAGGCGCGATATGCAGCAATGTTTATCATAGTACTGGGCGCATTCAATGGAGGAGCTTTGTGTAACGCTCACGTTGCAGCCAATGTCGTGAGCGATACAGCTAAATCTTCGGCCATTGGAACGAATGTAATGTTCGGCAATATTGGTGGGCTTGTTGCGACTTGGGCATTCATTCCCCCAGATGCGCCGAACTATCCAATTGGTAACGGTTTGAATCTGGCGGCACAAAGCATGATCTTTCTTACTTGTTTGGTCATGGGAATCTGGATGGCAATCGACAACAAGCGTAGAAAGCAGGTAGATGTTGCTGCGGAAATCGATGGACTTAGCCATGTCCAAATCGAGAAGTTGGATTGGCGCCACCCCGGATTTCAATGGCAACCGTAAGATAGAAGTATAGACTCCTCTTTAGTTATCGCATTGAATTATGGACGTCGTAGTTATCCTAGCTAGCATGTTTGGATTTTGCTATTATTATTTTAAAGGTAACTACATTAACATAGTTTTCAAACAATTCTTTTTTATAAAAACCATGTCCAAGAAAACTTGTCAAAACTGAAAAGGTTGATTTTCCACTTTGAAACAAATTCTTTTCCCTATCTAATAGAAACTGCAGTGGCAAAATGCACAAGAAATCTGTCCCGTGAGAGCATAGCTAAGTAGCGGCATACTATCCTAAGCTAGACCCGTGAGGTTCCGGCCAGTCGGCATTTCTGCTGGATTTATGGACCGTAGCCGACGCCAAGACGTCCCCGCATTGAGAGCTTTGCGGGGATTTAAGAACATTACTGTCTCCTATTCGACTATTCGCTTTAACTTGATTGCATCAACCGAAATTCGTAAATCACAGCGACTATGTCGTCAGAGCCCCAGAACCATGTCCCTACAGGGATCTTTCGTTCTAAACGAGCTCGGTATACTTCACGAGCTTGGTAAATTTTGAAGTCCTATTGAGTTATTCCTCCACAGCTAACATCTGCGAGCAAGGACTGTCAACGACGCAAAGTCAAATGCGATGGCAGAACCCCATGTGCTAGATGCGCTGGGCATTCTCTCAACTGCATCTACTCTACGTTAGCGTACAACAATCATAGAAAGGTACAGTATGTAATATCACACTGGGTAATCGAGAGAGCTTTACTCATCATTTTTGCGTAGAAGAGACACTGCCACCAAACGCCGGGACAACACGATCGGCAAAGAATTGGAGCACACCACTAGTCCAGATGACAGTTCTTCAAATGCCACGGTCCGGAAAAGTACTGGCTTCTCTATCGCGCCCCTCGCTGGAAATAATGTCGCCACAAGGAGGCAGGACCTCGCATTACATCGTTCGCCTCCGGAATTTTCGACAAACTCTCCCGAGTTTTGTGGACCTACTAGTATTGAATACACGTTCAATGCAGTGAATGGAAACCTGCGAGCCAGGGGAATGCAGTCAGTGATACCCGATAAGCACTCTGGATCGGGTATGCCGACATCCTCATCCAGTCGACTAGCACAGTATGGACCTTTCATGAAACTTTTGACGATGGATCCTCTCTGGGATATGACGAGAGAAGATGCGCAAGTCATGATTGATGATTGGTGTAGTGGCCTTGGCACCGTTTATCCTATCTTGAGTCGACGGACTATGCTGGATACAGCAGACAAGATATTTCACTCTCTTAACTTATCACATTCGGAAGGATTGAGAGAGCGAGGAGGAGCTGTTGCCGAGGCTCTCTTTGATCACAACACAAATAAGCTGAAAATCATTCTTGCGATTGGGATGACGAAGGAAGCTGGCGGTCGAGAACATCAAGCTCAGCGGTTGTTTCAGAGTACTTCCGAGGCTGTGGAAGGTTTGATTTGGAATCCGGAGGGGATCCACGGTATCCAGCTTCTTTTCTTAGTGGTGAGTTTCTAATCCCTTAGCATATGGTAGGAGCTAAATAATAAGGCGATGTACCATTACCATCTAAACGAAGAAGTTCGGACGGGCCGATGTATAGCGTTTGCAGCAAGATTGTGTCTCGAAGCTGGTTGGCACCGTCGCACAATGCTCGAGAAGATTTTTCCAGACTCAGAAGAATATTCAGAAGCATTGCAAGCCTTCTGGGCGGTTTACATGCTGGAAAGGAGACTAAGCTTGGGACAAGGAATTCCATTTTCAATCCAAGATTCCTACATTGATCGCACTTTGTACGCAGTCGATGTCGAAAATCCATTACTCGCAACGCTGTTACAATGGACCAAGCTTGCCGGAAAGACATGGCACGCCCTGAACAATCAAACCGAAAAGTCTTACGAAGCCAGAGCCGAAGACATCAGCTTTTTGGACTTCCAGATCATGGAATGGTATGATAGTCTCCCCGAGCATCTCAAAATGCCTGATGTTGCAATTTGGACCAAAGATTCACGTCGTCTACCAACATACTATAACTCGATTCTCTTCGTCCGAAAGGCGCATCTCCGAACGCTCATATACCGCCCAGTGTTACAGTCCCCGGTCCAGTCTCGCCAAAACGAACCTATCGTTCTCAAAGCTATCGAAATCGCGAAAGAAACAATTCGAACTCTATTTCATCTCAATGAGCATACGGCCTTAATTCGAACTCACCCAATGTTCTTTCAACAACTTCTCTTGACCGGCCTGGGGAACCTGTTACTCGCAATCGTGAGCACGGGTCCTAGAATACGTACCAACGTTCGAGAGGAATTCGACATGTTTCTCCATCTTTTCCAACTCCTCAGTTCCGATAATACTGTACTAAGAAGAACATGGCAGCGTCTCCAAGGATTGCGCGACTTGCACGCAAGACTGAGTCACTCGGACCGCAGTACCCACATGCCACATGTGGACAGCGGTGGTGCTGATTTGGGAGATGATACAGCGGTGACATTGTCATTTGATGACATCTTCCCTGAAATGCCCATTTTGTCTGCTATGGTGGGAGCGGCGGATACTTGTGGTCAGTCCGCAACCGATATGAGAGTGCTGCCGGATTTCAATTATGCGCCGGAGGATTTCTTTGATTCAGAGAATCTTTTTGACTTTCCGTTTTTGAATCTTCCGAGTTTCATGTAATTGGTCATAACCGTATGCGCTGTCTCAGGGTAATGGTATTGAAATTCATGCATAGGGTCAGGATAGTGTATGCATAAGAGGTTTTGCTCATAAGAGCAAATGTAGATGTAACTTGTTTCTTTGTAGGTTGTTCACTTTCTCTTTGAATACACCAGTGTTAACGGTACCGTTTTTTGACGTAGCGAAAGAGAAATCCGAGACATGCGCACCTGCCATGTTTTTCAGTTTGGATGAATAGAGCTAGCCGATTTTGAAGTTGCTTTTCCGACAGGTGCTACTTTGAAAAACTAATAGCACAAGTTTTGAGTTGAAGAAAAGCGAAGGGAAAATTCAAAACTTGAATAATAGTTATTGCACGTGTCAATTTCATTGCAGTAGTAGATAGTAGAAGAGAAGACTGTAGCTAACGTCGGCACATCTGGTCAGGGTATCATTGGAACAAAGTCCACACTCGTCATCGTTCCGTCTTCATGTATGTGAATCGACATTCTCTTTCCTGTTCTGGCTGACAACTTTGAAGTACCAATCGATAATTGGATCGAGGAAGTGAAAAGGTAAAAACATCGTCCCGAAGTCGGCACTTCTCAAACAGACTGATTGATCCACTTAGGCACATCGTACCCCGGGCGTTGTCTTGATATAAGTTCCATGGACACCCGAAAAATCTCTTACTGCCAGCTCCTATAACACGACATTATCTTCACGACTTATGGAACTGTCGCAGCCGACTCTACGAGAAAAAGAAGCCTTTTACATCTTGTTCATTGGTATCGGATTGTCCTAGACAAAGGTACCATCCTAATCTTCCATCCCTTTCGTGCGCTGATGTTAAATTAGCTCACGTCACGTCATTCAGAATGCGACAATAAAACAGTTCTAGGCAGTGGCCAGCCTT
Source organism: Dendryphion nanum (assembly GCA_020744415.1). NCBI lineage: Eukaryota > Fungi > Ascomycota > Dothideomycetes > Pleosporales > Torulaceae > Dendryphion > Dendryphion nanum. The sequence goes on from JAGMWT010000009.1 coordinate 1,743,161, forward strand.
CAATGTTGGCTACGTTGGTGTCTTACTAGTACGCCAATTCAGAACTCCCTCGACGATCTCGGTTCTCTCGTGCGGTTTCTGAATGTCCAGACTTTAGACGATGCGGCGCAGTTTAAACGCCATCACGGCACCAACAGAGAACACGAGAGGCGATAATCCCAGAGGCTATAAGATTTTGCAAACGCTACTCAACTCCGTTTGCCTAAGACGTACCAAGACCGTTCTTCCCCTAGCTCAAGTCACAAATAATACACATGAGCTGGATCTCACGGCTGATGAGCGGGCTGAATATAACCGAATGGAATTAACTTGTAAGAATGCACTTAACTTAGCAGTCAGTGGTCACAAAGGAAAAGAAACCCACCAAAACGTTCTCGAGATCTTGCTTCGCCTTTAACTGTTCTGCATCAACGGCAGTGTCCTCGACGGATCTGATACTCCGAAAAATGAATGCATCAAGGATCCTGAAGAGCCATTGACTCTACTACAGCAGAGTGATCGGTCAATGTGCTGTTGTTTATTCTGTGACATCACATCTCCCTACAGATCTACTAATGAAGCAATGGTATTCACAGTCTGTCATAGCGCTATTTGCAATGATTGTACACTGCGATGGAGAAGTGGGTGTTCACACAGCACAGAATGCCCCATATGTAAAAAGACACATAGCACCGAACGTCCACGGGCGCAGAATAATGCGGACCTTTCGATTACAACATTTCCATCCAAGATACAGTCGCTTTGTGGGGGCATAAAACTGCATAAAGAGAAAGGAAAATGGTGAGTTCAGCGGTATACCATTTGACCACTCGTATACTGACACACTCAAGCATCATCTTTTCCTTCTGGTGAAAATCTCTAGACATCTTCGGCTGGCTACTGGAAGCGAAAAATATCCCGTACCTCCGAGTAGACGGCTCTCTTCAATTCAGCAAGCGTAAAGTAGAGCTTACGCAATTCCAAGCGCAGCCCTATACCCTAGTACTCCTTATGACACTCGGAACAGGTGCCGTTAGGTAAGTTGATTTTGGCGTATCTGATGTAAAACAAGCACACTGAGACCTCCCAGACTGAATAACCTATCGGTCGCCACTCGCGTTCATTTCCTCAAGCCGCAATGGAATCCATCTATTGAGAGTCAAGCAATAGGTAGAGTGGTACGAATAGGTCAAGAGCAAGCTGTGACTGTCGTGTGGTATATCATGAACAGGACCGTTGAGAAGGTAATTCAGTGCGAATCACAAGATTTGAATAACTGCACGCTAATGAAGGCACAGAACGTTCAGAATAAACAGTTACGGAAGCTCAGACTCGCACATGGAGGATTTTCTCACGGAAAAGCTGAAGAAGCGAAGACGAGGATGCGTAGACTTGAGGTACGTTTTACGATTTGTCCGAGTTGCCCGACGACATTGTACTGATTCGCACAGGAACTAATAATCCAAAAGTAAATTTTCAAGACAGAAGAACTCAAAAAAAACACCTGCTGAAACATCCCAAACCGTCCCTCGATCACTCCACAACCCCATCTCATATTCGAGATCCCCGTATTCCCAACACAGCTATAAACCTAGCAAAGAAAACGGAAGGGAATGAACACAAGAAGAATATCGCCTGCCGAGCCCTAGAATCTAACAGAATCGTACTCTCTTAGACCAGTCAACCCACACCCATGATCCAATTCACTCAATGCATGCATTCATTGACCAAAAAACCCAACTCTCCAACCAACCAACCAACCAGATCCTCCAAATTTCCTCCAAACCCATCCAAAACACTAAAACAAGAAAACATAACAGCAAAGAGACACCACACCTCCCCTCCATCCCAAGAACCAAGAAACATCAAGATCTTTGTATTCTCGACACACATATATCTACACCAAAACCGCAATCTCCCAACACCCCCACTCAACCTCTGCCCTCCTGCGCACCTGCACTCCAATCAACCCAATATTCCCCAATCCACCCGACAACATCCCCAGTCTCACCCATCTCAAATCCTACCGTGCTACTTTCCCATATCCTTACTCCAACCATTTCAAGACGTCACTCACAGCCTCACCCTCACGCACATCACAAAACTCCCAACTACCCACCCACACTAAAACCATCATTCAACGACAAAATTCATCATTATCTACCTATTCTACCAAACCCCCCAACCCAAGCCAACAAAGTCACAACATACCACCCATGGATACAAATAGACAACAGAAAGCCCTCATGTACCAGATCTAAATCGGAACAAGTATTCTCCACAAAGACAAAATATCTATCCCAACACCGACGCTTTCTCTGTATACTGTATACCCACCTATCTCATACAGCGCTCTGACTCCACACTGCGCTAGGTTCCAACAACATAAACACAATACCACTCATATATGACAAAGAAAATCGGAAAAGAAAAATGTCGTGTACGTGGGGCAGGAGTGTATTACAACAAGAGGGTTCAATCATTTCTATACGAGAAGAACAACAGATTCAATGGCAGTCCGGAAATAACGTGTCTACTTAGATGTATCGCATCTTCTTCGCAACCCCCAAGCAAGTCGTCACGAACAAGAAGATTATGCCCAGGATCCCAAAGAACCATCCCAGTGAACCGCTCTCTTGGCCCGGAACGGGAACGTTCATACCAAAGAGACCGCAGATCAAGTTGAGCGGGACCAAGATAGTTGCAATAACAGTGACCTTGCCAAGCGTGATGTTGGACTGGTTCCCCTGGATGACCTGATCGACAGAGATTTGGGCGAGGTAGTTGGAGTGGCTGCGCGACAGCATCTTCTCAAAATGACCTAGGTTGGACATCATAGTGACGACGTGATCCTGGATATCGGACAGATAGAGGCCGACTTCGTACCGTGGGGCCACGTTGTAATTTTCGTTGCAGCGCTTGGCGAAGCCTTTGATAACATCGGCTTTGCCACCGAGAAGGCGCAGCAGGGACATGACCTTCTTGCGGCACTCGCCAATGGCACGGAGGATCTCGCGCGAGTCTTCAATGCGTGCAGTGAAGACTTGGTCCTCGATGCCGTCGGTGATGTGTTCAATTGAACGAAGGACAGGTGCGAATCCGTCTACAATGTCGTCAATGAGAGCGTAGCAGATCCAGTCACTGGAAAGGTTGATGTAGTCTCGAAGACGACCAATACGCTTGCGGACATTAGTCGTGTGAGGGCTCTCAACGAACGTGAAGGTCAAAAGCCCTTCCCTGAATACGACTGCATAGAAATTGACAGGTTCCAAGTAATTTTCCTCGTCACCCTCGTTGGCGTAGAAGGAGCGGAAACAGACAAAGTAATAGTCACGGAATAGCTCCACCTTCTCGCGGGGTTCCTGCATAGTGATATCCTCGCGGGTAAGCGGATGGACACCAAAGGACTTGCAGATAGTGAACACTTCCTCCTCTGTCGGATTGACCATGTCTAGCCAGAAGACGCCGCCGTCTTGTGGTAGTTCAAAGAGGTCGCGGAATCGCTCACCAGGCATGAGCAGACCGCCGAGCTCAGCCGCATGGATAGTGTCGTCGAGATCAGACGAGAAGAATGTCCACCGGTTGAGTGGAAGATCAGTGATGCTGCCACGCTTCTCCGAGTAGATGTGGGCAAACCCATCGTCGGCCAATTTTTCCTCGGCAGCAGCAGCCTCGGCGCCCTTAAGCGTTGCATTGTCGGCGTGTGCCCTGATTGCAGAATGACTCGACTTTGGTCGCAAGTCACCAAAGACCTTGCTTTGCGATGCCAAGGACTTGACGCTTGGCTTGCGACGCAACGGATTCGCAATGGGAGTCTTCTCTTGAGGGCTGGCGACAAACTCCTCCAATTCCTCGTAATCGAACTTGGTCGTCTTGCCCGGATCTTCTAGAACGGGGAAGCATACATCCTCTTCGACGGAGCTGTGAGTGGAGCTCTTGTCAACATTGAGCAAATCCTCAGGGGGGCGCTCGTCACTAATGGTGGGTCGACGACGAGTGGCTCCAGAGATTGTGCGATGAATGGCAAGTTCCACCTCCGAGGGGGGACGGCTGTTAAGAGTGTTGGCACGATCACGACGATGTGGACCAGCAAAAGCGTCGACTGAATTGGGCGGGGATGTCGATCGGCTTGACCTGGAGGAAGCCCGGGACCTTGACAGATGCTCTACCACGGGATGATGAGGGCGCCGGAATGTATCTCGACGCCCGGATGGGCTGGTCGTGAGAGAGCCACGCCGTGGGTAAATAGCTTCAGGGGATAGATGTGTTCCGTCATCATCGACGATTGCGTTCTCAAAATCGCGAGCGGTGATGTCGTGGGATTCCAGCGCCTCATTGACCTGCAGCAAAAGGTTTGGCCTGTCTGGCAGGGGTTGGATGCTTGCAAATGTAGGCCTCCTGGAGCCAATTCCGGAGCCTGAAGCATCAGGGCGGGCCATAGATTGGAGTTGGTGACGGTGGTCGTCGAGTTCAGACACCGGGGTGCTGAACCTGGTCTGGGACCTCTCAGATCTCGGAGTATCAGTCATGTTGGCGACTCAGGCGGCGATGAGTTGGGCTCCGATATAGGTCTGAGTTCTTGAATTAAGCCAGTTTGGAGGATTGGAAAAGTACAACGGCGTCTTGCAGGGCAAGAGCGAAGACCGACCTGGCGAGTCGCTTGTGAGCGCTCACCTCGCTGATGGGCTCAACGCGACTGGAGGCTTCGCGTAGGGGCTCTCACCCTACACTAAGCCGAGGGGGGGATAAGGATGCCGTTTCTTGCTTCCAGCGGTCACACCGGGGGAAGGAAGAAGGAGGTTGTATGGACAGTATTCAGCAGATAACGATGTGGTTCCAAATTAGGCCAATTATGGAGGCTTCTTGTAATCGCCTCCGTAGACCCACGCCTTTGGGCCGAGAAGAGGACGAACGAAAGAAAACTTGTGGATGTAGAGGCCCGCCAACTTGATGGTTTTCAAGATATGGACGCCGCGGCGTCAGGGTTGACGATTGAGGGAGAAGTGGCGATGGGAACCGAAGACGAGTCGAGTCGATCAGTCGCGGGCGGCGAAGGGCTGAATCTGCAGAATGTGCGAGGATTGAGAAGGGCGAGCGATACCCTTGGAAAGGACGTCAAAGCGCCGGGGGGGGGGAAGGTTTTGGGTCGGGGTCTCTGCTTTGGAGCAAGACTGGGATTCTGGACAGTACCTGGGCAGCTGTCGGGAGTAAAATGGGCTGTATATTTTGGTGTTTTGTGGGGGGAACGTAAGTCCAAAAGGACAGTGTGTGTGGTGGAGAAGGAGGAAGAGAAGAGGGAGGCAAGTGGAGTGGATAAGGTTAAGAGAATTTCTTGGGTTGGCTGGGTGAGTCAGCTGAGTGGTCACAGCAACAGGGCTGGCCGAGCGTGAAGCAGCAGTACCTGAGTCGAGCCAATCAGCCACTCTAGGTGCAGTACAAGCCCGACAGGCTCTACGGCCTTTGACACGGCCGCGCATTGCCGGATCCCCAGCAACCATTGCTTGTGCTTGTGCTTGTGCTTGTGCTTGTGCGTGAACTTTGCGAGCTGTGAGCGATATTAAGAGACACCAGAAGTATCGATTTCGTCGATTTCATCGTAGCTCCATTGCCGCAATGCGCGGCATTTGTGGTTGGGTTGCGACAGCGGTCCAGATGCGCACGTCTTTGGTGTGTCTTGCTGCTCCAGGGCTTGCATACTAGTATGCATCGGCCATGTAAATGGTACTTGGTGTTCTGTACGGTCCATCTCTTGGTAATAAACAGTGCGTATGCAGTACCTATACAGCACCTGTGCAGTATCTGTGCAGTGTGTATCTAACCTTTGTCTAGTCGCCCAACAACAGCTGAAAAGTCACTTATGCCCCGTCACATCAGTGTTCAGTGTTCAGTGACTTCAGGCGGTGACGACGGTTGGCCAATTCGGGTAAGCAGGCCTCGCCCACCGTCGCCCTCCCCCTGCCGTCTGCCGATGCGGGCTCCCTTCCTCCCCATCCCTGCTGCACATCGGCCCGTCACCGACTCCGAGCTTGCTGAAGCCACATCAACCATACACAACACTCCACCCATCCACGCTATCCATCACTGCTAACTCGCTGGACTGGACTTACTGCAGTTCCGACTTGCGCCTTGCGACCCAAAACTTCCACCTTTCCACCTTTCCACCTTTCCATATTTCCGCATTTCCGCACGTTCTAGACACAGGCACCCACCATGGCCGACCAGCTGCTTGAACAGGTCCGTGATGCTGTTGAAGGCCAAATTGTAAGTTCCAACCCCCCCTCCCCAATGTTGTACCATCTTTGCACACAACTAACACATTCGCAGGACTTCGAGGGTCAACGCCTTGCCGAATTACTTACCACCTTCCTGTTAGGTGCCGCTGGAGTATGATGCATCACTCCATCTACACTGCACCCACTCAGAGCTGATCCATCATAGATACTTGCCTTCTTTGCCGGCTTCCTCACTCAGGACATCAAACTTTCCGTCTACATTGGTCTTGGAGGCACTGTTCTTACTTTCCTCGCCGTTGTTCCGCCTTGGCCATTCTACAACAAGAACCCCGAGCCATGGCTACCACCCCAATCTGCCACTTCGGGAGTCAACATCACCATAGATGGCCAGAAGATAGGATAGACAAAAAATTCAACGGAATCTGAGAGGGGACGGGACGGGAAAATGCAGACACACAAAATGATCATGAGCGGATCGGATCGCCTGATTGAATAAGCCCAGAATTGGCTTGCACTACCCCCCGTGGTGGAGCAATGAAATGATTACATGGCCCTTTCAAACTCTTGACGGACAGCTTCTTCTCCTGCCAAAACTCTTGCGGTTCCCTCACTAACGCCGTGACGCTTTTCAAGATCTCGAATCCTCATCCCTGATCCTTATCAGACCCTCATCTGTAGACCCACCATGTGCAGTCGAGCATAGCCGGTCCAAGAAGTAAGCTGCATGATTTTGATTCCTTTATCGTCCGTATTTCTGGAACTCCCAGTCGCGGTTGTCTAGGGGGCAGACCTGTCGGGTCTTGAGCCATCGCGATATACAGTGGAAATGGAAGGCGTGCTGTACAAGAATTAGCTTGAATATCAGAGACAAGACGCTGTATATACATACATTGCAGATTCCCCAGGCAACTGTGCACTCCTCGCTGGTAGCGGAAGCTTGATTTGCCTGGCACTCGATGCCTGTGAAAGTTAGAAATATCCCCATGACGTGATGGTTCTGAGGACTGGACTTACAAAGATCCATGATATGGTTACGACAAATGGCACAATTGTCGACGACAATGTCCCATGCCCACAGGGCTACTGCATTCCACTGATTCTGTCAGCCAGCTGTTCGCCGTATACGTGAACTTCGTCCAACTCCTACCTTCTTGACTTCGAAACGCTTCTTGTCGCCCGCATCTGCGCTGGCAGCAGCCTTGGATGCCTTTGTCTTGGGTGCCGGAGCATCGGTCATTGCGACGTCGGCCATGGTTGAAGGGAACGGCGGAGGCGGAGGCGGGGGTTGCGGGGCGTCGAGGGTGTCAAGCGGGGACGTAGCAGGCGTAGAGGTAGTTGAGGAGGAATGGCAAGAAGCACGCTGTCGGCCTACAAATGTTCTTTAGGTGGCGATGTTATATTATAAAGGGCGAGTGGGCGAGCAGTGCTTCACATGAGGGTGGAAGTCAAGGCTGCGAGCTACTGGGAGAAGCTTCCTAAGGTGGGTGGTGCCTGGTGTTCGAGCGCCAAGCCTTCCGCAACGTCTCCTTCCAGCTCAGCTTTTTGCGAACGAGACCTTGGAAGGAATAGTGAATACGATAGGATGGGGATTCAGTTCTCTCTTTTCGCAATATTTTCCTATCAAGAATGAAGCTCTCCTACCTCCCAGTGCATGCCCGGGTGTAACGTTTGTCCCGTGATCCTGTGACGTTCTCAGTCATTCTCCACTTCCCAAGTTGGAAGCCACGTTAGCTTGGAAGGTGCAGGGCTCCGCCGCAATCGTCAATGCGCCACCGAGCGGCCTTGGCCGACTTCAGGCTGAGAGAGGAGACAAACCCAAGACCTGCTCCATTTCTACAGTCACCGCCCGCTATCAATACACACTCACACCCCCTCTCGCTCTATCACCTTCTACATATATTTTCTATCCATTTCTTCTTCTTTCCCACGCCGCCTGCACACTTCCCTTCACGTCGCCTCGACTGGACATGCAACCACTAACCGCCCGCTCTTCAACCACATACACCCGCTTCCACACCCACGTCACAGCCTTCTCTCCCGCATCATCACAAGCCAGATCCGCACCTTCGATCGCGACCGGCCGCCATCCACCCTCGAGATAACAATTATCCGCACACTGATCATCGAAGAAAGACCACATCCACATGTCGAGCACGCAGAACACAGCGTCCACAAGCCGCCCGCGGGCGAGGCACCACCAGCAGACCAAGGGCGCAAACCAAGCACAGCCGACCAACAACACTAGGCAACCTAATAGACGGCAGCGGGGCAATCGCGCACACCAGGGCATTCATACAGCCGCGCAGCAACATGGCAACTCCCTTGGCGCAGCTGGCAGCATCGTGCCGGCGGACGCGCAGGATGGCGCCTTCTCCGAGAGCGCGATTCTGTCAAGCGAAGAGGTATCTCTCCCAACCGGACCGCGATATGCAAAGAAACACACACAATCTCAGCCTTCATCCGACCGCGTCTTCTCGCCTACAAACATGCCGACTGCCTCCTTGACCGACTCCGAAGCCACCAACGGCAACAACCCTTCTGCAACCCCGGCCAAAGCCCAAGGTGCCTATGCTGGTCCGACATTCCACGCATCTCCAGCACCCTCTGCTCTTCCGATGCCCAAGTTCCTCTCCAGGTCAGTCCCAGCGAAGTCACGCGAGGCTCCACCTCCTTCCCCTCCCCTAGAAGACGGTTCCGATTCTGCGGCCTCGCCAACCCCATCCCCGCCTTCCCCCTCCCGTGCCCCAATCCCCGTGCCCAGTCGTCCGGTCGACTCACCCCTCGATCTGCTGTTCAAGGCGGACCGAGCAGAACGAGCCAGGAATGCCAATTTCAGTCCTTCGTCAGCAAACTTCCCGTATTCCCCAGACCAGTTTTCCAATGGCAGGCCCCATCACTCCAAGCAGAACTCTCAAAGCTCGCTTAACGTCATGTTCCCGATAGAGCTGGACGCCGAAGGTCAGAAGGCACTCCAATCTCCCCCTTCTATCCCACCGGCCACCCATCGCTCTGTTACTGCTCCTTCCAAGCTCCCTCAGACAGATGGCCCAGTAGGGCTCAACAATGACCCAGCCATTCAGGAATTGTTAGAGAGGCTGTCCATGTCACAGAACAAAGTAAACACCTTCACACCACCAAAGACTGTAGATCGCATTCCTTCAGAACCGTCTTCCCGCCATCACACTCCGTCTCCTTTCCATGACGGTCATTCGACTCTACGGAGTGCCTCGGGGCCTACTACACCTGCTCCAGCGAACCAGCAGGATCAGCCAGATTTCTTCTATGGCAATCGCAATCTCTCTCCTTTGTTCAAGGCTGCCGCAAGGCCTGACCTCACGAAGCGCAACTCTGGACTTCGCACTGAAATCACGGCCGACTCTCCCATCCTGCCTCAGGGTCAGGAGGCGTTCCCACCCATGAATGGTGCGGTTCAAGCAGAGGTAAACGGTGCGTCGCGTAATTATCGCCATCAGGCTTTCGGGGCACCACCTCCTAATGCCCGCCGTGGATCCGCACCCCATGTTCAACAACACAAGGAGATGCCGAACAATCGTAAACCTAGAACCCCAGGACGCGGGGGTCCCTATCGTGGTCGTCCGGATTCTTTTCCCTACGGTAATAATGGGCAACCGCCAGGCAACGCAGCGACAGCGGCAGCAGCTATTCCCAAGGTCAACCCTTTTGTCCCTTCCTCTGTAAAGGCCAAGCAGTATGGATCATCGCCTAGCAAGTCTCTAGAACCATCTGCCTTGTTGGAGCAGGATTTAAAACGACTGCTTAATTTGCAGGGCAACGACTCTGCCGGCGTACATTAGAGAGGACGTCTTTTCTCCCATGTCGATATTAAGAACTGTAATTTCTGGTCGTTGTTTGACCTTTCTTGGGACACCTCACTTTTTTTCCTTTTTGCTTTTTCCTTTGTCAATATCCGGGTTTGGCCCCTTTTTTTCCTTTTCTCCACAGTTAGTTGTGGGTATGTGTTCTCTGGCCGACATCTATCTCGATCACTTTCTACTTTCCTTTTGCTTGGCGTTCCTGGCGCTCTTTTGGACTGTGGCGACGGACGCCGCAGTCCTGGGGAGGAATTGATGCGGCGACTGGTACTGGTCTGTCGGTCGGTAAGGTCGGGGAATTGCACATAGTCCGGGATGTTATGTCAGCGATGCAGCCATGCCATATTTTACGAAGGATTGCATCTTGCAGGAATTATTTTCTGGACCGCAGGCAGGGTATTTTTTTGGATCTCGGCAGATGGTTTAGAAGGATTACGGGATTGCAGTTGTTCGGCGAAGGGCAGACGGCTACGACGACGACTACGACTACTACTACCTACTACTATGATATTCTAGGATCGGGATCTCGCTCTGATATTCTTTTGGGGTGGATGGATAGATGGATGAGTGGATGGGTGGACGGTCAGACGGCTAGTGAGCTGGCGGTAGAGGAAGCTGACTGGCTGTTCTTTTGCCATTCGGTTTTTCGAGGTCAATGGTGCTGTCTGTGGAAGGCATTCTTGCAATCCATGGATCCGGGCACACACACACAAACACACGACGAACACGACGACACCATCACAACTACTACTACCACGACAACAACTACTATCACTCACGGACCGGCGCAGACATGCATTGTCTTGTTTGCAAGGTATTATAAAAAATCAAGAAAATATAAAAAATAAAGGGCATGATGCTCAACTTGTCTCTCCTTTTCTCTCCCTATGGGGGTAAAGAGAGAGAGATTGAGGAGTTTTCATGTCTAAACAAAGGTTTTTGTGCAGATTGTTCGTGATGAGTGATGGTGAAAGTAAACATGACGTGAACAGGACAGAAACAAGACATCAAACGTCACCCAACATGGCACCATCTTCCACGATGCTAAAAGAAGACGGGAAAAAAACAAATAAGCTTCTAGAAAAAAGTCGAGGAAAACTCAAAATGCAAAGATGACGGCCTTCTCCATGAAGCCAACAGCTCCAATACATGCAGATGGTCAGATACTCTCGGTGGTGGCAGCCAGCCAACCAACCGACCAAGCCGCTCCATTCCGAACCATCGTGCCCCCAGTCCCGAACCCGGAACCGGAACCAGAGTCAGAGTTGGCGAGGAAGCTTGGAAGGGCCAGCAGCAGCAGCAGCAGTGGCGACACTTTGAGCCACCAGCCAACCACGAGCACCTCAGATGGCTGGACCCATCGCGCATGCACGCACAAGCGCATATGTTTCTGTGTTGGGGGTTTTGAGCTCGTGATAGTTGCCGTTTCGATGGGAGAGCGGCCGACAGACAGATGGGGGTTTGAGACAGGGCAGGACAGGTGCAGGACAGGGCAGAACAGGTGAGACAGGGCGGGAGAAGGCGTGGAAGGTGGCTAGAAGGCTGTGGCGATGCAGGAGAAGGGGGGGGTTTTGCGGTTGAAACGGTGCAGTGGGCATGGGGCATGATTGTTAGAGGTTTTAACTGCCACTGTGTATGAGCCTAGGAGGGAAACCTGGGAACCTGGAAGGGCCTTTGGCGGAGGAATTGGGTATCATGTAGGAGATTGAATGAATGATTGCATGCGTCATGGGGGTTTGGTTTCGACGCGGTTGGTTGGTTTCGGGAGGCGGAGCTGAGAGTTATTACGTCTATGTAAATGGTCTGGACTTTGTGCATGGTGTTGAGTGGGTGCCTCCTGAAGAAGGCGTGCAGTGAATGAATTGGACATGGAAATCGAAATGAAAATCGAAATGGAAATAGATGGAGACGGGAAAAGCCGAAGGGGTCGTTGCAGTTGTCGTTGTCGTTGTCGTTGTCGTTGTCGTCGTCGCTATCGTCGTCGGTCGACTGCGGCGGTCGACGGAGGGCCAGCTGCGGTGTCATGGTCATGGTCATGTTCCGTCACCTGCGGAACCTGGAAAGCACCTAATCGCGCCTAATCACGCTCCTCCGCCCAACCCCAACACCGCCGCCGCCAACGTCCAGCCCGTCCACTCTTACTACTCAACCTTAACTCTCTCACTTCCTTAAACTTCACCTGACTCGCCTTCCTGTCTCTTCCTCCTCCTCTTCACCCCAACCTTTGGCTTCCTTCACTGCAACCTCTGTATATAAACCCTCGGTCCACCACCTCCGCATCACCCTCCAAAACCCGCCCTCCTCCGTTGGCTCCGAAACTACCCCAACACTCAACACCTAATCAGCTAACCAGCCTTTCCACCTCGCCACCACCTGCACCACCACTTCGTCCCTCCCGCAAACTACACGGTCAGCTGCCTGGCTGAGGCGAAAGAGAAGAAACCACATACGCAGACATGTCTGTAGGGAGTGCCGAGCGCTTGCTCATGAACGAGTTCAAGGCTCTGAGCAAAGAGACATGGACCAACATCGAGGTGAGTACCGATGGCCATTCCCACCAGCGCATTATGTCGCGCACATGGCATTTCTAGGGCGCAGAAGTACCCATATGCCATTCTACCAGAATCGTTCGCTAACTTGTCTCCCAGCTCATCAACGAGAATGTCTTCGAGTGGAGCGTAGCCCTTATCGTCCTGAACCCCGACTCGCTGTACTACGGCGGCTACTTCAAGGCCAAGATGTCTTTCCCCAAGAACTATCCCTACTCGCCACCTGGTACGCCCATGTCCCTATTCTCACCCTACGCCTCTTTCCAGTTTCCCAACACTAACTAACCCCACCTTCCCAGATTTCAAGTTCATCCGCCCCCTCTACCACCCCAACATCTACCCCGACGGCCGTCTCTGTATCTCAATACTCCACGCCCCGGGCGACGACGAAATGTCGGGCGAACTTGCCGCAGAACGCTGGTCGCCCGTCCAACGCGTAGAAACCGTCCTCCTCTCCGTGCTCTCTCTCCTCGACGACGCCGAAGTGTCCTCCCCCGCCAACGTCGACGCCTCCGTCATGCTGCGCAACAAGCCCGACCAGTACAAGGAGATGGTGCGCAAGGACCTGGAGACGAGCAAGGCCGACATCCCGGCAGGATACGTTATGCCCACGCATGAATCAGCGTTCCAGACGAAGAAGGACGACGGCGATTTCGACATGAGTTGGGAGGATAGCGACGTTGAGAGCTTTGGCGGTAGTGATTCGGATGAAGAAGATGGGGACGGGGAGATGGATACGGAGGATGATGACTTGGATGAGGATGATGAAGATGAGGATGAGGAGGACGTCAAGGTGGTCAAGAAGTAGGGGGTTTCTACTCTATCGCCTGCCGCTCTTGATGGGGTTCTTCGTTATGAGCATGCGAAGTGATGGGGGAGGAAGCAGATGAACTTCCTTTCTGTTCTCCCCTCTGCTTGCTCCAGACGGATTCATGCATAAAGTAATGAGGGTATCAGCATGATAGGCTTTCCTTCTCCCTTTTTTTTTTCTTTTACTTGTCTCCCCTCAAACTCAACTCCTGTCTAGCATGCATGGATCATCACCTCTCTCTTTGTCTGTCTATTTTTGCATGCATGCATTTCCCCCCTCATCTCCCCTTTTGCACATGCGGATTCGTCTCTTTTCCCCATCTCTTTCTTGGGCTGTTTCTTTTTTTTCAATGGAGCATTCATGGATGGCTGTGGGAGGATATGGACGGGGACCCGGGTTTTTTTCTCCTGAGTTTCTTTCTGGGCACTTGTCATGTCATGTTAAGCGTGGCGTCTACGGGTCGGGTGTTTTGTTTCGTGGGGACGAGTCGGTGAGGGGTGGAGATGGAGGGGCGGGGTGGAATGCATGTTGGCGGTAGGAGTCGGAGATGCGAGATGGGCATGCGACGATGAGATATTCGAATGCAGCTGCAGATTTGGAAATGTGGAATGTGAAAATGCGCGTGCGATCGGGATTAAAACCCGGGTTGAGAATGCGGGTGTGCGAATTTTTCAATGGGCTGAAATGCACAGTGACGTTGGATGGAGTCATTTGACTGATCGATCGAATGATTGATGGATTGATTTGCATGGGAAAAATTCTCGTCGTTTCGTGACACGCAAGTAGGAGCGATATGAAAAGTCCACAGGCATCTATTCCTCGACCTCCGTGAAATGAAAATCACATCACGTCCAGTGAAAATGAATAAGCATGCACGTCTTACTTAGTCCGGAAACTGCGGGATCAGTTCATGACTATCAAATCCGGACATTCTTTTTTTTTTTTTCCAAGGCTGGGTTTTTTTTTGGATTTTTGGAAAAGGGCGTTTGGTCACCTTTTGTTTTTATGGGGGGAAACGGGAGGGAGGAGGAGGGGGGCAGTGTGTGAGGAAGGGATTCTTTGGTAGGGCTTGGTTGGATTTGATATACGTTGGATGCAGGATGAAGTGGATATCGAGTTAATCGCAGAAGAAGAAGAAGAAGTGCAACCTCGCAGGATTGCGTTTTCGGATCACTGTTCTTATTATCGAAGAGCAGAGATAGAAACGATTTATTAATTTTTATTTTTATTTTTTATTGTTCAATATCTTGCCTATGTGACGTGCACGAGTACGAATATGGGAAATACGGCATGTGGACATGGAAAGTGCAAGGGCTTGCATTTGCATCCAGCGAAGTGCGATAAAGCACATAGAACAGAGCATAGCAAAGCTTTTCGGTCTTTGGTCTTCGGGCCCTGGATTTGAGGCGTGGGATAGCGGGAGTGGAAGGGGGGTGGATGGAGAGGGAGGGGAAGTAGTAGTAAAGTTATTGAGTAGATGGGTAGACTATTTGGATGATGGTTATAACAGAGATGGGATATGTGTGTATTTATATATTTATAAAGTTCGCGCCATTCTTGCGGAGGCAGATAGCTGTTATCTACACTGAGGATTTTACACTGCCTTTGCTGCTTTCAAGACTGTCCGGGTGTGCATTGATAACGGGGATGTAATGGTGGGTTGGTCTGAGTTTGCAACCGATGAAATTAATTATCACGTAGGGGGTGATGGGACTTGAGGAGGTGGAGATGTTGTAGTTGCTTGGTTTGTAGAATATACCTGCGGTTTCTTCTGTCTAAAGTCATGGAAATATATGAGAGCAGGGTTTGTCCGTAGTTGAATACTCTACGCGCTTTGTGTATTTGCTGGAAATACGTAAGGTATGTTACGCTGTTTTTCTGTGTGTATACACGTCTAGAAGAGAAGAGAAGAGAACGGATTTGAATGGTATGGGAGGGAATTTTATCCCATTTTTGCATGTGGACTTTTTTGGTATAATGTTTGTTCACTACCCATCCATCAATGCTTTGAACAATATCCTTCACACCATCTATCCGCCCACAACAATAACAACACATCCCTATCAAAACGCTTTTTCTTACCCCCTCCCTCTTCATCCACCCCTCATGTTTTTCACAGCATCCCCGCTGCCCAAACCCCCGCACCCATCACTCCATTAACCCCCAACCCCCACACCCCGACCCACCCGACCGCAAACAAAAACTTTGGACTAAACACACTCCATACGAAAAGATGCTGTCGCAAAATTGTACACGCCCCCATCGTCGCCACCGTCCCCGCCGCGAGAAAAAACGACAACAGCGAAAAATGAGCCAGGAATGGCGTCCAAGATTTCCTGCGCGATTTCTGGAGTGTTTCGCGCTTGGATAGCGCGATGAGATGAGCGCGCTCTTCGACGATCCAATCACGCTCATCTAATTCCTCGACGCCGAAATTCCTTCCTTTCTCCCCGTGGCCGCCTAGAAGCAATAAGCCCTGCGCAGACCAGAAAATCGGACCCGTCCAGTTGGATATAAAGACGAGAGTAGCGACTACGGCGGGGTTGTAGGACGAGACGCCGTTGTAGGAGTTGGAGAGCGAGATGCTGGAGATGGCGTTTGAGGCGCCAAAGGCGAAGTAGGAGGTTTGAGAGAGGAGGAGGGTTGTTATGGGGGTTGTGGGGAGGGGGAGAGAGGGGAGGATAAATGCTTGGAAAATCTTAGTCGATTGCGGAGTTTTTCAATGGAAAGGGGGCGGACTTACAAAGGAAGAAGGATTGCATGCGGAAGAGGAGAAAGAGGGGGATATTTTCGGCTTTGGTTTGCGTCATTAAGAAGAGGGTTAGCAGATCGACGAGGGCGACTGCTGTTTCTGTTTCAAGGTATCGTGGTCAGCATCTGTTACGATAAAAGGATGGGAATGAGGATGAAAGAAAAGAACAAAACGTACCTCCATTCCCTCTCTTCCCACCTCTCGCCCTCCACCACCCACTAACAACAACCCAGACCCCAGCCCCAAAAATCCCAATAAACACCATCCGCGCCAGTCCCACAAGTTCCAAGCTCCCCGCCCACATCAACAACCCTGGTGCAATCCCCCGGGTCAATTCCGGTGCATCGTTGACCGTGAACGCGAGTTTGAATACGAAAGCCGTAGCGCCTAGTGGCAAGACGGCCATCAATCCCATGAGGCGATTTACATCGAATCCCTCCTCTTCATCACCCCCCCCTCTCTTCTTCTTGACCTCCTCGCCCGTCCCCAGCGTCTTCGCAATATGCTGGCTCATCCGCACCGTGACATCGAGATACGTCGCGCCGATCAATCCCCACAATACAACGCTACTAGGCGCATACGCAATCAGGCTCGAATGCACGATATCAGGCGCCCCCGCATACTTCTGACCCGTCTGATTCCAGCGACGGATGACGCGGTGGGTGAGGAGGAGCATCAGGGCCGGATGGAAGATGAACCATGGAAACCAGGTTTTCCGTGAGGAGATAATGAAGAGGGTTAGGAACCAGGCGGAGGTGGCCCAGTACCAGAAGTTGTGCTCTTCTTCGACGTACGAGGAGGCGAACATTTGGACTGAGGAGAGGAGGGTTGTTAGGGTGAAGAAGAGACCTGTTGGGGTGACGGGGAAGAGCGAGGAGGGGAGGGAGAGGAATGATAGGAGGGTAGAGAGCGCGGCAAGAGAGGTGCCTAGGATGAGTTTGGAGAGGTCGTAGTTGGAGGCTGTGGTAGACATTGTTTCTTGGGCTTTGCGCAGGAACTAGGAAGGTTAGGCTGCGAGTTGCGATGGGCAAATAAAGGACACTTACAAAGTAGATCTGATCGACACGGATTTTGGGGTGCACGAACATTCTTGCGCCCATGATACCCACAGTACCCTGCCAGCGGCAGGCGAGGAGTTCGCCGGGGGAGATGTGGTCTCCACAATCTAGCCGCTTCCATTTGTTCCCGAAATACAGACTGGGATAAGTGGCTTGAACGATCTTCTTGACTTGCTCTGCATTACGAATGAGGAGCTGGATGCGGTCGGCGCCTTCAAGGGTTAGTATAGCATACTTGATTTCGACACCTTCTCTGAGTTTGTCACGTACCGTCGTCCCAAAAGTGTAGGAACTCCTCAATAAAAACGCCCAGATTGTTCCTTGGGATAGGGAATCCCATCAGGCCAGCGAGCGTGGGCGCAATATCGCTCTGCTCTACCTTCTTGTAATATTCAAACTCTCCCTTTGGTTCGACAGGCGATTCCTTTTCCTTGAAATGAGTAATCTTCGTCAACTTGGGTGACATGAAAACGAGTGCAGGAGAGGTCTCTCCAGGCATCGATCCACCATGATTACCGCCCTCGGTCATGCCGTGATCGCCACAGAGCACAAAGAGTGTGTTCGCTAAATGGTCCTCGTTCTCAATAGCGGAATAGATATCGCGAACAATGCCGTCCATTTCGATCTGTTTGTCTTTCATCCTCGGGCTATTTGAAGTTAGTAATACCACCTACAAGAGTTACGATGGACCATAACTTACCCTGTAGGTCCCGTCTTGTGCCCAATATGATCCAGACCCAAATAATGCATAATCATCCCGTTCCAATCCTCATTCAGCAGCTCGTTCGGAACATGTCTCGTCACATTGTTATCCACTTCGGTGAAATCCTAAAACACACAGAGATAATCAACAAATCATTCTCATTGTCTCTACCTACAACACCAACGTAAGATAGCAGAGTAGAAAGATGTGAACTGACCGAAACGAAGAAACTCGTCGTGCCGTCGGCCCGTGCAAAGAAATCTGGAAATAGCTTCAACCATGTATCATCGCCATACATGACCAGTTTGCCCGTCCCGTTGTCTTTGGCTTTGAGCTGCGCGAGCCAGGTATCTTGCGTGGCGAGTGTCGAGGTCGTATCGGACTCTGCGAAGTTGAGTATTACGTCGAGGAAGGAGGGGATGGAGCCTGTAGTGATTGCTTTGACGCGGGGCATAGTGATGGTGGGGGATGTAGCATGCGCCGTGAAGGGGAGAGCTGTGCCATCGCGAATTAAGCTGAACATAGTTAGTATAGGCCAATTGAAGAAACATGAAGTCGTATGTTGAGAAGAACATGTTCATACCTCTGCACAAATTGAAACCCGCTCTCCTTCCCATACACAAAGTCGCTCCGCAACGCATCCACGACCATGAACACTACTTTGTCAAATGGCGGCTCGGGGGCCTTTTTCCACTCAAACTTCTTCTCCCATGCCAAAGTCTCATAGCTCGCCAGACCGGGCATAAATGGCTTATAAGGAAAGAATCCAATTGCGAATACCAGAATCGCAATCGGAATGAGCAGGTTGGCGAGCGCGAGGAACAGCGTCCGGGGCGCCATTGTGTAAGAAGTCGTATTTCTCAACGCCAGCGGGGGATTATATTATATTCAAGGTGGGTGAATGTACATAGTATAGGCGACCTGGGTGGCTCGCGCAGAAGTTAGGGGAATAGAAAGAGCACCGTGTTGTTCAGATGAAGTTGAGAAGACACGAAAGATGCGACAGTTCCCCAGATGCAGGGACCAGGCTAGAGGTATGGATTTGGACTAGCGCAAGGATGGTGGACGGCAGTGACATCAGCACCTCCGACCTCACTCTAAAAGTGACACCAAACTGCAGCTCCGACATTGTATAATTCTTCTCACCGCTAAATTCACAAGCCCAATTCACCCCAAATCCTCCGGTCGATCCATTGGATCCCCCAATCCTTCCATCCTCCACATTTCATGCCCCTCTTCAAACCTCCAAACCTCCAAACCCTCCCCAAACCCCACACAATGTCCTACCTCCTCCCCGGTCTCCGCCGCGGCCTCATAATCTCCACCCCATTCATCCTCAGCACACCTCTACTCCTGCGCCAGCTCAATCGACCAATCCTCTGCGACGGCCCGGATCCTCTCACCAAGATAACGTCAGATCTGCGAAACTCGAGCTATGCGCGCGAAGCCCAGACTCCCGTGATCAAGCAGTCGGGGGCGCTAAATCCACGCGCGGTGCGCCAGGTCAGCCTCGGGAGCATCTTGGGGGTCCTAGGGGGGTTGGGGGTTAGTGTGTTTAGCAAGCCGTTGGCTGTGTTAATTGGGTTGGGGGTTGTGTTGGTGCAGGTATGTGGAGTGTTTTGTTTTGTGATGTTTTATTGTCGTGCATGATGGATCTAAGATATACGGGCTATCTATGCTATGCGTGCATGCTCTGTGTTCCTAAACCCCCCCTTCTATATTTATCTAACCTTGGCGTATGCGACTTAGCTGACCGGAATAGTTCATTGAATCCCGGGGCATCCACATTGTGCCATATTCGTATTTCCAGCGTCGGTTCAAGAATACCAACGTGAAATCTTTGGTGAGGGATAATGTGGCTTTAAAGCTTTCGTTTGGAATCACGTTCGCTCTGGCTGGATTTGCGGAGTTCTAAAATTTTGATGACGTGTCCTTCTCGGGGAAGCTCCAAGCACATTATCGGATGTTGTGGACAAATCGGTGTCCTGGGTGCATGTACTGGGGAGCAAATTGCATCTGCATTTGCTTGCACCTGGTCCAAAATTCCTTGACTGTCTCCTTGAATGCTGTGGACGACCTTGCATTCCTGTGTATATATGTTAGCTGTACCCTTAAAAATGCGGTGGCGATGCACATACCTGAAGAAACTTTCGATAAATTTTCTCACAATCCCCTCAGTCGCAGGGTCATCTTTGACACGAACTATCAACGGCTGCCCGGTGAGAGCGTTTGTGACATATGTTTTAGCGTTGCGGTCGGATGTGGCCAATTTACGGAGCGGGGTAACGATGTGTTCGAGGCTAGTAGCATCGACTTCACCACAGATGTTGAAGATCAGAGCAGAAGTTACCGCTTGACCGAAATGGTTCACGATATCCTGGCCGGTACTTTGGTTTTGGTTCTTGGTGTTGCCAGAGAGCTCGAATATGTCCTTCCACAGTTGTGCTGCGGCACGCTTCGGGAGGACTTCTGGCGACTGGATGCACTCTATTGAGAAGTCAAACATGCCCTTGACGACTTCGGGATGCTCAGAAGTGAAAATTTGAGCGTTAGTATTGATAAACTTTTGGATGAGCTCAATACAACCAACTGAAATCTCAGGATCGTTGCGTGGGTGCTGCAGTGCCTGCAATATGCTAAGCACATGATGGAGTAATCGTTGCGTCTGCACTTGAGACTCGGCGGACTTGTCATGTTTGTTTGATGATATCCAGCAACAGGCTGTGTCGAGCACATACGGCAGCCTCGGTGTTTGTACAGTCGTCTTGACAATATAGTCGATCGTGGCTGCTGGAGGTAACACAAATGGTCCGGGCACAGTCTCCTTGAAACCGGCACGCAAGACATTGCATGCAGCCTCTATAATTTCATCGTTCATAGAGAACACCTGCGTCAGATAGTTGACAAAGTTGATGATCTGATTTTGAATCTCCTTTCCAGGCCCTTGGACCCAGAATTGACTGGGCGCCTGATCAGACTCAAGGTCAATTACGTCCTCGTCAGAGGCCTGGAGAGATTTTCCGATGCTAACCAGACATTTCAACGTCGTCAATGCAAGTACTTGCCCTTGTTCGGGGTCATTGCCATCCTTCGTGACATTGATGGCTTGCATCGCATCGTGGGCGACATATTGGAACAGCTGCCGCACTCCGACCAATCGCGTTTGATCCGAGTCTAGGGCTTGCACAATGGCCGCGATTCCTTCCAAGACCCGACTTTTCGTGAACTCCTCGGCGGTCTCGTAGCTCAGAAATTGTTGATACATCTGGAAAAAAGAGTCAAGTTCCCCGGTCAATGATTTTCGACATTCAGAGCATAATGATGCAAATGATTTTGCAGCCCCATGCGCAAGTGATGGCTGTGCTAAGGCGCTGAGGAGGAAGGGTAAGACTTGTGGCAGATATTCGGGATGTCGTAGAAAGAAGTTGTCGTAGGCGGCAACCATGTCGACAGCAGCTCGCCGTGTAACGGCCGGAATTTCCGTGTTGCCTGCAATCACCGTGTAGAGAGGTCGATCAAATAGTCGTTGGAGACGAGCATCGGTGGACTCTGCTGACGCATCCGAGATGGAGATGAGGGAGGTGAGCCCTGCCTCAAGCTGAAGCCAATTGCACTCCTCTAGAGCACTGATTGTGTACTCGATGAAATGATCCAAAAGTCCTTCACGTAACACCTCATAAGACTCCTGTATAATGTCTCTCACATCTATTCGGAACACCTTGAAGGTTTTCTTCGCATCACCATCCCATGTTTTTGTGACAGCGGCAGACGGAAAAATGATTTTTTGAGACAATTCAAAGACAGCCTGGAAAACATGAGCCGACGCTTTCGCCAGCCATTCCGGTTTTGTAGCTTCTTCTGTGAACTCGAAGGACTCTTCTGCAATGGTGCCGACATAGCCGCTCCAGAAGTCCAACAAGACCGGGGCAACTTCATCTTCTTCTCCCACTGGATCAGGATATTTGAGCAACTCGTGAAGGACAGCTGCATCGCATTAGCCAAGTCCCTCAGAAATTGGAATTAAAGGAATAACGCTTACACATGACCTCTTGATGATGAGGGCTGTCCGGCTCCAAGAATAGCTTCCGAGAATCGAGTAAAATCTGACCGTAGGCAACAATAATTCTCGCCAGCGATGTGGTTTCGGCGTCGAGATTTTTGAGTATTTCCAGGCCCCAAGGACTCATAATGGCTGCCCAGAGTAATTGCTGGTGTTTAGTTTCCAAAAAGGAAGGGAAATTCTCAAGCACCTCGGCAACGAGGTCCATCGCATCATCTACATGGTATTCCAGGCAGGCTAAGGCAAGTTCGGTGACTGATCGGAGGTATCGCAGCTTTTCTGGAACCTCCTTAAACTCTGATTGGGCGTAGAATATCCAGCCCTAGGCAAATCAGCCTTGATTAATAGAACCTTGTTAACCGACTTACAGTGAAACATTTTATTGCTGCTGCGCATATTTTGTCCCCTTGATGCACAACCTGATCATGATCGGGCTCCGCGCTGGAAGTCGAGAGATATTTGATACCGCGCCCAAAAGCGACTTGGAGTAAGATCTCAATACCTTCAACATTGGCGATCATGCGTTGGTGCGAACTACGACTAGGCTCATGTTAGCGCATCGTTGGCGACATGACGAAGAAGTACTCACTCCGGATTATTTGATAGCCTCTTCATCTCGTCGGCCAGGTTCATTGCAAAGTCGAGTAAGATAAGTAGCTGGTGATCGGGCAGTTGGGGTATGACGTCCCATGTGGAGGGCTGGTTATCCAGCTCATCGTCTAGAATAGGCCGGTTGCATGCAAATGATACGGCCAGACTTCTAACGCATTGAGTCCATGTGGAGATGGGTTTGGAAAAGTACTGTGCGAGTGTGGAACATAACTTGCGTGTAGCTACTGAGACGAGGGGGCGTGAGACAAGATGATGCTAGGATCAGTGAGTAAATGGGTTTGAGTCGTCCATGGAGAATCAACTTACGATCAGCTTTGAAAGGAGCTGCTGGGAGTCTTCTTCACTCAAAGATGCACTGCGAAGTGTTAGTTGAAGTTTTGGACATGTGAAATTGGAATGCGGATTCACAACATACGAGTCATTGTTGAGCTTGATAGTAAATGTGAGGGCGCCAAAGAAACGAACATTCTCGTCGGTACTAGTCAAGAGAGAATCGGCAATGTCCCAGCCTTGAGGAGAGTGCTGTAGAATACGGAGTGTAGCCTCGGTCTCTACTATTTTCTTCCCATTGCCGGGAGCATAGAGGGATTTGACGAGGCGTTCAATCTCATCAATGCCAAGAGGATATGGCTGGCCGGGTTGGGGTGATTGGTCGGTCATGGTGGGTTGATTGCCCTGGAAGTGGGGATATGCGCTGTAAGGCTGTGAATTAGTAGGAAAACCAGCGTTGTTGGCGTATTGTTGTAGGTGTTGACGAAAATGAAAGTGACCAGGATTGTCGATTGACCAAACCATGACGGGCGGTCGGTTCGTCATTGTGGCTGAGGGATGCAAAACCTTGAGAAATGGAAAAACATAAAATATACGAAACAATGGAAACGAGATGCGAGAAAATAAGAAAACGAAAGTCGAGGAAATTCTCGAGATGACATTTGAATGAAAAAAAATAAAAAAACTTCAACAAAAGAGAACAGGTTTGCGGCTCACGTACGTTTGATAGGATATAACTTTGTGGCCTGTTTCCGTTTTGGAAAAGAACACTGTGTGAGTTCGTTGTGGCACTGCTGGTGGTGCGCGCGCCAGATGGGCAGGGCAGGACGAACGAACCAGCAGCGAAGGACGATTTAACTATGCAGAGCAGAGATGGTCTGGCCTGACTGGAGCTTTGCCTCTTTGACGTTTGCTCGACTACCTTGGTAGGGATGCTCTAGGCCGGGGCTGCATGCGCCATCTACCTGTGACGGAAAGCAAGCAGAACCTAGCGAGGTAGGATGAAGGAAGACAAGTGCATTATTCTCACTGCAGGGCGGACGGGGATTTTGGCAGAGGGGCAGCAGAATGCAGTGAGAGAGCGTGAGAAAAAGAGAGAGGCAGAGAGGCAGAGAGCGCGAGAGAGCGAGTGAGCACGGAGAGCGCCGAGGCTGTGCAGGAGTGGGTCCCGTGAGGAGGATTTGACCTGAGACGTCCAGTCCAGTCTAGGTGTTGTTGCTATTGTAGTAGTTGTTGCTGTTGTAGGTGGACGTGTGGGCGTGGAGAAGTGGGCGTGTGCGTGGGTGTGGGCATGGGCGTGGTGGGAGAGGGCGTAGGCGCAGGCGTAGGGCATAAATGAGGCTAGTGAGCTAGTGAGAGAAGGAAGGGCAAGGCTGGCGCTAGTGAAGCGAAAGGTCTCTTATCGATAAGGTGGCAGGGTGGCATCTTCACCCAGTTCGTTGGTCCTGGGTGTTGAGCTGGGCGGATATGATACAAACCGAATCATGAATCAATGACCGAATCAACAAACGAGAGACAGAGTCGATATAGAGGGGCGTCTGAAAGGCATTCCAACCTCCCTAAACTGCTGCAGTGACATATGTCAACATGGTCCAGTTGGAAATCCCAGTTTCAGCCAGCATGTGCCTGCGGATGACAGATCCCATCCAAGTGCCAGGATCGGACTTGAACATGCGCTAAACGCGGGGGCAGAAAAGCAATTCTTCCTTGGGGCGGCACTTCGTTATTGCGAGACGATGCGAGTGGTGAATCCGAGCTTCTTTTCTTGGTGGTTGGCTGCTGCAGCAGATTTCCACGCGCGGGGCGGGCGGGCGGCGGCCACTGGGACCACATTGGGACCACATTGGAGACTCGGAATCTCTGCTTCACAGCCGACAGGTCCCCGCGTACCAACTGCCAAGGGCATACACTTTGCGCAGAGAGAGACACGAGAGAAAGAGGGCGTGCGTACATCAAAGGGCCCGCTGCATCTCGTGTACTGCCTTTGTGTATTCATGCTGTTACGCATCGCTGAGCGCCTCCTCCCGCCCTGTCGCTACTCACCCACTGGAACCCCCGCCATCTCCTCTGCATCCAACATCCACAAAGGGCAACAAGGGCAACAAGGGCATCAAGGGCATGTCACCACGCCCACTACTACTAATACCGCTCTTGTACGACTGAGACCTATTGGGGCCTCATCCTTTTCCTCTCTCTCCCGCCGCAGCTTCCACTCCTCTTCCCTCCTTCAATCCATCGCAGACATGGCAAAGGTGCACACGACCGAGCGGCTCGCTGAGCTCCGCAAGCTCATGAAGGAGCACAACATCGATGTCTACAGTAAACCACCCGCCCATATCCTCGCTTGCATTTCCCGCCTTGGAGTTCAGACGACTGACAAAATCTCATAGTGGTCCCTTCAGAAGACAGCCACCAGTCCGAGTACATTGCTCCATGCGACGCCCGTCGAGGTACGAAATCAGCCACACACACACACACACACACACACACACACACTACACACTACACACCAAACACCAAACACCCCGCCCCATACAATCACATCGCTCCTCCATCTCCCCACTGACACACTGCAGCTTTCATCAGCGGTTTCACTGGATCGGCTGGCTATGCAGTCATCACGCATGACAAGGCTGCGCTGGCCACCGACGGCCGATACTTCAACCAGGCCGAGAAGCAGCTCGACGGCAATTGGGAGTTACTGAAGCAAGGCCTGCAGGACGTCCCCACCATCCAGGAATGGACTGCCGACCGTGTCGAGGGCGGCAAAATCGTAGGCGTCGACCCCACCGTTGTCACCGCCGCCGACGCCCGCAAGCTCGCCGAGAAGATAAAGAAGAAGGGCGGCGAATACAAAGCTGTCGACGTGAACCTCATAGACAAGGTCTGGGCTGAGCAGAGGCCAGCGCGACCCAGCGAAAAGGTCATTGTGCAGGCAGTCGAGTACGCAGGTAAGAGCTTCGACGACAAGCTAGAAGACCTGAGGAAAGAGCTGGAGAAGAAGAAGAGTGTGGGCTTTGTCGTATCAATGCTTGACGAGATTGCTTGGCTGTATAATCTCCGTGGTAGCGAGTGCGTTGCCATGTTTCTTTTTTTCATTATGATCCGATATCCAGGCCGAGCTAATGTCCTATAGTATCCCTTACAACCCCGTCTTCTTCTCTTACGCCGTTGTTACACCAAAGGATGCCACCCTCTATGTAGACGAAAGCAAACTACCGCAGGATGTCAAAGATCACCTCGGAGACAAGGTCAAGATCAGGCCCTACGAGGCTATCTTCGAGGATGTTACCGCATTAAGTGCGAGCGCAGCCCAGTCCGGCGGCGAGACCGATCCAAAGCCCAAGTTCCTGACTTCTACGAGAGCGTCGTGGGCATTGAACAAGGCGTTAGGCGGCGAGGAGCGTGTCGAGGAGACCAAGAGCCCTATTGCAGATGCCAAGGCCATCAAGAATTCGGTCGAGCTGGAAGGCATGAGGCAAAGTCACATTCGCGATGGCGCTGCGTTGATCGAATACTTTGCCTGGTTAGAAGACCAACTCATAGCCAAGAACGCGACGCTCGACGAAGTCGATGGGGCCGACAAGCTCGAGTCGATACGATCCAAGCACAAGCTCTTCAAAGGTCTCTCATTCGATACGATTTCTTCTACCGGCGCCAATGCTGCAGTAATCCATTACAAAGTATGTATCTGACACTTCTATCGTCCGTGACATTGCTCACAACTAACCCCACCAAAGCCTGAGAAAGGTGCATGCGCCGTCATCGACCCCAAGGCAATCTACCTCTGTGACTCAGGTGGCCAGTACTCGGACGGCACTACCGACACCACAAGAACCCTTCATTTTGGCGAGCCTACAGACATGGAACGCAAAGCCTATACATTGGTATTAAAGGGAAACATGGCGCTGGAGCGCGCTCGATTCCCCAAGGGCACCACGGGCTTTGCGATCGATGCACTAGCTCGGCAATTCCTGTGGGCGGAAGGCCTTGACTATCGGCATGGAACGGGCCACGGCGTTGGTTCGTTCCTGAACGTGCATGAGGGCCCCATCGGAATTGGAACTCGAGTGCAATACTCCGAAGTATCGCTATCAGTCGGCAACGTGATATCGGATGAGCCGGGATATTACGAAGACGGCAAGTTCGGCATCCGTATCGAGAACATGGTGATTGTGAAGGAAGTCGAGACGAAGCACAAGTTTGGCGACAAACCGTATCTCGGCTTCGAGCATGTCACGCTGGTTCCGCATTGCAGGAAACTCATCGATTTGAGTCTTCTGACGGAAGATGAGAAGAAGTTCATCAACGAGTACCACAAGGAGGTGTTTGAGAAGACAAGCAGCTATTTCGAAAACGATAGCCTGACGCTGGAGTGGCTCAAACGAGAGACGGCTCCGTATTGAGATTGTTTGCATTCAGCATGGCTGTAACTTTTGCATTTGGTAAAATCTGGGCAGCGTGCTTTATGGGTACTGGTAGGTAGATACACACCATACATGATACATGATACATGGATACATCAGGCATTGGGAATAGCATACACCCGCGAGCTTCCGCGGATGTCCATGGGGACCTCCGACTCCACTTGTCTTATCAACTGTACACAAATTACAATAGCTACAGGTACGCAATTTCATATGCGAGTGACTGAGCATATTACAAGGACAGTGAATTGGGAGGCGTCGCGAAATCCAAGAGTCACACATTGGCAGACGCTGCTGACGAGCCGCGACATAGAAAAGCGGCGGCAATTCACGGCATATCGGTGGTGTACTTGCCTGATCCGGCGCTAGCGCAGGGCCTGTATTGCCCCGCGTCAAACGGTTCCAGACAAAACTGTAGCCCCGCAATGCGCCGACGGGGGGAGGG
Organism: Dendryphion nanum; assembly: GCA_020744415.1. Lineage (NCBI taxonomy): Eukaryota > Fungi > Ascomycota > Dothideomycetes > Pleosporales > Torulaceae > Dendryphion > Dendryphion nanum. The sequence goes on from JAGMWT010000009.1 coordinate 1,770,893, forward strand.
AAAAAAGTCGTCCCAAATGGTGACATGCACCATTTCCGCTCCGCGCATTGCTTGGAAAGACGACTACTAATTGCTTTACATGTGTTTTCTGACTCACTTTTCTTTTTCTCTTTTCTCTCTGCTTTTCATCGGTATAATTGGGAGGTAGATCCACTTCATTTACGCCCTTCTCAGTCAATCGTCTCATCATCACCATTCACTAGTTGAGACCCACTCTCTCCATCAGTTCTCTCTTTGTTCGTCGCTTCACCTCCTGCTCTCTCCACGGTCCGAAAAGAAACAGCACACACGACGATGGCATCAGAACTCCCCACTACCAATGGTCATGGCGCCCAAGACGGCGAGAACACTTTCGCTGTCAAGGCGGGATTGGCTCGTATGCTGAAAGGCGGCGTGATCATGGACGTCGTGAATGCTGAGCAGGTACGTCTACCCATCTATCCATTCATATACCTCACACCCCCAGCAATTCAACATCTCTACTTCCACTATCCCACCCACTATCAAAATGAGAATCTTCCACTCACACTTCCACTCAGGCCCGCATCGCCGAAGAAGCCGGTGCCGTCGCCGTCATGGCCCTCGAGCGCGTCCCCGCCGACATCCGCGTCGAGGGAGGCGTAGCCCGCATGAGCGATCCCAAAATGATAAAAGAGATCATGGACACCGTGACCATTCCCGTCATGGCAAAAGCCCGAATTGGACACTTCGTTGAGTGCCAGGTACGGATCCCCCATAGTCCCTCCCCCAACCATCCTCCAATGTCTATCTGTCCCCTGGAGTGAACGAGGTTCATGGAATTAATGAGGCAAACGGAACTAACGTATATGGTTTCCAGATCCTCGAAGCCCTAGGCGTAGACTACATCGATGAATCCGAAGTCCTGACCCCGGCGGACGCAATCCACCACGTCTCCAAACACCCCTTCCGCGTCCCTTTCGTCTGCGGTTGCCGCGGTCTCGGCGAAGCTCTCCGTCGCATCTCCGAAGGCGCCGCCATGATACGCACAAAGGGCGAGGCGGGCACCGGCGATGTCATCGAGGCTGTCCGCCACATGCGCACAGTGAACGCCGAGATCGCGCGCGCGAGACACATGGACGAGCCAGAGCTACGTGTCTACGCGAAGGAGCTACAGGTCGATTTCGCGCTGTTGCAGGAGACTGCTAAACTCGGTCGTCTGCCCGTGGTGAACTTTGCGGCTGGAGGTGTAGCGACGCCCGCGGATGCCGCGCTCATGATGCAGCTAGGCTGCGATGGTGTCTTTGTCGGATCGGGGATTTTCAAGTCTGGCGATGCTTCCAAGAGGGCAAAGGCAATTGTGCAGGCTGTGACGCATTTCAGGGACCCGAAGGTGCTGGTGGAGGTCAGTATGGATCTGGGCGAGGCGATGGTGGGGATTAATACGACGAGTGCACTGAAGGAGGAGGAGAGGTTGGCGAAGAGGGGGTGGTAAGGGGGAAGAGATGGATCGGGGATGAAGAAGGGGTGAGTGATGTGATATAGATCGGGGGGGAGATGAGAAAAAGAGCAATCAACCAATGAATAGGGCGGAAAGGAAAATATTCGATAAGGAATTGGCAATCGTTGGTGACAGATACACAATTTACAAAAACTCTACTCACTCATCTTTCATGTCGCTATGCCGTCGTTCCAGTGGAGCATAAAGTAGGTAGTCAATATGCTGATACAGATTGTTAACAATGTTTATTAATTTAGGTATCTACCAATCTATTTATGTCTCAAACGGGGTGGGTATCTAGTCGAAGAGTAGAGCAGAAAAGGCGGAACAAAGAAGAAGGAAACAAGTTCCTCCAAAAGCGCCTGTAGTATCCCAATCCGATCTTTTCCTTGCCCCAGGAAATTCCAAAATGCAGTCCATGTAGTTCCCAATTCCAGATCCTTGTCCAAACATTCCCAATCCAGTCCCAATCCATCTATGCGCCCCAGACAACATAAAGAAAACCGTCCCTGCCCCTTCATTTCTTGCCCCTCTTTCACTGCTGCGACGCTGTCCAACAATTTCTCTCCACTCTCCAAACTACTAACCCCCTATCCCCCACCACGCGTCCAAGCGTCTTCCAGATCCCATCGTCTCCGAAATCCATGTCATCCAGATTCAAATGCTTTCTATAACTCCACACCTCCTCTAGCACAATCTCTTCTCGTTTCTGCGCATCGACGTACGGAAGCAGAAAATACGCCGACCGCGGCGCAACCAACAAAACAGCTTCTTTATCAACAGACGGCACTTTCCGCGTCCGACAAGTAGGTAATACCTCCTTGACCTTCTCCAGCATCTGAGTGCCAGGCATGCCCATAAGATCGACTGTAGTAAGATGTTCATTCTTCCCATTCAGCAACCACGTCGGCGGACTGTACGTTTTCCACCAGAACGCATGGGAGACCGTATCATTCGTGCGTGCAAGATGCATCTGCACGGGCACAATGCCGCCTTGATGGTACACGCCCATGAGCACACCGAGCGCAACATTGAACAGAATCCATGTCGAGATCCAGAGCTGGCGAGTGTGGGTGAGGCGAGGGAGCCGGATTGAGGAGAGTATTAGTGGAATCGCGGGGAGCAGAAAGCGGGCTTCTTGGTGCGGGAAGATGCTGAGGAGGACGAGGCCGGAGAGGGCGGAGATGAGGGGGGCGTTGACATGGGTGCGGCGGAGGAGGAAGATGAGAGGGAATGCGGGACCGAGGAGTTGCGGCAGGTTGATGAGGAGGTGTTGGTAGCGGGGGTGGAGGCCGTGTTGGGCGAGGTTGGTGGTGTTGGAGTTGTAGAGGAAGTTGTTTAGGGGGTTATGATGGGGTGGTGGAGGAGGGTTGAGAAGGTGAAGTCGGAGGGGCTGTAGAATGCGGTGTCGACGCTTATGGCGATGAGGGCTGTGAAGAGAGCGAATGCAGCGATGAAGATGAGGGAGAAGGGTCTGGTGATGTTGTTAGTTACGAATATACATAACATGAGATGCTGTGAAATTAACATACTTTCTTCTAAAATGAGGCAGCAGACTAAATAGCGGTAATAGTAAAAACGCCGGAAAGGTAATCCGATTAAAGACTCCCACGACGACCAAGAAGCCCAAGATGGACGAAGCGAAAAGACCGGAACGCTTCTGCAGCCCTGTGTTAGCGGACCTGCAAGGGTCGGGAAGCCGCATTCCGACGACGGACGGGGAAGCCATACCTTATCTTCGACGATCCGCTGTATCAAGACCAAGCTCCAACTCACGAGCAACGTCTCCAGACTGTTTGAAAATGTATGCGTCTGGAAAGTCCAAGTCACGTACGACGAGGCGATCAGCGGCACAGCGACGCGTCGAGAGCGCGGCGACGGCACCAACTCCTGTATGGCCCAGTCCTCGAGTACGACGCTCAGCGTGAGCATCAACACGCGCAACGTCCAGTACACGACTGACGGCGACACCTCGCCATATCCGAAGCCTTCCCAGAGCCAGTGCAGGAGATACATGGGCCAGCCGTAGGCGAGCCATAGCGGAAAGGTGCTGCGGATGGGGTTCGCCGAGGTGAATTCCCAAGTTTCGTGGACGGGATACGAGAAGACGCGACCTGGAAAGCGGTGCTGTCAACAGCCGTCGTTGCAGGTGATGACAATAATGACGAAGATAACAACATACCAGCGATGACCTCGGGCCCTTGAAAGTTCTCATCCGGATGCAAATAGCTCGGTGACAGTGCAAAATAGATGCGCACCAGAATCAGCAGGAAATATATTCTCCGCCACATGCTGCCTGCAGGTTGGTGTAAAATCCGACAACGACGAGGAAGGGTTGGAAGGAAGCTTCGCGCAGGAGCATGGTGTGTTGACGGAGGGACAAGGAAGCAAGTTATGGCGTGGATATGTGTTGACTGGAGTGTGTACAGGGTTGAAGAGACAAATGGCCTGTCCTCCCGTCCAGACAGCGACAGCGACAGCGAGTGCGAGTGCGAGCGTGATCAACTCAAACACACCAGCCAGTCCCAGTCGCTGATGGTGCTACGACCACGCGCGACGCGGGATATAAGGGGGGGGATTTTTGGTGGGCGGGCGGACGAGAGTCGGGGGTGGTTCGGGACGATTTGATCACCAGCGGATTTGGTTGAGCAGGTGGCTACATGGTGGAGGGAGGATTAACAATCATATGAAAGCAAGGCGTTGAGGCCATGTGTCGAACAGCGAGGTCCACGTCTGTCTAGGAAAAGCTTCATAATAACAATAATGATAATAATTAGCCGCAAACGATGCGGGCCCTTGGGCGAATGCAGTGAATGGGGAACGGAGAGCTTGGCGCCCGGAGGCCTGTCCGGCGAGTGGTGACTGTCACGTGACGACCCGAAGCGGAAAGTCTTCTTGTGGAATGCAGTTGGTTCGCAAGACAGTGGTTTTGTCAGCAGTGCTTGATATATTCCGTCGTAGCATAGAAATGCAATTCTTTGTGTATATTGTTTGCTGATGGTAGGTATATGCAAATGTTGGAGCTGCTCACGACGGCCTTGGATGACAAAGCATTGGATACCAATCAACCACGGACATAACGATACGACGATCCTACAATATCACAACCCTGCTCCATCTGTCAACGATTGTGTCGCAGCAATACCCAAATCAACGGTCCATCTTCTTATATATCTCTTTTTCTACATCCCCAAGGCGCCGATGATTCTGGGCCCCACCAAAGTGTGGGGATTCTAAGTTGGGGGGAACTAAACTGGCACACTGACCCTCAGCTGGCTATTGTACCAAGGCAGCACAGAAGTCCGAACAGGGCGTCGTGACTATTTCTCGCATCTTCTACCAATAGGTGTGCAGTCATGAAATCGACAAGGGCAGCGGCAAGGAGTCACAGCTAGGAAGCATATCCAGGTACCCTCGTATCGTACACAGCAGAGTTTCCACCAACTGGCACCGTGCGCGTTCAGTGGCACAGGCAGCAAGACAAGGAGCTAATACCACAAACACACCCGTACAAACTGTAAAAGGCGTAATTAGTACAAGTAGCTGGTGGCGTATATGAATGTTCAATCACTATTGTTGTTGCCGATACATATGTACATGTATGTATATACGACGGGAATGGATCCATGGATGATGTTGTTCAATGATTGCAATGAATGTGGGGATTGTTCCTTGCCAATCATCGTATACAACAAACCGACGAAGACGGGCGAAGACATGCTTGAATATTTAGAAAGCAGCACCGACAATCAAGTCCTACTGTGAAGCGGCAAGGTGAATGCGGGCTCTCGGACAAAGGAAGGGCTGGGAGGGAAGAGAGGAAAGCGACGCTGCAGCCTGGCGCTATTCCGGAAGCGGGCAGACGGCAGCCTTGCGAGCGTGCCTGCGCCGTGTGTTCGTGCGGGCGGCGCAGGCGCAGACAAAGCGGGTGCAATGGGTGAGTGGGTGAGGAGTGGGAAGCTGCGACCACCGCTGCCTTTCACCACCGACTTGTCATCCACCCCAGGGACACCACCGCCCACCGCCAGCTGCTGCTTCTCCCTCTTTCCCACTGCCAACCCCCGCCCTATAAAAGCTCCACTGCCGCCTCCGCCCCTCTCCCTCCACCTCCAAAACACTTCACTTCTCCAACCATCTCCATCCTCGCACCCTCCCACGCTCAGCTCGTCCTCGTCTACGGTATCGCCGCGCACCTTGTCGACCCCGCTCTGCAACTCTCACCACCTCTCCCCGTCATCTTCTCTCAACCTCAACTCCACCCGCCGCAGTCATGGCCGCCGCAGCTGACTCGGCCGACAACAAAAAGATCCTCCTCACTACTTCCGATGCCGTCGATCTCAAGGTCGATCGTGAGGTTGCCGAGCGAAGCATCCTGATCAAGAACTTGCTCGAGGATTTAGGCGGCGACAACAATGAAGCCATCCCCATTCCAAACGTATGCGCCTCCCCCGTCCGCCCCCAGCCCCACACGCGGGCCCTTTGAAGCAGTACACACGCTAACACCTCTCTCTTCAGGTCAACGAGGCAGTCATGAAGAAGGTTCTGGAATGGTGCGAGCACCACCGCAAGGACCCTCCCGCTTCCCAGGATGACGACTCCGACTCGCGCAAGAAGTCGACCGACATCGAGGAGTGGGATCAGAAATTCATGCAGGTGGACCAAGAGATGCTCTTTGAGATCATCCTCGTAAGTTATTGCCCCAATTCCAATCTCCACTTTCCGCTTCCATAGCTAACCGCCTACCTTCACAGGCTGCCAACTACCTCGACATCAAGGCTCTCCTCGATGTTGGATGCAAGACTGTCGCAAACATGATCAAGGGCAAGTCCCCCGATGAGATCCGAAAGACATTCAACATCCAGAATGACTTCACACCCGAAGAGGAGGACCAGATCCGCCGCGAAAACGAGTGGGCCGAGGACCGTTAGGTCGCCTTCACGCCTTCACCAATGATCGAAATCTATAACTACACTCGACGTTCCTCGTCGGAATTGCCTCCCTCCCCCCCTTCACCAATGATCGAAATCTATAACTACACTCAAGGTCCCTCGTCAGAATTGCCTCCCTCCCCTCCTTCGCACATCGATACACGACGGATTCAACAAAGACTCACTTTCTTGGTTCGGTGTTCTCGGGGTTCAGTTCTCTTGTTAGGTACGAGCTGCTGCATCCATATCCGAGACGGTGCACATTGGTTTGAGCATGGATTCCCTGCTTGCGAGGCCCTCAATCAAAAGGATATCGCCCGGATCAACGGGTCGCATGACCTTTTTATTTTATTTTAGACACAGGGTCCATTTGTGGGTGTGTATTCGGTAGCTTCTCGACAAGACATATGAAAAAACTTATTAAAGCTCATTTTTGTTTCCGGCATGTGTGTATGTGACTTCTGTGACTATTTTCGGTGTTTTTGTTGGGGCTGGCTAGTGGAGATGCCGGCTTTACTTTTACTTGGGTATCATCACGAATAGACGTCGACCTAAAGTCACGATAACACATGCTCCAGGGCCAGTACTTGGACAGGATCTGGACATAAAGGGATATGACTAATCGTGCACCTTGTAGACGGTAGCACCACTTGCGCGCGGAATTGAATGTGAGTCACATCGCACCAGGCTCCATGTCGTGACATGTACGACATCTTAAGTTGAGCATGGATGGATGGATGGATGGATGGACGGACTTGAGCACTTTAGCTAGGTGTACTGTACTGGTGGCCGGGAGAGAAGATGTCCAGGCACATTCCCCAAAGGTACCTTTCCTCTCCATATCGGAGACCTCACCTGCAAGTCCCCCAAACTTCTATACGGCGTAATTCCTAATTCTAGGTCTGCAACCCAAACGCCATCCCTGGTTAGATTCAAGCGTTTCGATGCTTATTCTTGTGGAATGTTAAATTTAATCATGCTCGCTGAATTGAATTGAATTGAATTGGATTGGATTGGATTGAATTGCGGATTCCAAGAACTACATGTGAGAAAGATATGTATGCGCACTGACGGCAGAGCAGGTCTTGGGTTAGGCCGATTGATTTGAACAGGTACAAGATCTGTCGATAGAATGTAGAGTGTGCGATTCTTCCTGTATCCCATGATATAGGATGAGAAGGGAGGAAAGAGGTATAGTAAAGTTGGAAGATAGAAAGGTACAGTAGGTATCATGCCGTGCTATGCTATGCCGACCCAAACCCAAACCCGGGATAACAACGCCATGCCCCCTCCCGCATAAAGAACAAACAAGAAGAATAGTCAACCACGTCTCCACCTCCCTCCACCCTCTAAATTCCTATGATCTCATGACCAAAGCAATGCACTTCACGAACAATGTGTCTATACTCTTAGACTCAAACACCCCCATCCTTCTTCTTCCTCCTCTCCAACAACCTCTTCCTTGCCTCCTCCTTCCTATCAACCGAGATTCCCGATCTGCCAACCTCCTTCTCCCTCTCCTTCTCTTTCCTCATATACGACACCTCCTCTCCAACATTCAAAAGCCCCGACCTCGCTGCATCGAATTTCTCCACCCCCCTCTGCGGACCCGCACCCGCACCCGCACCCCTAGCCCCACTAACACCACCCAACTCCTCGCGTCCAATCCCCGATTTTGCGATCCCGCCTACACTCACGCTTCCGCTTCCCACCGCCTTGGGACCAGTTCCAGCGCGCAGGGCATCAAGTCGGGAAGCGAGAGGATCCGCGATCTTGTCTGGAGCGAAACTTGTCGCTTTGAGTGCTTCCGTACGTTGGAAATGAGATACGGAGACAGATTGCGATGCACGATGGCGCGGGGGCGCGCGTGTTGACGACGGAGCGGGTCTGCTGGGTTTGGAAAACGAAGGTCCACTTGATATAGGGAAGGCGAGGGAATCGATCTTCTGCGGTAGTGGACTATCGTCAAGACATGACCAGAGATTCGCGTCTGGCGATGGCTGTGGGAGAGGACTCGAAAGTAGAGGTACAGCAGGCGATTTTGGTGGAATATTCTGCCTGCTTGGTTCTGGTTTCCGGATGCTAAGAGGTGCTTTCAGGGGTAGGGTTGCAGAGGGGCCGGCTAAGGATTCGTGGATCTGGGGACGCTCAAGGGATTTGGCGAGAAGAGCAGAGGCTTCGAGGGCGTCTTCTGTGCCAAGTCTGGATGCGTTTCCGTGGGATGAGCCGGGGCGGGTGGATGGGAGGGTCTGGCGACGGGGACGGCGAGATTTGGGTGGGGAGTTCTCCTTGTTTTCTTCCGGGACCTGCGTTGGCTGCATAACGCTGATGGACTCGGGCGATGGCTCAGCTGCAGTTCGTCGTGTTCGAGATTGTGCTCGAGGCTGTGGTCGCTTTTCCTGGTCTATTTGAAGATTGCTAACATCCTTGCTAAGATCTTCAAAGATCTGGAAAGACGTCTTATTATTTGGTACATCAAGCGGTGATACCATGATCGAGTCCTTCTGCTTATCAACCTTCTTATTCAGGAGCGCAATGGTCATATTTGCAGCGTTCTTCTCGGATGTAGCTTTGCGGAGGTGCTCCTGGAGATCCTTGATCTGCTGCTCCAGATCGCGTTCGCGGTTGCGAGCGCGCTTTCGTTCTTCGCTCAATTGATTGATCAGTATCGTAGCCTCCTCATCCTTCTTCTTTGCATAGTTCTTGGCAACTTGTTGTCTTGCGAGTAGTTGCTTCACCTCTTTTTCGCTTTTCCGGGCATACGTCTCATACTGCTCCTTCCAGTATCTCCCCGACTCTGACCGGGGGGCACCCAAATCGATGGTAATATCGCTGTCGTCTCTCGCTTTCGGTTTTTGGCCTGATCGTGCTTGTGTCGTTGATCGCGCATCGTAGAGAGCCTCTGTAAGCTTGGTACGAGGTTTCTTGTCACTGCCAACATCTAGCATCAATTGTGTTCCAGGAGTCCATGGGCTCGGGAATTTTCCCGGACAGTCATTTGGTATACCACTCCTCCCAGTATTGCCCTTTTTGCCCTCATTGTCCACTACTTGAGACCCAAACGACACAGTCTTCCTCCCCTTGTTCGCAGTTCCTGGTGTCATGAGAATCCCATTAATGTGTTTGGAAGGCGACGGAGGAGCGAGTCCCTCCTTAGGGGGTGGGAGACTCGTAGCCTTCACGTTCATGGGCTCGGTCCGGGGCTTACTGTCCAGTTTTTTGCCAGCATTCGCATTCGCATCTTCGGGCGCAGGGGTTCCGAAAAACGCGTGCTTGATGGCCTTCACAGCGAAATGGGGCGCTGGGGTCTCTGGAGGTTCGAGAAAGGTAGTATCATAAGCAGGATCTGGAAAGTCAGTACGTCTTAACTTGCATGCGATGAAATAGACCCACCTGTTTGCAAGTCTTCGATCACATCGGTGATGCGCGGGCCAGTAAGCCAAGATAACATAGCGATTGATGAATTTCGGCTCGTCCAAAGCCGTGTTCAGAGCCACTTCGGACAAGAGTGCAACCGACTGAATGTGCAATCGTGTGATGTTGTTGAGGTTCGCGTGTTGTTGTTTTGCTTGTTGTTTACTCCAGAAAAGCGAAAGGCGGGGTGCGCAAAGCGATTTTCACCAAAATGGAAGCTGTAGAGAGTAGATAATTCGCAGAGACCCATCCATGGAGATGAAGTACCCAATGTCAAGGCTTTGCTAAGTCGAGGCAAGAAAGTCGCGGAGAAGAGAAGTTGTCGTTCAGTCCAGCGTCACTGCGCGCAGTTGGGCGCGTCCAAAACACCATGCCCGGAACAGACTAGCGTGGAATGCAGCTCTCGCCCCACCATGATGAACTGGCAGCGACAAAGGTCGGTGAAAGAACTGAAGTTGCTACCAACTCACTGTGACAACGCTTCGGTCAACAACGCAGGAAATAAGAGACAAGACGTCATGTCTGCCGTGTGAAAAAGGGTAGCAGCTTCGGCTGCCCTCTCTTTCCGTCAACTTCTATCCCCGTTGACATGCAACCCCACCAACGACACAGCCCAACATGGCACCGAATACTCCACGAAAGAAATTACCAAATGTATCAACGCCACAGGCAAATCGACTGGCCTTGGGAAAACGGCCACCCGTAAAAAGCAATCAACCGGGCAGGCCACCCCTGGTATCCCAACCTACCGATAGCTATGCGGAATCCCAAGAAGAGGAACGCGAGGTCCTGAAAGCTATTTACATGGATGATTTTGAGGAAGTGGAAGCGAAAGGGGCTTGGAGCGTACGTGCTGTCATGAACTTCCTCCATTTCGTTTCTTCTCGATTTAGTTGCATTTTTATTTTTCGTCTAATGCAACATGGCCCATGAGTCAGATGCGATATCAAGTACACAAAGCTGAAATGTTCCAGAAAACAACCGATCGTGTTCTACGCCTGAAACTCAAGGCATTCTCGAATGATGACATATTCGTCACGCTTACTGCAAAACTCACGGCTACTTATCCCAAGTCGCTGCCAACACTCTCATTGGAAGGTACCGCCAAGCTTCGGCAGCAAACCCAGCGTAGGCTTCAAGATTTGCTGAAAACCAGACCAAAAGATATTGTGGGCGAGGTTATGCTACATGATATCTCTAGTACTATTCAAGATATTCTAGAAGATGATCTTGCTCTCCGCGAGAATGACGGTACATTCGAGAACCTAGGCGCAGAGCGCGAAGTCCAAGAAGCCGCAGCAGCGGAGCTTGCCAGGCAATATGAAGAAGACCTCCAGAAGAAACTGGACGAGGAGAAAGCAGAAGAGGAACGAGCATTACAGCAAATGGTAAATGATGAAGTACGACGCCAGGAGAAAATGGCCAAACGGAAAAGCCGCACAGCAGGATATACACCAAACTCTGACTCCGCCTATGTAACCACATCCGCCCAGATCTCCTTCGACCGCATGATATCTATCCAAACCGATGATAATGATATTGAGTTTACTGCCGTTGAAGGGTTGCTGCCTTTCCGATCCGGTCCCGCCACTGAAGAGCTGTTAGTAAAACCTGTAGGGGGAGGAGGCGCCATAACACTCGTATTAAAACGTATCCGCGTTGGTACTGATGATTCCTCAACCGAAGTACAACTCAAGAAGGGCATAGTGAACTTTGAAAAAGAGATGGAAGAGATCAAACAACTACGCCATCCAACTTTCATGCATGTATACGACTTCAAAGTTGAACACTTGGGCGATTTCGGATGGGAGATCAACGTTTTGATGGAATATTCCAGCAAGGGCTCTCTAGGTGAGAAGCTCGAGGATGATGGCGAAATAGTTGTCAGTAAGGTCAGGTCTTGGACCATCGAGCTCCTCGAAGCACTTGACTGGTATCATCGCGCCGGTGTGGTGCATAAGCGTGTCCATCCATATAATATCTTCCTTCGAAAGGCATCTACAGGCAACATCTCCGTCAAACTGGGCGACGCTGGGTTCCAACAAAGCTTACACAACTTAAAAGCCGGAGGCCGTGGCGAACAGTCATTCTCCACTTCGAGGACAGCTTTCTGGGTGCCTGCTGAACTTGCTGAAGATCCTGAACGCAAAAGGAAAACCGATGTGTGGGATCTCGGCGTAGTCTTCTTGCAAATGCTCTTTGGTCTCGATGTCCCAGAGAAGTATAACTCTCCCAAAGACCTTTCTGATACCTTGGGCTGTTCCGAAGCCTTGCAAGAAATAATGCGGAAATTCTTCAAGGCTGATCCCAAGAAGCGCCCCACGCCGTTCGATATCATCCCTTGCGAATTCCTTCGAGATGATGTCTCTATCTATGAATATCCTCCTACTCCCGGTCGATCTCGCCATTCTTCAATATCGTGGACGCCACATCAACGCCTTCGTCGTGAGTCTTCTAGTGGCATGGCAGGAGGCCCATCTACTCGTTATTCCAGCGACTGGGTTGAAATCGGTCGCATCGGGAAAGGAGGTTATGGTGAGGTGGTGAAGGCTCGCAACAGATATGATGGTACTGTCTATGCTATAAAGAAAATTCGCCAGAAGAGTGCTTCAGCTTTGACGGAAGTCTTGTCAGAAGTCATGCTTCTCTCACGTCTGAATCATCCTTGTGTTGTTCGCTATTACAGTGCCTTTTTGGACGAAGAGCCTTCTGGCGTGACCAATACGAATGGTGATGGCGATGACGACTCGGACGGATTCAATGACGGAGACTCTAACTCTGAATCTGATGTATCACCCGGCGACACCGGCGATGACTTTGGTTATAGTCGTAACACGGGGGGGTTAGACTTCATCAGCTCAGACCATCCTCGCATCCAGTTCGGCTCGGACGATGGGTACAGCAATGGGTACGAAGATGCCGTTGTTTTTGGGTCTGATTCTGGTAAGCACCGTATGTCCAGCGTTGAACTGCGCTAATTTCTCGCAGAAGCTGAAGACGAAGATGATGCACACACTTCAACAGCGCCCCATTCACCACTTGTAAAGAAGCGAACAATGTCTAGCTCCTATCATCAGCGACCCATCAAGACGATTTTGTACATTCAGATGGAGTTTTGTGAAAAGCAGACTCTTCGTGATCTGATTCGTAGAGATTTATACGAAGACCCAGAAGAATCTTGGAGGCTATTTCGCCAGATCCTGGAGGGACTGGCCCATATTCACGGCCACGGCATAATTCATCGCGATCTGAAACCGGATAACATCTTTATCGATGTCGCAAAGACACCCAAAATTGGTGATTTTGGTCTCGCCACAATCGGCCAATATCAAGTTACCGACCGGAAGACAACAGGTAGTAGCCATGTGGAGGGTGACATGACTCGCAGTATTGGCACCGCCCTCTACGTGGCACCAGAAGTACGGTCTGGCAGCACTGGAAACTATTCTGACAAGGTTGACATGTATTCCGTTGGTATCATCTTCTTTGAGATGTGCCACCCGCTTAAGACGGCAATGGAACGGGATCATGTAATAAGACAATTACGAGAGAGGAAACATGAATTGCCGGAAGAATTCAGCACACCCGAGAAGGTACTACAAGGAAGTATCATCTCTTCGCTTATCAGTCATCGACCAAGTGAGCGACCAGGATGTGAGGAACTGCTTCGAAGTGGGAAGGTCCCGGTTCAGATTGAAGACACTGCCGTCAAGGAGGCCCTGAAAGCACTTTCCGATCGAAACTCGCCTCATTACGCGAAGATGTTGGCTGCTTTGTTTTCTCAGAAGCCTGACACACAAGCTAAGGATTTTGCGTGGGACCTTGCAGCCGGCGCGAATGCCCATGAGATGAAATCTAATGATCTACTCCTGCAGTCCCTCGTTAGAGAACACCTAGTATCGGTATTTCGAGCACATGGAGCAGTTGAAGTACAGCGTCCGTTACTACTTCCATGGTCTGACCATTACACGAACAAGAACGTTGTCAAATTATTTGACCCCTCGGGAACGCTTGTACAGCTACCGTACGATTTAACACTTCCCTATGCGCGGAGCATCGGCCGTGGGGCCCCTATCTTAGAGAAAACATTTGCTCTTGGTACCGTCTACCGCGACAGTTATACAGGAGGTGCCCCGCGCAGTAATGGCGAGGCCGATTTCGATATTCTATCAAAAGACACACTGGATCTGGCGCTCAAAGAAGGAGAAGTCCTGAAAGTCATTGACGAGGTTATCGACGAGTTTCCGCCTCTTGCAGCAACACAAATGTGTTTCCACCTCAACCATTCCGACCTGCTGAATATCGTCATGGACTTTTGCAGGATTGAGCCGATGCAACGCGCTGCCGTAAAAGAAGTTCTAAGTAGGCTTAACATCTCAAAGTATAACTGGCAAACTATCAAGAACGAATTGCGTGGCCCAGATATAGGCGTATCATCAACCTCTTTAGATGATCTCGCACGTTTCGACTGGCGAGACACGCCCGAGAAGGCATTTGCCAAACTACGACGTATATTCGAAGGCACCAAGTACCTTGACCGCACGCATGCTATCTTCGCTCATCTAAAATCTGTCATCGATTATATGAAACTTTGGAATATCAAGCGCAAAATATATGTCAGTGCTTTGAGCAGCTTCAACGAGAAGTTTTACACCGGAGGGATATTGTTCCAATGCTTGTTTGACGGAAAAGTACGCGAAGTGCTTGCAGCAGGCGGTCGCTATGACCGACTAATCGAAGAGTACCGTCCCAAAAATGCAGGCCGAGGAGAACCGCCCGTCCGCCGTCATGGTGTCGGTATGAATCTAGGCTGGGATAGATTGGTCAATGCCATGAGCCGGTATCTCAAGAAGCCAGAAAAATCGACTTTCCTCAAGAAGCATGTCGAAGAAGATACATCAGCTATATCGTGGATGCCACGCCGATGCGACTGCCTCGTGACGAGTTTTGATGCAGGTGTGTTACGGTCTACCGGTATCAAAATGGTAGCAGATCTCCTCGCTCACGGATACACCGCTGAACTGTCCATCGACGCACATACTATTGAGGACATACTCCGACACTACAGATCTGATCGTCACAGCTGGGTCATCCTCATCAAGCATGGCGTTGGCCCGGACAAACCCGACCTCAAAGTCAAGAGTATTGCGAAGAAAGAGGACACAGATCTCCGTTCTGCAGATCTCTTAAGCTACCTTCGTAACGAACTTCGTGATCGTGAAGCCCGAGAAGGCGGCGCTATGCTCCGTCACCAGGCCAAAAATACCCCTTCAACACCGATATCCACTTCGTCTGCAAAATCGAATGTCGACGTCCTCATCTCCCACCACCGCTCTAAAAAGACAAACAAATGGGGTATTGTGGAAGCAGCACAGAGTCGTTCTGCGGAACTCCTTGCATCTTTCCAAGGTGCCCCCATTGCAGCCATAGAGACTAAGGACGAAGTCATGGCGCTGATACGCGAGACGAGGCTTTCAGACGGGGATTCGTGGCGTAGGGCTATCCAAAGCGTACCTTTGGCTGATAGGAAGTATCTCCAGGAACTGCATGAGTTGTTGGGGAAGTATGCAGCGAGGTGGAGGGAGGTCAGTGAGAATGGAAGGGTTAAGAGTGGAGAGGGTGGAAAGGCTTTTGTGTACAATTTTCGCACTGGAGGGTGTGCGCTTTATGATCTTGAGAGTTGACGTGGACGATCAGGGTGAAGGTGTTAAATATCATACAAACTTCTTGATAAGATCAAGAGAGGGGAGGCATGACTTTTGTAGTAATAGAAGACATTCAACTGTCATCATAAGAAAACTGAACGTATATTCGGGGTATCAAAACATCAACGTAACCTTCCTCTCACTCCAACTCTCACTCAAAACTCCAACTCCTCTACCTCCATCCCACACTCCTCACATCTCTTCCTTGTCATCCCAGTTTCAGGATCCAGCACACTCCTCCCCCACTCATGTACATGCTTATCACCCATAAACTGAATCCGATCCCCAAACTTGGCCTCCTCGCCCCCATTCCCGAATTTCGCCCTCTTATACGCCTCCATCCTTGTCCTCTTTTTCAACTCCTCCAACTTCTTACTAAACTTCTTCTCCTTCCGCTCCTTCGCAACTTTCGTCCTCTTCTCGTACTCCTCATCCAGCGCCTCCGCAGACCCCCATTTCGCAGGCGAGAAAGCGTAGGTTTCCACCTGCAGGCGCAGAAACAGTTGCATGTTGTTCCAGTTCGTCTTGTGCGGGTTTGGACGTTCGAGATGGGGGAGTAGGCCTTCGTCTTTGAGTTCCGGGTCTGTGAGTAGGTAGTCGTCGCGGGCTTCGGTTTTGGTGAGGAGGGAGTATTTGTCGGGATATTTTTCGCGGCAATTGGGGCAGATGCCGATGCCGAAGATGTCTTGCCATTTATAATCTATTTCTAGGGTGGAGCATTCGCGACATTTGCCTTTGACGTCGAGAAGGTTGTCGAGGTATTTGCCCTTGATGGGAGGCGCGGGGGTATTGGATTCGGTGT
This sequence comes from Dendryphion nanum, assembly GCA_020744415.1. Classification (NCBI taxonomy): domain Eukaryota; kingdom Fungi; phylum Ascomycota; class Dothideomycetes; order Pleosporales; family Torulaceae; genus Dendryphion; species Dendryphion nanum. Next base: position 1,787,201 of record JAGMWT010000009.1, read on the forward strand.
TGTTAGCAACTTCAGCTTCGGCGGCTGCGATGTCAGCGGCAAGCTCGGTTTCATCGCGGCCATCGAGGGCGTTGAAGATGGAGATTCCGGGTTCGAAGGGACCGGCGCGGTTTTCGCGCAGCTTTTTGCGAATTCGTTCGCGCTCCCATTCAGCGAGTGTCATGCCCTCAGGTTTTTGTTCTTCGTTTCCGCGATTTCCGGTCCACATTGCTTTGTTGTGGGGGTCGTCGGTGGTGCTGAGGAAACCGCCTTTGGTGTCTGTCATCTTGCTGAAGTCATACTCGATGTATTCGGAACGGCCGAAATTTCTGGCTGGCTGGATGAGATCGGCATCTTTGGTTGGTGGTATAAAGCCATTATGATCACGCTTCTGAGGGGATGCGACTGCGGCATCGCGAACGGTCGAAGGAGTGTTGGATGCGTTGTAGCTGGTATAAGTTCGTTTAGTACCAGCGAGAGAGGTGCTGGGTTGGGTGAGTTTGGCGGCGGCTTTGGCTTTTAGTCGGGCTTCTTCCTTAAAACGGATTAGATGAAGGCATATATTCGGTGGCATAGAGGAGTTTCATACCATCCGTCGGATTTGCTCTGCATCGATAGGAGCTGCTTGAGCTTTCGCTGTTGAGCGAGTCGCGCGTAGTGGCGGGGCAGGTGAGTCTACCATGGTCACGATCTGACAAATGACAATAGTGAAGTGTTTAAGGGATTAATCTGAGGTGACTAGGAAAAGGAGAGTCCTTGGTGACTTTTTCGTGAAATGGAAGAAAGACAGCGGGTGAAAGGGTTACGGTTAGGCAGAGAGAAAGTGTTCCTGAATGGTGATGCACGCCAAGACTACTCAAGGTTAATTCCATTATTAATTCCGAGGTGAAATAATTCCGTGCGACGTCATTGTCGAACATCAAAGTCAGCTTCGAGGTTGGGATTTGAATGAGGTTATCATGATGTTTTCCATTGTCCCTCGTCTTTGTTAACTTGAGCCCTGAAACACATTGCACTGCGTACATATTGACCTGATGTCACAAAGATAATCCTAAGATTCATTCGAAGAGCATGAAGTGTAAAAATGATTCAAAATATGTCACTCATATGTGCTTAGTTATCTGAGTAAGAGGTTGTGGATGTTAACTAGAAATCAGATTGAGTAATGCATTCCAGCAGATGGGAAAGGGCGGGTTTCCAGAACGATGACACAGCACAGCCCTTTGAGGCGCCTGTGACTCCTCGATGTGGCTGTACACGGATTGTCCGAACAGTCATGAAAGCTTATATCGGTTCATCATTGTACATTGAATCATGTATAAAGATAATCCATTTGCCTGGGAACGGAAGTCTTCAAAACCTTGTTTTGCCGCTTAACCTGACCTTTTTTGAGATGAAAGATATCAAAAACACGATTCCACGTGCGCACGTGGGGAGTCCTGCGTTAGCGCAGGCTCGGCAATCGGACAACGCTTTGCCGATCGCCAAAAATCCTCTACCTTTGGATGATGCAGCCAATACTACTAGTAACCATCCGTCCGCAATCGCACTACACCTGAGTCGCAAGAAAAAGCGGAGGTATATGAAACGTGAGACGATTCCCGCACAATTGGAACATTCTGAACGCGAATCCCGCGTCAACTCCCACCAGAGCTCTACCAAACCCGCCTCCGACGAGTGCCTGAACAACCCAATACAATCACGAAAGGAGGGAAAAAAGGCGTTACAACAGCAAAAGAAAGCCGTGATTAAGCTGGAAAATTCGGATACCGTAGCTACCGATTCGCATCAGAGCTCTACTGAGCCCACATTTGAGAACGAAATCGACAACGAGCCATTACAATCTCGAAACCAGGAGAAAAAGGCATTACGACGGCAAAAGAACGCCGCGAATAAACTGGCCAAGTCATTGCCCAAGGCTAAGAATCCAGATCTCTCCGAAGCTCTTCCCAATCCCGGCGAATCCAGCCCGGACAGACTGCACCCCGGTGCGCTGTCAATCCCACCCTCGCCCTCGATGGGACCTAGACAGTTATACCCCCTTCTCGTATGTTCTCTTGGAAATCCAGGCAAGCAATATGCGAATACACTCCACAGTGCAGGACACTACCTGCTTGATATTATAAGAGCAAAGGGTTACTACACACCATTTTCAAAAGGCTGGGGCGGCACAATGTGTACTCCAAGCATGGTACGTGCCAAGTACCATGTATTATGGGGATCCACACAGCAGAAGGTAACAGAGTTACAGCCTGACGAGGACAACTTCACATTATGGCAGAGCACGAAGCTCATGAATGTCAGTGGGCCAAGCGTCAAAAGTGCGTGGCAGACATTTTCAACACAACAAAAAGCCCAAGGTAGAGAACCTCGCCTTGTGATTGTGCACGACGAGTTGGAGGCACCTCTTGGAGCTGTTTCAATCAAGGCTTCCACAATAAGCGCCAAAGGCCATAATGGGGTGAAGAGTTGCCAGGCTTCATTACCAAATTTGAAATACTGGCGCGTTGCGATAGGGATCGGAAGACCGGAGAGTCGAGCACCAGACGTTGTCAGCAAATATGTGCTGAGAAAGATGACACTAAGAGAGGAGCGCGCCATCGAAGATGCTGCTCACACTGCTTTGAGGACACTGAGACTGATTGCAGAGGGCAATGTTTGATCATGGGCCCTGAAATGCGAGTTGTTGATGAATGGCTGCCAAAATTGGATGACTGCGATTAATGTGATGTTACTAAAAGATAAAAGATACCCGGTATATTGCATTGTACGAATAAAGATAATTTTATAAAATCTGGAATGATGTGGCCTTGGTGGGGTTTGAATTGGAATATCTATTATGACATTATATTGCAATTACTCGTGCATTTGCATGGTGTGGTTTTATGCGCACTATTACATAATCAAATCACATTGTTCTCGTAACTAGCTCTCGCGGGAAACCCGGAAATTTGTTTCCTCACAGATTGATCAAAATGTTACGAAAAGTAAAATATCTTTCAGTTATTACGCAAAGTTTTTTTCTGTTTAGAAGTGATTGACGTCTGTGGTGTTGCTTGGCTAATTTTCGAGGTTGGTACAATTTTCCGGGTTTTATTGTCCTGGGAGAGCCTTCCTACGACTTCGGACTACGAAGTAACCGGACAGGCTTATCTTACCCCAACATTCCCCGTTAAACCCGTTTCCACAATTAGTACCTAAGGCCGTAGGCGCGTCAACTATGGTCGGACCTGCAGGTATAATGTGTCTCGAACATACATTTCGTCTTTTCATATATAGTCCGCGCTTCCAATCAGGTTTTTCCTCTGCAGTTCAACAAGCTGACCTAATGTATCCCCTGTCTGAATTAGAATTGCGACAAGACTAAGAGATAGACATACCTGGAGGAGCTGCACAATCTTGTAATATTGGGAGGTGGTGTCTGGTGCCGGACATCGGCATCGACAACAGTGAAAGGGAGAGATGAGTTTCAGCCTCACTTCAATACAGGCAAGCGTGACAATAATCGCCCCAAATTAGCTCATCCTTCGCGTTTACCTCTACGCGATCATGCACTTCGAGAGACGGAGTACGTATTTTCCCTATTCAACACCTCGAGGAATTGAAGAGGAATTCACGTATACAATTTCATTGCTGTTTCGAAATTCCATGTTACGATTTCATCATGCTCAAGAATCCCAGTTATCATCAGGCTGTCTACAACTAACAGTACCAAGTCCTGCCGAAATGATCGGACGTATAATTAGATCCCTGTGGGTCCATTCCAACGGGGGAAAGCTTCAGGGTCTGTGAAAACCGGCTACGATGCGAGAGCCAGGTTCAGTGTGAGCCCCGCAACCCCTTGTTTATAACCTCCTGATGTCTTACTATATAAATGGTAGCGGCATCCGCTTGTTGCAGTCGGGTTTCGCGCGTCTTTCTGGCTCTTCTCGCCCCTAATGTCGCATAATTTCTCGCATGATGCCCGGAATTCCAATTACATTTCCCCCAGCATAGGATACAACAGCGTGCAAACACCATTGCCGTCACCACATGCGTCGAGCCCTGGATATGTCGAACAAAATGTGTATCCCAAAGCTTTCGACCACAATGATCAGTTCGAGTCGATTCCGATGCAGCAAAAGATTCTGCCGGAGTATACCCAAGTCGTCGGGAGTGCTCCGAATCACCAGTCGGCTCGTTGGGAGCCAGGATTCTGGCGCCGGTTTCCCGTATGGTCAATTCTAGCGATGATTATAGTTCTAGCATGTATGGCTGCTTTCCGGATCGTATTCGAGGTCACAATGGATATGAACTAATAGAGGACTAGGTCTCGTGGCATCTCTGTATATTCTAATATCCAGTGACGGACAGCTTGTGAATAGATGGGGCTACGGCATAGCCCCTCCGGTCTATCTCGCCATCACATCCGTGGTCGCAAATTCTCTCTCAGCTTTTGCATTGGCAAATGGTTTGGTCATCTCATTTTGGCGCACCGCCCTTCACGGTGCTTCGGTCCGTATCTGAACCGATTTCAATATTTCAATTATACTGAGTCTACTAGTTGAATGAATTGACTCGAAACTATGAATGTGGAGCTTCGTTTCGGCGGGCTATTATGGCGGGGTTTCGACGTGGAGGGAGAATAACAGCGCTAGGTACGCGATAAATTGTCAACGTAAATCGAGTCCACTGACAAGCAAATTAGCATGCATTTTTACTTTAATTGGAGTGCTTCGAGGCCCTCTCAACCAGCGAGCGTCGACCGTGGAGACTAATGTTCGTTTTGATACCCAAGGCTCAGTGCAGCTCAATGTTGCTCAGACTCTCCCCAATGGCTACACAGGCGTTAGTCAAAGATCGCGAACATCAACAAAGAGCACTTCCAGATTGACCGCGACATTCAACTCCATCATGCAAGAATATTCGGCGCGCCAGAATATGATTATTGGTTATCGAGAAAACTGTGGTGATTGGTGCAGAACGTCGGTCAAGGTAAGCCGACTTCACTGTTGACTTGAAGGATTGATAATTCTGACATACGTGAAAAGGGATTTGGATTCAATGCCACCTGCGCCATGACCGAATACAAAACCACACAGAACATCACCGCGAGTTTCACTCTACCCACATTCTCCACCCGCGCCACAATATACGATGTGGCCAATGGGCCAGTGACTGGCCTACCGCAATGGGAGGATACCGGGCTCCGATTAAACGCCACATGGTTCATCCAAGAAGAACCAATACAAAACACGACTAGGACTTTCATATGGAAATCCCACATCTGCAATCTAACAGCCGGAACAATCAACTACGACATCCAACTAATCAAAGGCACATCCCAACTCACCATCGGCGCAAATTCCAAATCATTCGAAAGGATGTACGTCCACCCAATCACCCTTCCATTTCTCCTTCCTAATCACCATCTAGCAAACTCGAATCCCCCAATAATCTCGGCACCCCCACCACAGTTGGCGGTTTTCAATTCGCGCTATCCTACCTCTTCGATGCCACCGCAAACCTTATCTTTGGCGGCGCCGTAAGCTCATTAAATCTTGAAGGCGCCCTCGCCAGCCAAATGTTCATCGAAAATACAACTTCCGCGCCGTTCAATACCTACAACGATCCGATGAAAATCATGCTCGATGCTCTCCAAGAAATCGCTTTCCGTACTTCTTTACGTGCGGGAATAGAAAACACCACCATCACCAACGCACAGCAAACAGTCCCTTACACGGGCTTCATCAACAATACTATCTACAGAACCAATAGAGCATATATGGGCGCTGCTGCCGCCGTGAGTCTCACAAGTCTAATAGCTATCGGAATTACATTCTGGGGATGGTGGGAAATGGGCCGACTGATGACGTTGAACCCGCTAGAAATTGCGAAGGCGTTTGATTCGCCGCTTTTGAAGAATGTGGGAAGTAATGTTCCTGCGTATTCGATGGCTTCAGAGGTTTTGAAGACGAGGATTAGGTATGGAGAGTGTATTAATGAGAGTGTGGTTAGGACGGGGTACAATGATGGAAGGCAGGCTGGGGAGGTTACGTTGGGGCTTAGGCCTGATGCGGGGAAGCCGAAGAGGGGACAGTTTTATGGGCCGTGAATGGGAGGGGGGTAGTTGATGGTACCTGCACAAAGAAGCTGTTTTCAATTTGTAAATTTTATTGTTTAGCGGAAGAAAGGATAGAATTAAGATGCGCAAATGTGTAATCGAGCGCAATGCTTCCATCCCATTCTGATATAGTCGCTTTTCGTGTTTCTCACAGGAAAGATCCGTGCAGCTTGTTGAATGGACAGACTACAAACTAACTTAGAAAAGGGAACGAAACACTGCCAAAAGAATCCTGCAACTATGAAACATATCAAGTCTACACGATAAAATAATTTAATCTGTGAAATACGCATAATGAATTCCAGTAGGCGGCAGATTGTATGTAACGAGCCACTGGGAACGAAATGGAAATAAAGGATCGTAAAGTGCAGTATATGCATGCGTTGAAACTGCGAAGAGTGATAGCCAGTATAAACTCTCCATTGGGACTCAGTGAGAGAGCCTCACACTATTTGTCTCGATGCCAGTCTTACAAGATCGTGATTTTCGATTCTTTACCTTCGAGAAGCCAATCTTGTTGCAACTGAAAGGTTTCGTTCACTTCCGTGCCTTCAGGTGCCAACGGCTCGTGCACAAACGAGCCAATCCGCTCATAATTCCCGCATCTGAGCTTTCTGAGGACCAGGGGACCGGTACTAGTAAGGGTATATCGGATATCGTAGTGCCCTTTCACAGGAAGCAAGAATACATCTAGCACGGATGTTTCGTTCTCAAACTCGTCCATGTAGATATCGAAAGTGACGTTTCCAAATAACTGTTCCTCTTCTCCTGTACGTGCGTGCGTGAAGAGTAACTTGGTGGGATGGGGTTTTCCATTTGGTGACATGCCATCCATGGGGATGCTGTCGATGGTTGTGATCTTATCGGGGTCAACACCAACTTGATCTTTGGCACCGGTGGAGCCATGGGACTGCGAAGCTTTTCCTACACCTTCATTAGAATCAGTTTTTCCGGTTCGCGGTCCATTTTCGATGGGACTAGATGGGACATGCTTCCAAAACGCCGCCTTCAGGTGACAGTAGCATGTGAAGGACGCCCCCCGGAGTTTTCCCAAAGGTGCACCTTTCTGCTCTTCTCGTATATTCCAGGAAAATCTTTCGAGAAAGCCTCCCCCTTCGATATCTGTTTCAAAAGCCACAACCCCAGATATTGAGACCCAAGACCATGTTGACCCACAGTATGTATCAGATCTTTTCCATAATAAAGCTGATGAATCCAGATTCCGGTGCCAGAGAAGTGCGGCTGGAAGATGAGAGGCCCATAGCCCTGCCACATACTCATCGTTCTGCTGTTTTCCATAAAGAAGAGCAATAGCAGATAAAGCTGGTAATCGATCATTAGCGTTGGTCAATTGACAATTGGAATACGATTCAACGACGTTCCCCCACGACTTCTTTCCAAAATACAAACGACTTTTGCTTCCTGGACGAATGAGGAGAGTTTTGACGAAGCTTTTGGGAAGATGCCGTGAGACTTTGTCCATAAATCCAGTGAAGGTGTTCTTAAGCTTTGTAGGAGCCACCGTCTCGCCCTTGAATAAACGAAGTTCCCAGTTAGCAATTGCTTGTGATAGATTAAAATCCCAACCGAAATATTGATTTTGGAATTTCGATTTCCATCCATCTGTTAGGAGTTGAGAACCCTCCAATCCTCTATCTGAATGCACTTGACACCGCCATTCAGTTCTCGCTGTCCTGAAATCGATAACACGGGGAGACAATAGCCTTTCTTGGAACGCCCATGCCCGGGTAGCGAGTGGTTCGAGCCCACTAGAGTAGAAATTGCTATCTTCATCGCAGTGATGAGGGATTAGATTCCGCGTGGTAGAGGGACAGTTCTGTTGCAAGAATTGCAGTGAAAATCCCGGTCTTTTTCCTAAGGGACGATCCTGGAGAAACCCTTCGTGCACGCTTGATGATCTCGATGCGATAATGGTCACGGATGCTTGACCGTATATCAATGGCATTCTGGCAATCTCCAATGCCTTATCACGATCATCATCTTGATACAAGCACAATGCGTCCACCCAGAGATAACGCAGCCCCAATTTTGAAGTGACCGTGATAGCGTCTCGAATTGTGGGCGGTAAGTCCCCTATGTCCAGATCATGACTGAGGTACACAAATGTTTCTTTAGTGAGTGTGACTGGTTGTGGTCCACCCCAACAGTATGAAAGGCTCGCATATTGTACTGTCTGCTGCTTCGGCCCAGGCTCTATAAGCCGGACGATGGTGAGGATTTCTGACATGGCACTCTCCAGCAGGCGTGTGGGAACGAAATTACCAACTTTTGAGCAGGGGGAGTGTGTTTCATGGCACTCTTCGAACCAGTCCCGGTATAAAGATAGTGAAGTCGGACTGCCCGGGAAGGGGTTGATCGGCTCCATGGATGCGATAAGCACGTCTTCATTGTTGTAATGACTTTTTGTGTCTATAGATAATAAATTAGTATTTTGTTTTCCAGTACAGCTTCCTTTTCCTAAGATTTGTGTTTACGAAACTTACCCAATGTGAAAGACAGGAAGAACTGGCAAATTTGGGTTGGACTGACTTGACCTCTCTCCACATCTTTCAAGTCATAAACAAAGAATTCTATCTCGTAAGGAGGGACTGGGTTCGTCATATCACACTTGCCGGCTCCCAAAATTAATTCTCCTCCCAACCTGATATTGGCTTCACCTAGCTCCCTCTGAAGGAATTTTGCAAATAGACATCCCCGAGCTGTCCACTCATCAATGTCTTCCTGGCACACTTCGAGAAGGCATATTTTCCCTGTACTGGGTCCTACTGAGCGTCTCGAGTCGCTGGTCAAATCGATGATAAAATTTTCACAACAGATATCACACCAGTGATATAGCGAGTCAACGTTTCCCTCAGGGAAATTCATGTGTGGAGATGCCTGGGGTGAGGAAGTTCAGCAAGGCTGAAGTGACGTTGAGTCTTACAGGGTCGGAAATTTCTGTTAATTGTTAGCTTAAGTATAGGTAGGGAAGATATGATGCACATTACTCTAAGCCTTAAAGAATATACTTGATTGGAGAGTTTTTTGTATCAATAGAGTACGGCCATCATTTAAGGCTACAACTGCGCTGATTTCCGAGGTTGCTAAATAAGCATGCGAGCGCGGCAAGCACCAATAACAGGCAGCCACATTCCTTACGAAACTCGGCTAGAAGCGAGACCTCGATTACCTCTTTCAAATAGCAATTTCTATGCACGCTATTGTCTTAATACGTCAACTCCAAGCCGACGGGCCGTTTCATCAAACTACACAAGATCCAGATTTGTGGAGTCCAAAAACCTTAGAGCAACTGTCGATCCTAGGAACAATTCATTATCACGTCTTCAAAGCCACGGTTTCAATGCCGGTGCATGACGTTGAATTACCGTCATGGCCCTTGGAAGTTGCCAGAAATATTCCATATCAGGTCGAGTACTCGAACCTGGTATGCGAAATATATGTACTTTGGAGCAATGAAGTCACCACTGTGGAATACTTCGAGGATAAGTCAATGATAGCGAAAGAAGACGACGTGAATGATCCGCAATTAATCCAGCACTCACTGCACGCTAACAGTTGAGCGCATCTTGAAGAAGAGCACACCGATGGAAACGAGGAAACCTACACTCGACCAAGGGACACAGCGCGAATACCAAATTGCGACAGTGTTCGGAATAAGATTTTCCCAGAGCCCAGTCTGCATCAACAAACTTCTCTAGACAAAATATCTAGAATTGGCTTCCTTGACACCAAAGTTGAAGATGATGATTTCTAACCGGATGAAGCGTATTCCTGCAGACTAAAAGACCTCCTTGAGGATGATCTACATGACGTTTCGAAGCCTTTGCATTTTCCAAAACACGTACAAGGAATCAGGAGATAAAATTCTCTACCACTGAGCCGAGATATTTCTGGTGGTTGGCCTAGTTCATACCTCATCGAATGATGCATATCCAAAATCTACCTTCCCCATCTCTGATCCGAGTCAGTCGTCTTTAGAATTAGAATAACATGGGGTTTTGCAGAGATTCTGCAAAAGTTGAAGTCTAAACTTGAGCTCGGATCCATAAAGTTCAGGAGGGAGACCGAAAAACTGCGGAAAGTGAAACAAAACAACGTCCGATCAGATAGGGGCAGGGAGAAGGTCAATCAAGCGAGGACCTTCGAAACGAACTGATGCCACGAAGCCATCCATCCTAGCAATAATGCGGAGTAGTGATTGGAGATAAAAAGAATTCGGTACCTGACTTGCAGGACTCGTGAAATTAGTGGCAATGCTCTACTGGACTATCGATGTCCAGGTTTTTGGAAGATCCATCCGGAAAATGTCTTTTTTTCGGCGGATTCGCAGCTTGGAAACCGCTTAGAGAAGATATTCGGGTACTGTATGTGTTGTTTTGACCTTTTGGTTTGTGGAGTCCGCTGTCCACTTCCAACACCAATGTTCGGCTTTCGCTCTTGCCGCAAATTCCACTGCACTAAAACCATTCGATAGGAGCAAAATCGGGCAACAATCAAGAACTGTATCCGTAATCAATCGAAGCTGATGTTTGAAGGCGTGAGCGAAAATACAAGGGTGCTCTCGGACTATAGGATTCGCCTATCAGCTTATTCCTGCTTTGCATTAGACTAAACCAACAGATTACCTTCCAGCCTCGCGAACTGCAGCCCGAACTGCAGCCCCAAGGTTCATCAAGGAATCAAAGCGATTGGTTCCTCCAATGTCAGCACCGTTTCATTGATGAATGCACCCACAAGCCACAAACACTGACCTATAGTGTTCAATAGCAAGTACTACTAGGTGCTGCCACTGTTCGCATCGACAGAGTATACAGTAAATGGACAGCAATCTTTTGAGCAGTTACCGGCGACTTCAGTACGAACAACAATTAGAGCACTAGAGTACCCTCTGTCAATTACCAGACACAATAATTAAACAGTGATATTTACTCACTACCAAACACCATGCCCCAGTGAATCCCTCAATAATGCAATGTCCCACCAATCCGGAAACAAATCACGTGGTCAAAGTTAACGCACAACTACTAGTATTTCTATTTAATTGACAACAATACCGGTCGATAATCTCCATTCCCGCAGAACTCACCCAAGAATTCGCCGTACTCCCTAACACGCCATACCGAACACAGTGCCCGTACTCCACCACCTCCATGAACACAATCGTGAAGACCCATTGTTCAATATAGTTTAAAACCCCAACGCCAAAATTTCACCCCATCACCACCCCATCTAAGCCCTTGCTGTCTCACGCGCTGCAACTGCCACAGAACGCTTAGACGTAACGAAAGAAAACGCATCTTTAGTAATGACGCTCGTAACTGTGCCGGTCACGCACCACGTGCACTTCGTGTAATCGGGTCTGTAGTTGGAGTCCACCGTGATAACATAAGTCTTCGTGGATGTCGTATACGTTGTGACTCCCTCGCTAGGACCGCACTCTATACAGCTCTTGGTGCCGGGGAATGTTACGATGGGGACAGAACTTGTGGGCTTTGTGATTGAGAGGGGTTTTGTGGTGGATGGTTTCATGGTAGATGGTTTTGCGGTAGACGGTTTTGCGGTGTAAGTTGGGAATACCCATATGAATGACTTAGTGGAAGAAGTCTTGTCAGTTTTGTCTCCGAATACGCTCGTCCAGGGGTTGGGTAGCGGGAAGGGGCCATCGAAGGGAGACCAGGTTTTCGATTTGGTAGGCGATGATGGCTTGGGAGCTGGAACCTTGGTGATCTGTGGGGATTTATCAGCGCGTAGAGTGATGGGTAGATTAATTGGTATGGTGGTGGGGAATAGACGGGATCAAGATGAAGGTCTTAAAATTATTTCATACGACCGGAGACTGCCATTCTTGTACTTCTACAAGGAATGGCAGGAATGATAGGAGATTATTTGTCTTACCGTAACCGTGGGTGCGATTGTGATCGCAGTTTGAACTGTGGTCGTAGTGCCAGTAGGAATATGTTTGGTCTTAGTCGTATCGCCTGAGGGAATCACGATAACCTTCGTCGTCGTTTTTCCCGGTTTCTCCGTAGGAACTATGATAATCTTTGTCGTCGTAGCCCCAGTAGCAATCATGGAGATCTTAGTCGTACTTCCTGTGGGAATCACAAGAACTGTCGTCTTGGTGGTAGACGCTTTTCCTGTAGGAACAACTTGGATTAAGGTTTTCGTCACCGTAATGGTGCCCCCTGGAATGATAACCTCAATGACACTGATGTATTTAGTGATGATTCGATAGAAACGAGAAATGAGAACTGTACCGAGTAGTAGTTTCAGTAGCAGTGTTACTGCAAGCTGAGCAAGGCGATTCTCCTGATTTACGAGGCTCCCGCTTTGTGACAACTGGAGCTCCAGACGTCGATGCAGCTCGTAGATAGTGTGGGCTTCCTATAAGTCCCCCCATCGCCCAATGTTCGTCTTCTGTGCTTGGAGTGTGAATTGGTTCTGGATTCCCAAACACTGGGATAGCCTGTTAGAATTCCAGTCAGCACATCGAAATAAGTAGATAGAAAAGCCATGCATTGAAAACAGAACATGACTTCTACTAGTGATGGAGTCGGGCGTACCAATAAAGAAAGAGCTACGAAAGCAGCGATTAAGCCCGAAGGCTGGAGGGGGTGAAAGTATACCATCTTGGTTTGTGAAAACGAGATCAATAGAGAGAATGGGCTTAGAGAAGGAGAACTAAGTGATGGAGGGCGCCGGGAAAGATCATGGCTTTATCTGGTTGGGAATTATCAGGGTCGGCACGAATCGTCCCTGACTGACGAGAAACATGTGGAGAGGAAATCCAACAAAAGGAAACTTTTGAGAGTTAAGGATTCTGAGATGGATACGAGCGAGGGTAAACAATGGGAAATCTTGCTGGGGTACGATGGGGCTTATCAATGAGAATGCGTTCAAGAATACTCGGAGTATAAGCCATTGGATGATAATCCTGATCATGAGATGCTACTAGTTTCAACACCCGCCTAAACATATATTTAAATGTGTTTTCACAGCTCGGTTACAATCAGTTGAGAAGTTCAACTACTCGTCAGTCGTTGTAAGGAAAGTATCATGTAGGAGCTAGTAAGAAAATGTTGAAGGGAGATGGGTTGAGGGGCGCGATGAAAGGCGGCTGTCACCTCTAATCACTGCTGTCCGAGTCGGAGACGTTCATGTTGAGCGGCCCACAATCTGCCCAACACGATGTCACGGCCATCTATCGTCAGGCGCCATGAGGTAGAGGAATCCACTCAAAGACCACTGGAGGACGGCATCTGGAAAGCAAATGGAAAGAACGGATATTCTCAACAGAGCGACAATGAGAATTTGACATCGTTCAAATCAAAGCGACAATAGAGATGTGGGGTGATAGTGAACACAATATATCGCGTCCGCACGAGACAACGCGTCCGCCCCATCCTCCATCTGCCTTAGCCTCACGACCCCTCGCCTCGGTTCGGTCTCCGGCACAACTCCTTCTCCGAGTTGCATCCAATATCTGTCTATTAATCTAAACCTCGTTCATGCTTACGCATATTTCCAAAATGCGATAACGCCTCTAAACCCTTGATTGAGCTATACTCCTTCAACTACTTCTCCCTCTCCAAAAAGTTCCTCAACTCACAGAGATGTCTCCCATACCAGACGCCCTCCACCTTCTCCCCTCGCTACGCCCTTCCCCTACGTCGCGCACGACCTACATTCTCTACTTTATTCCCGGCAACCCTGGTCTGATAAGCTACTACACAACCTTCCTCTCGCACCTCCTAAAACTCCTAACTTCAACCCCCACTCCGCCCTCCATCGAAATCCATGGGCGCTCCCTCTCTGGCTTTGAAGTCCACCCTACCACTCAGCGTGACGGTCCATATACCGTAGACCAGCAAATCGCACATTCAGAAGCGGATGTCCGGCGGATTGTGAGGGATGCGCGAAGACAGGGTGAAGGAAAGGATGTGAAAGTTATTCTGATGGGACATTCGCTGGGGACGTATATGGTTCTTGAGCTTGTACGGCGGTTACGGAAAGATGAGGATAAGGAGGATGGAGTGATAGTCGCAGGAGGGGTTTGTTTGTTCGCTACGGTTATGGAATTGGCGAAGAGCGATAGCGGGGTTAAGGCAAGGGTAGGATTTAGAGGTCTACCCTACAATTTGGACGTGTTAATGAATATTTTAGGGGGTGCTTTCGCTACCATATTTTCCACTCATGGTTTCGATTATTGCGAAACTGCTGTTCTCGTTTCTGCCGCTGGGATTCTTGGCCTGGTTAATTGGTACTTTGATGTCATTTCCTCCCGATGGCGCCAGGGTGACGGCTTCGTTCATACAATCGCGCGATGGGGTGCGGCAAGCGTTGTTCATGGCCAACGATGAGATGACCGCAATCAGCACCGATAAGTGGGGCGAGGAGGTTTGGGGTGCTATGGCGGTAGTAGGGGGAAAGGGGGAATCGAGAAGTAGATTGAAGTTCTTGTTTGCAGAAAAAGATCATTGGTTGAGCGATAAGACGAGGGACGAGCTTATTCGGCTGAGAGGTAGAAAGAAGGTGGTGGGGATTATGGGAAAGGCGGAGACGTGGAAACCGGAGATGTATGTTGATGCGACAGAAGGTTGGGTGCATGGGTTTTGTATTAAGCAGAGCGTATCGGTTGCGGGGAAGGTGAAGGGGTGGGTGGAGGAAATCATAGCTGATAATGTGGGGAGGTGATGATCGCGTGAAGATAAAGGATACAGGAAGATCGGGTGGGTATCAATTCGTGTCTTTATAGAGATATACCATAGAGGTGATAACGAGGGGTGCACTCTTCGACATGTTGCATCGGTTCGTCATTTTCGAACCCATCAGCCCTTCCCTCCAGAGGCTGAGCAGATGCCTGGTCAAACTTGCTCCATTGCATATATGGCATCTCGACCAGTATCTGGAGTTACTGTAGTGTAGCGTCCTCATCAAAGTACGGGAGGGAAGAATCATACGCTTCCAATCTCCCACCAGATTCTTAAAGGTTTCTGCCATAATGGCCCCAAGGCTGACTTGTAGTTGCTTCAAGATAGTCGGAGGTGATCATCCCACCCCATTATAGCCTTGCTTCATCTTCGCCAACAGTTGACCAAGGTGATCACCAGAGCCATCGGTTCGGCCGAGCTGGCCAGGGCTGGGCGTCGGCGCAAAGCCTGAACTCATACCCGAAACCTGTCCCGCCGGTACTGGAGCCAAGGTATGGTGGTTATGGACACTCCAAGCCGCATCTTGCTCTCTTTGTTGTCCAAAAAGCTCCCTGAGTGATAACTGCCGTCCCATGGCTACGCCGCCGTCGGCCTGTTGTGCTGCGCTCGAGCCGTTTACGGCAACCTGCTCAAGCGCCCGTCTGCTCTCGTCTGCCTGTCTTGCAAGGGCAAGGATTTTTTCCACTGTCTCATCTCGGGCTCCAGCGGTCGAAGAAGGCGTCGGTTCGGAGAAGACCCATAAGCCATAGATCTGATCGCCCTGAAGAATAATGTACTCCGCTGTGATTTCAATATCGCTTTCCGTGGTGATTTCCATGTCGAAATTTTCCAGAGCTCTTCTATTCAAGATGACGACGGAGAAGCGGTCGGCGCCAATGGGGGAGGGGGTAAGCTGGCACACGAAGAGCGTACCCTCGATGCCGGTCTTTTCCCATGTGTTTGTGGTGAGCGAGAAAACATAGAGAACCGTATATGAAGCGACATGTAGCAGAGAGGTGATATCGGGATAGTGCCGCTGGAGGGCGGACAGGTTGAGCTGCTCATTAGAGCGTCGTGGGGGACGCGGCATATCGACTTGCGGGGCATCCGTTTCGTAGTCGGAGGGCTGAGGCGGTGGTTGCGCGCGTGCTCTTGGTTTGTTGGCCGGCATTTGGATCGTCTACTGGTTAATAATTGCAGTAAAGGCGTGGAGCGAGCGCAGCTTGTCGTGTTGCTACGAGTACAGCGTGGACTAGCTGCGATTTGTTGTTGCTGTTGACGTTTGTGTTTTGGAAGATGTGAAGATGCGAAGTCTAGCGTCCCTGGCTTGTTCACTCGGAGAATTTGGAGCTTGGGCCACCTGATCGCAGGTCGTCACGTGTACTATCAAACTGAGGGGCTACATGTATACCGCGATGAAAGGAAATGTTCTACTTGCACAGGCTTTCGTGCCTGAAAAACAGACTCTGTGTACTATTGAGCTGCTCTAATGTATAGCAAAAGTTATGGTATAAAACAAAAGGAATTACTATTATCCGGGGGACCCCTCGGCACCGTTTGCACTGCCACCGCGGACAGCTGGACAGAACAGGGTCAACATCGTCATCATGGGAGATGTGGATTTCTCTCGACTTTCACCCCTTGTCGTCATTGCGTTGTGTCCTGGTCCATTCGTTCATTCACATCAATCCCCACCACAGCCTTGAAGCCCATAGACATGGCCTGATATCGCGTCACGTCCTTGTATTGTTTTTCACACCTGATAGACATTTTCTCTGATCCTTCCAAAAGGCTTGAGCCCCGCCGAAACACCCGCGTCGCTCCGCATTAGCCCCCGCCATGTCATCGTCTACAGACACCGACCACCTCGATGCCACTATCCCCGGCGCTTTCCCTCATAGTAATGCAAGCCAGGCATCTATCTCCACCCACCAAACCCTTTCACAGGCGCTGCAAGCCCGTTCCGCAGAATACACCCGTCCCCGGCAAGTCCGCATCAAGGTGGGGTCGTGGAATGTCGGCGCGCAAAAGGGTACAGAGAAAGATCTTGCAGCATGGTTCGTTGAGGGCAAGGGCATTGAGGAATCATTAGCTGGCTTAGGAGTAACGGACGTAGAACCTGAGAATCGCGAGGGTCCTGCTCAACAAGAAGGTCGACGAACATCCAAAGCCCCAACAGTCCCGCTCAACGACGAAGCGAGGGTTCCTGGTGGCCAAGAGATTGACATATATGCATTGGGCCTGCAAGAAGTGGTCGACATCACCTCCCCCACTGAGGCACTGCGACCATATACGGACCCTAGTGTGGCGACTCGATGGAAGGCCGAAGTGGATGCTGTGCTGCCTCCGGGCTATCAGCTGGTGGCAGAGCAGCAGCTCATTGGGCTTCTTCTGCTTGTCTATGCATCACCTGAGGTGTATCCGCAAGTCAAGTCGGTCAGCACCACAAGTGTGGGAACGGGATTGATGGGCTATATGGGAAACAAGGGAGGAGTGACAGCGAGGATCGTGCTGGGTGAGACAACACGCCTTGTCTTTGTCAACTCGCATCTCGCGGCTGGTGCAGACAAGACCTCGTTGGACCGGAGAAACTGGGATGCAGGACAGATAGCAACTCGTACGCGCTTTGATCCCATCACGGATGCATTTGGCGTCACTCAAGGACATGGCGAGGGCCTGGGCGAAGAAGACTTTGCTTTCTGGTTTGGCGACCTAAACTATCGCCTGGAAGGCATTCCGGGTGACGATGTGCGTCGTTTGTTAACTATACATACGAAGGGACTCGATCCCGATGCCACTGACGCCCCCTCGCCCGGATCGTCTGAGGTGTCTAAAGTCTCATCTTCAACGATTGTGGACGAGATTCCGCTTCCCCCTGACCTCGATCCAGCTTCGCTTCAAACTACGATATCCTCATTGATTCCACACGACGAGCTGCATCAGCAGCAAAAACAAGGCAAAGCATTCCATGATGGATGGAACGAAGGTCCCATCAGGTTTCTCCCGTCCTACAAGTACGATATCGGTAGAGTCGGCGTCTTTGATTCTAGTGAGAAGCAGCGATGCCCCAGTTGGTGCGATCGTATCCTATATCGAACACGAGCGGCGAAGTTGCGGTACGATGCAAAGGCCAAAGCGCAAGAGGAGGCGCGCAGGATAGACGAACAAATGAAAGCCAAGGGCTTAGACCATGCGGGTGACGACGAGGATGTTCTCTTTGACTACGACCCCGAAACTGATGGCGACAACAAACTCGACTATGATGACTATGACGAAAATGCCGACCCAGAGCCTGAACCGGTGATAACCAAGGACGGCTTCAATGATGAAATTCTTCTTGAGTATTATACTACTCACATGCGTGTGCTCTCGTCCGATCACAAACCACTCGATGCCGTATTTTTGCTCAAATATGATGCTGTGGTGCCCGAGCTTAAGACTGCTGTTCATCAAGAAGTGGCACGCGAGTTGGACCGTCAAGAAAATGAAGGACGACCATCGGTAACACTTGTTGTGGATCGCTCTACGGGTAGTGGCAGTGCATTCGAAGATGCAAACACCACTGATAGCGCTTTTGACGGAGTCGACTTTGGCGATGTCCGCTACGTAAAATCAAAGCGTCGGAACATCACCATTGCAAACACTGGCCGAGTACCGGCGTCATTTGGTTTCACGGATCGCCCTGTTGATAAAGACCAACCAGCAGGCCCCTTCCCATCATGGCTTTCTGTCACCTTCGACCGCGAGGCAGATAAAGCACAACTCTCTACAGCAGATAACCTCCATCAACAATACACGCTCCAACCAGCCGATGTAATCAATGCCGAATTGAAGCTCAAGATTGAGTCTATCAACGACGTCCGTGCCTTCAACGAGGGTACATCGTCCCTTGATTCAATCCTCGTTCTACGCGTCAAAGATGGGCGGGACCACTTCCTCCCTATTCGCGCGTCATGGCAACAATCTGCCCTTGCCCGCTCCATCGACAAATTGATCAAGATTCCTGAGGGGGGGATTCGCAAACTGCAAGGCCAGAAGCCAGACTGCGAAGCCGAAAGCGCAAAAGTAAAGTGGTCGGTCCCCCGCGAGATATTCCGGCTGACGGACGCGATAGAAGTCTTAACGGAACGCGCGATTGCGGAGTGGGATATGACCAGAGCAGAGGGTGAGAGGGCACCATGGATGAACAACGCAGGTTGGCCATTCGTCAAGAATAGTTCGAATGGCAGTGACGGTGATCAGGAATGGGAGCGGGAAGATATGCTCGCAGCATGTTTCGACGCCCTAGATTGTGATCAACCTTTCGACACGGCATTCGCCCAATTCTCTGTTCTGTCGATGCAGCGGCTTGAGACACTCGCCCAGGTCCTCGTCACGTTCTTGCGGAGCTTGACCGACGGGGTTATTCCCTCTACGCTGTGGAATGTCCTAGACACTTCGCTCCAGGCCCGTGAGAAATCACATCCAAAAACTCCTTCTCCGACTGATGAAGATGCCAAATTCTCGGTTCTAGAAATTCTCGCCAGCGCCCCTAGCCACAACGCATCATTCCTCTTGCTAACTTCCATGCTGCAACGTATGGCGACTAGCGTCGCCTCTGCAAACAATACCACTCCAAGTCCAGCTACTACAGCTTCTCCTGTAAAATCAAAGACTCCGCGTTCAAGTACAGAGCTACCTGCTTCACCACAGGTTTCTGTGAGGAGGAAGACACTGAGCAAGGTACCCGAGGAGGCAGCAAGACAGCTCGTGGTGCGCAATTATGCGGTTGTGTTTGCAGATGCAATGATCAGGATACCAAATGAAGGTGCAAGAGAAAGAGAGAAAGCAGTCAGAAGGGAGAGGGCAGTGAAGGTGGTGGAGATGTTCCTTTGTGAACTGTGAACTTATATCTAGGTATGGATTGGACTGCGCGCGTTTTCTGAATGACTCTAAGGATAGACCAAGAGCGCTATCACGATACCCATATACTGAAACGAACTGAATCTTCCTGCATGAAGCATTCCGTTGTATTATAATGCCTAGATGGTTACACATGTGTGAGTGCCCCTGGCACGTGCCTACCGACTATTATCGATAAGGCCGTCCGACAACGGTACCATGTTTTCCTCCCCCGCTGCGGGGCATCTGCAGCCCTACAAAAAAATTCCCAAACACCACAATACTTAGCCATCCATTCATTTTTCCAGTCATTGCGCCCGCGACTGGCTGTATCCAACCTCATCTGCCACCTAATTCTACACTCAACACATCTGCAACATGAACACGCCCCTCACAATCCTCCTCCTCGGCTCTGGTGGTCGCGAACACGCCCTGGCCTGGAAACTCGTTCAATCCCCCCTCGTCTCGCACATCTATGTTGTGCCTGGCAATGGCGGTACCGCGACACTTGCGCCGGAGAAGGTCACCAACATCTCTTCGATAAGCGAATCCGATTTTTCCGCCCTGCTCGCTTTCGCTCTCGAGAAATCCGTTAATTTCCTCATCCCCGGCCCGGAAGCTCCTCTCGTTGCCGGCGTAGTGGACTACTTCGACAAGAATGGCGGAAAAGAATCGGGCATTAAGGCTTTCGGACCTAGCTCAGCAGGCGCTCGTATGGAAGGTAGCAAGACCTTCAGCAAAGACTTCATGAAACGGCACTCGATACCCACGGCCGCCTACGAAAATTTCTCCTCCTATGAAGCCGCCAAAAAGTACCTCGATTCCATCTCCCACTCGGTTGTCATCAAAGCCTCTGGACTTGCCGCTGGTAAAGGCGTCATAATTCCAACCACCAAAGAGGAAGCACATGCTGCCCTTCGCGAGATCATGCTCGACAGGGAATTCGGCTCAGCGGGTGACGAAGTGGTGATCGAGGAGTTCCTCACTGGAGACGAGCTCTCCATTCTCTCCTTCTCAGACGGCACAACCATCGCCTCACTCCCTCCAGCCCAAGACCATAAACGCATCGGAGACAACGACACCGGCCCCAACACAGGCGGTATGGGCACATACGCTCCAATTCCTATTGCAACACCCGATCTTGTTGCCCAGATGCACGCCGAATCCCTCCAACCCACCATTGATGGCATGCGCGCTGAGGGTTTCCCGTTCAAGGGACTTCTATTCACGGGCTTCATGCTCACCCCACAAGGCCCCAAAGTTCTCGAATACAACGTCCGTTTCGGTGATCCAGAAACGCAGTCCCTCCTCCCTCTCCTGACCACCGATCTTGCCGAGATAATGCTATCATGCGCCAACGGCACTCTATCTTCTACTCCCATTTCTTTAAGCGGCAAATCCGCCGCGACCGTGGTTGTAGCTGCAGGCGGATATCCTGGATCTTACAAGAAGGGTACAGAGATGCATCTGGAGGATTTGCCGCAGGATGTTGTGCTTTTCCACGCGGGGACGAAGTGGGACGAAAAAGAGAAGAAGTTGACGACTGCAGGTGGAAGGGTGATTGCAAGTACTGCGGTTGCATCGACTTTGGAGGAGGCAGTCAAGAAAGCGTATCAGGGCGTAGAGAAGGTGAAGTTTGAGGGAATGCAGTTCAGGAAGGATATTGCAGGACGAGCATTGAAGAAGTAAAACGGAGGATGTTTGGAGGTTAGATGGATCGAATGGAATGCTAGTTGTCACTAGAGTAGAGGGAAATGAAAAGTTACTTCGTGTATGTAGTTTAGTTTTTTCTGTAGATTTGATTGAAAAGAGATACCCGTGAGCACTACACTTGACATGTATGTACACAGAGTGACCTTCCTTGTGGGCATCTGACGCTCTTTTTACTGCTTTAATAGCCTCAAACCTGTTCAGTATTGCCCCAGCCTCAATGCTGAAAAGCCGTGGGCCAAGCAGCTATGCTTCATCCGTACATCCCATCTTATTCGAACAGTAGGGACCCGCGCGAGGGCGAAAAAAGTGACGATGCAAGCGCCACCATTTGGTCCACCATTTCTCCACAATCACAAACTGCTATCAATTCATAGAATTGATTTGGCGTCGCATCAAAGTGGAGAAGAGATCCCGTCAATTGATATGTAGTAGTTATACGTGGTTGAGGCGGTATTAATTCGTGCGCCAGGAGGTCAACATAGCGCTCGAGCGATCGACGCAGATGCGGTGGGTCGGGAACCTTCCTGATTAGGAAGGCTGAGCAGCAACCGCAGCACGTGACTCACTTTGAGAGGTCGAGACCAGCCTCGGCATTTTCCAGGTTCCGCGATTCCGCGCCTTGCGGTTCGGCGAAAGACTCCACGCCCACTTCAAAGACAGACAGACAATGACATGCACAACACAAGGGGGTGACACGCTCCACAAGCACGCTATTCTTCGTTTCGAAACATGTTCCCCCACCTGCGACTCAGGAACCAGCACAAAGATCTGCTAGGGCTGCCTCAGGAGCTTGCACCCATGTTTCAGATCTGTCTCCTCATGGTGCAGCGCACAGCGCGAGTTGCGTCGATATGCAGACGTCCCAAGGTCGTCACCCGCACTCGCACTCGCACCCGCAGTCCGGAACACCCACACAGTGTCCTTGTTGAACTAATCAGTGGCAACCTTGGGCTTCGGCGGCTCTCCACCTGCAGTTGCGAAACGAAAGGAGAATTCGAGCAGAACAGGAAAAGACCTAGAGCTGGGCGTTTCAAAAGATCCAATCGCACCACCGCCAAAGAAGCCCATATGACATAAGAACAAGCTTCACCCGCGCCTCTTCGCGCGTCGCAACTTTCGATAGGTCGTCTTAGTTTACTTCGCACTTTGTGCAAACCACCTCCGTCAACCCCCTTCTTTATCTTCTACCCACCCATTCTCTTCCACATCCTATTGCTACTGAGCTGCGCTCTTTCCTCACTCTCCTTCAGGCTTCCGTTCGCTACAAACTAACGTAATTCAACTTCTGTTTCCATCATCACTCCACACCACCACGACTTGTTTATTTCCCGACCCTCCAACCACAATTTACCCTGTCAGCCCCCGCCATCACGAATCTGCGCCCGCGGCCAGAATTTCGAAGGCGCAAAGGCGGAATAAGGAATAAGGAATTACCATCTGCAGCACACATAGACGCACCCGGCACTATCGCGACGCAATCGCCGGGCCTATTCCATCCCGTCTGGACAGAACACGACACCTGTACTTTTCCACCCGCGTCTACGCATACTATACATAAGGCTGTGGGTTTAGCCTCCATTGCCCGGGGCCAAGGACACCTGGCTGGACTTTTCTTTGGTTCTCGCTGTTGGAAATATCCTCGATTGTATTGGCAAGAAGTTATTGTGTTGTATTTTCCTGACAAGAATAAAGATGGTTGTTGGTAATGCATCTCCGCCCGTGTCGGCGGCATTGCGGAAGAAGGTGCTGAGGGTGTTGTTTATTTCGTTGTTGCTGGATTTGGTACGTCATACATCTCCTCTACCATTACCCTTCACCAAAAACTTCTCTGCACCAACAACGAAACTACGACAGGCAGCATGCACAACCGCCTACGATACCCCTTCTCCTCATTGTTATTCCTCGCATTGAAAACAATTAACATGTCCTCAGATATCCTTCACATTCATCCTGCCGCTCTTCCCCGCTCTCCTAGAATTCTACCGCGACCATGAAGCTTCCACCTCCTCGCTGCTCACCCCCTCCTCTCCAACCCTCCTCTCCCATATCCTGGACGCCCTAAATACCTACAAAAACTCATTTGCCCGCCCCATCAACTCGCGCTATGACATCGTCCTTCTAGGCGGCGCTCTCGGTTCCCTATTCTCCTTCCTCCAAACCGTTGCCTCGCCCTTCATCGGTATTCTATCCGACCGATACGGTCGTCGGCGCGCCCTTCTCTGGTCAATGGCGGGAAATATCCTCTCAGTGGCGCTGTGGGTCCTGGCGACAGATTTCCGCACTTTCCTGCTGAGTCGCGTGGTTGGAGGTTTGAGTGAGGGGAATGTACAACTCGCTATGGCGATCGCGACAGATATTTCCGACGAAAGTCAGCGCGGGGCCACGATGGCACTCGTGGGTGTTTGTTTCAGTATTGCATTCACATTTGGCCCTGCGCTGGGTGCGTGGTTGAGTACGATCACAATGGTGGCAGCCAACCCGTTTGCCGCCGCTGCTGCGTTTTCGCTCCTACTGATTGTGACCGAGACGATATACCTGTATATTGCACTTCCAGAAACTCTTCCTTCGTCATCAGAAGCGAATGGCAAACCCGCTGTCCCCAATGCCAATGGAAACGCGACGACCAATGGTCATGCAAAAGCCGAGACGAAGAAACCAATCCCCCGTACAAATTCCCACGCCCTACTCAATGCCACTCACTTCTTCTTCATCCTCTTCTTCTCCGGCATGGAGTTTTCTCTCCCCTTCATGACATACGATCTCTTCTCCTACACCTCCGCCAAAGTTGGTCGCCTCCTGGGTTTCATCGGCCTGATTGCTTCTCTACTCCAAGGTAGCGTTGTACGCCGCACTCACCCACTCCGCGTCGTTCAAATCGGCGTTGTATCATGCCTCGTCGCGTTCCTCCTTCTGGCCCGCGTCCGCACACAAACAGGTCTATACGTCGCAGCCTCATTGCTAGCAGTCACCTCTGCCACCGTCGTCACGGGCCTAAATAGTTTATCCAGTTTTGAGGCGGCGAGTAACGAGCGCGGCGGTAAATTGGGCGCGCACAGGAGTTTTGGACAGGCGGGGAGGTCACTGGGACCTCTTATTTTTTGTACTTTGTATTGGTGGGCAGGACGTGAGACTGCGTATGCGACGGGGGCTGCGGGCATGTGTATAGTGGCGGCTTTGGTGTTTGGCTCGTTGAGGATTCCACCGGGGACGGAGAATGTGGGGAAGAAGGGGAAGAAGGTGGTGGAGAAGGATTTATGAGTAGGGGAATGAGACGGGATTAGTGCGGAAGGAGAAATGATGAATCGGTATACAGATGAGTGTGATTAGAGTGGAGATGGATGAAACCCAACAACGCAAAGATAATAGGGATAGATTAGAGGATAGGTGATAGGAAGCAGACCTCACGAATTTTAAGAAATGTTCAATTTTTTTCTAAGAAACAAAACAAGAACACTCAGGCTATTTGCAAAATGAAATCGTGCCAACGAATATTTCTTCTTGTGATACCATGGCACACAAGTTTTTCAATCTCAGATAACGTACCCCACGGGCGAGTCGATCAACGGGCGAGTCGATCACTTTTGCCAAGACCACACCAAAGTACTCTCCCCATACTAATGCCTCAACAACAGCAGAATATTAACGCGTCAAAAGAAGCCCAGGTGCAGCTTGCGCTTTAAGCTCTTAAACAAGACGCAAATCTCTCACAGCGACGCGCTGCAGCTATCTACAACATTCCCCAAGCTACACTAAGCAACCGACACGCAGGACGACCTTCACGAGCTGATACTATGCCCAACTCACGAGGGTTAGACAACAATGAAGAGCAGGTGATTGTTAGTCATATACTTGAGCTAGATGCGCGAGGATTTAGCCCTCGGCTCGCAGATGTGGCTGCTATGGCTAATTCTCTGCGCGCTGAGCGCAATTTGGGCCCTATTGGCATAAACTGGCCTAGTACATTTATAAAGCGTTAGCCAGAGCTCAAAGTAAAGTTTAATCGCAAGTATGACTATAAGAGAGCTCTCTGTGAGGATTCTAGGGTTATCCAGGGCTGGTTCAGCCTAGTAGCCAACACTAAAGCTAAGTATGGCATCCAGGATGACGACACGTACAACTTTGATGAGACAGGCTTTATGATGGGCCAGATATCAACAGGAGCAGTTGTTACAGCTTCAGAGAGACGAGGAAGGCCAAAGACAGTCCAGCCAGGCAACTGGGAGTGGACAACAGTTATACAAGGCATCAATGCTAGAGGATGGGCCATTCCACCCTTTATTATCTTTAAGGCGCGCCACTACCTCTCTGGCTGGTATAAGGAGGAAGACCTGCCCCATAATTGGGTTATTGGAGTCTCTAGTAACGGCTGGACAACTAATGAGCTTGGTTTTGAGTGGTTGAAGCACTTTAACGCGCATACAAAGGGGCGTACTGTTGGTTCCTACCGACTGCTGGTTATTGACGGCCATGAGAGCCACGAATTGATCTAATTCTAGAAATACTGCAAGGATAACAAGATTATAACCTTGTGTATGCCTGCTCACTCATCACACCTCCTACAGCTACTTGATGTAGGCTGTTTTGCCCCTTTGAAGACAGCGTACGGGCGCCAAGCCGAAATGCTCATGCGCAACTGGATTAACCACCTTACAAAGACTGAGTTTCTGCTATGCTTCAAAGCAGCCTATAATGCAGTGTTTACTGTTAGCAATATCCAAGGAGGGTTCTGAGGTGCTGGATTGGTCCCTTTTGACCCAGAACGGGTCATAACAGCCCTTGATGTAAAGCTTCGGACCCCATCGCCACTACTCCCTGCTGCTAATAACATAGCCTGGCAGTCGCAAACCCCCAGCAACACCCTGGAACTTATGTCGCAATCAACGCTTGTAAAGACAAAGATTAATATGCATGTAGACAGCTCTCCTACATCTATTGTTGAGGCGTTTGAGAAGGTGTCAAAGGGGGCCGCAATTATTGCGCACAAGCTAGTTTTGGCTCAACAGGAAATTAGTGAGCTTCGAGCAGCTAATAAGGCCGCCACGCGACGAAAATCACACAAAAGAAAGCGGATTCAGAAGGAAGGGACCCTAGTAGTTCAAGATAGCTAGCAACTAGCAGCTCTAAAGGAGTCTAGGGCTTGCAGCGATGGAAAGAAGCGCAAAGAGGGAGCAAAGGCTAAAAGCAATAGGCCTGCTAAAAGGCGCTGTAAAAACTGCAACAAGAGTGGACACAATTCGCGCACCTGTCAGAAGTAGGCATTTATGGCCGGATTCTGGCCACAAATATTATTAATCGCAATATTTCTCTATTTACGCTGTTGGTGGTGATAATAAGTAGTAGTTTTGGTGTGGTCTTGGCAAAAGTGATCGACTCGCCCGTTGATCGACTCGCCCGTGGGGTACGTTACCGAAAAAGCAAAGATTCAGCGCTCTTATTGTTCTTGGCAATGAAACATTAGAGAATATAAACATTCGATTTCTTTCCTGATTCTGGATGCAGATGTACAAGTACCAGTGTAGTAAATTTGAGTTTTCGCAAACATGGATCCTAGGTGAAATAGCAGATCGCGAATAATATATTATCTTGCGCGTAGCATTGATTTCGTACTGTGAATAAATAGATAATTGAAGTCTTTGTCCCGCACAAATCGATGTTTTTATTCTCATAGCAGCGCATGTATTCATGTCAACTTGGATGAAACAATAAAAGACTACATATAGTGATAGGTTTACTTGTAAAAAACAACTTGAATTTATACTCTTAGCGCCCAAAGAGTGAGATGATTTATTACATTATCGAAAGCTATCATCTCATTGGCTATGTCCAGCATAGTTCAACCTCAGTTTTCTCCCCTGACTGACTTAAGCTTCCATCGCTTCGAGATCACCTTTAAAAGACCTGTACTCAGCCTACAACAGACCGGCTCACTAGATGTTGTACCCTACTGTCCAAAGCCTTATCTTTCGACGTCTTTCTTGTATACCGGAAAATCATAGCTCTCTATCAGCCGCTTGGTCTCAGTATTAGACTTTTCGTCCCCGTTGTTGCCACCAGTAGTCCATTCTTCATCTTCATCTTCATTCTGCGCCTTGTTCGAATCATCCGACGATGAAACAGCTATCTCGCAAACTGATAGAGATTCTTCGTTCCATATACCCTTCTTCTCCTCATCATTTTCATCACCCTTCCCTACTCTACCTAGCTCCTTCGGAACCACACTATCAAGCAACGCCTGGAATGCCGCTTTTTCGTATGCTTCATCCATTCTCTGGCCAACAAAATAGTAATTCCGGTCCACTTCAAAGTATCTCCAATAGCAAGCAACGGATTCCTCATCCATTGGCAACCCGACAATTCTTGCATTTTTCAGAATCTCCATTACCTCGAGCCCACCAAACCAAGCCGTATGATGTAGAATATTACAGCCTTCATTATCTGAACGATTCAGTCGTACTCCTCGATCACGTAAAACCTTCACGATCTCGGGATTGTTTTCCCACACCGCAAGGAAGAGTGCGCTATATCCATTAATATCCACAGCCTCCCAATCTGTCATATAGTCCATCAACACGAATGCTAGTTTTTGGTCCTTGGTTTTCATGAAGCTGTTCCGTAACGTAGATTTCGCACGGTTGTTCGCATCGATTCCTTGTTCGAGCAGTGGGAGAGCCATATCTAGCGCGTTCTTATGTGTCGAACATGCTAGCAGGGCGTTAGTACCGTCTTCGCCAAGAAGTGATACATCAGCCCCTGCTTTGAGCAGAGCGTGGAGACTTTCTACGCTGCCCTTGTAGGCTGCCCACCAAAGAGGGGTCCCGCCTGAAGAACATCGGGCGTTGATATTAGCACCCCAATCCAATAGCTGCTCGACTGTCATGGGTTGATTTTGCATAGCCGCCCAATGGAGAGGGGTCAAACCAAAGCAGTCTTTACCATGGAGCCAGGAAGGGTTGTATTCAGGAAGAGATGGGGTCGGAGGCGCCAAGTCCAGTATACGTAGGTGCAGGCCATTGAAGCCCAGCTCCTTAATTCCGCGACGACGAAATTCACGAAGATTTATTAGGGAGTGGAAGCTAGAGTTCGAGCGTTCATGATAGTCCTCTCCAGACCATAGCCATCTGAGCCAGGCGTTTTGGCCGAGTGTACTGTAGTAATAGTAAGTATTGCTCTACGCAAGTCTTGCGATGGATTTGATGAACCTGTTGAATCGTCCTTGTCTGGTCAGATCCATGCCCTTTCCAACCAACATGGCGCACAATTCACCTTTACGCCAATCAAGACAGTTCTATAATAATGTTATAACCAATAGTTAGGCTCGAGCTGGTACGTAAATACCTGGAAAATTGTTTCACCAATTGGATTGATATCTGACGGCTTGATCTTATAAGTAATCATTTGCCTTGTCAGATCCTCTACAGAACCATCAATTATAGCTGGATATAGTATATTCCATACCCACCAAGGAATCACGCGAGGTAATGTTAGTGTCCATGATGTGCTG
Organism: Dendryphion nanum; assembly: GCA_020744415.1. NCBI lineage: Eukaryota > Fungi > Ascomycota > Dothideomycetes > Pleosporales > Torulaceae > Dendryphion > Dendryphion nanum. The sequence goes on from JAGMWT010000009.1 coordinate 1,816,089, forward strand.
AGTGGTGGAGATTTCCACTCTCCCCTGACTTCAATGCTCCGATGGAGCAACCAAGTCGGAAGGAAGTACCGGATGTGAGTCGAACCGTGATTCTGATATTCCGTATCCCGCGCTATACCTTTGCGGGAGGATTGATGTAGATGACGATTCTCGGTAACTGTCAGGTGCATACTACCAAACAGTCTTCTGAGCTTATATGGCGTGCTTGCTTTTATTTGTAGGGGTCTCGTGCATGAGCAGGAAGTCGAACACACATGGCCCAATTGATTTCGTCGTACTACTTCAAGATCTTTTTGCGTGTGTTTTATGTCAATGTCCGGGCTTGTGTAGTCCGGACTCAATGCTGTAGGGATGACCGATGAATCTACGTAATTCGGCTGTGACAATGATGGAACCTGTACTGGCACAGGAAGGTCCGGAACGATTTGACTATTGAACGTTATACTCCGCTCCTGACTTAGGGAACACTCTTAACAACTTACGAGACTACCACATATAAGAAAGCTAAGAGATATGCCTCTATCGACTTCATTTCTCGAACAAGCTTGTTCACCTGTGTCTGATTGTTTCGAAAAGCATAATGGGTCTCAACGCTGTGCTCATTATCGAGGAGGTGTATAAGGGAATCTGTGAATGTAACGAGTCGGTTCTGTGCGCGAGCTAGGTTATCGGCCAGCCGTACTTTGTTGTCGTCGTTGAGCTGGTGATCAGTATCGGTGACTGTTTTCTGTACTACATTGATTGTGTTACTGAAATTTTTGATCTATTCTGAACTTAGCTCAAAATTTGCAGATACGAATGTACGTCAAAATGGCTATTTACCTCAAAGATGGCGTTTTCTAGATATTGCGGCCTCAGCTGCAAAATCCATGTTCTCTTCAAAACATCTATTGTGGCATCTGCAGCGTTGATAACTGCGATCATGCTTGAAATGAGTGAGTTTAGGTCCATATCAGTAGTACAACCAGTGTTTGTTGACATTGTTGATGTTGCTTCGCAGGTGTGGGCTGGGGCTGAAGGTAATGTCGAGGGCCCAAGCCCCACAGGCAGAAATGCAGCCAGGCGCTGGCCCCCAAAATTACACCGCCGGTCTGGCGAGGGTGGTGGCTGTGCACCACTCATATCCAATCATCCTCTTAACAAGCTACTTCCGTCTCTATTATTCATCCTCGTCGGTCCAATTGCTATACGGAGGCATTGCCAAGCGCACAGATTATCCAACGCAGAGTGGGAGCAGGGTTGAGGCTGGCGCTTGTCAAAGGCCAACTGATGCATCCAGCGTCCAACGTCCAGCGTCCAGCTTTCGATGCAGCTACCACCTATTTAGCTTCCACACAATCTAGTATACGACTTCGCCTATCGCAATAGCTTCCGTCACCTCCTAGCCCTGAAACCTGCTGTGAACCGAACAAAGGGCAGCTCGTGAACAGGAACACGATTAGACAAGAATTTCGACCCAAAGAATATACACAACCTTCGATGTTGCGCCACGCTTTGGGTCCACTTAGATGCTACACGATGGAAGTCTTGTGGATTCGCATCATTTAGTACCAAATCCAGTATTGATCAATAGTTGTGCAATACTGAGTTTGGTAATCGAGAACGGTTTTATAAGCTTCAAGTGTAACTTATAGATGCCAGAGAATACAGAAGGGATAAAATATAGGCCTGTATAATGTCCTTATTTGCGTATAGATGTACCGATACTCGTTATCGAAAAAGTTGCCAGACGAAAATTGCCAATTGACTGAACCTCGTAGAACTACACCTCCCAAATCTTCTTCTCTAGTCTGATCATGCTCTTGCCAGTTTCTCTTCATCAATCTCAACGCTTAATGAAATGATAGAAATGGTTAAAGCAGAAGCCTATGCCGAATCAACTGGGGAACCTTGTTGACCTTTCTTGGTTTTCCTAAGTTCGAAGTTTGCCTCGGCCCAACGTCCCTTGAAGGCTAGTCCTGGATGGAAGATCGTCAAAGCAAGTACACCAATAGCAAGCACTGCGCCCTCGAGGATCAGAAACGCCGTCTCGTTTTCTGCAAGATCGCTTTCAAATCCTCCGCTAAGTTCAGCAACGCGGTAGCAAGTACGGATGAAGATGCAAACACTCGCAATGGCCATAGCTATATTGAGAATCAGTAATTGCCGCAACACAACATCTGACAGCAAACGTACCAATAAGGAAATATTTGAAAATTTTCGCACTTTGCAGCTCCATGAGTCTGGTGCCCCATCTCGAGCGACGGGTGTAAGCTGACCAAGTGAATTGTGCCGCCAATGTGATAAAAGCTACCATTGCAGTTAAGTGCGCTGCTAATCCAGCCTGGACAATCTTGATACCCATATCAAGCTTGGAAATATCCTTTCCTCCTGCGACGGCTCCACCGCTAGCTTGAAGTACAAGTGCGATAAAGTCGGCGATCATAAAGGTAATGGCGTACGTTCGGGGTTTGAGAATACTCAAATCTTCTCCAAACACTGCGATGACTCTTGCCAGGCAAAGATACAAAGCCGCACTAAAGAAGGCGGGGCCGATGGTAAGACAGACAAGGTATTGGATGAATCGTCCTCCTCCGTATGCCATTTGAATGCGTGATATATAACCGAGGATTTCCAGAACGATGCCGCTTACCATGCCGAAGGAAAAGCCCCATGTTTTGTGGCGAATGCCCAGATAGATTTGGGGAATGAGGACAATTATGTAGAAGGACAACATAATGATGTTGCCTGCGGGTTCGTAACGGGTGGCCATTGTGAAGTGGTTGAGTTGTATCCCGGGATAACCTCCACTGGATTTGATTAGAAGTAACAAACGAATGGATTGGAGAAGAATACTTTTTAATGGAGAATAATCGATGAGGTTTCGACATATATATGTTCGATGTAGACGAGTGGGCCAATGAGCGGCGGCGAATCTAGAAGACGCTACTTAGAAGACTCGACATGGTAATACACGAATGGGCGAATGAGAACGGATTAAGGATAGGGTTATTGGAATGTCCCTTGATCATTCGACGACGAATTTCTGGGCGCGGTTTTCCGCACTGCAAACAATCCTTCTGATATATGCTCATAGGTTCATAGACGAACAAGCCAATAGGAGATTTTGATCCTTCGCTTTATGCCAACCCATATTTGGATTAGTATCTCTCATAATCAGCACAGCCTCCTTTGCCCTAAATGTCCATGCGTCTTTCAATAACTACAACCCTCAAACTGTCCCATATTTCCTAAAGTTCACACATTTCGTAGAGTTGTTGCAGCTAATGGGGGACAAAAAACCAATTCGTAGACGAGCTACTCATACGCGTTCGCGGCTTGGATGCGAGACGTGCCGGTAAGTCAACATTGCAAAATTATGCACGATATGATTGAGCAGTTTTCTCACGCTTGTAGAGTCCGACGAGTTCGATGCGACCAGACCAAACCGGTGTGTCTCAAGTGTTCCAAAACAGGACGCTCTTGCGATGGCTACACCACGACAGCCCCTACTCATGACAAGCGAAGACTTGTTGCTGTACCCCAGAATCCGTCTTTGTCCATCGTAGTGGATGAAAACGAATTGAGGTGTATGCATTATTTCCAATCGCATACCGCGCCTCAGTTCGCAGATTTCTTCGATTCCGATCTTTGGTGTCGCCTCGTTTTCCAAGTGAGTACTCGCGAGCCGTGTATTCGCCACAACATCATTGCTCTCGGGTCGCTGCATGAAGCATTTCACGATGTTGCCTACTGCACTGCTTCGTCAACACGCTGGTTCGACCTTAAGGAATACGCATCAGTGCATTACACAAAGGCCATAACACTCCTCAACGCCGACATTTCTTCTCAAGGTTGGGCCAGTCTTGATGTCTCGCTCTTATGTTGTATTCTTTGTATAGGTTTCGAATGGCTTCGTGGATCGTTCGCTTCAGCTCAGATCCATCTCGCGAATGGCCTTCGTGTTCTCCAACAATGGCTTCGAGGAGATTCCACTCAATCTAGAGGTACTGGCATATCTTTATCTTCTCCAACGGGCCACTTTATTCGAAACAAACTCGTACCACTCTATACACGCCTCTCTCTACAGGCCAAAACATTCGCAAACATTCCGCTCCCACTAGGCAAATCATTCCTCACCGACCAGCCACCTACCAGCGACTGGGACAACCTAAGAGCCATCCGAGACGGTCTTGACGCCTTGCTAGTCCAAGAATATATGTCCTTTCTTCCCCCCAAATCGCTCAACTACCCCACCGAAGCAAAAATGCACGGCCTACACGCCTCCGATCGACTAGCTCAATGGTTCGACAAACACTCTACCTATATCTCCTCTTCGACATCCAGTCCCATTTCCTCCCTCAGCTCCAATGACGATAACAGTTATTTGCTCCCCCAAACTATCTTCAAACCTTCCCCAGACATGGCCTTTATCTCTCTCTATCATAACGCAGCCCTAATCATGCTCTCAACCCGGCACGCTACCAACGAAACCGTCTTTGACGCCTTCACGCCCCTCTTCAAAAAAATCGTCCACCTCGCCGCCGTATATGTAAAGACATTTACGACAGCCGCATCATTTACTCTCGACATCGCTATTGTCCCTGTATTGTATTATGTTGCGACAAAGTGTCGTGAGTATGGCATAAGGCATGCGGCGTTGAAGATCTTGCGGGCGAGTCGGAGGACAGAGGGGATTTGGGACAGTGCGGCGACGACGAGGTTGGCGGAAGAGATTATTGGGTTTGAGGAGGATAGGGAGAGGGTAGGAGAACATCGGGTGCGTGATGTAGAAATGGTGATGTTAGATGGGAATACGAGATCCGGAACGTGGGATAGTGCAGTGCCGGCTTGGGTACCAGAGGGAAACTTCAGTATGGAGGAGGAAAGTTTGGACGACGGAGTATCAGGATTAGCATTTGGAACGTGTGATTTGTTCACAGATGAGCATGGGGAAGATAAGTCGCGATATGTGCGGCCTGAGAGACGAATTCGAAGTGTGCAGACTGAGACGCATTTCGAGACTCGTGAGATTGTTGCGAAGTTTTTGCATCGAAATGGAGATGCGTGGGCTTGGAGTGAGGAACGAAGGATTAGGTGGTGATTTGGGTTACGGTGTTGATAGGGGTTTTGCTTTTCATCTGTACTTGCAACATGTTGCAACTTGCAAGGGAGATCAAACAAGCATTTAAGCCAACAGAAAGAAGGGTGGGGTTACTCTTCGGGCGACAGAAGACTGTATGAAACATAAAACCTTTATGCAGGGAGCATAGTTTTCCGGTATCAAACTCTGAATTACGAGGGGATATTTCATCTGCATCCAGAGGGCTGACACCGCATTATGGTCAACTGCTTTGGTGCCCACAGTTTCCACCGAAGCGCGAGAACATACATCCTCCCATGATGATGCGGCCGAATTACGTTCCAACCATCGTAGCTTCGCAATGCGGTGTAGTTACGTGTTCCGTTATATCATCTGCTGAAGGTCACGAAGAGAAACCATTAGCTCAAACATCTTTCACCCGCAAAGCCATGCCATGATACACTTACTAGTCAAATATCGTAGCTGCGTATAGCTGATAGTATCTTAGCCATCGCAAATTAAAATCTTCCTGAGTTTTAATAATTAGCACATATATGCCGCACTAAGAAATAAGGCGCCGCGTTATACTCCTACACTTCTTAAGAGTGCATCCTCTACACGTGGATCTGAGAAACTCTCTTCTCATTTGTCGCGCTACATGCTGCATAGCCACCTGTGTTAAGGCCATTACGACAAGACGACTTTGGAATATACACTGATTGCGGTCGAGTCAGATCCAAAGTTGACAGTTGCCAGGTTGCAAGCGGCTGAGGTGTCTTTATATTGACGTTGTTTGATTTGTTTGCGTTTGCGTTGTTATTACTATTGTTGGATCTCGGGATCATAGAAGAGAGTTTGAAGGCGGGCTTGTTTTTGCGCGGCCATTTGCGGGGATAGAGACAGCAGCACATCGTAGATATGAGGGGAGGTGAGGTTGTGATGAGGTGGATGGAGGTCAGGGTGAGAAGATAGAGGGAAGACGTGGTGGTGAGAAGGACTCCGGCTGGGCGGTGAGTGCGAGGTGGGTGAGGAGCAGGTAAGTGACTCATCGTGAGGTGAGAATAGACGCGGAGCGGTTAAGATTGAGTTGGAAATGATAGTAGAGAATGAAAATGGGTATACGGATAGTCAAAAACAATATGAACCAGTGATGGCCTACGAACTAACTTGAGAAATGAAGCATAAATGGCAACAAACAAATGATGTGATCAAGAACTCGGGTTGGGCGGTAAGTGGCAGGAAACTAAGTGACGCTTCGTGATATGGGAGTAGACGCAAGGCGGCACAGAGTGAGCCGAAAACAACAGTAGGGACCAAAAACGAGTATACACAGAACCAGCAATGAAATGGCCTAATAGTTAAAGCGGAACTCATAAGCAAAACCCTGAGTAGAACCCTCGACCACCAACAAACATATGATGTAATCGCTCGCAATCCGCTCGTCAGGGATATCCGCCACACGAATCTACCCATCTACCAACACGATCTCAATATGCGCCCCAATTCTCCGATCCCGCAATGCATAAACTTTCACCAGGAACCATCGTTAGTAGGCGCAAGATCTCCGCGGCCAGCAAGACACTCACGTGACCTTCTTAGCCTAACCCGCACGTGCGACCTGTACCGAGCGGCTCTCGGGCTCGTGGCATGATTTCCATAACAGGAAAAGAAAAAAGCGGGATGCAAACCTTAGTTCAACGTCGCAACGACATGTTCTACACTGTTAAACGACAAAAATGTTTAATGTCATTGTTTAGCGGGGACGAAATCGTCGGTTTCGCCCGCAATCTCGTGGTTTGGGGTCCACGGCCCTAAGGCTGCGAGCCACTTGGCGCTCGATCTGGTCGCTATGCCTTGTGGAAATACCAATAGCGTGTGCGAGGCGCGCACGTTATGAGTTCTCTTCTTCTATGTTCATTGACCTTTGTTATAAGGCGAAGTTTCACGATACTCTCCTGAAAATAGATGCCCGCACGATGAAATTAGATTTGCATACAGCCTTACGCCGAGCCGATACTTTGCGCATACTGCGGGTGTAGTTATCTCCGTCTTGAGTCCCGAACCCAGAGAACGTGTTACCGAACGCATGCAGGAATACGTGGATGATCATGGACGTATGCGGCGTTGCCTTGCCGTGAGCCCTATCTATCGCTGTTCCGTTACTATGACCTGGATCAATTAGCAAATGATGCGACCAGTTCTTGGATCCCAAGGAAATCTCGATCAGTAAAGTGGGTTTCAACACATCTTAGACCCCGCACTAGACATGTGCCACCGAACCCACACGTGTAAAACATCTTGCATCGACTCGATCATCTCCGCTGCTACCTCACCGCTCGCCGTTCAATCGTGAAGCACAGGTGTTTGCGAGTCGATTTATTGATCAAAAGGGCCGATGTGCTCCGCACCGCCAGCTGAAGCATGCGTCTATGTGCGAAACGTGATTAGTAGAAAGTTTCATTTGCTAGTTGTCGGTTGTTGCTTTGGGCTGAACCGAGTCCATGGATCGTGCGGTGAGGCGTTCATTCGAATAGGCGCAATCGGCATTGTGAATCAAGGTTTGCGACTGTCTGCTTATGAAGGCGGCTGTCGAAGTGTATTGGTAAAGAGGAAGATCAAATGAGTCGACGAGTTGTCAAAATAAATCATTACGCTCATTGTCGAAAGCAGAGAGAGTCGCCTAAAAGTCCGGACCCGCCATTATTTCTCTCTAAAACCCTCTGGTATCATGCTTCGATTCTACCTTTCCCAGACTCCCGCTAGTCGAAAGAAAGAACAACGCAAAAAATCGTTAAACAGTCGTCAATGGGTTGCAAAGTAGTGAACTCCAGTCGCCAAAACACCAAGCCCTCACTTCTTCTTAACCAACCCCGCTGACTTCGCAAGCTGCGCCTTGTCCTCGTCGCTCATGTTGTCGACCTTCTCAACAAGGAGTTTCTTAAGGAAAGTGTTCTCGCGCTTGAGATTGTCGACTTCGCTCTCGAGCTTCTTTGTGCGGTCTTGCATGTCGCGGCTCTGCTCCAGCATCTGTTGCTCGCGCTGCTTCTTCTTCTGACGGAATCGCGCACTTGCCGCCTGATTACGCTTTCGCTTGTCCTCGTCGGCATCGGCAACTGCATGCTCCTCAGACGGGGCCGAGCTGGCAGTGCTGTCGGGATAGGGGGTCGGGTAGGGAGGGTAGGTTGTTTGGAGAGGGGAGATGGCGCCAAGATCATCGATTCGTGGCGGGGCGTGAACGCCATGATCGAATTGATGCGTGATGCCGTTCATGGGAGATGTGAGCGCGACGTATGGGGGCCCTGGGCAGGAGGAGCATTAGTGGGACGTTTGGCATCGAAATGCAGGCGGCGACATGAAAGAATCGTGGGGCTTGGAGATCCGAGAGAAGGACAGGAGAGGGGCTCAAACAGTAATGACGACCGACCGTGGGGGATTGTATGCATTTGGAGGAGCGGAAGGGGGGAGTGTTGAGGGGAGGTCACGTGCAATTGCGTGAGAACTAGTGTAATGACGACATGCGGTACACGAAGCAGACCCCAGGAAACGAGCACATGGCGGCCCGGGGATGGGAAGCGAAGACAAGGAAATGAGAAGTCTGACGAGAGATGGCATGGAAAGAGAGATGTGCAAGATGAGATGAAAAACGCGATGAAATGGTGCAGGGGGAGGGGAGAGATTGACGAAGAGGAGATGAGAGAGACAGCGAGAGGGAAAGGAGAGAGCAAACCTACGCTGCAACGCATCTTGAGACACCGCAACGCCGTGCGACGAGGCATAACTTGGGCCAAAACCGAAGGGCCCGCGCTCGTGCTGCGGCGACAGCTGCTGGTGATAGTTTGGGTGCTCGGCAGGGTGTGAAAACCAGTCGGGCGCCGTGTCCAAGATGTTGGGATCTACCAGCGGGCTGAAGTCGTGATCAAGTCCAGACAAACTCAGATTCGCAGAGGCGGCGGTGAAGGTCGGCGCTCCAGAGCTTTCCCGGCGAGTGAAGGTCGACATATCCCTCCATCAGCAAAGCATACGGTAAACGCTGCGCTGCGCGAGAAGGGGGAGTCGTGCTCTCGTTGGAAGGGTGGTTGGCAAGGTGGACTATTGTCGCTATTGGACTGGCAGGAAAGAAAGAAGTAGAAGCAAAAATGGAAGAGGAGAAAGGGAGGTCGTTCGATGGGTCAAGGTGTGTGCAGTGATGGACTGGTGCATCGGGCAGAGCAGGCGCTCGAACCTATAAGGACGGCGCTGATATCGCGACCAGAGTTTTGCTTGCCTTCTTCCCCACCCTGCGCGCCTTCGAGAGACTCGCACACTGCCCTTCTCATGCAGGCATCCCGCTGCGCATGGGAACGCCCACTCGTCCTCCCACGCCAAATCCACACCAAACTCCCCCCTCCCATGTGCTTACTGCATTTACTGCTTCGCCTGCATCGGATGCACCTTGCGCCAGCTTCATTCGACCTGGTGGCTGTCTTGTTGCAAAGCACGCCTTTATAGAGCCCGCTACCGCGCCGGCCGTTCATTTAACTCTGTTCAAGAGAAAGTCCCTCAACAATTGTCCGGCCTTTTCCAGACAATACCAGAGCATTTCCAGACGATTCTCCCATGCCTTGAACTGAATGCATCCTTTCTGTCATCCGTATTCACCTGCCTGCATGTTTGTTCGACCTGATCCGCGGCACACCCCCACGTTTCCCCTCCTGGATCGTACGTAAATTGCAAGTAGCAACTCCTCTTTCTTCGTGGAGAGAGGACTCGTGGATCGTTCCAGCGCCTCAGCCGCAGTGAAATTTCAACCACTTGACCTGGCTCACTGCCAGCTACTCGCAGTCAGAGCTTCAGATCGCCACATGGGCGTTTTTTTTTGCGGAGCGGCCTCTCGCGCTTAGAGCCACCAGGCCCTAGAGTCGCATGCCGATTTACTTCTTCGGTCGCATGCCTCTGTGGCCAATGGGTGCCACTTGAAAAGAGATTATGATGAAGGAGGTGTATGCTACCTAACCATGCAGGTCGTAGTCGGCGTTCGAACTTCTCCAGGGCTCCTACAGCGGTAAGTCTTGCATGGCGCGATATTCCAACATGGAAGACGTGTGATGTCAGAGGAGGACCGTCACTGAATGGTTCCTAAGCAAGCACCGCCCGGCACTGTGGTTTGCACACATGAACGAGGGAAAACCTCGGGATAGATTGGCTTGATTCCCTTGCTCGCAGACCACTCGCAGCCGATGACGAACATAACGATTGCAGGAGCGCTGATCCCCGATCGGTGTGTGTGGATAGCTATGCGCCTGTTCGATCTCTGTTCATCTACTTAGTGCTGCTCGGTTACTATTGTGTATACTTGAACTTTCGGGACAGGCGTGACTTCTGCGAGACGACCCTTTCGCGTCCTTCAACTTGGCAGGTCCCCAAGGGCACGTGAGCAGACCCTTCACCGACCACAGCTCGTCGCTCAGGGATTATGTGGGGTATGGATACCAAATGTCTCAAATAGTATAAAGTCGTAATTACTTAGATGCTGTCATTGTCGGTCTTCCATGACTGGACGTGGGACACACTGTTGTTGTACCCTCATTCCCGCACGTGTTGATGCTTGACAGCCCTGGATTTTTCGTGAACAGGGGGCCCGGGACTTGGTTGTGAAGGTGTCAAAGCACGCCATCGAGCCAGGTCATTCTCAGGATCCCACAACACCATTCATCTATACATTACCGCGACACGCACACCTTCATCCACATCAGCACAGTACCAACGTACACTGTCGTCCTGTTCCAGAATTCAGTCTCGTCGTTAGTCCACGTCGCCGTCTCCTCCCCACGCTACACGACTACTGACGCTGGCTCCGCGTTCCACGAACCAATCCCTGGAATGGCAATGCAGACATTCTTTCCGGTTCCTGCCCCAGTCACCCGACGATGACAAACAGGCGTGGGGCTACTGTTACATTGTCTGGAAGGGCTGTGGCAAACTTAGAGGCTCACGTGCCTGGACTCACCGACTCTCTCAGGGGCACCTCGACAGCACAGTACACTGCCAAATCGTCTTGCTTGAGAAGATCTCAAGGGAAGTTCAGGTTGTTCAGATGCCCTACTCAACAAGATTAATGTGAATCGGTTGTCCTCCCGGGGAACAATGCCTTTATCTCGGCGAAGACGGACGATATTCTCGCAATGCAGACTTTTCAAAGAGCTACCGTCAGCAGTTGCAACCAGATCTTCATCGCCTACACCACATTCCGAGTAGCTTGTCTCTGGCTTGATATAGGCAATGAAACAAAGCTAAATCTTCGAACGGACTGATTGCGTAGGAATGAACAATGCTCCTAGCATTCATACCATCTCGTTGTTCACTCGGTCGGACACCAAAGTGAGACATTGTGCATACGCAGTCACCGTTCCAAGTCAGACATTGTCAACACATGACACTTCATATAAGGTCATAGGCTCCTCTACTCACTCGACAATAGTCTCAGACTCAAACCCAAGCACACCAAAATTTCCACACGATGTCGATACAAACATACTACACAACGCTCGGTGTAGTGCCAGCAGCACCTTCTCAGGTAATTCGTGCTGCGTACAAGGCACAGGTGCTGATCCATCATCCAGATAAAACCATACATCTCACTGCAGTTCAGCGAGCGCAACATGCTGCCAGCTTCCGTAATATTCAGGAGGCATACGATGTCCTCTCAAGCCCTGCCCAGCGAACAGCCTACGACATCAAACTTGAACAATACTGGAACAAGGAAAACACCAAACGATTTTCCAGGCAAAGATACTACAACTCGACAGTTCAGACCACATCTGTGACTGAGAGAGCCAACAGAAAAGCCCAAATTGCCGCTGAACTGGCGCAACTGCGAGAGCAACGTGAAAGGCAAGACAAGGAGGATGCGAAACTGTCACTGAGTGACCTCAAGCTTACTTTGAAACTATGGACTGATTTGAGCGAAGACCCAAAGCATAGCCCACCCGAGCGCGCCCACTGCCATATAAAAATGTTTGAGTATGAGCAACGACTTCGTCGGCGAGAGCAGGAACACAACGGATATAGAGATTCTTCACATGAAAATCCACAGTACCAGACTCGTATCCCTCAACCGAGTAGCAACGCATCAATCTCTTATTCTGAAATTACCCATACCAACAGTAACATATCGCATACTTCACTGTTTAGACCTGAACGTTTGGAGAGGGCCAGAAACATCAGGACGTGCACGAAATGCGGTATGGCTCATGCCAACTTCCCAGAGTGGAAGAAGTACAATACGCACTCCGCCAATGCTGCCAAGGAAGAGAATTCATATTTCCGCACCGTATAGGTCATCTCTGCCACATTCTTCAATGCTCTTTGGGCTAGGATGCGGCAACTGGTGAGCGCACCCTGCACGGAGAGCAAAAGTAGTGAACCACTACCCTGCGAAACAAACTCCTAAAATAATTTCATTACCACATTAAAATGATTAATGCAATGTAACATATCCCTAAACTTGTTCAAGACCCACCCCAAGCCCCGTTCCTCAAACCGTACTAAGATTCGTTCCTTATTGTTCCCACTCGCCGACAACACAAAATCTGCTAATAATCACCACCCACCAGGTACAACCCAATCGAAAGCACCACGCACCCACGTATGTCAAATCCACCATCTCCGCTCCGGTCCCATCCGTCTGTTCCTCACATCTCCGCCGTTCCCTTCATCTCCGCCGCCCTGTCCACTACCTAGCCATCTCAATCCCCACCGAACCACCCACCTACCCAATGAGAATCCTCCCACAAGGCGTGCTCACAGGTACTCTACCCGGCACACATCTACATGTACACTAGCAGAGCCTGCGCGGCCGCTACTGCACGGCGGCTCCTTGCGCGCTAGTGCTTCCAAGGTTGTGATGGTACCCGCCGCTATGTGGGGGGGCGCGTGATCACGCCTTTGCGCGAGTCGTGAAAGGAGGAACAGATGGGATGAAATGAGAAATTTCGAGGTAGATAGGTTGATAAATGGTGAGTAGAGAGAGGGATAGATTTAGTGCAGTTGTAGTTGAGCATATGACGTGATAATGGAATTAGTAGTCAATGTATTAAAAGGGTTTTGATTCGAGGGCTCTAAGATCGGATGATGACCGTGAGTATTGGTGATGGAATATTTTATCGTACTCATATAATAGAAGCTGACACCAAAAATGGGACTAGTTGAATCCTCTGCGTGGTAGAAGAGGGCATTAGAAGGTGGTAGTTGTGGATGAAGGGCTAAGAGAGTCGTGCTTGTAGTGGCAGGGCGGTTGCAAATACCTATACTGGTGTAATGCAAGGTGGGATCTGGTAAAATTTCTCTCACAATGTCGTGTGGATAGGGAAATCTAGTTTGAAAGTAGTAAAGTCGATTTTGGTATTTTACTAATAGAGTAGATGGTGTGAATACTGAGGATACTAGATTGATGAACACAGTTGGCTACATTTGAATGTGGATAGCTTACAAAAGAGTCCATTATCAGTTGGAGAAAAACTGCCTTAGTAAGTTCAAAGGACGATGTACGATCTAGACACTTGGGTTTTCGCTCCTGACTTATAGCTTGTTCGATAAACTTCCAACGCGCTGGATGATAGACTCTGTCGCTAAACATCCCTTTTCTGTGCTTTAGTCATGCTTATAACTCGTCTAATTTCACATGTTTTATCCAACTCGTTCGCCAAAGACACTATAACAGCGCTAGATCAGTTACATGAAAAAGCAGGTCCCGACCTAGGGATAAAAGACTATTAGTCTACTTACCTTCTCTCTCTATCTCAATAAAGATGGGTTGGATTGTGCGCACAGGGGTCGTGGGTAGATTCGAGAGACTTGAATGGCTTACATATCGGTATTTGTTCTAGGGCCGAGGTTGATGTCTACTTCCTGCGCAGATTGGAATATGGACTCAACGATCCCAATTTGACGACTCCTCTCAAGAAGATTTGAAGTAATCTACACAAAGGAATTCAACCTCGACAACTGATATCTGATCCTGTTCTTGGGCACAAAGCCTTTCCAAGATCTAATACAAACTTTCATTTACGTATAATTTGTGGCCTTGTAAACTGGGGTATACAATGGAATGAAAGCCTCCCCAAAAGTAAGACAATGTATCGAGAGGTAGATGATTGTCTAGTGTGACTACCTGCAACCTAGCATTTACTGGCTTCCTTGAAGTGAGTAAAGAAAAATAGATGCAGGATTCTGAAAGCATTCGGCCAGGAAAGATCGCAAGATTGAGAGAGCCCATGCCGAAGGGACAAAGGGGTCTCTTGAAATTGTTGAGTACCGGCATGGAAAGGTGGTATATCGAGAGCAAATATGAGTGTATCGAGTCCATCCCTTGGTATCCAAAAGTAGGTTATGCAATAGTCTGTGAACGTGCTTATCGATAGGCCCGCCACGATCTATTTTCAGCAGCTGGCGACATATCACAAGGGCTTTATGTTGTACACGACTGATTTTTTCACTAGTAATACCTGCAAGCATTCCATGTTTCTCCTAGCTATACCATGAGTATTCTAGAAGCACACTCTCTTTGGTGATGCTAAAGCGGAATAAGAGGGAAAAGCAGCTAGAAGAACGGTATGGCCCTCATCAATAGTGAAATGAAATTGTTGACATACTTCTTCAATTTTTGGAGCCAGAGTCGTCAGATACTTGATTAGGGAGACGTGAGTCGAAGTAACAGAATGGGTATGTTTGCGAAGGTGTATATGAGCTTGTGAAACATCGAGAGGCGGCTCAATAGACAAGATATACCCTAGAAGTTAAAAAAGATTGTACGCTTGGAGTCAATTATCTTCGGGCTCTAGTTCTGGTGACAGAGCAGCCTGAAACGTGCAGGCCTCCACAAGCTCTTCAATGAATAAGGATCTTTCAGCTAGATCATTCCGCTAGATCATTCTATTTGATAGTAGTTAAGCTTCTGCTGCATATTCTGAACCAATTTCGTTCAAGATTATGCTATAGATCGTATTGATATCTTCCGGCAGATGCAAAAGAACATTCCTGATAGTTTGTTCGGTGAATTATCTCGCATATACTCGCCAATATCTGCCCGGTCTCGGCTAGCGGTAAATACAGACACTTCAGAGAAACCTTTCTCTGCTATTCTGTAGAGCATCTTTAACAGTTCAATATTTTGACCATTTCCTCTTGGTACTTCTTCCAATGCATCTACCAAAAAGGAGATTTCTTTTTAGTATCTCCTTTCTCATTGCTTTCTTCGCAGCTTTTGTCATGGATGCGACGAATATCGAAAGGGTCTCTTCAAGTTCATCAAATGTTAGACCTCTTAAGGGATAGGAATGATGGTATAGATCATACAGTTTCTGCAGTAGCGCCAAAAAAATCAGAGGTGCTGTTGATCCGTACAAGCCACTTCCTCAGAAGCAAGTGTGGATCTACGTCTTCGTGGCTTTGAAATCGGCAGTAATAGCATGCGAGGCGAGCGGATGATGTGGATAACGAGGATTGGATGTACTTTACTACAGCCTAAAAGTACAGTCTTGCCCGATCCGACTGCCCATTCGATCGGTGATTGTGCTTTTCTATCAATGAACAGCAATGATCTATGCCTTTACCACGGATCCAAAGTGAATCACCCCTGATCCAGGCTTTGAACTCATCTCTTTCCAGCAGCAATGGTGGGTCTTGGTATCTTATAGTATCCCAAGCGGTTTTCTAAATCAAGTTTTGCATCAAGCATTTTGATACAGCGGCGTTGCTCGAATGGTGCGGCGACTGGGCCTAAAGCTAATCTATAATAAGGGGAAGACTTGACTCGTTTAGTGCTATTATTGTACTGATAATTTGGACCGTTGTAGTCGATGACATCGATTTAACTATTATTATCCTTGGTTATGAATTTTTTTTTTCCTTCTCTGTGAAGTCTACTGTACCTCTTAGCCTCTCCACCAAAAAAGGCATCATGAAATGTGCGGGCGTTGCCCGCCTTATTCTTGTTCATCTCCGAGATTCGCACATAAATACGCTGTGAAGGTTAGGGCAAACATGAAGTCTTCATGGTTGACGTAAAGGCGCTGAGAAGTAGCGACGATATGAGAGGAAAGGTATAGGAATTCCCCTGGGAGGAAATCGAAGAGATCATTCGCCCTAGCTGACCTGGATATATCTTCAAGTGGGGTAAACCTTGGCATTACCTGCTTTCCGGTGAACGAAAGAGAAAAGAATTTTTCTGGTTGACATGAACGCCTTTATGGTGGTATATGTGTCTGCGACACGTTCCAGAATATAACTATGACTCGTTCTGCACCCTGGCGTCGAGCGAAACGATGATGTATTACCCCAGTTCGATATGCTTGAGCCAGTCACTCTGTAGTTTATTGCTAGCAAGATCACAGTTATCTCTCTATCTCACACAAGTACGAAGTCGCTACTAGAGTTCATTGATTCACTCGAAAAGACACCGAGACTGATCTTAAACCTCAAGGTTGAAGTCGAATCGGTACAAGGCGTCATTCAATCGATCAACACAATCATAGGTAATAGGGGTAATCGCAATCTATCCGGTGATCTTAAAGCTTGCCTGACTTCGATTCGTATGTCCATGGAATACTGCTAGGCTGTCGGCAAAGAGTTTGAAACAAAGTTGAAAGAGTGGTTCGCAGACTCGAAATCGAACACAGGTTGAAAGTGAACTTGAAAGAGACGAAGATCGCAAATTTTCGAATTAGACTGCAAGATATGCGAGATATGCTTGATCTTGCTCTAAGTGTCTGCTCTATGTGAGGATAGAATTCAGGTACTTGGATTACCTAGAACAGCCATCTGACACTGCATCACAGTAAATTTAATGGGTTGCGCTCCGATGCAGCGAAAATGTTCGAGACTGCAAAAGAGAAATAGGTACAAGCATTGTCCGGGAAGCTCCAAGGAATCGAACTAAGCAGACGAGAAGTGTTTAATGCCGCGAGCAGCCTTAGTGAATCCGATTTGCCTACCACTTCCTTGCGTAATCATTTCCTCGATCTCCATTACACCGGAAATGCAATCTCAGCCTTGACCGAGAACTGTAATGATTTGTTTCGCTTTGTCCATTGCTTTCGCCACATACTGAATTTCCAGTTTTTGTATGTGTTTCGGACAAGCCAGTCGCGCAGAATCAATGTTCCCCTAGGAGTCGCTCGTGCTCGCCGAGTTGGCACGCCAGTTCCCGCTGCTGTTGCGAAATCTGTTCGTTCTGCTCACTAATGGCGTCAGCCTTGCGCTTGAAGTTCTAAAATGAGGATGCTGCATCGTGAGGATTGGTGGTGAATGGCGCTTTTGATGTGGTTGGCTACTTTGTCCGTGATTGCCTAGGCGGCCCGTTTCATGTAGCAAACCCAGCATTTTGGACTGGCCCCAATTCTATGGAAATCCGGATACCTGATATCCGCGGGGAGAGAACTAGCTTGGAACTCTTTCTCCCCGAAAGTGTTCTAATCGTAGCGTACGAAAATCTAAAGAATCATTATCCGTCAAGTTCACAGGCGTGAAGGAAAACATTCATGATACTGGTTGGCGAGTGGTTTTCGTGATGCAAATGTGGTGGGCTTGTGAATGATTCCAGACCGGTCATTCGAATTGCAAGCGTGCACGGAAGATCACCAATGTTGGATGGTGATCATCGCTTGTTCACCTTGCATTCAAGCTTGAGGTTCAACTACCGGAACGATGGATCTAATTTAGTGTAGAAGGACGTGGTGGACTAGATGTGACTCTGGGGGACGTGTCGCTGCCACGCTACAGTTTGAAAGTAACGGTGGCCTGAAGGAAGGTTCGATAAGTAACTGCTGAGTTTGGTCTGACTGCGCCCCAGGCCAATCACTAGTGGCCATAGCTGATGCCCGCAGATGATTGATTTTTGCGGCGTAGGCAGGACCCCGTCAGCGGCCTTCGATGATGCTGTAAGACCGAGCCCCGTGTTTCAGATCGAGCGTAGCCACAGATTCGCTTGGTTTGCGAGGGGTCTCTTTTGGAAGTGATGCGCCGTGATGGACGATGATCGAATTGATTGCTAAAAAGACAACCTACATAGATTGAGATGTCGCTGCACTGCTGTATGCTTCATGCGCGCAGCAATAAATTAACTCGAACAGTCTCAGGAATAGTGTTATCGATGAAGTCCTCCTAGTACAGCCTCGAGAATCAATGAATGCTGAGCAGAGACATTACCTGTGCTGTGCCAGCTGGCTGGCATCGGCATCATCACATGATGCGCAACCACAGATGAGCTGAGAAGTATACAGATCCGAGATGACTCCCCAGACACAGGACTCGTGAGGGAAAGTTAAAACATTGGAAAAGAAATGTGTCGATATCAAATAATTGTGAAGAGTTTCAGCGACTGAAAGCGAATATGATTTGGCCGGCAAATGAATGTTTACTCTGTAGTACGGTGTTTGGAAGGCGATCTTGTGGGGTGAAACAAGCGGTTGAGAATGATTACCGATGGACGAGAAGGTTTAAGGCCAGTAGGAGGATCATGTCGGACGTGTTGTGATTGATTGGAGCGACCAGCTAGCCGCGAAGGGATGTTAACGGGAAGATGCAAACGAGACGCAGGGGTCGCCGCTGGATTTGGTTGGTGATCAGCGAGCCTGGTAGGTATTTTAGGCACGCAAGGCTGAGCGTCGTGAGCCTGTAAACCACGCCCCTCTCCAATTGTTCGCTTGGTGCGACCGGAGATGAGGAATGGCGCAGCGCTGCCCTGGTCCATGTGCATGTGTCGCACTGCAGTGCTGAGAAGTGAGCACCGAGCAGCAATGAGTGAAGCGGAGATTTTTGCGCAGGACTTCGTCCACAATCCACGAGTCACCCGATTCAGTGGCGCTGCGCTTGAATGGCCAGCGCAAGGTGTTCTGTGCTTCTCTGTGAAGCTGTCAGCGTCTCCGTAGGAAGTATATATTCGGACATTCCCTGCGCTTGAGCTGTGGCACTATTATCGCCCTTTAGCAGTCATACTACGCATACTACCTATACCTTACTCTCGCTTCTACTACGAATACACTCTGCACATATTGAAATAACGCAAATCGACTATTAGATTTCTTCATGGGTATCTCTCATCTCGCGGTCGCCTTGTTGGCGGGCACTGCATCGGCATGCAAATACACACTCTACGCTACGACCTTCAAAAACGCTACCTCCCCTACGGCTCCAGGAACCGTTGTAACCCTCGAATTCACTCAAGACCACAAGACAGGCGTCTCTTCGCTAAAACAAGTTGCTCAGAACTATGATTGCGGTATGCAACCTACTTGGACTACATTGAGCAAAGGAGACGGAAACAAGACAACTTTGGAATGCTTGGATGAGTCGTGGGCAGGACCTAATGGTTCGATAAATGCTTTGACTTCGCAAGACGGGGCCACATTCAAGTCAGGTGGCGTTTTCACAGTCGCACCAAGCCCGGTTCACATTGAAACTGTCACTTATAAGTCTGGTGAATATCGCTTCCTTGCAAACTTCGAGAAGACAGCGGCCGGTATCACCGTTTTGAAGAAGACTGCCAACGGAAGTTTCAGCCTCGTACAGGCGGTTGCTTTGCCCACGGGTGCCCAGATCCACCAAACCGTGCTCCACCCTTCACGAGAGTACTTGATTGCTGAGGATTACGGTCTCGGTCTTCATCGCGTATACAGCATCTGCGGCGACTCAGGCAAGCTTACTGAACTCAAGACTGAGAAGGCAGAGGCCGGTGTTCGCCATGCCGCATTCTCGGCACCTGGAGGCAAGTTCAGCAACGCAACGACCTTCATGCATTCCGTGAACGAGTTGGAGAACACCATCACAAGCTTCAAGGTCGGACACTTCGAAGACGGCAAGGGCCTTATCTTTACCAAGGTTGGCTCTGTCTCGACTTATCCAGGTCGTCAAACGCCAGCAGGCGCAAAGGCTTCAGAGATCGTTGAGTCAGATGGATTCATCATCGCCTCCAACCGCAATGCTACCATTTTTAAGACTCAGAACCCTGACCCAACTAACTCTACCCAAATCGATTCCGACTCGCTGGCCACGTTCAAAATTGACACTGACGGCAAGCTCGTTAACGGACAATTGTCAATCTCTGGTGGAAGCTTCCCTCGCCACTTCAGTCTACCGAAGAAGGACGGATCATTGATTGCCGTCGCAAACCAAGAGTCAAACAGCATTACCGTTTACGAGCGAGATGTCGCTACTGGCAAGATTGGAAAGGCCCTGGCGTCTGCTATCAAGCTTCCCGGCGGTGTTTCGAACGTTATCTGGGGAGCCAAACAGGCATAGTGCGAGTAATATATTGTTTATTCTGGGCATTGGGTGGTTGGATGGACTGCGAAGATGCAGTGTCAATTATATTCTTTCGACCCATTTACACATGGGATTTTATAGACCTTTATTTGACTTTGTAATAGTCACTGTTTAGAAGAATGCATTGATTGCACTTGAATAGTATCTTCCGATGATAAATCTAGTGAACTTGTTAATACACAGCTGGAATTCTATCAGTGCAGATCACAGTAGTCTATTGAAGATTATCAAATCTTTTTTGATTAACACATATCCTTTCCCTTGTTGAAGCCATTCACAACTACAGGATAGAACCATAGTATAGCTCAAATCATGCCATGCACTAACTGCTACATGAAGGGAAAAATTGCAAGTCCATCGTTTAGGGGCCCAGTAGCACAGAACTGGTCGACCACTTTCATTAAATCTTCGACTGCATGTTGTACGGAATCCTTAAACATGAGGAAGTCTCATGTGAACAACAGGTGGTTAACTGATTATGGGATTGCAATTCAAAACGTGGCGATTAGCAACAGAGGATAATAGATAGTAGATACGACACTTATGCACCTGCTTCGACCCGTCGGGATGATTTATCATTAGCACGTCCAATTTGTAAGTTCGACAACTTGCTTTGAAAACTAGATAATCAAATTAGATTTAATCTATTGCATATACAACTATTACTGTGTGTTGCTCGCACAAATAATGGAGACAGAAAGTTGGCCGCAGTCTGGAAAGAAACAATGTCTTCAAACTGGGAAACGTTTTACTTTTTTGTTTGAAGATAAAGGCATAGAAGAAAAATATTAGAGGTAGACTTTTTCGCGTCTGAAACTATATTGTTTTCCTTTTTCTGAGTAACATTAATACCTGTTCTAGCATCCGCATCATACCAAAACTTCAGTCTCTAAGGCCTGTTGAAGTAGGTTGCAGCAAGTTGATATATGTCGGCTTAATAGCTCCCGTGAACATAACATTGCACATCTCCCACCCATTGCCAGCTGTTGGTAATGCAGTCGGCAATGTGTAGAACGGAGCGTAATATCCCTGGTAGATTATATCAGATCCCCCAATCAGACTCTGATATTGTCGCGCCGGGGCTGTACTCAAATGTTCGAAGGCAAAAGGTTGCAATGTTGTGAAACACTGCCGCCCAAGATTGCATGATATGATAGCAGAAGAAACGGGTATCTGGACCGGGTCTTGGGGGAGCGCGAGTGGAGGGGGAGTGGTTGCGTATTTGTGTAGGGGCATCCAAGTAAGTGCGCGGTTTCCATTGACTAAACCTGCGAAAGTTTGCATATGCATATTATCCAGGACATAGTATATGGTCGGTGAAGTTATGGTTAATCCGCTATACAGTGCAGTGTTTGGCTTCCCGGAGATGGTGGGTGTAGGTGGGATAGTACTCTGAGTTCCACAAAAGTCCCCTTTCATGGTTACCGGCCAATAGAGGACTTTGTAAGTCGAAACAACGAGACTGCAGGAGATGGGTGCGGTTGGATTTGGATATGTATCCGGGGTTCGGCAGGGAGGCGTGATCATGAACGAGGGAATAGTTGTCGAGGGAGTCCCTTGTGGTGAAGCACTCAGTCGAGATGTAATCGACGCGAGAGAAGAATACATCGAGCGGCATTCTTTGCCATACGACTCCACCGTACAGGTCGGACGTAGTGGCATCTTTGCAGAACACACAACTTAGCGAATGCAAGAGATTTGGTAAATGACTTACCCAGGTCGACGTCCAGACTGTCCTAATGGTCTGAGTAGTCGTTCTGGCTGAGCCTGTTGGAGTCGCGAGCCCTGTGACTCGTGGAGAGCCATCGCATAGCGTCGCTTCAGCGGTGGGTCTGTTAATGATGTAGTCCCCTATGGTAGTAACGGTCGTCGAGCTATATGTAAACTTCAGCTTATCCGTCTCGGCCGCATTTTGGATTGACGAGGTAAGCAGGCTATACGAAACGTGTGATGTCCAACAAGAAAAGTCCGATGGATTAAGATCTGAGATGGAGCTCGGGAACACGGCGGAGAAAGGAATGTTTGTAGAGGGATATGTTGTTTGGTGGGCCGCGAAAACTTCATGCGCGATCAAATACAAGAGAAAGGCGATATATTTACTGATGTAAGACGACATCGTTGCAAATTCAGCACTTATATTGTTCGCGTCGCACTACTTTGTTTGCGAAGGATATCGAAATTGTCCGTTGTCGTAGTGTGACCAGATCAGCAATAACCGAAGTTGAAAATCCTGTCATGTTTCTTGAAGCAGAAAGTAGAACAAACTGGCTATAGATAGCACTTTAAGCTTCAGTATATAAGCATGGGTTTCCAATTCCGTACAATTGCGTATGTATGCTGTATGGATAAAGGGAGCCAACCGATCGTTTATTAATTAATATGATCGGAGATTTCATTGATGTCAGAGAACTGCTCGTACTAACAATCACACATACATGACACTGCCTAATTCCATTTTCACGCGCTTATGAGTAATAGGTGGGAAAGTTCGGCACTACAAGTCCCTCCATCGGACCACTTGTAAGCTGGGGCGTTCCGAAGGTAGTTCCTGGGCGCTTGATTAGCATTAGAATTCTGGTTAATGACGCGGCTACGGTCCCCTTAACTCATCTGTATTCGAGATATGCATACCCTCGCTACCGAAGTAAATCTTATAGATGGTACGCATTCTTGTAAAATGAATGACATTTTAGGATTCTTGTACGCCAATGCTTTTTTGAATCGGCTTTTAGGCAGTGTGCTTTTGATTCCATGATGCCTATCAGCGATGGCTATTCTTGCTGATGCGAGGAGTGTTCTTGGCCTTTTCCCCGCTCCGAAGGCCGACGCGATTAAATCAAGGGCCCGATGTACTGCAACTCGATTTCTTCATTCAACTCCATCCAACTTCAAATAACTTCTCTCCTAATTTTCGTTTTATCCTTAGTCGTCCTAAGAATGTCTTTATCATTGCGAAACCCGTTCCAGCATCTTCCACCACCAGCAGAATGCCTGGCGCTGGGAATCGGAATGCTTGAGCTTTTCCCTTTCGGTATCATCGGACTGCGGAATCCCGTCTTTTTCGCTGATGGTTACGGCTTACCCATATCGAACGATCCGGCCGACAATTATTCAACCTCTATAAAACCGAATTCTAGTGGCTTGTCGCCCGAAGCAGAGCAACAGACGAAGAAAGCTCTTGTCGCGGCCATCGCAGCACGCAATGTCCAAAATGGCATTGTGCTACTCACATTCGGACTGATCTTGAGAGACCGACGGAGTCTTGGCGTCGCAATCATGGCAGGATTGGTTGCTACAGTTGCAGATTCTGTAATTGTGAAAGCGTACGGAGTGAAAGACAAAATCTTCGGACATTATATTGGGGTATTCAATAGCATTGCCATTGGCGGGAGCTTATTGTACTGGGGACGGAACGACCCTTTTTGGTAGAGGGAGAGGACCAATGGGTCGCGTAGCAGTACCATTAGATCTTGTTGGCGACATCGCGGCAGTCGAAATTTAGGTCATAAAAAACAACGGGAACAGTAAGAGAATACTTATAGGTTACCGCAGAGGTCATGGCAAGCGCAAAACGACTGCGGCTTTCGTGAGGAGAAGATAGAGCTGACCAATGAAGCGCATGATCGCACATGTGTGTTCGATATTATTGACCGCACAAAGAAAAACATTTACCACCAAATAGTACATCGCCAAAGGATACATGTCGCAAAGCCGTCCGTTCCCAGATTTGGAACTCATACTCCGCTTTGGACCATCCTGAACAACGATACCGGAAAACACTATTGATCCGAGTGTCGCCAAGAACACGACACCCCATGAAGGATAAAGGCAGTGGAAGGCTCGACTTTTAAATCCAATTCTTCATTCCGCGAAAATTTCAGTGCAAACCCTAACCTAATGCAAACATGCGGCATTTCACATATGTAATTATAATCAAGTGGCCTATTGAGCGTTTTGGTTGTGCAATTGATTGCCAGTTCTCGTATACATGGCATTCCCGCAACTTGTTAATTTATTTTTATTGTACGTGCTCGTATATATTTCCGCTTCTGCCTAACATAGGTTGCCCTCGCAGATACCTATATTAGCCAGAAATCTGCTGATTCTACATCACAGGCCCTACTCCGAAAGAAGTTCATGTTAACGTTATTGAACACAAATCATCTGTTTGACTATGTATATTCCAAATCTCCAGGAGTGTATGCATTTCTCAGTGAAAAAAGTGTGTGTATTACGTATAAAAGGTCCTCAAGAAAGCATAGTAGCGATCTCTCTATTCCAATTCTTGTCCGGCAAGGAATTCCGCACAGTGATTATAGAATCATGGATCTACGGCTTCTTGTAGTCCTTCTTACTTATCTGGTATTCCCCACCTTCGCTATCTCGACCGAGAATTGCTACCGTACGAAATCACCCCACAGATCTTCATGCGCGCTTCCCAATCTCTGGGCGATGCGCGAAAAGCTCTGCTCCAGTGACGACAGCTGGGGCGAAGGCTTCCGTTTTCTCTCCGGCCATGGTCTTAACCTCCGCATGAAAGACAACTGCACGGTCGACAATGCTCCTCTCGGAATCGACCTTGTTATGACTATCTCATCAACCGTCAAAAATCGTACCGATTGTTGGAATAGAACAAAAAGCATCATCACCCGATGTGTTGAAAACGGATTCCCAGAGTTCAACGGAGGTGAATGGTGGGACCTGGATGGCGAGGACGATCCAAAAAGCGACGGAGGAAACGGAAAGACATTCATCTATCTGCAGTATTTGCACATCAGTCCCCCAGCAGAGCCGGATCCTTGCTATGTATGGCCGCTACCTGATTATTGTCCGCCGTACTTCGAAGACTCTGTGAAGAAGAGGGACGAAACAATCAAAGCCACAAAGAAAGGCACATTCGTTGATCTTGATATTGATGGCAATATTTTACGCAAGAGAATTATCAGCTGATGAAGCACACGGGAGGAAATGTGGGAGCTGTTGTCAACGATGTCATGTCCCAATTTAAAGACGACGAACTTTTAGAACGGACACAAGAAAGGTCACCGTGGCGGAGGGGTGGTTTTATTCTTACAAAAATCAACCACGAAAAGAATTCTGTTTGTATCTTCTTTGACCGTAAGTCAGTCATAGATAGACGATATGTGGGCACTGAAACAGAAAGGCAAATTCTGTGACCAACATCTCATATCCAATGGAAGCATATCTAGTCAGGTTTTATGCTTTGTATAATGAATCCTCAACTTCTTCGCCCAGTCATGAAAATGAGGGTGTGCGCCAAAAAATGCTTGCACAATGAGATTGAGAACGACTATGTCTCAACATTAATCCGAACAGCCCGTAACGATCTTGCGACTGCCGAGTCATCATAACTTTTATCTCGAGAAAGGTGGCATCACATGTAGAACACTTGATTATTCGTAGTGTTAAAAATGTTCATGGGAACAAGGGCCATCCAGGTAGCACGGTCCCTTGATCCGAGACAGGCATGTATTTATCCCATTGACTATCTGAGAATTTTGTCAACTCAGGGCCGATAGAAAGGGAAAATGGGCTGGAAGGATGATGTTGATGGCATTAGGATATATTCTCACGTGGACAGATTTCCTCCGGTCCTTCGGCTTTAAATTAAGAAAACTAGACCCTTTACTGTGCCCCCATGCACGGATGGCCTGGGAATAAAAATTTAAGCAATGATGCTGGTACAACTCGGTTCCGCCACAGCGAGGTCCTGTAAGTTATCACTCGATGGTGTCCTAGACATCTGGAGCTCACAGAATATGCATCTTGACCATTCCTCAGACTAGCAGTACGATGAAATAATTACTGTGTTTGAATGCGCATCAACTTCACTAAGACTGCCTATAAAATACTGCTCGGCGAAAATTTTCAAGGTCTTACATTGAATTCTGCTATAAGGAACGCAGGAACTACGCGTATTCGTCGCCTTGTTAGACGTAAGCGCCAGAGTGAGGTAGAGCTCGATGTCAAGTATGCTACATCAACTCTGAATCGCGATTTTCGCTTCATGCTTGAGCTCATGCCAGACCATGAATGAAAGGATCACCTAGGCTGGTAATAGGTATTGATCAGCTGCTGACGTGTGGGTCTAGAATTATCCCTCATCTTCTACACCAATCAACTTACAGGACTGCTGTGTCACATCGAGGTGTTCACGCGTCACTTTACGCAGTTCCCACAAGAGGTGGATTAGTAGAAGATATCACAGACCAAAATTGAGCTGTAACATATATAAGCACTATTACAGGACGAGTGTTACAGTCTAGCAAACATAGAAAAATATAAGCGGATTCGAAGGTGTATACAAACTTAATAGTGTCCTAACACAACTAAAGCCCTTTCGCAATTCTGTTAAGCATATATGTTGACTTGCCATATGCATAGTTCGATAATTCCTATTTCGATGGTCAGTATATTCTACTATTCTACCGGTAAAGTTTTGACATTCAAAAATAAGTGGAATCAACGTTGGGGCAAATACCCCTTGTTTCAGGCAGAAGAAGGTCAAATGATCGTGCTCTATATCATCTATCATAAATATGGAGCAACAGAAGCAACCAGAGGATGCAAGTATAACGTTTTGATCTCGTGTCAAGTGCACAGTCTCGTTTATCGGACCGCTATGATCCAGTGCTGGTGACCTTTACGCACGTGGCTCTACTTGGCGTTTGTATGCTTTCATACGCCCCATGAAGATGCTCATGCGCGCGACGCTAAGTTCATGAAGCGTTCTTGGCGCTTTTTATCGACTCAACAGCTGACGTGAACCGAGCGAGATGATGCATATCTTTCCTCCTAGTTTTCGGTGTGTGAATGGTTGAAGATATGTTTAGGCATCGTCGCCCTATGCTCACTGTACGATGCGAGTCAGTTTGGAGCTAGAAACGCCAGATGTCGACGAATAAAGCGCTAGGGTTATGTCTGATGGACGAACACAGGCCTTCCAAGGCAGAGAATTGCTGTCCTGCATTCTAGTATAGGTATATGGAGGACGAAACGCTGACCCTCGAGAGAAACTGCCCAATTGTAGCGAACGGCGACTGGTAAAAAACGTCATGAGGAAGCGCAAAATCCGCACTGACTGAATCAATGACACAATGGCGGTGCTAGGAAATTTGTATAAATACCTAACACCATTCTGTAGTGGAAAGACACCAGACAATAGCACTTTAGTTCACACATTCAGTCTCCTTTAACCAACAGTCCAGTACAATATGCAAACGTTCACCACCCTACTTTCTCTGGCTTTGGCCGCCATCTCTCTCGCCGCCCCAACCATGGAAAAGCGTGCCGATATTCCCGGATCCATCACTGTTTATGCCAATGCCAACTATCTTGGATCTTCTCAGGAATACAGCTTTGTTATTCCCGACGGCGAAGTGGGCATTTGCGTAGCAGCAAACCTTCGCTCCGATCTCGATTCGAAAGTTTCTTCTGTTCGACTTGGGACTGAAAACGGCCAGTACAGCTGCCAACTTCGCAGGTAAGAATCTTTCAAGCGTTCTATTCCAATACGTATTAGCTAATTTTACATCAAGCGAGCCTGAATGCGTCGGCTTCGGCGGGAAATTATTCAAGGTCCGTCAACCTGATCTCAGTAAGGTCTCGGACCCCGCTTTGGGCGACTGGGACAACAAGGCAAGATCCCTCTTCTGCTTCGCGGAATAGGCCTTTAAATTGAAGCTTTACCCGTAAAGCTTTCTATAATGTGACAGAAAGGGCATCAAGTTTTTGTGGTGTATAAATTGTTGGAGGAATTTGTGGTGATTCACTTCTTACATTCGCTTAAATTGAAATTGATCTTTGTTCTTCCCTGGCCGGGATAAATATCATTCTTGTTTGCTGTCACCCGAAGGAGAGATGAATTGAGACCTAACTTCGTCAAACTTTGATCCACAATACCAATGACGCCCTTTGTGACCAATAACCCCATTCACTACATGAGCGCCGTAGTAGGAGTTGGAATGCTAGTTTTAGCTAGGATCGTACCAATCCTTGGTTACTGGAACAACCTTGTCTTCCTTTACTGTCTCTCCATCCCAGATTGGCCCACCAGGATACACTGTCCCATTGAGAGCCTCAAGCCACGTTGCATGATTACCACCAAACGTCATGCCTATACATATTGTTAGTACAAGCTCGGAGTCATATGTTCAATAGATTTGAGTTCGATAAAGGGTAGACCAAAACTCACCGGGGCATTCACGACACAAGACCTCTGGGATCTTAACACCCTTTGGGAGTGGATTGGAGTTTGAATTGCTTTCAACTTCGATATGCGCACATGCTGGATAGTGTTGAGGATCTGAGCCGGCACCCCCACTGGGGTCACCACCGCCGGGCCAGATTTGGTCGATGCGAAGAAGGTATTTGCCTGCTGGGGTTTGGGGTGGAAGTTTGGCTACGAGCTGATTAAATGTTAGGGAAGCACGAAAGAATGGCAGTGAGAGATATACCCTTGCACCATGGGATGGAAGCCAATAAACCCAATTAAAATTGTCGCGGAACTCAACACCGGATGTGGAAATCTTGAGCCATTCGCCACTGCCATCGTAGCTCTCGATGTTTTGACCTTCAGGTACGCGCGAGATGAACACACTGGCAGGCCCATCATGTGCAACACCAAAGCTGTAGAAGTTATTGGTAGGCTATGGATCGATCAGCAATACTGGAGCAACCTCGAGATTACAGTACACGAACGTCATAATCCTCAGGAATACATCCCCCTCTCCCCTCAGGACATCCATCCCATTGTATCTTTGTCTTGTCGTCCCAGATGATCGGTGGGGCAGTGGTGGCAACAAACTCAAATTTATCGCCAGCTTTAACCTTGAGGGTAGAAGTCTGAGATGCCCAGGAGAGAGAGTCGCGACCGCAGCGCACCGAAGTCGGCGAGTCAGAGGGAAACGTCGGGAACGTCCATTGACGATAACCTGTCGAAAGTTCAGTTTCTTGCCACGGAGAAGTGCGATTCCTAATTTGGGTCAGAGATATCTTGACTGATTGGAGATGTAGGAATAAATATCGTCGAACAATGAACGTAGTGAAAGTACCGGATATATTTCAGAGGAGGCTGCCAAATGCCATTGTGAGAGAGCCGGATAAATTCAACTGAGTTATTTGATATTAGTTCTACGATACCACGGTGAAAGGGGACTGCCATACTGTGTGCCTGGCCGACGGCGGCTATTGCTAAAAGAGCAAGAACTGTTAGTAAAGGCATTCCGAAGGAGCATCGAACTGTAGTGTTGTGGTGACGGCCTTTGATAAGGCAGGGAAGGCTTTTATAACCCCACTGTGCCTATGATATTTCTTCTGCGGAACCGAAAACCTTCATGCTTGGCAGACTGTTAATGAAAGTTTTATTGAATGTCAGCTGGTCAATAGGAGTGTAATTGCGTGTCGCATCTATAATCTGGAATCCATGAACTTGTCGAGAAATCATCATGATCCGAGAGTTCTCCGCCTTTCTACCATCCTATTCCTGCGCTGCTGATAATCTGAGATGCATATCTCGGCCGAAACATTGTTAATACATGGTCGCACAACCCGTCTCCGCAACCTCACGTGCTGAAACGTATTCTATCGATATTGACCTTTTGTTTAACCGCACCATGATGTATATAAATTTTACAAGTACAATCCTGGTTCGTGGAAATACACTCATTTCTTCATTCGCGTCGCTTTAATGTTTATAATCTGAATATAGTTCATCTTTATCTAAAGGATGCTCAGTTCAGAGGGTGCTTGCGACATAGCTACCCCTAATATAAGGAAGTCGAGCCAACCTTGAAACTGAATTGTTATAGATCTGTAGAATACCTTTCACCATGTGGGGAAGTAGTGAATTGAGGGTACACAGGGGTACCGAGACTATATACGGGAGAGTGAATAGGCAATTCTACATATGGGTAGCATCATGGGATAAGTAATCAAAGCACGTGATGTATATGTTCACGCACTATGTTTTATGCGCTTTCATGGAGTTCTTTAAGTCGGAGGCATGGATATTATAGCGCTAAGTGGTCCAAGATATGACCCAAACCCTTATATATTGTTCAAGAAGGCTCAAGTTCATCCCACGCTAAGATATGGAAGTATCTCATAGTGCCCGCCTTCAGCAGGTTACGACTACCTAAAGCTAATCACTATTTCTTAGGATTACGCGCGACGGGAATCTATCCGTAGGATGAGCGCTTCCTAGTTGAATTTAGTATGCTCTCTTACTATTTACTACCTTCAAGCTCTTTCTGTTGTGTTGTTGATCCTATTCTTCACATGCTAGTGTTCTATTGAAATCCTATGTAATTAGAACTAGAATTTTCTTTAGTTCAGTCATAACAAGCTCTACTGTAATACAAGCTCGTGGTGCAAACTCAAATAAACGCTAGGCTTTTTTAACTAGTTGGAGCTCTTTATTATATTTAATACTATTAGCTTTACTTAAGAATCTTTCTATTCTTAACCTATAAGTAGTGATAAGATAGGCTAAAATTATGCTATTTCTAGTTTAGCGCCTTAGTTACAAAGGTCTAAAAAATAAAATATATAAAGCTTTATAGCAATATCTTAGAACATAAGATAAATAAGAGATAAGATAGATACTAAAAAAGGTTTTTAAAACCTATTTTATATTAGCTTGCTAATATTTATCAAAAACAAGATAATTACTAGCTTTGCAAGAGGAGCACTATTATAGTAGGACATCCCTCTCCTGCAAATTTCTAGATATTAATATGCAACATAGTCTGCTCCCAAGTTATCTGCTCGCAAACTTCGCAATGATTGTTGTATCTTTGATGTCGGCAGTTCTGGTAGCACATAGTGGTTTTTGTTCAAAATTAAACGTATCGTTGATTAGTCAAATCTTCTACAAGACGTAGATGACGACACTTCTACTTGTGAATCAGCCCGAAGCCTTTGCTGTTTTTTCACAACATACACCTAGAACTGAATAGCTGCGTGTCTGTTGAGAATGAGAACAATTCACCATGTCAAAGCCGCAGTCTGCACAGAACCTCATCGAGCGATGCTCGCCGTTTAGCCCCGTCTTGCCCTTCAACATCGTAGTAGCGAATCTTGAAACGGGCCGAAGCCGAAGACAGTGTTTGTAAGCGTACCCTATGGTACCGTTAAAGCGTTTCTCAAGTCGGAGAAGTGTGTCGTGTGAAGGGGGAGGGACAGTGTCATGGAAGTATCGATTTGTAATGCGAAGATTGAGGACGGCAAACTCCTCGTTGCCATCCAGGTGTGAGATGATCTGTCGATGCAACTCAGCTGGAAGATTGAGGATTGGTGGAAGTAGTGTTGCCGACGCCATATTTGCTTAAATTGGAAAACGACTGCAAGTTACAGAGGAGATTGGATACGGGTCTGAAGGCGAGGATGAGAAGGGTGTCACGCTGGCATGTGCCATGAACTCATTGTAGCTGCATAAATAGACGCCGTCACTTAAATACTTGCAACCCGTTTCGCCAAACAGTTGTGGGATTTCAAACGTCCCCCATGGCCATGGCCGGTTATCAACAGACTTTGGGTCATTCCACCGCGTAGGTATGTCGTCGTGAACTGGCCTCCCAAGCCCCAGCGCAGCCATGACATTGCAAGCGCATCTGTGCGGTGCGTCGCACGGCCAAACCTAGTAGTATCTCTAGACAAGCCACAAGGGTGCAAGCTGCCTGCCCTGATGTAAGTTGATATGCGCACCATCCCTTTGTCAGGACCGGTCAAGTTAGCCCAAATGGTCACTGAAAACTTCAATAACATGCGCAGATCTCACTTACCAGTCACCCCCTTTTCGTTCTTCATCTTCGTCACAGCACTTTCAAACTTCTCATCTTCTACCATGACCACCTCTGTGATCATGTTCGTTCGGTTGCTCGAGAGAATTGGAACGAAAGGCGACTTTCTATTATGTACCTTCGCAAGTAAAGCCTGATTGCCTTCAAGGTTCAGAGCAATTGATGTACAGGCTTTGGCCGAATCCAACGTATAGCTTGGCACAATGTAGACAGCATCGTTGTCAACGCTTTTTGTAGTCAGTGAGATAGGTACGCGAAGTGGCACTAGCAACTTACTATGGATCTAAAAAACTACCCTTTCCATGCGGGTACGATTTGATGTAGTGGCTTGGGGCTGCACCACCACCTTCATGGCTACTCTTCAAGACCATAAAGAGGTTCTCTACGAGGTGTACAGGGCGGTAAACCACATCAAAGTAGATGTAAGTGTGCTCCGATTCACGCTTCCTATCGGTAGCTGATGCTGTTTCTCTCATATTGAACCGCATCCCAGGACCAGAAATAGCTCGCTGATACAGGCACAACTGATCTCCAGCGCGAATTTCATGTTCCTCTGTCTCCTTGAATTCCTCGTTTTTCGTTTCTACGGTACCATTACTAACCGCGGATGATACAAATGCAGCCACGCTATCTGAGATATGGGTGTCAGCTGAAACTTTGGCTGAAACAAGACCCCAAGCGGCACCGGCTTGTACATTAATGCCTAGTCTACGCCAAAATCGCGTTAGTACGGTGCGAAGTATCAAGCATGACTATAAGGATGGTCGGGGAGAATCCTTTTTTGCTTCTGCTGTTGAAAGATCGTGGGTAGTCTTCATGAAATCCTCGCGTACTATCTTACTGGAGATAGATGTTTCGACAGAATTCTTGATTACTGTCTTATGGTTTTCACGGTTATCATACAGCCTGATCTAAGCACATACATATTAGTGGCATGTTATCTGACAGGACTTGAACACAAACTACTCTCCAATAGAGCCTGCACTTAAGCTAAACAGTAACTTCCTTAGCTATCTTAACTATAATTTTGTTGTAATAGGCGTATAACAAGAGCTAGGAATAGTTTAAATATGCTAAATCCCTATTTTATGTGCAAGAATGGTGTAACCGTAAAAGTGGTAAGTAATGGATCCCCGCTCTAGTGTTTCACTCGGCGATGGGCAGATGCACTAGACTTGAGCAGATCATGCCGTTCCGGCGGTGTATGCACTTGGCTGTTTGCCGATCACTCGTAACACACGACCTCTAATAGTCGGCGTTCCTGCCTTTTCTAGCAACCTTTCTGTAATCCAACTAATAACGAATCAAACCTTCTATTCATTAACAGCAAAATAATGTCTTGTGCCCTACGATCCCTTGTGTGCATTATGCATTAAATTTAAAAGTCTAAATGTCTTACTATGTGAGTTACTCTGCATGTAAAATGTGATTACGGACTTGTTCGGATATCTAATTAACTACTGCCGTTTCCTAATCGACATCGGGATTCGATACCCTTGCATCAAACCAAACTACACTGGAGCGGGGTCCGTTGCTCAACACTTTTGCCCTTTGAGACACTGGAATGAGCATCTATTGCTTGACACTTTTACACTTACACTGTTCTTGCACATAAAATAGGGATTTAGCATATTTAAACTATTCCTAGCTCTTGTTATACGCCTATTATAACAAAATTATAGTTAAGATAGCTAAGGAAGTTACTGTTTAGCTTAAGTGCAAGCTCTATTAGGAACTAGTTTGCGTTCAACTCCCTTTATAACATGCCACTAATTTGTATATGCTTAGTTCAAAACCATTGATTAGCGCGGGAGCAAGAATTCAAGCACAACTCTCAAAATTGAGACGTCAGTGTCTAGCACGATTGTAACTAAGGATGTCAAGGAGGCTGTCCAGAAGCTTTCAATAACAAAAGAACAAAGGTATTCCCCACAAATATACACTTAGTTAGATTTCATACTTCACCACAACACTAACAAGGCAGTACAGCAGAAGCTGGTATCATATGGGGTCTAGTTTCAGCCTCAGTCTCAATTGAAGCTAGTGTGTCAAAATGTGTGCAGAATTTTACATCATCCACTGTTGGGCATAATAACGAGAAAACCACAGGCCACACAATCAAGACAAAGGATGAATACGTAGTTGAAGCAGGAGATATTTTGTACGTGTACCAGCAAGTTTTCTCCAGTCCGGGGTTACACTTCAAAACAGGTGTACAGGCTGTAATGTGCTCCCTGATGTCTGGATCAAAAAGCAAGGATATTGAAGTCAATGTCGATGTCGAGTGCTCCCCTATAAAGTTCATCAAGGATTTCCGTGTGCAGCCTTTAGGTGGACAAGTTCTAGATGATTATATTAATGTAAGGAATAAAGCCATGACAATTCATTAATTCTACTAAGGATTGGTACTAGTTCTTTTTGGTCTTATAATTAAGATTTATTCTTTAAGGCCTAGTAGTATTAGTCCATATCTGTAAGTCACTTGTTATTTTTTATGCCTATCCTGTTAATCTTGAACACTAGTGGAACCTTATACTACTTTGTTCCTGTTTATACATTGGATTCAACTAAGGCCAACAAATTATCTGAAATAATCTCTAAATATGTGTTTGATGCAGAGATAAAGCTGCGCAACAGACAGCTAATTTATCGTCTAGTTCAAAGCAGAGATTCAGATAAGAAAATTATGAAGGTAGCTAGTGTACGGCGTCAAGAGGATACGGCCCTAAAAATAATAATAGACAAGAGGGGTGGAGTCTATTAAGCAGAATTCTATTTAAGAAGCTGCTATTGACATTTATAGTAAATATTTACTAACTTGAAATTACTATATAAAGGAATGTTAGGAACAGAATAGTATACGTATATAAAGGGAGGTTGTTTCCTACGCCGATGGTCTAGAGATACTACTAGGGTTAGACTGTGCAACGCACTGCAGAGATGCGCTTACAATGTCACAATTGCGCTAGGGCTTAGGAGGTCACAGAAACAAACAGGGCAAGAGCATATATATCGCGTCCAGACTGTGTAGTAGGCGGGCATTGTTTTCTATAAGCTCTTTTTATAAACAACTATTCTAGTGCAACGTTCGCTTTTCTCTTGCCATGTGTAGAATTAGGCTCTAGGCCCAGGACACTGCTTAGTTCTGTAGGCCAACTCAGCATGAGAGGAATTAATGCAATAGTTTTTAGCCTGTAAGCAGCCTCAGATTATTGTCTGTTCAGTGTTCATACAAGGCCATTGTTTAAGAGATAAGTGTTTTTTAAATTCATGTTCTAATAGTTATGTGGTTTACATTCTCTACTACGTTACGTTGCCCTCTTATACAATACAAGTCACATAGTACTTACAACTCGTTTCAGATAGTAAATTTTACATGATAAGAGTTCAATATAGTTCTAGACACAATTTGCGGTTAATAAAGTTGTGTCGTGATACAAGTTTTGTCTACTCTAGGTCTTAAACTGCTATTACAAGAATCATCTCCACTGCTTGTATCTCCATGGTGGCGAGCGGCAATGGCTGCGATTGCGTCGTTTCCCCCTAGCTAAGGATCGAGTAGAGGCCACAACCCAGCAGATAATAAAATAGCCACCAAAGAATACTAGGAAGAAGCCTGTATGCTAATGGCCCACGAGCAAAAAGAAGCCACGCTCGTCTTGCAGAAACTGAGGGTCGACAGTGTATGGACGGGTGCCACTCTCCCGATGAAACTCCACATTAGGGCATAGCGACCAGCTGTGTACACGTGTATGGTATTGATCCGAGTTGACCGGAGAAGATAAATGTGTCGCAGCGCAATCAACTCGGGTGGTGGCCGTGACAGTGACAGTGACCAGTTCTTAGCGCTCCATGAAGCTGTGGTGCGAGGTAAAGCTACTGCCGAGTGGAGTGTGGTGAAGTGAAGTAAACTCTACCCAATATCACCACTATTGATCACACTAAACTACGTGATGATTTGAAAGCATTGGAAACTCGTTTTGGCCCAGTGAGAGGCTTCAGATGGCAGCATGGCTTGGGACGCGGTACTGTGCGCCCGAGCACCTTCTACATTAGCCAATACCATGTTCGCTGTGTTAACCTTTTGCTTCTGGATAAAATCAACCCGTGTCCACGCCGGTGTTGTCCATCGATCGATTCGATTTTAATCGATGGATGCCGACATGGCGGTAAAGGCGGGGTATTCGGAAACAAAATCTTTACAGCAAATCAACAGCGAGCTAAACTTTCCTCCACATAACCCCCCACCCATTTGATCTAATGAGACCCCCTACTTATTACGTCATTTATTCTATCGATTCAAAATCGATGAACGATACTGGCCTAAGCAGGGCAAGTCCGGTGATTTTATGAAATTGCAGGACTATGGTATTATTGCTATTAATGTATCTTCCGAAGGGACCCGTTCCTCTGACCGAGTGATAGTGGTCTAGGAGAAAAATAAACGCACTGCGCGGCATCTGGCTCTGTTCAAGCTGAATAAATAGAGTATCCGCTTTCGAAACATGGGTGACCGCAGGACTCAATTAACGACAGCATAAGCCAAACTCTGTTAAGCTATTTCACTTTCATAATATCATTATGTTTATAAATAGCATAAAGTTGAGTTTCCCACAAAGTTGACGCAACTTTGCCATGGTTTAGACTCATGTTGGGAAAGTATATGGGGTTTTAACCAGTGCTGTGAAGGATTGGCTAGTCGGTCATGGCAGAGACTAGACAAATCTAATTTCCTTTTGTGCAGTCATCTAGAAAAGTACAACAACTCATCCCATAGAAGTTAATCAGCTCTAGATGGCTACCCCAATCAACTATTGCTGAGCCGAGGTTGGGTTTGGTTTTTAGCTTTACAGCTTTGATGCAACGGAGATAAACGTTGCTGAGAAGCTTTAGAATGCGCGTATGATTTGTCAAAGGCTATGAACCTGTCTATATAAACTAGATCACCTCATTGTCTAGCTGCTCCTTACTTCTCAGTTCCACCTCGGCTTCAACTTTCCGAGCGAGAGGTTCTCAGAAAACTTTCGTATACATCACTTCTTCACTACATTCTTCACTATGGCCACCACCGGCGGCTTTCAGAGCTTTGACTGGGTTAAAAAGCACATCGCCAACGGAGACAAAGTTGCACGCTCTTCATCTCCCCATTATGATGGAAAAAAGGACAACAGTCAATACCTCAACGCCGACTCGATCAAATTCCTTCATGACCAAGGCATCAAGCACGTGATTAGTCTCAACAGCAGCAAAGACGGCAAATACAGCGGAAAACAAGGGATCGAAGCATTGCTAAAAGACGCTAATATTGTGTACACGCATTTACCGGTACAGGACTTCCAAGCGCCAAAGGAGAAACAACTAGAAACAGGATACGTGAACTTCTGCAAGCACCGCAATAGTACTTTAGTGTGGTGTGGTTTTGGACATGGGAGAACCGGGACAATGATTTCCGCGCTGCAGATCTATGAGGAGAAGGAGAAGGCTCATAGGAACATCAACCAAGTAACAAAAAAGGAATTAGAAACAGAATTTGGAAAAGGTGGCGCAAATAAAGTGGAGACAGATGACCAAATACATGTATTGAGGGAAATCTTAAATAAGCCATAGCCCCTCTCAGTAGACTATGGGATTCAATTCTGAAATAGAAAAACCAAACTCCTGGGGTAGAGCAGTGGTTAGGATAGCTAAGATAATAAAATTCTCTAGCTATGCATATTATTATATACTATTTAATTATTGTCTATTATAGTATAGCTACTCTTTCACACACAAACACATAGTTTACCTAACCTTTAAGTAGTAACAAGGCAGGCTAAACTTATGCTATTTTCAGTTTAGTATATAAGTTATAAGAGTCTAGAAAAAGAAATTTAGAAAGCTAACTTATTTAGTAGATTTATATATATTCTAGCCTAAATTTATAAAAATATTATATATAAATATTACTTTTTTATTCTTTATATACTATTTTATCTAGATTTTCTATATAATTAATCTAATACTACTATATAAACTTTTAGCAAATGCATTAGATAAAATATATAAATTATCTAGCGCGTTAGACAATTTATAAGCATGACTAAAGTATAGAAAAAGAAAGTTCAGCACTAAGGTCTAACATCTAGCATGTTAGACTATTTATAAGCATGACTAAAGCATAGAAAAAAAAAGTTTAGCACTAGAGTCTAATATCTAGTGTGTTAGAAGTTTACTAAACAGGCTATTAATCAACTTAGTAGAGGACGCTAGTAAAGCTAAGAGTTATTATATTAAAATATTTAGTAGTACTCTAATACTTTCACATGCTACTTAGAGAGAAAGGCTGAACCTAACTTAATTAACCTTATAGAGAACAAAGAAGCCTATAGGAGCCTAGACAAGTCTTAGCTTTAATAAATTATACTTGCTAGCTCTAAGCTAAGAAATGCTAGTATGTTTGGTTGCATGATAAGGAGGGTTTAAGCAAATAAGTTCAAAACTAAGCTAGTCTACTATTTATTAGTAGCCTCTTAGTAAATCATGTTTTATTTTTGCGAGAAACTGTTTTAGAAGTTCTGTTAATAGCTATAGGTCCTCTTCTGGTTCCTGCTGCGAGTCCTAGCACACTTACATTTCATCTCTCGACCGACTATTGCGCTTCATTTACGGCCCCGTATACGTGGGCCTCTTTCGTCCTTCCTTTCCTATACTACTTCAGCAGTAATCGTTCCAAGATGTCCAGCTCTACAAACTCAGGACCACCGCTTCGCATTCTCAGCCTTGACGGGGGCGGAATTCGCGGCATTTCGTCTTTATATATCCTCAAAGAAATCATGGCTCAGGTGAGACGTCAATATAGGGTTGATCACCCAGACGATCAGATACGGCAATACAAGCCGAGCGACTTTTTCGATCTGATCTGCGGTACTAGTACCGGAGGCTTGATTGCCTTGATGTTGGGGAGATTGAAGATGGTACGTATTGTAATAACGAACTGTTTTGACAATGTTGAAGTTTGACCCTGAGCAGGATGTCAGCGATGTAATAGAACAATACGAGCAGTTGTCGAGAGAGGTCTTCACAGCCATCTCAAACGATGTGGAGGCGAAATTCGATCATCAAATCCTCGAGACATGTGTCAAGAATGTTATTGTCTCGTCGCACCCAGATGTGGATGCAGACTGCTTGCTTGCGGACGTGGATGGGCCAAAGACGTTTGTCGTCTCAACATACCTTAGAGGAAATGGTGCAACAGCGGCTCGTATGCGGACCTACAACTCCCTCACCTCCGACCCTTTCGAGGCAAAAGTATGGGAAGTAGCTCGTGCTACATCGGCAGCTCCGACATTCTTCAAACCTATCATACTCGGTGGTATCAGGTATGGCGACGGTGGAACCGGTTGGAATAACCCTGCAGAGGAAGCAATCAACGAAGCTCATAGGATTTGGCCGCGTCGGCCTATCGCATGTCTCGTCAGCTTGGGAACAGGGCTGGAGGACCCTGTCCAATTGAGGGATCAGGACGGTCAGGTGACGGATAGCCTCGTACAAAAGCTTTTCCAGAGAGCTGTGCCGAAACAGGCTTTCAAGATCGCCGTGGCTGAATACTGCGTCAAGAGTTTGACGAGCTGTGAGAAAGTTCACCAGCGCCTGAACGAGAACCCTGCTCAGCATGGCCTTGACGGGAGTTACTTTCGTCTAAATGTGCCTCAGGGGATGTCGCAGATTGGAATTGAAGAATGGGACAAGCTAGACGATATCAAGTCTCTAACAGTCACCTACATGGAGTCTGGAGACAACCTTCGGACGAAGCAACTTATTGCAAAAGTCTTACTGAACCCCAAGTCTGTTTGTGAAACAAATGAAAGAGATAGGCATGGACGTACTGCGCTGCATCGCGCGGCTTTGAGGGGGGATCTCGAGGAGATTGAAGCACAACTGGAGCAAGGAGCTGATATTGACACGACCGAGGCTCAGAAGGGTTGGACTCCCCTGATTTGCGCTCTCAAGCAAGGTCACTTTGAAGCATTCAAAGCTTTGATTACGTACGGTGCCGACATCAACAAATCCGATGCGAACCGACTCACTCCCCTACACCTGTCGTTTGGCGCGGGGGACTTGTCCCTTTCCAGGACCGAGAAGGACTTTACCGCATTCAGAATGACTCTCATCGACCAAAAGAAAGTCGAATTGAACCTCAAAGACAATCAGGGAATGACTTCATTGATGCATGCAGTCATGTCAAATTCAGGCTTTTTTGTCGACTTGCTCGTTAGCAAGGGCGCAGACGTAAATGCCAAGGACAACAGGAGCAGGACTGCCATGCATTTTGCAGTAGTGGTTCAGTCTGTAGAGATAATAGAGATCTTATACAAGAATGGGGCAGAGGTCCACGCCAGAGACGACAAAGGACAAACGCCGCTCCATTGGGCTGCGGGCATGAACGCAGCAAGGCTGGTCACCTGGCTTTGTGATCATGGTGCTGATGCTGGGCTTTTAGACAATCACAACCACACAGCATTACAAGTTGGGACACGTTCTAATGCTCTAGAGTCTGAACGTGTATTGTTGGAAATTGCAAACGCTCTAACTAGTTCTAATCAGTAATGGGAAACCCCTATAAGGGCTATGTCCCGTCTTTGTTTAGTGTTAGGGGGCCTAAGCGTCTTAAATAACAAAGGGCTATAGGAGTTAGGGTTAACTTAAAAACCCCTATAAGGGTGTGCGTAGCAAAATAAAATATACAAAAAGTATAGACTAAGGTTTCTAAGGCTACTAATTTTAAATCTATAGTAGTTAGGTTAATTGGTTTCTTAATAAAACCTTTTAATTTTAGTCTATGCGCTCTAGTAAATAAGGAAAATTAAACTATAAAACTAATTACATATTTAGGATTACAGAAGCCTGCTTGTGTAAATAGGATTATAGAAGCCTGCTAGTGCAAATAGGATTATAGAAGCTTGCTTATGCAAATAAGATTATAGAAGCTTACTTATGTAAATAAGATTATAGAAGCCTGC
Organism: Dendryphion nanum; assembly: GCA_020744415.1. Lineage (NCBI taxonomy): Eukaryota > Fungi > Ascomycota > Dothideomycetes > Pleosporales > Torulaceae > Dendryphion > Dendryphion nanum. Next base: position 1,857,269 of record JAGMWT010000009.1, read on the forward strand.
TTGTATAAATAAGATTATAGAAGCCTACTTATGTAAATAGGATTACAAAAGCCTGCTTATGCAAATAGGATTATAAAAGCCTACTCATGCAAATAGGATTATAGAAGCCTGCTAGTGCAAATAGGATTATAGAAGCCTGCTTATGCAAATAGGATTATAGAAGCCTGCTTATATAAATAAGATTATAAAAGCCTACTTATGCAAATAGGATTATAAAAGCCTGCTAGTGCAAATAAGATTATAGAAGCTTACATAAATAACTATTTTAATTAACATTATAGCTTAAAATATTAAAATAGTATTAATCTACATTATAAATTTTAAATAATAAACATTTTTAAGTAGTAGTTTATATACTATATAAGAAAGAAGTATTTAAAAAAAGAAAGAGGTTATTATAAAGGTAGATAGAAAGTATCTACTTTTATATAACCTTTTTCTCTCTCTTTCTATTAGCTATAAATTAATCTATTAGTACTAAGCTTTTTATACTCTCTTTTTTTATACTACTAGTATATTCCTTTTTAACTCTTTTAGAAAGCATAAGCATTAGGCTTAGGTTATCTAGTAGCATTAAGTACTCTACTACTTATCTAATTATAATAGTCTCTTACGCCTAGTCTTTTATATCTTCTAGAGGGAGATGCTTATCTAGTAGTAATAAGTTCTTTATGCATAGGGAATATAATAGGCTTATCTATTTACAAACTACTTAAGCCTTATTATTACATTCCTTAATTAGCTAAATAAATAATAATAGGTTGTTTATTAGCATTTGTTTAATAATATAGTTTAGGATATATAATAGCATTAATGCAGCAAAAATCCTAATGCTAAAAGTTGCTACTAACATAGACTATTTTTTTTTATATTTAGTAAGCTTATTTATTTTGTTCTAATATGCTAAACTACTTTAAAGGTAATTAATAACTATATTCTAACTATATAGTATTTTATATTACTGCTCTTTTGCTATAGAACTTAGGTTTACACCTTAACCCCTTAACTACACTCTTTCTACTTTTATTTTTGCCTTAATAATTAGGCTTTATTTGTATATCTTAGCTACTAGCTATTGCCTTTTTATTATCTTTACTACTATAGTGCTTTTATAGTCTATTACTCTAAAGTAGAGCATCTAGAAGTATTTATAGTTTATAAAAGTTATTTTAGTATCTATAGTTTCCTTATTAAGCAATTTTAGATCTAGTTCTTTAAAATAAGTTAATGTGCTAGCTACTACCTAGCTTTAAGTACTTATATCTAGTATATTTTGTTTTTTATTATATTAATCCTGCTATAGTTGCATAATAAGACTTTAGTCCTTAAGCATCTAAGGGCTTCTAATAAACAAGGCAGCTTAAATTATTTTGCTAACCTTACTATATCTAACGCTAGGATTAAAGTTAAAGAAATTTATATACTTTAACTATTTATTTAATAATGCTACTTTAGTCTCTTTAGCTTTCTCTCTTAGCTTTGCCTATATTTTTACCTAATGTATAAGCATTTTCTTTTTTATTTTTTTTAAGTGCTTTTTAGTACTAGTAGGGTTGTGTGCTTGTGCATAGCGCTTCTTTAGTAAACTACTAATCTTATCCTTGCTATTATTATCTTTATTATTATTATTATTTATATATTTAGTAATATGCTTCTAGATAGCAAGTATGCTTAAAGCATTATTGCATATTTATTAAAAGGCACTATTAAGGTCCTTAGCAATAAACATAGATACTTTTTATATACTAGTAATATAAATAGATAGCTACATAGCTTGTTTTCTATCTAGGATGTTGTATATAGCTTCTATTATCTTGCCTATGCTATCTATATCTAGTAAAGTATCTAGCCTAGAAGCCTATATTTATAGCATTTATAATATTTATAATAATAAGAATATAACAAGTAACTATATATTTATTTTAAAAGTGCTTAAGAAAATAATAGGATCTTTTCTAGTAGCACTTAGTATACTAAGAGTGTAAAGAAAAGAGTACATAAATAGAATAGATTAGACTTTTTTTCCTTAGCTAATCTACACATAACCTGTTAGCGCGTGTTTTAGCCTTTAATTATTATAGAAATAATCCTACTAGTAATAAAGGTTAGATCTACTTTATACTACTTATAAGATAATTTTGCCTACATAGTATATTTCCTCTAATAAATTAATTTTGCTTATAACTAAATTATTTGTCTAGTATTCTAATAACAACACCTAACTTTTTAATCTAATTTTAAGAAATAGTAAGTAGTGTTTATTTTTTAGGGTTAGAGTATTATAGAATTTTCTAACTTATTTTAGTATTATAACTATAATAATATAGGCTCTACTTTTTATTATCTATAATATAGAATATAGTGTTCTTATATATACTCTATGTAAGTATAGTGTTTTTACTAGTAGCATTAATTCCTATATTATAAATAAGTACTTCTACTATAATTAAGAAAAACAAGCTTAACTATAGAACTATATTAAGTCTATTAATAATAGTATTATCTTAACTTAGGTTAATTTAGCTGTTCTAACTATACTAGTTACTTAAATCCTATACTTAAATATAGTGTTGCTGCTTTAGTGTACACACTGCTAGTATAGTCTAGGTAGCAAGAACCTAGAACATAGAATAAAGAAGCACTTCTAGAATATACATAATATCTAATTCTACTCTGTCCTTAGACAGCCTATAGTGCTCTAAAAGCAATACATAGATATAGAATATACAAGACATTAGCAGCGCATTGTTAGATAATAATTCTTCCTAACTATTAGGAGGGGTAATGCTTTTAGGTCTTAGGCTACGTTGTACTTTAAAGTTATTATATCTAATAAGCTAACTATAATAAGCTTTAGCATGTTAATAGAGTAGCAAGCTATAAAGCAGTATAAATATATAGTAATTGCAGACAAGCATGCCTAACTCCCTAAATAAGAAGTAAACTAGGTAAATCTTTAGCTAAACATAACTAGTTAGCAGAACATATTTAAAGATGCTGTTATAAAGGATATTCTTTAGCTTATAGAGAAGCCTATAGATGCTACTTGAAGGTAAGATCCAGCCATAAGGTCAGAACCAAAATAGCGAGTTTTGTTTGTGAAAATGATGAAAAGACAGCTCAAAATTAGCGCATCACTAACCGCTTAGATCTAGACGTTGTGGTGGTGGAGATATTGTGGTTGAAAGGTTGGTTCCGCAGTGTTTGGGTTCCCGATTTGGCAAGGTCAGTTCGCACAACGTACTAGCCGAATTAGGGTTTTTTCAGAATCCTGCAAAGTAAGACCTAGTATGTTATTTTCTGCGTAATATGAACTGCATAGCCTAGAAAAACACCCCAGCACTCCACAAGTAATACAGAAATAGACTACTCAGTGTGTTTCAGTGCTTGGTGACGGACATGATAGTGGTGGTGCACATCAGTAGACACTAGCCGAATTAGGGTTTTTTCAGAATCCCACACCACGTCTTACGTTGAAAGATAGGCAGCGCCGGCGCCATATAATATCATGTCTACATAAGATAGTATTAATCTACTCAGATGCAGCGCCTAGTATCGCGGTGATAATGAGAATCTGCGAAATGTCGGAAATGAACAGTGTGATGAAGTGATGTGATATGTGATGTGGCTTCACCACGCTAGCCAAGTTGAGGTTATTTCAGAATTCAGGTGCTGTTGTTCAGGAGACCTTTCACTACCCAGCTCACATCC